>LR738710.1:867424072-867567096 GCA_902687465.1 Secale cereale
CCACAAACCCTAGCCCAGGTGGCGTTGGCATCGCCTCCGCCGGAGCTCCTCCGACGAGCGGCCTCGCGCGCGGCCTCTTCATGCCGCCACAGATGACCTCGGCGGCAGGTGGCGTCACGCCGGCGCCGGCCCGAGCCGCCGCCTGATACGTCCAAAACGTATCTATAATTTCTGCTTGCTCCATGCCTCTTTTGTGTGATATTGCTATGATATTTATGCACTTTCATACACTTTTGATCATATTTGGACTAACCTATTAACTCAGTGCACCACAGTGCCAGTTCCTGTTTTCTGCTGTTTTTCTATTTCAGGTTTCCCCCATATTAAAAGTGCCCTAAAAATTCCGGGAAAAATACAGGAAAAATCAGCGTATCGGGAGCTTCAAGAAAAAACAAAGCAGGGCCAGAGGGGAGCCAGGGGCAGCCCAGGCGGCCCCACCCCTGGCCGCCTGGGGGGCGCCTGGGCCCCCCTCTCCGCTTCTGGTGACCCCCTTTGGCATATATACTCCTCGCGTCCCGAAACCCTCGAGGACGGAACCCTTTTTCGCGATCTCGTCTCTGTTCCGCCGCCGCCGCGCTTCCAAGATCGGGAGCACCAGGAGAACTCTTCCCGGCACCCTGCCGGAGGGGAGAACCACCACCGGGAGCTTCTCCACCACCATGGACGCTTCCCGGATGAGTTGTGAGTGGTCTCCCTTGGACCATGGGTCCATGACCAGTAGCTATGTGATGTTCTCCTCCCCTCTTTGTTCTTCATCGATTAGACCTCGTGAGCTGCCCTACATGATCGAGGCACATATGTAATCTTTATGCTGTTGCTCTGCTGAGTTTGCTGGGATCCGATGGATTATGAGATTATGTTCAGATTGTGTGTGAGTAATATATTTGATTCACCTCTTTTATATTTATGTTCTTGAGTAATTCTTGCATGTTCTCCGTTGCTTTTTATTGCTTTGGCCGAGTAGTAGGTAGTAACTCCAAGAGGGAACGTTATGCTTGATTGTGGGTTCATGCCCCTCGATGACTAGTTTGAGTGACAGAAACATGAGTCTAGGGGATGTGTTGTTGCCACAAGGGGGGAAACAACGGTGCTTGTACTTGCGGGTGCAAGGATTGTTTGCTTTACGCAAAGTTCTTTTAATGCAGTTGTCTGTTGCTTTGAGTTTACACTTTGGGTGGGACTCGCAACTCAATACCAGCGAGATGTTCTGGATAGATATCTCAAGGTGGATGATTAGTAGTAGATGCAGATGGATTTCGGTCTACTTGCCTTGGCGTACCGCCAATGCTTAGAGCCTCTACCTTTCTTACAGAATAGTTAGCATTGGTTTGCGCACATAATCCTGTCAATTGCCCAGCTGTAATTTGTTTACCTCGCTTAGCTGTTTTATCGTCTTTTGGGAGAGAGACATCACTAGTGAACATCATGGGACCCCGGTCCATATTACCATCACTGATCACACCCGCAATTTACTTCCTGTTCTTATTTCCTAGTTGCAGTCATACCTATCACTATTATCTCTTGTGTTTGATCCTTTGTAAACGACAAGGCCGGAGGGATTGACAACCTCTCTGTACTCGTTGGGAGCAAAGTTATTTGTATCTGTGTGCAGGTCCTGTCAACCGCTAAGTTGGCGCCGTTAGCAGTTGACACCTTCTTGTCGACCCTCGGAGTCTCACGGGATTCGATCCTTGGTATCTTGCCAAGGGAAACTTGCCGTTACGCTACATCTCAAACCTTCCACTTGGGGTAACCAACGAGGGGCGAGAAGCCATCAAGCAAAGTTTCTGGCGCCGTTGCCGGGGACTCCACTCTTCAAGATAGGGGAGTTGCACGCTATCTTTTATCTTTGCTTTTTAGTCTTGTTAGTTTACCTTTCAGTTTTTGCTTTAGTTGTTGGGGAACGTAGTATTTTAAAATTTTCCTACGATCACGCAAGATCTATCTACCAGATGCATAGCAACGAGAGGGAAGAGTGTGTCTACGTACCATCGTAGACCGGAAGCGGAAGCGTCAAGTGACGCGGTTGATGTAGTCGAACTTCTTCGCGATTCAACCGATCAAGCACCGAACGTACGACACCTCCGCGTTCAGCACACGTTCAGCTTGATGACGTCCCACGAGCTCTTGATCCAGTTGAGCTTCACGGGAGAGTTTCGTCAGCACGACGGCGTGGTGATGGATATAATGTATTCACCGGCGCAGGGCTTCGCCTAAGCACTGCAACGGTATGACCGAGGTGTGTTTCTGTGGAGGGGGGCATCGCACACGGCTGGACCAATTCAACTTGTGTGTCTTTGGGTGCCCCCCTGCCCCTGTATATAAAGGAGCAAGGGAGGAGGGCCGGCCGGCCTCCTATGGTGCGGCTAGGGCAATCCTACTAGGAATAGGATTGCAATCCTATTCCTAGTAGGAGTCCATCAAGAAGGAAGAGAGGGAAAGGAAAAGAGGGAGAGGTGGCGCCACCCCAATCCTAGTCCAACTAGGATCCCTAGGTGGGGCGCCGGCCAGCCTCTATGGGCTGCCTCTCTCTTTTCCTTAAGGCCCACTATGGACCATCCCCCCTCGTAGGGGGTTCCGGTAACCCCCTCCGGCAATCCAGTTAAATCCGAAACTTTTCCGGAACACTTCTGGTGTCCGAATATAGTCGTCCAATATATCAATCTTTATGTCTCGGACATTCCGAGACTCCTTGTCATGTCCGTGATCTCATCCGGGACTCCGAACTACCTTCGGTACATCAAAACTCATAAACTCATAATACTGATCGTCATCAAACGTTAAGCGTGCGGACCCTACGGGTTCGAGAACTATGTAGACATGACCGAGACTCATCTCCGGTCAATAACCAATAGCGGAACCTGGATGCTCATATTGGCTCCTACATATTCTACGAAGATCTTTATCGGTCAAACCGCATAACAACATACGTTGTTCCTTTTGTCATCGGTATGTTACTTGCCCGAGATTCGATCGTCGGTATCTCTATACCTAGTTCAATCTCGTTACCGGCAAGTCTCTTTACTCGTTCCGTAACACATCATCTCGTGACTAACTCATTAGTCTTTTGCTTGCAAGGCTTATTATGATGTGTGTTACCGAGAGGGCCCAGAGATACCTCTCTGACACTCGGAGTGACAAATCCTAATCTTGATCTATGCCAACACCACGAATACTTTCGGAGACACCTGTAGAGCATCTTTATGATCACCCAGTTACGTTGTGACGTTTGATAGCACACAAGGTGTTCCTACGGTATTCGGGAGTTGCATAATCTCATAGTCATAGGAACATGTATAAGACATGAAGAAAGCAATAGCAGTAAAACTAAACGATCATAGTGCTATGCTAACGGATGGGTCTAGTCCATCACATCATTCTCCTAATGATGTGATCCCGTTGATCAAATGACAACTCATGTCTATGGTTAGGAAACATAACCATCTTTGATCAATGAGCTAGTCTAGTAGAGGCATACTAGGGACACTCTGTTTTGTCTATGTATTCACACATGTACTAAGTTTCCGGTTAATACAATTCTAGCATGAATAATAAACATTTATCATGATATAAGGAAATATAAATAACAACTTTATTATTGCCTCTAGGGCATATTTCCTTCAGTCTCCCACTTGCACTAGAGTCAATAATCTAGCTCACATCGCCATGTGATTTAATACCGATAGTTCACATCGTTATGTGAATAACACCCATAGTTCACATCGCCATGTGACCAACACCCAAAGGGTTTACTAGAGTCAATAATCTAGTTCACATCGCTATGTGATTAATACCCAAGAGTAATAAGGTGTGATCATGTTTTGCTTGTGAGAGAGGTTTAGTCAACGGGTCTGTCACATTCAGATCCGTATGTATTTTGCAAATTTCTATGTCTACAATGCTCTGCATGGGGCTACTCTAGCTAATTGCTCCCACTTTCAATACGCATCCAGATTGATACTTAGAGTCATCTGGATTTAGTGTCAAAGCTTGCATCGACGTAACCCTTTACGACGAACTCTTTATCACCTCCATAATCGAGAAACATTTCCTTAGTCATCCAATTACTAAGGATAATTTTGACCGCTGTACAGTGATCTACTCCTGGATCACTATTGTACCTCCCTGTCAAACTCATGGCAAGGTACACAACATGTTTGGTACACAACATGGCATACTTTATAGAACCTATGACTGAGGCATAGGGAATGACTTTCATTCTCTCTATATTTTTCTGCCGTGGTCTGGCTTTGAGTCTTACTCAACTTCACACCTTACAAGTCAGGCAAGAACTCCTTCTTTGACTGATCCATTTTGAACTACTTCAAAATCTTATCAAGGTATGTACTCATCGAAAGTCTTATCAAGCATCTTGATCTATCTCTATAGATCTTGATGCCCAATATGTAAGCAGCTTCACCAAGGTCTTTCTTTGAAAAACTCCTTTCAAACACTCTTTTATGCTTTCCAGAAAATTCTACATCATTTTCGATCGACAATATGTCATTCACATATACTTATCAGAAAGGTTGTAGTGCTCCCACTCACTTTCTTGTAAATACAGGCTTCACCGCAAGTCTGTATAAATCTATATGCTTTGATCAACTTATCAAAGCGTATATTCCAACCCCGAGATGCTTGCACCAGTCCATAGATGGATCGCTGGAGCTTGCACATTTTGTTAGCACCTTTAGGATTGACAAAACCTTCTGGTTGCATCATATACAACTCTTCTTTAATAAATCCATTAAAGAATGCAGTTTTGTTATCCATTTGCCAGATTTCATAAAATGCGGCAATTGCTAACATGATTCGGACAGATTTAGGCATTGCTACGGGTGAGAAAGTCTCATCGTAGTCAACTCCTTGAACTTGTCAAAAACCTTTCGCAACAAGTCGAGCTTTGTAAACAGTAACATTACTGTCAGCGTCAGTCTTCCTCTTGAAGATCCATTTATTTTCGATGGCTTGCCGATCATCGGGCAAGTCAACCAAAGTCCACACTTTGTTCTCATACATGGATCCCATCTCAGATTTCATGGCCTCAAGCCATTTTGCGGAATCTGGGCTCATCATTGCTTCCTCATAGTTCGTAGGTTCATCATGGTCTAGTAACATGACTTCCAGAACTGGGTTGCCGTACCACTCTGGTGCGGAACGTACTCTGGTTGATCTACGACGTTCAGTAGAAACTTGATTTGAAGTTTCATGATCATCATTATTAGCTTCCTCACTAATTGGTGTAGGAATCACTGGAACAATTTTCTGTGATGTACTACTTTCCAATTCAGGAGAAGGTACAATTACCTCATCAAGTTCTACTTTCCTCCCACTCACTTCTTTCGAGAGAAACTCCTTCTCTAGAAAGGATCCACTCTTAGCAACAAAGACCTTGCCTTAGGATCTGTGATAGAAGGTGTACCCAACAGTTTCTTTTTGGGTATCCTATGAAGATTTACTTCTCCGAATTGGGTTGGAGCTTATCATGTTGAAACTTTTTCACATAAGCATCGCAGTCCCAAACTTAAAGAAATGACAGCTTAGGTTTCTCGTCAAACCACAGTTCATACGGTGTCATCTCCACGGATTTAGATGGTGCCCTATTTAACGTGAATGTAGCTGTCTCTAATGCATAACCCCAAAAGCGATAGTGGTAGATCGGTAAGAGACATCATCGATCGCACCATATCTAATAAAGTACGGTTATGACGTTCGGACACACCATTACACTGTGGTGTTCCAGGTGGCGTGAGTAGTGAAACTATTTCACATTGTTTTTATTGAAGGCCAAACTCGCTAACTCAAATATTTTACCTCTACGATCATATCGTAGAAACTCTTATTTTCTTGTTGCGATGATTCTCCACTTCAATCTGAAATTCTTTGAACTTTTCAAATGTTTCAGACTTGTGCTTCATCAAGTAGATATATCCATATCTGCTCAAATCACCAGTGAAGGTCAGAAAATAACGATACCCGCCGCGAGCGTCAACACTCATTGGTCTGCATACATCAGCATGTATGATTTCCAACAAATTTGTTGCTCGCTCCACAGTTCCGGAGAACGGAGTTTTAGTCATCTTGCCCATGAGGCATGATTCGCAAGCACCAAGTGATTCATAATCAAGTGATTCCAAAAGTCCATCACTATGGAGTTTCTTCATGTGCTTTACACCAATATGACCTAAACGGCACTGCCACAAATAAGTTGCACTATCATTATTAACCTTGCATCTTTTGGCTTCAATATTATGAATATGTGTATCACATGATCGAGATCCAACAAACCATTTTCGTTGGGTGTATGACCATAGAAGGTTTTATTCATGTAAACAGAACAACAATTATTCTCTAACTTACATGAATAACCGTATTGCTATAAACATGATCAAATCATATTGATGCTCAACACAAACACCAAATAACACTTATTTAGGTTCAACACTAATCCCGAAAGTATAGGGAGTGTGCGATGATGATCATATCAATCTTGGAACCACTTCCTGAAAGAACATGCGGTGCCCCCATGTTTGGTTTTGGTAATTGATGACAATCTCTATGGACTAATGGTTTCCTTGAGTTATATTTGAAGGGTTTGTCCATAGGCTTTTCTTGGAGTTCATTTGTTGGTTTCAAGGAGAGTTTGTGATGACCAAGGTGCTATTAAGGAATTATCCAAAGATTGGTCTTGTGAGTGTTGAGCTTATTGCAAGCATGTCTTGAAGAAGAAGAGTGTGTTATCATTCATGTTTACCTTCAAGACATCATCCAAATGAAGAGTTGGAAAGATTCAAGGTTGATCAAGACTAAGTGAAGGAGTGAATCAAGTTGATCAACACACAAAGCGTAGAAGATGTACCGAGAGGGATCAAGCAATCCTATGGTATGGTAAGCATTGTCAATCACGCTTTGTGTACTAACCCATGATCTTCGTGAGAGTTCTTTGTGGGGTTAGGTTGCGGTGTGCAAGTTCAAGTGGAGCATCACGAAGAAATCAAGTGCTTGAAGCTTGCCGTCCATTGTCGTGACAATGGACTTGTGAAGATATGCCGAAGAGTGGCTCTCCCATAGAGGAGTATGGGGGAGCAATCTACTAGTCTTCACCGAGACAACGCAAGCAAGAAAGGTGGTCCAACTTGAGGAAGTCCAGATCGTCTACATCTAGCTCAAGTGGACTTTGTGCAAAGCAAAGGTTTGCCCTTGATAGGTTTTCTATTTTACCGGTCTCGTGGTGGTAGTTGGGAGACCGGGTTATAGGATCGTTTGCCGTACTAGGGCTCTCAAGTTGGTAGCTTGATCGTATCGTTAGTAGAGAGCTCAAACCATTGCATCCTTGCATCATGTTTCTTGGTTCTTGTTTGTTCCTCTTTGTCAGTCTTAGAGCTTATGGTCATCTTGATGACAAGCTTGAGTTCATCGAAAACGGAGTTCACATGTGTCTTCTATGATGTTTTCGGTGTTGGGTGTTTTACCGGTCTTATCCGAGGAAGGGTTCTCACAATTTTCTTATGGGCCTTTTCTAATTTGCTTCTTATTGGTTTTTCTATAAAGATTGTGTTAGCCCTTGTCGCTAGCTTTCCAACAAACTTGGTTTCATCGAATTCGGAGTTCGTATGCAAAAGTTATTGACGTTTTGGTGTACTGAAAAGGCTGCAGCGGTACTACCGCGGGTAGGAGCGGAAGTAATTTTTTACTACCGCTTTCGGGAGCGGTACTACCGCTTTCGGGAGCGGTACTACCGCTTGGAGCAGTACTACCGCGGCTACTTCTCCGGCTACTTCCGCTCGGGACCAAAAACTCGTCACAAGTCCAGCGGTGGTAGGCACGGATGTAATTTTTTAGTACCGCTCGCAAGCAGTAGTACCGCTACCCTTAGCAGTACTACCGCTACCCCTAGCGGTAGTACCATGAGGTCAAGCGGTACTACCGCTCCGATGGTTTTTCTGGCCTTTTTGCCTCCTCGCTGTTGTTTTTCAAAGGGGTTCTACAGCCCTAGCGATAGTACCGCTCCTGGAGCGGTAGTACCGCTCTGTGCGGGCTGTGAGCATAACGGTTGGATTTTTTTCCCACCTATAAAAGGGGGTCTTCTTCCCCAATGAACCTTATCCTTTGAGCTCGTGTTCTTCCCCCATTGTTGACCTTCTTCGAGCTTGCTATCTCTCAATCCCTCCATGGATTCTTGCTAGTTTTTGGGGGAAAAGAGAGAGGAGATCTAGATCCACATTTCCACCAATCACTTTCTCCTCTAGGTGAGGGGAACCCCTTGGATCTTGATCTTGGAGTTCTTGGTGTTCTCCTTCTTGTTCTTCCTCTCATTTCCCTCCCTAGCATTAGTTGCTTCGGTGGGATTTGGGAGAGAAGGACTTGGGCACTCCGTGTGCCCTTGCCATTGCATTTGGTGCATCGGTTTGAGTTCTCCACGGTGATACGTGGAAGTGAAGTTGAGAAGCTTATTACTCTTGGGTGCTTGGTACCCTTGAGCTTGTTCCTCTTGGGTGCTTGGGCGCCCTAGACGGTTGTGGTCACCTCGGAGCCATATTCCATTGTGGTGAAGCTTCGTGGTGTCGTTGGGGAGATAGCCCCAACCTTGGTGTTCGGAGCTCAATCATTGTGGTGTAAAGCTCCGGGCAAGCGTCGGGGTCTCCAATTAGGTTGTGGAGATCGCCCCGAGCAATTTGACGGGTTCCGGTGATCGCCCCCAAGGGTTGCCATTTGTACGGGTTCGGTGACCGCCCTCAAGGGTCCCTTAGTGGAATCACGGCATCTTGCATTGTGCGAGGGCGTGAGGAGATTACGGTGGCCCTAGTGGCTTCTTGGGGAGCATTGTGCTTCCACACCGCTCCAAATGGAGATTAGCATCCGCAAGGGTGTGAACTTCGGGATACATCGTCGTCTCCGCGTGCCTCGGTTATCTCTTACCCGAGCCCTTTACTTATGCACTATACTTTGTGATAGATATATTGTTTCTTGTCATATATCTTGCTATCACCTAGTTGTTTATCTTGCTTAGCATAAGTTGTTGGTGCACATAGGTGAGCCTAGTTGTTGTAGGTTTTGTGCTTGACAAATTAATCGCTAGGTTTATTCCGCATTTGTTCAAGCCTAAACCGTAATTATTTTAAAGCGCCTATTCACCCCCCCTCTAGGCGACATCCACGATCTTTCAATTGGTATCAGAGCCTCGTCTCTCTTTATAGGGCTTAACCGCCTAGAGAGTAAGGATGTCGACTAGGGGTTTAGGATTCTCTGACACTCTTAGTTTCAATGGCACAAATTTTGATGTTTGGGTAATTCGCATGCTTAATCTCTTTAGGGTCATGGACCCAAATTTAGAGCGAATTGTAGATATGGGTTTTTCTCCTCCAAAGGATCCACAAAGATTATCTTTAGAGGATGAGAAAAACTCTTATCTCAATGCTCAAGCTTCTAATGTGCTTTTTGATGCTTTGAGCAATGTAGTTATATTTCAACTCATGCCGTTCCGGGATGCTCATGAGTTGTGGACAAAGCTTCAAGATAAATATGGTGTGTCCAAGAATTGTAGGAATGATTGTTCTCCGTCCACCTCCGGCCGTGTTGTGTTCTCAACTTCTTCTACTTCACCTACATGTGGTTTGCCACAAGGTAATGATATGGTGAGTAGTGTTGGTCATTGCAATGACGATAGTATGCTTATTGTGGATGATCCTTCATCACTATCTTATTGCAATGCATCTTCTTTGGACTTTAACACTTCGAGCACCCTACATGTTTCACATGCTTGTGTTGATAGTCCTTGCATATCTTGTAGAAATTGCTTGACTAAAACTCATGATGATATGCTTGCTATGTCTTGTTGCCATAATAAAAATGCATCTATTCCCTCGAATTGTTGTGCTAACAATGTAGAGGAAAGCCAACACCCCATGGAACAAGATGTAGTCTTGAATGGTGCTTCAAGGGATCCTACATCATCATCTACTGCATTTTTCCTTATGGCTAAGGCTTCAAAGGTATCTCCCACTTTGAACCCCAATATATCTTGTCATGATATTGATGATAACAATGATGATGATGTAGAAAATGATGAAGAAAATGATAATGTTGCCTCCTTAAAAATTAAGGGGGAAATGATTTTTAAAGCTCTTCATAAGAATAAAATTGCTCGTTCCAACTTCATGGAAATCATGTCTATTGCCATTGAGGGCAAGAAATATATAGAGGAGTTGGAATCTCATCTAGAGGAGCATGAGGTCACCATTGAGAAAATGGAAGGTCATGAGCGTGATTACGCTAATGAGATCGCCGACCTCTCGCAAGCTCTTGAACTTGAACAAACCACCAAGGAATCTCTTGAGGAGACTTTTGCTCTAGAACTATCTAGAATAAAGGAATCCCGTGATAGAGCTCTCGAGGTGGCTAATGATTTTGAAACTAAAAATGAGAATCTTGAAGTTGCACATGCTAAACTCCTTGAGGATTTTGATCACCTCAAAAATGGCTCAAGGGTCATTAAGAGTGAGCTCATCAAACTCACCGAGTCTCATGCTCAACTTGAAGCTTCATATTCTAAAGAGCTTGCCAAGTTGCCTTCTCCTCTTGCTATTATTGATGATGCTTGTGCTACTAACTCTATTTCTAGTGAAGCATCTATTTTGAAGGAGAATGTTGAGCTAAGGGCTCAACTTGAGTTGCTATCTAGCAATTATGGGAGATTGGAAGAAAGTCATGTAAAGCTCACAAGCTCTCATGATGATCTTCTAGTATCCCATAATGTGCTAAAGATAGCTCATGAGGCTATGATCATCAAGGTAACATCTAGTGAGTCTCATGTGGTCGCTAGCACTACTTCTAGTCAAAATGCTATATTGCCATGTGCTAGTCCTCGTAATTCATCTATGCATAACATTGGTACATCTTGTGATGAATTGCTTTCCTTGCCTTGTTGCTCTAACAATGAAGCCTATACTTCCTCTAGTACTTGTGTTGATACTAACCATGTAGATGAAATCAAAGAGCTCATGGCCCAAGTTTCTTCCTTGAAGAAAGACTTGGAAAAGTGTCATGAAGGGAAGTCCACACTCAACAATATCTTGAGTGTGCAAAAATACCCCAATGACAAAGGTGGTCTTGGATTCAACTCCAATAAGAAGAAATCCAAGAGCAATAAGAAGAAGGGCCAAGAACAACTCAAGAATTCGGCCAAGATTATTTGCTTCAAGTGCAAAATTGAAGGGCATCATGTTAGATCTTGCCCATTGAAGAAGAAGGCCATTAGTGACAAGCAACAAGGGAAGAGGCCACAAGTTCAATCTCGTGCTCAACCGCAAGTTGGAGAAAGGCCGCTTCCCAAGAAGACTCATGCTAATGCTTCTCATTTTGAGAAATCAAATGAGAGGAAAGTGAAGAGTAGATGTTGCTACCTATGCCGTGAGAAGGGTCACCTTGCTTCTTCATGCACTAGTGGTAACTTATCCAACCCAATTATTATTAATGATGTCTATTTTCTTGGGAAGGATAATGTTGGCAATGTGTTTGCCAAGTTTTTTGGTACTCAAAGTGGTGTCAAGAAAAGAACCATTTGGGTAGCCAAGCCTATTGTGACTAACCTCTTAGGACCCAACTTGGTTGGGGACCAACTAGCTCAAACTTGATCAATCGGTGTTTTGGATGGCATTGGAGACTTGGCTACATTATGAAGAATTAAGGGGTCTTCATCATTCATATTGTCTCAAGCCGAGTCATTCGGATTATCAAGTTTCTATCTTATATCCAATGTTCCTCCTTGAACTCGTGCTTAAATTGTCTACATTGAAAGTTACTTGCCCCTTTGCATGTTTTGGTTTTGTTCCTTACATGTGTTTGTATATGTTGTGCGTCCAATTTGTATATCTTGAGAAATCAAGTATGTGTATATTGGTTTGCACATCATGTATGTGTGTGTCGTGCGTTGAGCCTTTGTGCTTCTTGCTTTTATCTTAGTTGGCTCTTGTGAGAGATTAATGGAACATCCCATTTTGGGGGAGTGATGTGCTTTGTGCACCTCACAATCCTATAAATGTGTGTACATGAGGAATACCATCTAGTATTGATATTACAAGATTATCTAGTCTCTATGTGGTATGTCTTCTCATGAGAAAGTCAAATTCTAAATGCTCCATTAATTATCTCTTGTTGTTTCTCTTTTGCATCTTGGTAAGTTTTTCATTGGTATCACATTATGGGGGAGTAATATTCTATGTGCATATTACAAGCCTAGAAAATGTGTAAATTTGAGATATTGTCACCTAGAGTTGATAGTATAAATTATGTTGTTTCTAGGTGGCATGTTAGCTCTACAAGTTGCATTTTGCTTGTGTTTGGTGTGAAGATGATGTTGGATATCATTGCTATCTATCACCGGGAATTATTTCCAAAATACCTCTTGTCTTTGACAATTGGTAATCATTTATGTGGTGGAAATTATTGATCATCTTTACATTGTCTTTTGGTTTTATTTGTCTTAGCTCTTGCCAAGTTTGTGTCAACTACCATTGCCTTCCGTGCCACTTGTGGATCTTGTTATTTTATTGATTTTGTCAAGTGTTTTCTAGATATAGTGAAAGTGGTGATCCTACCTTGTGCATTTTTTATTCAAATGCAAATTCTCTTTAATGCACAATTCGTGGGGGAGCTATCCTATTTTCGATAGAACACTCATCTTGTGATCCATATCAAGTGTGCGTTGTTGGAAGGCAAGCCGTTTCTTTTTGGTTCTTGTGCCATCATGAAACTTTGTACATGGGTTGGTTTGTTTGGAACCATCCTCTCTTTTGGGAGTCTGATATATTTCCTTTTGCGTGTATCAATGGATATCTCATTCCTTGATGTATCTTCTAATAGATATCTTCCAAGTGATGATTTCTCCATTTGGTATCCTATTTTCACTTGGTATTTCTTTTTATTTTGTTTCGTTTCTTGAAAGTCTTGAGCATGCATATTTACTTCATGTACTGTCTTTGGCATGCTTTCTTTCTTTAACCCAATATATAAGGGAAACTCCACCTAGTCTCAATTTGGATGAGATGTGCATGAAATTCATTTTCATATATAAATGCACATATGTTTGTGGAGTTTTTCCTATGTATTGGTGTTTCTAACTCTTTGGTCCCAATGAGTTTGGGTACCATTTTGTTTGTGTTGGTGTTCTAGGAACAATTGGAGATGCATTGGAAGCTCGGCTCATTCAAAAGGAAGGTGGTGTCACCATGTGCTTATTGGAGTCAAGCTAGGATGATCAATGAACTACTATCTACCTTCAATTGGTATCTACTACATCCTTCCAATGGTATCTCGGTAACAAGTATCACCATCTACTTCATGCACACATTTCTTGCACCAACCTTGTGTAGGTTCTATCATGGCTTGTTAGTCATTCCTTCTTATGATACTTGTTTCCTTTCTCAAAGCATCCCAACAATGATCTCTTGTTGCTAGTTGTGATGTCTTTGATGCTCGTGTTGTTGGAACTCATTTATATACAATGAGAACATATCTAGCCATGTGCTATGCCTTCAAGCAAATATCTTATTGGTATATTTATGACTTCCTTGGGGATAACTTATTCATTCCTTTTTTGCAACAATTTCGTGTGTACATCCTTCTTTGTGGATTGATATCATGATATTCATCTACCTAGAATCTTATACACTTGAGAGAAGTTGCATATCTATTTGATATCCCCTTCTTTCACGTCCACCTTGTCGTTCTTGTATCATTTCTTTGGTGGCTCCGTGAAAGCCTTTGCCTTGAGTGCGGATCTTATCTTGTTGCATCTAGATGCACTCTTGTGTGGTGAGGATATTTTTGTATCTTGCTTGTCTTGACAAGGCTTTTGCCAATTAATTGGTATCCCTCGTCTTGATAACGCTCTCTTTTATATCTTCACCACGGGTTGTCACAAGCATAGGTTCTTTATATGCTTATTAGTGAGCTTGTGAACCCGTTTGCTTGTTGTGTGTGGGAATGATAGGCCTTGCACCGAGTATCTCTTTCATTCAAGACTATATTGATGCTTAATGTTCATCCATACATTAGTCTTCTCAAGTGCTTTGCCATGACTCACACACATCATTTTGGTTGAGCATACTCTTAAGTTGTCTCTTTTATATGGTGCTCAACCATTTGTTTGTTGCAAGTGCTAGGCTTTGTTACCTTCATGCTCACTTGCACTTGTCGTGAGTTCTATTGATCTTGGGGGAGCGACGATCCTATTTTGTGCTCGTTGTATCCAGATACAAAACTAAATTATGCACAAATCATGGGGAGCTTCTCTAGTTTCTCTAGAACACTCCTTTGCTCTTATCATAATATCTTTTATTCATTTGGCATGTAGGATCATTGGTCTAGTTGGGTCAATTGGTATCTTTTGATAGCTTAATTCAATTGGTATCCTTTGATTGCTTGATTGCATGTTTTTCTCCCTTTGTTATGCCTTTGTGGCATATCATTCTTTTGCAATCTTTGGGCCTCAATATAGTTTGTCTTCCTCCAAGTATTTACAATTGGATATATGTATTGCATTCCACTCTCTATTTTGAGGAATACATAATTTATGGAGGAACACAATTTATATTGACCTTCTAAGTTTTTCGCCCATTTTGGCAATCGATGCCAATGGGGGAGAAGTTTCAGAGAGTTTAGTTTTGTGAGGAAGTTTAGAGAGTTGTCTCTTCGCTCTTCTTACTTTGGTTTTGTTCCTAAGCTTTTGCATCTCATGCACATACATTATTGTTGCATGGTATGGTGATGCATAATTCCTTATATAAACTCTCTTGAAAGTTATTGTCATCAATTACCAAAATGGGGGAGATTGAAAGAACATGCGGTGCCCCCATGTTTGGTTTTGGTAATTGATGACAATCTCTATGGACTAATGGTTTCCTTGAGTTATATTTGAAGGGTTTGTCCATAGGCTTTTCTTGGAGTTCATTTGTTGGTTTCAAGGAGAGTTTGTGATGACCAAGGTGCTATTAAGGAATTATCCAAAGATTGGTCTTGTGAGTGTTGAGCTTATTGCAAGCATGTCTTGAAGAAGAAGAGTGTGTTATCATTCATGTTTACCTTCAAGACATCATCCAAATGAAGAGTTGGAAAGATTCAAGGTTGATCAAGACTAAGTGAAGGAGTGAATCAAGTTGATCAACACACAAAGCGTAGAAGATGTACCGAGAGGGATCAAGCAATCCTATGGTATGGTAAGCATTGTCAATCACGCTTTGTGTACTAACCCATGATCTTCGTGAGAGTTCTTTGTGGGGTTAGGTTGCGGTGTGCAAGTTCAAGTGGAGCATCACGAAGAAATCAAGTGCTTGAAGCTTGCCATCCATTGTCGTGACAATGGACTTGTGAAGATATGCCGAAGAGTGGCTCTCCGATAGAGGAGTATGGGGGAGCAATCTACTAGTCTTCACCGAGACAACGCAATCAAGAAAGGTGGTCCAACTTGAGGAAGTCCAGATCATCTACATCTAGCTCAAGTGGACTTTGTGCAAAGCAAAGGTTTGCCCTTGATAGGTTTTCTATTTTAGCGGTCTCGTGGTGGTAGTTGGGAGACCGTGTTATAGGATCGTTTGCCGTACTATCAAGGGGGGCTCTCAAGTTGGTAGCTTGATCGTATCGTTAGTAGAGAGCTCAAACCATTGCATCCTTGCATCATGTTTCTTGGTTCTTGTTTGGTTCTCTTTATGAGTCTTAGAGCTTATGGTCATCTTGATGACAAGCTTGAGTTCATCGAAAACGGAGTTCACATGTGTCTTCTATGATGTTTTCGGTGTTGGGTGTTTTACCGGTCTTATCCGAGGAAGGGTTCTCACCATTTTCTTATGGGCCTTTTCTAATTTGCTTCTTATTGGTTTTTCTATCAAGATTGTGTTAGCCCTTGTCGCTAGCTTTCCAACAAACTTGGTTTCATCGAATTCGGAGTTCGTATGCAAAAGTTATTGACGTTTTGGTGTACTGAAAAGGCTGCAGCGGTACTACCGCGGGTAGGAGCGGAAGTAATTTTTTACTACCGCTTTCGGGAGCGGTACTACCGCTTTCGGGAGCGGTACTACCGCTTGGAGCAGTACTACCGCGGCTACTTCCGTGGCTACTTCCGCTCGGGACCAAAAACTCGTCACAAGTCCAGCGGTGGTAGGCACGGATGTAATTTTTTAGTACCGCTCGCAAGCAATAGTACCGCTACCCTTAGCAGTACTACCGCTACCCCTAGCGGTAGTACCGTGAGGTCAAGCGGTACTACCGCTCCGACGGTTTTTCTGGCCTTTTTGCCTCCTCGCTGTTGTTTTTCAAAGGGGTTCTACAGCCCTAGCGGTAGTACCGCTCCTGGAGCGGTAGTACCGCTCTGTGCGGGCTGTGAGCATAACGGTTGGATTTTTTCCCCACCTATAAAAGGGGGTCTTCTTCCCCAATGAACCTTATCCTTTGAGCTCGTGTTCTTCCCCCATTGTTGACCTTCTTCGAGCTTGCTATCTCTCAATCCCTCCATGGATTCTTGCTAGTTTTTAGGGGAAAAGAGAGAGGAGATCTAGATCCACATTTCCACCAATCACTTTCTCCTCTAGGTGAGGGGAACCCCTTGGATCTTGATCTTGGAGTTCTTGGTGTTCTCCTTCTTGTTCTTCCTCTCATTTCCCTCCCTAGCATTAGTTGCTTCGGTGGGATTTGGGAGAGAAGGACTTGGGCACTCCGTGTGCCCTTGCCATTGCATTTGGTGCATCGGTTTGAGTTCTCCACGGTGATACGTGGAAGTGAAGTTGAGAAGCTTATTACTCTTGGGTGCTTGGTACCCTTGAGCTTGTTCCTCTTGGGTGCTTGGGCGCCCTAGACGATTGTGGTCACCTCGGAGCCATATTCCATTGTGGTGAAGCTTCGTGGTGTCGTTGGGGAGATAGCCCCAACCTTGGTGTTCGGAGCTCAATCATTGTGGTGTAAAGCTCCGGGCAAGCGTCGGGGTCTCCAATTAGGTTGTGGAGATCGCCCCGAGCAATTTGACAGGTTCCGGTGACCGCCCCCAAGGGTTGCCATTTGTACGGGTTCGGTGACCGCCCTCAAGGGTCCCTTAGTGGAATCACGGCATCTTGCATTGTGCGAGGGCGTGAGGAGATTACGGTGGCCCTAGTGGCTTCTTGGGGAGCATTGTGCCTCCACACCGCTCCAAACGGAGATTAGCATCCGCAAGGGTGTGAACTTCGGGATACATCGTCGTCTCCGCGTGCCTCGGTTATCTCTTACCCGAGCCCTTTACTTATGCACTATACTTTGTGATAGATATATTGTTTCTTGTCATATATCTTGCTATCACCTAGTTGTTTATCTTGCTTAGCATAAGTTGTTGGTGCACATAGGTGAGCCTAGTTGTTGTAGGTTTTGTGCTTGACAAATTAATCGCTAGGTTTATTCCGCATTTGTTCAAGCCTAAACCGTAATTATTTTAAAGCGCCTATTCACCCCCCCTCTAGGCGACATCCACGATCTTTCACTTCCAACACACATCGTCACTTCACCTTTAACTAGTTTCTGCTCATTATGCAACTCCCATTTCGAGTTACTACTCTTTAGCAACTGAACCAATATCAAATACCGAGGGGTTGCTATGATCACTAGTAAAATACACATCAATAATCTGTATATCAAATATACCTTTGTTCACTTTGCCATCCTTCTTATCCGCCAAATATCTAGGGCAGTTCCACTTCTAGTGACCATTTCCTTTGCAGTAGAAGCACTTAGTTTCAGGCTTGAGTTTAGCTTTGGGTTTCTTCACGGGAGTGACAACTTGCTTGTCATTCTTCTTGAAGTTCCCTTTCTATCCTTTTGCCCTTTACTTGAAACAAGTGGTCTCATTAACCATCAACACTTGATGTTGTTTCTTGATTTCTACCTTCGCTGATTTTAGCATCGCGAAGAGCTCGGGAATTACTTTCGTCATCCCTTGCATATTATAGTTCATCACGAAGTTCTACTAACTTGGTGATAGTGTCTAGAGAACTTTGTCAATTACTATCTTATCTGGAAGATTAACTCCCACTTGATTCAAGCAATTGTAGTACCCAGACAATCTGAGCATATGTTCACTGGTTGAGCTATTCTCCTCC
Organism: Secale cereale; assembly: GCA_902687465.1. Lineage (NCBI taxonomy): Eukaryota > Viridiplantae > Streptophyta > Magnoliopsida > Poales > Poaceae > Secale > Secale cereale. The sequence goes on from LR738710.1 coordinate 867,442,189, forward strand.
ATCTTGTAGGCAAAGTACTGTCAGAGGTCTCATACCTCTCGACACGGGCATGAGTATGAAATACTAATTTCAACTCTTGGAACATCTCATATGCTCCTTGGCGTTCAAAACATTTTTGAAGTCCCGGTTCTAAGCCGTAAAGCATGGTGCACTTAAACTATCAAGTAGTCATCATACCGAGCTTTTGTCAAAACATTCATAACGTCTGCATCTGCTCCTGCAATAGGTCTATCACCTAGCGGTGCATCAAGGACATAATTCTTCTGTGCAGCAATGAGGATAATCCTCAGATCACGGAACAATTCCGCATCATTGCTACTAACATCTTTCAACTTAGTTTTCTCTAGGAACATATAAAAAAATAAACGTCGAGCAACATCGCGAGCTATTGATCTTCAACATAGATATGCTAATACTACGAGGACTAAGTTCATGATAAATTAAAGTTCAATTTAATCATATTACTTAAAGAACTCCCACTTAGATAGACATCCCTCCGGTCATCTAAATGATCACGTGATCCAAATCAACTAAACCATGTCCGATCATCACGTGAGATGGAGTAGTTTCAATGGTGAACATCTTTATGTTGATCATATCTACTATATGATTCACGCTCGACCTTTCGGTCTCCAGTGTTCCGAGGCCATATCTGCATATGCTAGGCTCGTCAAGTTTAACCCGAGTATTCTGCGTGTGCAAAACTGGCTTACACCCGTTGTATTTGAACGTAGAGCTTATCACACCCGATCATCACGTGGTGTCTCGGCACGACGAACTTTCGCAACGGTGCATACTCAGGGAGAACACTTATACCTTGAAATTTAGTAAGGGATCATCTTATAATGCTACCGTCGTTCTAAGCAAAATAAGAAGCATAATAAGATAAACATCACATGCAATCAAAATATGTGACATGATATGGCCATCATCACCTTGTGCTTTTGATCTCCATCTCCAAAGCACCGTCATGATCACCTTCGTCACCGGCGCGACACCTTGATCTCCATCGTAGCATCGTTGTCGTCTCGCCAATTATTGCTTCTACGACTATCGCTACCGCTTAGTGATAAAGTAAAGCAATTACATGGCGATTGCATTTCATACAATAAAGCGACAACCATATGGCTCCTGCCAGTTGCCGATAACATTACAAAACATGATCATCTCATACAAAACCGTATAACTCATCATGTCTTGACCATATCACATCACAACATGCCCCTGCAAAAACAAGTTAGACGTCCTCTACTTTGTTGTTGCAAGTTTTACGTGGCTGCTACGGGCTTAGCAAGAACCGTTCTTACCTACGCATACAAAACCACAACGATGTTTCGTCAAGTATGTGCTGTTTTAACCTTCACAAGGACCGGGCGTAGCCACACTTGATTCAGCTAAAGTGAGAGAGACAGACACCCACCAGTCACCTTTAAGCAACGAGTGCTCGTAACGGTGAAACCAGTCTCGCGTAAGCGTACACGTAATGTTGGTCCGGGCCGCTTCATCTCACAATACCGCCGAAGCAAAGTATGACATGCTGGTAAGCAGTATGACTAGTATCGCCCACAACTCATTGTGTTCTACTCGTGCATATCATCTACGCATAGACCTGGCTCATGATGCCACTGTTGGGGAACGTAGTATTTTAAAATTTTCCTACGATCACGCAAGATCTATCTACCAGATGCATAGCAACGAGAGGGAAGAGTGTGTCTACGTACCCTCGTAGACCGTAAGCGGAAGCGTCAAGTGACGCGGTTGATGTAGTCGAACTTCTTCGCGATTCAACCGATCAAGCACCGAACGTACGGCACCTCCGCGTTCAGCACACGTTCAGCTTGATGACGTCCCACGAGCTCTTGATCCAGTTGAGCTTCACGGGAGAGTTTCGTCAGCATGACGGCGTGGTGACGGATATAATGTATTCACCGGCCCAGGGCTTCGCCTAAGCACTGCAACGGTATGACCGAGGTGTGTTTCTGTGGAGGGGGGCACCGCACACGGCTGGAACAATTCAACTTGTGTGTCTTTGGGTGCCCCCCTGCCCCTGTATATAAAGGAGCAAGGGAGGAGGGCCGGCCGGCCTCCTATGGTGCGGCTAGGGCAATCCTACTAGGAATAGGATTGCAATCCTATTCCTAGTAGGAGTCCATCAAGAAGGAAGAGAGGGAAAGGAAAAGAGGGAGAGGTGGCGCCACCCCAATCCTAGTCCAACTAGGATCCCTAGGTGGGGCGCCGGCCAGCCTCTATGGGCTGCCTCTCTCTTTTCCTTAAGGCCCACTATGGACCATCCCCCCTCGTAGGGGGTTCCGGTAACCCCCTCCGGCAATCCAGTTAAATCCGAAACTTTTTCGGAACACTTCCGGTGTCCGAATATAGTCGTCCAATATATCAATCTTTATGTCTCGGACATTCCGAGACTCCTTGTCATGTCCGTGATCTCATCCGGGACTCCGAACTACCTTCGGTACATCAAAACTCATAAACTCATAATACTGATCGTCATCAAACGTTAAGCGTGCGGACCCTACGGGTTCGAGAACTATGTAGACATGACCGAGACTCATCTCCGGTCAATAACCAATAGCGGAACCTGGATGCTCATATTGGCTCCTACATATTCTACGAAGATCTTTATCGGTCAAACCGCATAACAACATACGTTGTTCCTTTTGTCATCGGTATGTTACTTGCCCGAGATTCGATCGTCGGTATCTCTATACCTAGTTCAACCTCGTTACCGGCAAGTCTCTTTACTCGTTCCGTAACACATCATCTCGTGACTAACTCATTAGTCTTTTGCTTGCAAGGCTTATTATGATGTGTGTTACCGAGAGGGCCCAGAGATACCTCTGTGACACTCGGAGTGACATATCCTAATCTTGATCTATGCCAACACCACGAATACTTTCGGAGACACCTGTAGAGCATCTTTATGATCACCCAGTTACGTTGTGACGTTTGATAGCACACAAGGTGTTCCTACGGTATTCGGGAGTTGCATAATCTCATAGTCATAGGAACATGTATAAGTCATGAAGAAAGCAATAGCAGTAAAACTAAACGATCATAGTGCTATGCTAACGGATGGGTCTAGTCCATCACATCATTCTCCTAATGATGTGATCCCGTTGATCAAATGACAACTCATGTCTATGGTTAGGAAACATAACCATCTTTGATCAATGAGCTAGTCTAGTAGAGGCATACTAGGGACACTCTGTTTTGTCTATGTATTCACACATGTACTAAGTTTCCGGTTAATACATTTCTAGCATGAATAATAAAAATTTATCATGATATAAGGAAATATAAATAACAACTTTATTATTGCCTCTAGGGCATATTTCCTTCATTAGTGTCCCTTTATCAAAAATCACAAAAATAGTTATCTTGCTTGCTGCTGCTATGGGTTCCACCGAGAACACCAAGTTGTGTGACTTCACTAGTCATAACAACGATGACTTTATCTGCATGCCTATTACTACACCTGCCACTTCAGCACCTTCTTATGAAATTAAACCTGCTTTACTGAACCTAGTTATGAAAGATCAATTCTCCGGTGCTGGAGATGATGCTGCTTTGCACTTAAATAATTTTGTTGATCTTTGTGATATGCAAAAGTACCGAGAAATAGATGGTGATATTGTTAAGCTTAAGCTTTTTCCTTTCTCCTTGAGAGGAGGAGCTAAAATATGGTTTCAATCCTTGCCTAGGAATAGCATAGATTCTTGGGACAAGTGCAAGGATGCCTTTATTGGGAAGTACTATCCCCCTGCTAAAATTATCCAATTAAGGAGTAACATAATGAATTTTAAACAATTGGATAATGAACACGTTGCCCAAGCTTGGGAACGCATGAAATCTCTTGTCAAGAACTGCCCTACTCATGGTTTGACTACTTGGATGGTTATCCAAACTTTTTATGCAGGCTTGAACTTTACCTCGCGGAACTTGTTAGATTCGGCCGCGGGAGGAACCTTTATGTCAACTAAGCTTGGTGCTGCCACGAAGCTTCTCGACGAGATGATGACCAATTATTCCCAATGGCACATCGAACGCGCTCCAACAGGTAGGAAGGTAAACTCTGTCGAGGAGATTTCCTCCCTAAATGAAAAAGTTGATTGGATCATGTCTCTACTTTCCAAGCAATCTTCTATTGATCCTCGTGATGTTCCTTTAAATTCTTTGATTGCTCAAGATCAAGTAGATGTGAACTTTATCTCTAGAAACAATTTCAATAACAATGCTTATAGGAGTAATTTTGGTAGCAACCCTAGACCGTTCCCCTCTAATTCCTATGGGAACAACAATGCTTATCCTAGCACCAAGAACTCCACTTCTGAACTAGAGATTATGCTTAAAGACTTCATCACTACCCAAAAAGCCTTCAATAAGAGTGTAGAAGAAAAACTAGATAAACTAGATAATCTCTCTTCGAAGGTAGACAATTTAGCCCATGAGGTAGAGTTGCTTAAAATTAGAACTTCTCCTCTTGAGGAGAGGAAGACCATTCCTATGAATGCTATTCAAGTGCAAATTAATGAAAACATTAGGATGATGGCTAAACTTAAAGAGAGATGGGCTAGAGAAAAGGAGGAAGAAGATAGAATTAAGAGCCTTCCTACCCACCACACTGCTCCTACTATCCAAGTTGTTGAGGATATCCAAACTCTTAGCACCCAATGCACTCCTAGTCCCATTGGACCTATTAATGGTGATGCTATGACCTCAACCGTAAAAGAAGAAACTCCTATGACCGTAGAAGCTACCAAACAAGTGAGCCTAAAGGACACCACTACCACTTTACTTGATAGTAGTGACCTTGATTTTGATAATTGCACCCTTTCTGAAGTTATTAGTTTTCTTCACAAGATGTCTAGAGATCCCCACACTAGCACACTTAATCTTGCCTTCACAGAGCATATCACTAATGCTCTCATCAAAGCTAGGGAGGAGAAGCTTAGGGTAGAAGCCTCCATACCTAGAAAGCTAGAAGATGGTTGGGGTCCTATGATTAAAATTAAGTTGAATAACTTCTCTTGCTATGCTTTATGTGATGTTGGAGCTAGTACCTCCGTTATGCCCAAAAGAATATATGATTTGCTTAAATTGAAATATTTTGATCCTTGTTCTTTTGGTGTTCGTCTTGTTGATTCTTCCGTAAAGAAACCTTTGGGGAAGATCGACGATGTTCTTATCATTGTCAATGAAAATTATGTTCCCGTTGATTTTATTATTATGGATATTGAATGTGAACCTTCATGTCCAATTATTTTGGGACGTCCTTTTCTTCGCACCGTTGGTGCTATCATTGACATGAAAGAGGGTAATATAAAATTCCAATTCCCTCTCAAGAAAGGGATGGAACACTTCCCTAGAAAGAAGATTAAGTTGCCTTTTGAGTCCGTTATACGGGCTAGCTATTCTTTTACTCTTGATAAAACTTGATCCTCTCTCTTTGCATCATGCCTAGCTTAAAGGCATAAAAGAAAGCGCTTTTGGGAGGCAGCCCACAACGAATTAGGATTTATTTTTTTGCTTTTGTTGTGTCTTGATGTTTGTTACTACAGTAGCATCATCATTGTATCTTTTCTTTTCAGCTTTGTGCCAAGTTTAGCCTCCGATTGCAAGAAAGTTCAAAAGTTGTGACGTGCAGTTCAGAAAACAGATTCTGTCCTTGGACAGAAAAATTCGTATAAAATCACCAGATCGTCTTTTTGATCTGAATTTTTTTGAAAGCGTGCTCTATACAATTGGCTTTCGGGCGTCTGTTCTGAGTTTTTTTATTCGAGTGGCAGAAGTGCTCCGAAAAAATTATTTACTACCTGCTGGTCTGTTTTTCACAGATTCTGTCCTGTTTTGCCTTTTCTTCGTTTTGCAAACCTTGAGCTTGCTTTTTCTTTGCAAAAACCTTTTGGCAATCTTGAGAAACAGTAGCTCTTCAAGATTATCCTTATTTCCAGTAGGGAAAAATTATTTTATTATGGGTACTAACCTCGCTAATCAGATTATGATGAGCTATGTATGAAGGGAGTTTTCAAGTGTGCGAGGGAAGATGATAAAAGAAGATCCAGGAGGGTCAAACGCTCAAGCTTGGGGATGCCCCCGTGCACCCCCAAGAAATATTCAAGAATACTCAAGCGTCTAAGCTTGGGTATGCCCCCGTGCATCCCCTTCTCCATCAACAATTATCAGTTCATCTTTCGTTCCACTATATTTTAATCACTTCATGCGTTATGTGCTATGCTTGGAGCGTCTTGCTCTTAGTTTCCTTTTTAGTTTTCTTTAGCTTTGCTTGTTGTTCATAACAAGTTAGAACCCAGCTTTCTTTGTGTGGGAGAGAAACACTCTCCACTTCAACCTAGAACACAACATAGGATTTTCATGCTTATCTCTGCTGTGTGTGTTCTTTGTCTTTCCATAGCTACTGTCATGTTTAGCTCTTAGTTTTCATGCTTTTCTTTTTAAAGAGCTTTTGTTTAGTTGGTTGCTGAACTCTCTTGAGTTTTCAAGTTTATCTTGTTAAGAGAGTTTGTCTGTTGCACTGAGTTGTGTGTCTTGACCTAAAGTAGGTAATTGAGGTTGCTATTTAATTTTGGTAGTAACTTGCAATAGTTTTGAGGTATTGCCATGAGTAATGTCTGAACTTTTGGTGTCAAGAGCTTTAGCCTATTAGTGATAGATGTCGTATTTTGGGCAATCCGTGTTTATTTTCGAAAACCTACAAAATAGTTGAGAACTTTAGCTACTAAATGGATCACTAATCTTTGGAGGGATCGAATATTAGAGTACACTCACGTACCATGGGTCGAGGATGCGCAAGGGTAACCAAACCCCCATGCACACCTCCTCGGGGTACTTGTCTCTTTGTGAACCTCCTAATTAGATTGAGAGTTACCGATAATAAGTGCATGAGTTCTTCGGACTAATGTGAGTATTCGAAAGTTGACACTTCCACCTATCCATATTTTTCTAGCCTCTTCGGTGCCGTGCATTGCCCTCTCTCACCTCGAGAGTTGGCGCATACTTCGCCGGTGCATCCAAATCCTTGGCACGATACGCTCTGTCATCATAAGCCTCATTATATCCTTCCTCAAAACAGCCACAATACCTACCTATCAAGGCATTTCCATAGCCTTTCCGAGATACATTGCCATGCAACATCCATCTTCTCATGACTTGATCTTCATGTCATACATGCTTTTTGCTTGATCGATGAGCCGCATGCTAGTTGGGCCTTGCCCTAAACATTGCTACATGACGCGCTAGTATCATTGCATATCCTGCTACACTGGCAGAGGCATACATTTGCATACATCATGATAGTTTCATTTTCTTTTTGTTGAGTACTTTTGTAAAGTGTGAAAGATCTTCTATACTTCTTGTAATATATAGAGTGTTGCCCCTAAAGTGAGGAAAAGATCCCAAAGAGGACAAATCAAAAGATCCCAAAGAGGACAAATCAAAAGATCCCAAAGAGGACAAATGGGAGATAAATAGAAAGAGCCATTGAGGCCACAAAAAATAAAAAAATAAAAAAAGAGAAAAAGAAATAAAAAGAGAGAAGGGGGCACACTACTATTTCTTTTGAGAGATCCACACTCGTACTCCATCTTATACCTTGTACTCCATAGAGATTATCATTCATGCATATAGCTATGTGGGGACCTTTACACTATAGAACTTGGCTTGTATATTCCAATGATGAGCCTCCTCAAAAGAGCTCTAGGTCTTCTTGAGCAAGCAAGTTGGATGCACCCCCACTAGTTCCATTGGAGAGCTTACCTTAGCTCATATGTGCATCCGCTGCATGGCAATCCCTACTCCTCACATCATATCTATCATTTGGCTTTCTCTCGCCGATGATTGTCCTCATTGATGTGAGCCTTTCACACCTTTTTTGTCTTCCCCCTCTATCATTTTTCTCTCTTTGCCATCCTAAGTGTCGACTTTCTTGCTTACGCTCATCCATTGCATGAGTGCTCAAAACATCGAAAGGGAGTGGATCATTTTGACTTGTGCCTGGCTGACGGTCTGGGGATGAGTCAAGATAAGATTCCAAAGAAGACCAAGTGTGAAACTTTAGTAGATTAAGTTCTCAACAATATAAAAACTATGTTTTACTCTCTCATATATCCCTATCCCCTTTCTTGCACGCAAACACCATTTGGAGACATTCGAGTCACGGACAGCGAGAGCTCTTGCACCTTTATGTTCTTATGTTACTTGTTACAATGCTAATATAGACTCTTGCTTGTTATGACTTGAATTGAATTACATGCCTTGATTGCTTTACTTAAAAGTTCTTATATGGTTGATAGCATGTCACCACAGAAATTATGCTTGTTATCATTTACCTACTCGAGGACGAGCAGGAATTAAGCTTGGGGATGTTGATACGTCCAAAACGTATTTATAATTTCTGCTTGCTCCATGCCTCTTTTGTGTGATATTGCTATGATATTTATGCACTTCCATACACTTTTGATCATATTTGGACTAACCTATTAACTCAGTGCACCACAGTGCCATTTCCTGTTTTCTGCCGTTTTTCTATTTCAGATTTCCCCCATATTAAAAGTGCCCTAAAAATTCCGGGAAAAATACAGGAAAAATCAGCGTATCGGGAGCTTCAAGAAAAAACAAAGCAGGGCCAGAGGGGAGCCAGGGGCAGCCCAGGCGGCCCCACCCATGGCCGCCTGGGGGGGGCGCCTGGGCCCCCCTCTCCGCTTCTGGTGACCCCCTTTGGCATATATACTCCTCGCGTCCCGAAACCCTCGAGGACGGAACCTTTTTTCGCGATCTCGTCTCTGTTCCGCCGCCGCCGCGCTTCCAAGATCGGGAGCACCAGGAGAACTCTTCCCGGCACCCTGCCGGAGGGGAGAACCACCACCGGGAGCTTCTCCACCACCATGGACGCTTCCCGGATGAGTTGTGAGTAGTCTCCCTTGGACCATGGGTCCATGACCAGTAGCTATGTGATGTTCTCCTCCCCTCTTTGTTCTTCATCGATTAGACCTCGTGAGCTACCCTACATGATCGAGGCACATATGTAATCTTTATGCTGTTGCTCTGCTGAGTTTGCTGGGATCCGATGGATTATGAGATTATGTTCAGATTGTGTGTGAGTAATATATTTGATTCACCTCTTTTATATTTATGTTCTTGAGTAATTCTTGCATGTTCTCAGTTGCTGTTTATTGCTTTGGCCGAGTAGTAGGTAGTAACTCCAAGAGGGAACGTTATGCTTGATTGTGGGTTCATGCCCCTCGATGACTAGTTTGAGTGACAGAAACATGAGTCTAGGGGATGTGATGTTGCCACAAGGGGGAAAACAACGGTGCTTGTACTTGCGGGTGCAAGGATTGTTTACTTTACGCAAAGTTCTTTTAATGCAGTTGTCTGTTGCTTTGAGTTTACACTTTGGGTGGGACTCGCAACTCAATACCAGCGAGATGTTCTAGATAGATATCTCAAGGTGGATGATTAGTAGTAGATGCAGATGGATTTCGGTCTACTTGCCTTGGCGTACCGCCCATGCTTAGAGCCTCTACCTTTCTTACAGCGTAGTTAGCATTGGTTTGCGCACATAATCCTGTCAATTGCCCAGCTGTAATTTGTTTACCTCGCTTAGCTGTTTTATCGTCTTTTGGGAGAGAGACATCACTAGTGAACATCATGGGACCCCGGTCCATATTACCATCACTGATCACACCCGCTATTTACTTCCTGTTCTTATTTCCTAGTTGCAGTCATACCTATCACTATTATCTCTTGCGTTTGATCCTTTGTAAACGACAAGGCCGGAGGGATTGACAACCTCTCTGTACTCGTTGGGAGCAAAGTTATTTGTATCTGTGTGCAGGTCCTGTCAACCGCTAAGTTGGCGCCGTTAGCAGTTGACACCTTGTTATCGACCCTCGGAGTCTCACGGGATTCGATCCTTGGTATCTTGCCAAGGGAAACTTGCCGTTACGCTACATCTCAAACCTTCCACTTGGGGTAACCAACGGGGGGCGAGAAGCCATCACTGCCCCCTCCTCCTCGCTCCCCAATGCGGCGCAGCCAAAGAAGGGCAAGACATCGGCGAAGAAAAACAAGGTGGCGGACGGCTCCGGCACCTCCAAGGCGAGGAAGAAGAAGTTTGCGGGGCGTGCGACGGGCGCGCCGGCTGCCGAAGCGCCGGCAAGCTCACTCGTTGAGCCGGCGGCCGGCGCGCACAACATGTTCGACGAAATGCCTCCAAGGTAAAAAAAAATCTAACTTTTCATTTTTTTGTTATTTTTTGAATGCATTCGTCACATATAGATAGCTTATTTGCATTGTGCAAAAAAAATTGGAGTCACAATGATGATGCATACATGTCAACCATGGGTGTTGGCTCCAACAATTCGCATCGGTCTCAAACCAATGACATGCATTTTGAAGACCATGAGTTCGAGGTGGACGAGGAGGGTGAGGGCATTGTCGACGCACCGAAAGGAAGAGCTGGCAATTACACCAACGCCGATGACATCTTACTATGCAATACTTGGTTGCAAGTGTCGAGGGATCCATCCGTTGGAGGTGATCAAAGTAGAGATGCTTATTGGAACCGGATGAAGGAACACTTTGATGCTCACAACGTGAGTGGAATTGACCACTCCAACTGATCACTTAGGTCCCGGTGGTCGACAATCAACTCGGATTGTCAAAGGTGGGCGGCCTGTCAAAAGGCGGTTGACAAGTTGAACCCAAGTGCCACAAATGAGGACAATAGAGTAAGTGCCATTTCATCTTACATGTTGGTGCTAACTTGCTTTGTTTTGCTTGTTGTTGGTGCTAACTTGCTTTGTTTTCATGTAGTACAACATTGCGCAAAACTTGTTCAAAGAAGAGGAGAGGAAAACCAAGAAGGGGAAGATCAAGAAAGGAAGGGTATTTACTTTGCCTCATTGCTATGAAGTGTTGAAGGATGATGATAAATGGAAGAAGCGTGAAGATTTGGATGATTTGCATTTGAGCGACAAACGGAAGCGAACAATTAAGTTGGATGATGATGATGAGGAGGAGGATGCGTCAAGTGATGACGGCAAGAGAAGCCCCACACCCAACTCGGTTTCATACTCGAAGCCAAAGCGGCCGGATGGGTGCAAGAAAGACAAAACCGAAAAGAAGAAGAGGAAAGGAGATGATGAGCTCAAAAATTCTATGGAAGGTATTGTGAAGGCAAGAAAAGAAGCCAACGAGGTGAGGAAAATGGCAAGGACCCAAGATGCCGCGGCCGAGGAGAGGAGGTTGGCGGCCGAGGAGAGGAGGGTGGCGGCCGAGGAGAGGAAGGTGAGCAATGAGGAGCGAACTAGATTGTTGGAATGGGAGAAGCACTTGTTCTTATTGGACACAACTAACCGCAATGCGGCGCAAAAGGAGTATGTCAATCTTGTCCAACAAGAAGTCTTGATCCAAAAAAGAGCCATGGTTCGTGCAATGGGTGGCGGTGGCCTCGACGCCATGGGTGGCATGGGTGGCTTCGGAGGTACCGTGGGCGGCTTAGGTGCAATGGGAGGCATGGCTGGCTTTGGAGCACCCCCCGATGCTATGGCCACCATGGGAGGCATGAGTTTTGCTTCTCTCATCACTCGTAGAGAACGGGCCTTTAGCCCCGGTTGGTAAGGGCCTTTTGTCCCGGTTCTTGAACCGGGACTAAAGTGTCGGTACTAATGCCCTAGACCTTTAGTCCCGGTTCAAACTAGAACCGGGACAGATGGGCCTCCACGTGGCCTGTGCGCGGAGCCCAGGCAGGAGGGCCTTTGATCCCGGTTGGTGGCACCAACCGGGACCAAAAGGCATCCACGCGTCAGCATTTCTGTGGCTGAGGTTTTTGTTTTTTGATTTTTGAAAGGGGGCGGGTTTGGGGGTTTTGGGGTGTTAATTTAGGTGTTTCATATATTGTGTTAGCTAGCTATTTAATAGAGAGAAGTGTCCTCTCTTATGTCCGTGCTTGGTCGACGCTACGTACTATACATACGTATAGTGAGAACTAGACACACTAGCTAGCTAGTAAGCAAACGAAGGAAACAGAAGATCGTCATCAACATATATATGCATACAGAGAGAAGTGATATCGACCACCTCTCCTTCTCCGAGAGATTGGTCGAACAACAAGTTCTCGTATATCTATCCGATACTACCGGGTACATATATACAATAATTATCTCTTACAAATATAATCTCCTATCATACGGACGCATGGTCCACATAGTATTCTCCGTCTTCATCGATCACGTGGTCAAGGTAGAATGCCGCCAATTCCTCTTGAATTGCTCGCAGACGATCTGGTGCTAGGAGTTCATTCCGCATCCGAAAGATCTAATTTGAAGAAGGGGGTCCATATATGGTAATGAAATAAAATTGTGATGGTAAAATATATGGTAATGAAATAAAATAGATGAAACTCAACACAAATGATGGTAATGAAATAAAATTGTGAATATTATTAATTGCTTACACACTTCAAATTGTGCGTCAGAGTAGCCCCGCTCACAGGTCGTGTGGCAGATGGACTCGCAAATGTAGTATCCACAGAAATCATTCCCTTGTTCCTGCCACAACCACTTTACAAGAAATATAGGTCAATCAAACTGATATGCAAGAATGCCAAATGGTATTGATGAAACTAGCGCTTGAATCAATAGGAGATGCGCGAAACATGCTACTATATAGTACTTACTTTCGGGTGTCTAAATTGCAGCTTCTTCGGCAGTCCCGGAGCTTTTTTGGTGAATTTTTTCCAAACCCTGCCAGACAAAGAAAACAATTACTTGATATCAGAAATGAACAAAGTTGCTGATATGCATGGTGGATAATGATCGATTTAACTTACTTCTCGAGCATTTGAGTCATGTCCGCATACTCCTTGGGATCTTTTTGTTTAGAGTCCAAGACAGTTACTACTCCCTGCTCAAGCTTAATATCTAGGAGAATATAGTGGAAGCTGCCCACGCATGCATGAACTCATCAATTACATTACTATAACCTTGACTAATATATAAGGGAAACCGAATATGCACAAGATAGTAACACTCACTTGACGTTGTAAGGAAAGAGTATTATATCTTTGTTTTCATTTACCACCAACGATCGTAGCAAGTTGGCCTCGATATCTGCGGCACGCAATTCAACCTCAGTTGCATCTATGAGATATGTGTTAATGAACCCTATATCACCGACTTGTCTTTTGTTCAATTCGACGATCTTCAATCTGCATAATATAGCTATATAGAGAGACTTAATGACAGAAGTAGTACTACTTACAGACAGTAGCAGGTGACCGTTGCTTTATCGAGGGCCAATTGATTGAAAAACTGACAGAACTCCTCAAATGGAATAGGCAACAGTTCAATTCCAACGAGGTCATGCTCCGGTTTAACTCTCACATACAAACTATCCCTCCTCCCGAGACTCTCTGCAGATTTTCAAGTACCAATCATGCAATCTTCACATCATCGTTGATAGAGATCTTTCATCTTTGACGAGAGGCTTCCCGTACTCGTATCTTTGTATCTGCACCTCCAAGAAATCATAATGTACATCGTCGGGCAGGTAATCTCCAAGATTGCTATAACCGGGCACCATCGTCGGATCATTAGCGACGATGTCGCTAGACACCTTGAGCGGGGGGCACGATTGGTCCGCTTGTTTGCCGAGCTGGGCAATTTGTTTCCCAGCTCGTCCTTCTGCTAACCTTTGATCACTTCTAGTACTTCCCGACCGCTTCGCTTCGTGAAATGACTTTTCAATAATGCGGTCATAGTTGTCTTTCGGCGGACACTTGATACGTCCAAAACGTATCTATAATTTCTGCTTGCTCCATGCCTCTTTTGTGTGATATTGCTATGATATTTATGCACTTCCATACACTTTTGATTATATTTGGACTAACCTATTAACTCAGTGCACCTCAGTGCACCTCAGTGCCAGTTTCTGTTTTCTACTGTTTTTGTATTTCAGGTTTTCCCATTACTTAAATTGCCATAAAAATTCCGGGAAAAATATATAAAAAATCAGCGCTCCAGAAGCTTCCGTGCGGCCAAAGTAGGGCCAGAGGGGGGCCACCAGGGCTCCAGGCGCCCTGGGGGCGCGGCCCCCCTCCTGGCCGTGCCGGGGGGCGCCTGGGCCCCCCTGACCTCCGCTGATGCCCCCCTTTGGCATATATTTACACTGTGTTTCGAAACCCTCGAGGACGGAACCCTTTTTCGCGATCTCATCTCTGTTCCGCCGCCGCCGCGCTTCCAAGATCGGGAGCACCAGGAGAACTCTTCCCGGCACCCTGCCGGAGGGGAGGATCACCACCTGGAGCTTCTCCACCACCATGGACGCCTCCCGGATGAGTTGTGAGTAGTCTCCCTTGGACCATGGGTCCATGACCAGTAGTTATGTGATGTTCTCCTCCCCTCTTTGTTCTTCACCGATTAGACCTCGTGAGTTGCCCTACATGATCGAGGCACATATGTAATCCTTATGCTGTTGCTATGATGAGTTTGCTAGGATCCGATGGATTATGAGATTATGTTCAGATTGTGTTTGAGTAATATATTTGATTCACCTCTTTTATATTTATGTTCTTGAGTAATTCTTGCATGTTCCCCGTTGCTGTTTATTGCTTTGGCCAAGTAGTAGGTAGTAACTCCAAGAGGGAATGTTATGCTTGATTGTGGGTTCATGCCCCTCGATGACTAGCTTGAGTGACAGAAACATGAGTCTAGGGGATGTGCTGTTGCCACAAGGGGGAAAACAACGGTGCTTGTACTTGCGGGTGCAAGGATTGTTTACTTTACGCAAAGTTCTTTTAATGCAGTTGTCTGTTGCTTTGAGTTTACACTATGGGTGGGACTCGCAACTTAATACCAGCGAGATGTTCTGGATAGATATCTCAAGGTGGATGATTAGTAGTAGATGCAGATGGATTTCGGTCTACTTGCCTTGGCGTACCGCCCATGCTTTGAACCTCTACCTTTCTTGCAGCATAGTTAGCATTGGTTTGCGCACATAATCCTGTCAATTGCCCAGCTGTAATTTGTTTACCTCGCTTAGCTGTTTTATCGTCTTTTGGGAGAGAGACATCACTAGTGAACATCATGGGACCCCGGTCCATATTACCATCACTGATCACATCCGCTATTTACTTTCTGTTCTTACTTACTAGTTGCAGTAATACCTATCACTATTATCTCTTGCGTTTGATCCTTTGTAAACGACAAGGCCGGAGGGATTGACAACCTCTCTGTACTCGTTGGGAGCAAAGTTATTTGTATCTGTGTGCAGGTCCAGTCAATCGCTAAGTTGCGCCTCTTGCAGTTGACACCTTCTTGTTGACCCTCGGAGTCTCAGGGGAATTCGATCCTTGGCATCTTTGCCACGGGAAAACTACCGCTACACTGCATCTCAAACCTTCCACTTGGGGTAACCAACGAGGGGCGAGAAGCCATCAAGCAAAGTTTTCTGGCGCCGTCGCCGGGGACTCCACTCTTCAAGATAGGGGAGTTGCACGCTATCTTTTACCTTTGCTTTTTAGTCTTGTTAGTTTACCTTTCAGTTTTTGCTTTAGTGTCTTCTATAAAAAAATCACAAAAATAGTTATCTCATTCTTTAGTTGTCATTATGTCTGGTCCTTTTGTCTTTGGTGAGGCAGAAGTTCTCACCTTTAAACAAAGAGGTGGGGAAAGTCTAAAAGATGCTTGGTATAGAATTAATGATTCTCAAAAAAGAGCCACCGAGAAGCAATCTACTACTATCCTGCTTAGAAGTTTTTATGTTGCAATTACTTCTTGGAATAGGTTTATTCTAGATTCTGCTATCAATGGGAATTTCCTAGAGGCCCCAGTTTGGGAATCTCTTAGTATTATTGAAAATCTTGTTGGAAATCCCCCTGTTGTTAGCATTCAAGAGGACATCACCCTAGCTCACATTATGAAAAAACTTGAAAAGATAGAGCTAGAGATGCCAAACATTAATAAGATAAATGAGTTGGATCGTAAGATCCAAGGGAATTTGAATAGGCTTGATAGATCCATGCATAAAATTCTCAAAACTTTGGAGACTATCAAATCCCATGACTTGGATTCTTCTAGGATAGACAAGATTGAGGAAATCTTTGATACTCTAGGAACTACTTTCTCCTCAATCAAAACCAAAAAGGTAGAAACTCCGGCAAAGAAGGAGCCTAAGTTCGTTTACGTTACAAAGGCTCCCCGCTCCAAAAGTAATCCATCTATTGCCAAAGGGGTTGAAACTATGAAGACTTTGGAAGAAACACCTCTCTTTGATAAATTTATAAATGAATCTTCCCTTGACTTCTTTCCTTTTGGTCTTCTCCCTAGAAGTATCTCTATTAGGCCTTTATTTGAAAGTCCTCTTAAGACTAGTTGTACTATTGAAGAGCTTTTTGATGATCTTGATGATGGTTCAATTGATACAACTTGATCTCTTTGCATTATGCCTAGCTTAAAGGCATAAAAGAAAGCGCTTTTGGGAGGCAGCCCACAATGAATAAAATTTTATTTTGCTTTTGTTGTGTCTTGATGTTTGTTACTACAGTAGCATCATCATTGTATCTTTACTTTTCAGCTTTGTGCCAAGTTTAGCCTCTGATTGCAAGAAAGTTCAAAAGTTGTGACGTGCTGTCCAGGAAACAGATTCTGTCCTTGGATAGAAAAATTCGTATAAAATCACCAGTTCATCTTTTTGGTCTAAATTTTTTCGACAACGTGCTCTATACAATTGGCTTTCGGGCGTTTGTTCTGAGTTTTTGATTTGAGTTGCAGAAGTGCTCCGAAAAAATTATTTACTACCTGCTGGTCTGTTTTTCACAGATTCTGTCCTGTTTTGCCTTTTCTTCGTTTTGCAAACCTTGAGCTTGCTTTTTCTTTAAAAAACCTTTTGGCAATCTTGAGAAACAGTATACCTTCAAGAATATCCTTATTTCCAGCAAGGAAAAATTATTTTATTATGGGTACTAACCTCGCTAATCAGATTATGATGAGTTATGTATGAAGGGAGTTTTCAAGTGTGCGAGGGAAGATGATAAAAAGATTCAGGAGTGTCAAACGCTCAAGCTTGGGGATGCCCCCGTGCACCCCAAAGAAATATTCAAGAAGACTCAAGCGTCTAAGCTTGGGGATGCCCCCGTGCATCCCCTTCTCCATCAACAATTATCAGTTCGTCTTTCGTTCCACTATATTTTAATCACTTCATGTGTTATGTGCTATGCTTGGAGCATCTTGCTTTTAGTTTCCTTTTTAGTTTTCTTTAGCTTTGCTTGCTGTTCATAACGAGTCGGAACCCATCTTTCTTTGTGTGGGAGAGAAACACGCTCCACTTCAACCTAGAACATAACATAGAATTTTCATGTTTATCTTTGTTGTGTATGTTCTTTGTCTCTCAATAGCTACTGTCATGCTTAGCTCTTAGCTTTCACGCTTTTCTTTTTAAAGAGCTTTTGTTTAGTTGGTCGCTGGAACTCTCTTGAGTTATCATGCTTATCTTGTTAAGAGAGTTGGCTTTTGTTGCACTGGTTGATATGTCTATGATAAAAATGTTATGTGCATAATGGTGCTTAGTAGTTCATGTTTTCTTATGGTTAGTCTCAAATAGCTGGGGGGTTCTCAATGTATTATTGAAGTACCAACATGATTTGTTTGCCTATGATGTGGTATGGTTTAGTGATATCTTCCTCCAAGAATTTATTTTGATTGACTTGGCATATGCTCATGCATATTTAAGACTGTAAAGAAAGTCTATCAAGCCTTGATGATCTTTAATTTCTGAGTAGCGATATAACTTCCATGCCTGATTCAATGTTGCTTTGTCGCTCTGCATGATTATGACCGTCATTGCTCTCTTAGTTGGTCGCTCCCAGTCTTTTGCTAACCTTCGCCTGTACTAAGCGGACTGACTGCTTGTGCATCCAAAATCCTTTAAACCAGTTATGCCATATGAGTCCACCATACCTTCCTATACATGGTATTTACCTGCCATTCCTAACGAAGACTATCTTGTACCATCTCGAAATTAATCAAAAAAAAAGCATTTCTCTTTTGTGCCTCTGTTTTAGCTCATGAGGAAGTAGTAGTTGATTCATGATCTTTTTAGGTTGGACAAGCTTCACCCCGGGATTGCATGTCTAATGTGCAAACCCCTAATACGAGAAGGAACTGGCAAAGAGTGCGCCCGGCTCATTAAAAAATATACAACAAACAAACCCTCCTTCACGCTTTGTTCATGAGAAATCAGAAAACTTTGGCAGTGATAAACAAAGGAGATTAAGAGGATGTGATCGTCCTCGTACGGGAGCCGTTCCTCGAAACTTGTCCAGCTCGAGAAGTAATTGAGTTATCTGCTAGCATTCGTTGACGAAATATGCATCTCTAAAAAATAATTTTTACCTCTGTTTTTAAAAACCAAGAGCTCTGGTACATGTTTAGTTTTTGTTTCCGACACGGGTTTTCAACCTTGCCATCAAAAGCCATGGTTCGAGAGTCTCCACCTTCTTTAAAGCACCAACTATTGAGAGCATGATTGTCATTCTGAGTGTAATGTGCATTGTCCCAAAGTACCATTGTCTTTTGCATGATTAAGATATCATTTATTCTGAAATCATTGTATCTAGTCGTCACTTAAACCTTGGAGGTGCCCTGCATTTATGTTTTGCTTCACTAAAGGGGGCAAGCGAGGTATCACTTTGTCATATTTGCACACCATGCTCACTACAAATCTATTGAGTGTTTCAGTATCATATTGTAAAACTTTCAGTTCTTTGTGATTTTCTCATGAGGCAACTTAATTATTATAGATTCATTGTATCAGTAAGCTTTTGTCATGTGACTGTGAAAAGTTCTTATATGGTTAATAGCATGTCACCACAGAAATTATGCTTGTTATCATTTACCTACTCGAGGACGAGCAGGAATTAAGCTTGGGGATGTTGATATGTCCAAAACGTATCTATAATTTCTGCTTGCTCCATGCCTCTTTTGTGTGATGTTGCTATGATATTTATGCACTTCCATACACTTTTGATCATATTCGGACTAACCTATTAACTCAGTGCACCTCAGTGCCAGTTTCTGTTTTCTGCTCTTTTTGTATTTCAGGTTTTCCAATTACTTAAATTGCCAGAAAAATTCCGGGAAAAATATATAAAAAATCAGCGCTCCAGAAGCTTCCGTGCGGCCAAAGTAGGGCCAGAGGGGGGCCACCAGGCCTCCAGGCGCCCTGGGGGCGCGGCCCCCCTCCTGGCCGCGCCGGGGGGGCGCCTGGGCCCCCCTGACCTCTGCTGATGCCCCCCTTTGGCATATATTTACACCGCGTCCCGAAACCCTCGAGGACGGAACCCTTTTTCGTGATCTCATCTCTGTTCCGCCGCCGCCGCGCTTCCAAGATCGGGAGCACCAGGAGAACTCTTCCCGGCACCCTGCCGGAGGGGAGGATCACCACCGGGAGCTTCTCCACCACCATGGACGCCTCCCGGAGGAGTTGTGAGTAGTCTCCCTTGGACCATGGGTCCATGACCAGTAGCTATGTGATGTTCTCCTCCCCTCTTTGTTCTTCACCGATTAGACCTCGTGAGCTGCCCTACATGATCGAGGCACATATGTAATCCTTATGCTGTTGCTATGATGAGTTTGCTGGGATCCGATGGATTATGAGATTATGTTCATATTGTGTTTGAGTAATATATTTGATTCACCTCTTTTATATTTATGTTCTTGAGTAATTCTTGCATGTTCCCCGTTGCTGTTTATTGCTTTGGCCAAGTAGTAGGTAGTAACTCCAAGAGGGAACGTTATGCTTGATTGTGGGTTCATGCCCCTCGATGACTAGCTTGAGTGACAGAAACATGAGTCTAGGGGATGTGCTGTTGCCACAAGGGGGAAAACAACGGTGCTTGTACTTGCGGGTGCAAGGATTGTTTACTTTACGCAAAGTTCTTTTAATGCAGTTGTCTGTTGCTTTGAGTTTACACTATGGGTGGGACTCGCAACTTAATACCAGCGAGATGTTCTGGATAGATATCTCAAGGTGGATGATTAGTAGTAGATGCAGATGGATTTCGGTCTACTTGCCTTGGCGTACCGCCCATGCTTTGAACCTCTACCTTTCTTGCAGCATAGTTAGCATTGGTTTGCGCACATAATCCTGTCAATTGCCCAGCTGTAATTTGTTTACCTCGCTTAGCCGTTTTATCGTCTTTTGGGAGAGAGACATCACTAGTGAACATCATGGGACCCCAGTCCATATTACCATCACTGATCATATCCGCTATTTACTTTCTGTTCTTACTTACTAGTTGCAGTAATACCTATCACTATTATCTCTTGCGTTTGATCCTTTGTAAACGACAAGGCCGGAGGGATTGACAACCTCTCTATACTCGTTGGGAGCAAAGTTATTTGTATCTGTGTGCAGGTCCAGTCAATCGCTAAGTTGCGCCGCTTGCAGTTGACACCTTCTTGTTGACCCTCGGAGTCTCAGGGGAATTCGATCCTTGGCATCTTTGCCAAGGGAAAACTACCGCTACACTGCATCTCAAACCTTCCACTTGGGGTAACCAACGAGGGGCGAGAAGCCATCAAGCAACACTTCGCTGGTTTCTTCAGGACAGCCAGAGTGCGCTTTGCTTTCACCGGATCTATCTTCTCCTCCGGAGGTGGATGTCTCTGTGCTTTCAACCCTTCAAGCCAGTCCTTCACTTCGCCTTCAGCGATCTTCGTGTTTTCCTTGTCGGACCTCTCGTATGGTAACTTCTCTAGAGGCGTGAGAGAAGGACCGAATCTGTATTGCCTCCCGCCTCTGGCTGTACTACTAGACGTCGGCGGACCAGAAGAAGCGGTTGTCTTCTTTCCTTGCTTACGCGCCGGAGCAGCCGGAGCGGCGGCGGTTCTCTTCTGCCCTTGCTGAGGAGGTGGAGAAGGAGGAGGCTGGCTGCTCGGGCGCGCCGGCGCAGGCGGAGTGCCGCCACGCGTCGGAGAAGGAGCCGGAGTGCCCTGATCGTCACTCGCCGGAGGAGGAGGCGGTGGAGGAGGCGGAGTGCCCTGACTCGCCGGAGGAGGAGGAGGAGGCGGAGGCGTCCAGTTTATAATGTTGATGAGGTCCTTCCGCCATAGGCATGGAGTCTTCAGTGAAGAACCCAGCCGAGTCTTCCCTTCACCGGTAGGGTGGTCAAGCTGGAGGTCCTCAAAACCCTCCGTTATTTTATCCACCATCACCCTAGCATATCCTTCTGGAATCGGCCGGCAGTGAAAAGTTGCGCCGGGTCCAGTAGGATAAACAGAGCCAGCAGCCGCCTTGACCTTCATATTTATCCATTGCGTCATAAGGTGGCAATTTTGAGACTCCGTGATAGCATCCATGGGATAGCTAGCAGGAGCCGTCAAGACATGCTCCGGCTGAAGCAGCTCGGTGGAAGCCACGCTGCTTCTCCGCTGAGATGGCGGGGTAGCTTCGGGGGAAGCTTCGGCAGTTCTTTTGCGGCGATTTGCTTCTCGTTCCTCTATCGCTTGTATTCTGGCGTGCAGCGCCTGCAGTTCGGTCTGCTGCACTTTCTTACTCCTCTCGTGGCATTTGTAACCACCTGCATTCGGAAACCCAGCACTCCACGGAACGGAGCCTGACGTGCCTCGTGTCCGTCCTGGGTGCTCAGGATTCCCGAGGGCCATTGTGAGCTCGTCGTTCTCTCTATCGGGAACGAACGTCCCTTGCTGCGCTGCTTTGATATAATGCCGCATCTTCCTGAGTGGTATTTCCAATTGCTTGTCCGTCCAAATGCACCACCCTGATACAGGGTCCAAGGTTCCGCCAGCCCCGAAGAACCGAGTCCGGCAACGGTCGGGCCAGTTCATTGTCTCTGGTTCGATCCCTTTCTGAAGCAGATCATTCTCAGCCTTGGCCCACTTAGGCCGGGCTCTGAGGTAGCCACCTGACCCCGTGCGATGGTGATGCATCTTCTTCGCAGCATTTTTCTGATTTGTCGCCGACATCTTCTTACTCTTTTCCGATGTCTTATATGCCACAAATGCGGGCCAGTCATCTCTGATATTCTCATATATGCCCTTGAATTCTGGAGTCTATTTTTTGCAGACAAACTTATTCAGGTGTTTCTTCCACCCCCTGAATAGGTCTGCCATCTTCGTAAGAGAAACGACTTGATTAATTGCTCTTTAACTGGCTTCGCCGGATCATCCTCTGGCGGTAGGGCGAAATTTGATTTCAGCTCAGTCCAAAGATCTTCTTTCTGCATATCAGTGACATAAGACACCTGAGGGTTTTCTGTAGCCGGCTTTAACCATTGCTGGATGCTGATCGGGATCTTGTCCCTAACCAGAACCCCGCACTGATTAACAAATGCGTTCTTTGTCCGGATGGGTTCAATCGGTTGGTGATACGTCCAAAACGTATCTATAATTTCTGCTTGCTCCATGCCTCTTTTGTGTGATATTGCTATGATATTTATGCACTTCCATACACTTTTGATCATATTTGGACTAACCTACTAACTCAGTGCACCCCAGTGCCAGTTTCTGTTCTCTGCTGTTTTTGTATTTCAGGTTTTCCCATTACATAAATTGCCAGAAAAATTTCGGGAAAAATATATAAAAAATCAGCGCTCCAGAAGCTTCCACGCGCCAGAAGTGGGGCCAGAGGGGAGCCAGGGGCAGCCCAGGCGACCTGCCCACGCGGCCCCACCCCTGGCCGCGTCGGGGGGGCGCCTGGGCCCCCCTCTTCGCCTCTGGTAACCCCCTTTGGCATATATTTACCTCACGTCGCGGAAACCCTGATTCCGGAACCCTTTTCTCCAGAAGCTATTCCGATCTCCGCCGCCATCGCCACCAAGTTTCGGGGGACCAGTATTCCTGTGCCGGCATCTTGCCGGGACGGGGAAGTGCCCCGGATTCATCTCCATTGACGTTGCTTCCTCCCTCCATGATGCGGGAGTAGTTCGTCCTCGGGGCTGAGGTTTCTACCAGTAGCTATGTGGTCAATTCTCTCTCCCATGATGTGATCTTCGTTGTGATCATAGGCTATGTTAATCTAGGGTGATCCCATGATATTTCCCTTTCCTCTATGTATTGGATTGATGTACTCACTTGTCTTTATCTAGTATAATCCCCGAGACCAAGGTGACAGCGGTCTATTGGACATGGATTAGAAGAATATTTTCATGAGTGATTTCCTCTTTTGTGTGTTGATTGAAGATTGAGGGTCTCTTGGTGCTTGTCTTTGACTATCCTTGAGATATGTTGTGGTGATTGTGGTACTCTCTTTGGATGGCCGCGGTGACATTGGGAAATCCATAGATAAAGAACTACGAACTTAGAGGTGTGCTTTTGTAGCCCTACATAATTCTCGTCCTCTCTTGACCACAAAGGAATGACCTCCGAGTGCGTCTCCATTATGGGAAATATCATGTGATTCGATTATGTTAATGTTGTTGGGAGTTGCCGCTAGTGAAAGTATGAAGCCTAGGCCTTGTTTCCACCATTGCAATACCATTTGTGCTCACGTTTATCACTTGTTTGCTTGCTGCACTTTGTATTACAGATTTATATTACTTTGCTTTGCCACTCCTATCATCCATATTTTACCATCTCTTCGCCGAAGTAGTGCACCTATACAACTCCTAGTTGTATTAGGTGTGTTGGGGACACAAGAGACTTCTTGTATCTTAGTTGCAGGGTTGCTTGAGAGAGACCATCTTCAACCTCTACTTCCCTGAGTTCGATAAACCTTAGGTCATCCACTTGAGGGAAATTGCTGCTGTCCTACAAACCTCTGCGCTTGGAGGCCCAACATAGTCTACAAGAGTAGAAGCGTGTGTAGACATCAAGCTATTTCTGGCGCCGTTGCCGGGGAAGTAAGTGCTTGAAGGTATATCTTTAGATCTTGCAATTAAATCTTTTCATTTCTTGTTTTTAGTTTCACTAGTTATGTTTATGGAAAACCGCACTCTTAGTTCGCTGCTTGGGGAAGGTCGCTTTACCACACCCGTGGTAGAGAAGTCTCCTCCACTTACTGAATGTATCCCGTTCCAAATACCACTTGGTATAATTGAAATAATTAGGAATGATTGTTATGATGGGACAGTCAATCCTAGTATTCATTTGTTGAAACTTACAGAACTTTGTGAGTTGTTTAAGATTTCAGGTTTGACAAGAGATGGAGTCATGAGGAAATTATTTGCCTTGTCACTGAAAGGAAAAGCATTGGAATGGTATAGGCTACTAGATGACTCTCACCTGGATTGGGAAGAGATCTAGTCTCTCTTTTACTCCAAGTTTTATCCTCTTCATGAAGTCCATGAGAATAGGAATTATGTTTATAATTTCTATCCTCATGACGGAGAGAGCATAGCTCAAGCTTGGGGGAGACTGAAAACGTTAATGCTAAAATGTCCTAACCATGGGCTCCCCAAAGATATGATTATTACTAATTTCTATGCGAGGCTCTCTCGACAGGATAAAGATTTGCTCGATGCTTCCTCTATGGGTTCTTTCACAAACGAAAAGATTGATGCTAAATGGGAACTCCTTGAAAGAATTCAACGCAACACTGAAGATTGGGAGATCGACAAAGGTAAAGAGTCAGGTATAATTTATGAGTATGATTGCATTAAGTCCTTTGTTGAAACTACAAGTTTTAATAAGTTTAGTGCTAAGTTTGGGCTGGATTCTCAACTCCTTGTTGATTTCCTCAAATCTTTTGCTTCACATCTTAATATGCCTAAGGAGGATTAGATCAAGCATCATGAACCTTTTAAAGAGATTTGCAAAGAAAATGAAATTGTTCATGATGATTGCAACATGCATGATCCAATTCCTAAAAATGAAGTTTTATATAAGCATGTTAATTTTTGTGGAGTGGATAGACCTTCTGAAAGGCCTATGATTGAAGAAGAGAAGTATTGTAAGCAACATAAGCATGAAAGAACAATCACTTGGGTCAAAGATTTAAATGAAATTGCTAGAGAATTGTGTGACCTTTATCCTTTTACTTGTGAACTTTGCTGTATAGAGGGTCACTTTAATTTTCAATGCATGCACTTTCAAAACATAACTGTTAACTAGTTGTGTGATAACATGATCACCTCTGATCTTTATGATGAGCTTATGTTATTTTTTATGTGTGAAGAGTTATCAGAAAAGACTTCTTGGCTAGATGTTAATGCCATAGGAATAAAAAACACTTTGCAGAATTGCCATCTCTATTGTGTTGTTAATTTCCATGAAAATGATTACATAAGTAAGATTAGAAAGGAGGGAACTTTACCAAAGTATAAAAATGTCTCTTATATTTCTGCTAATAAAAAGGAGAGTTTCTCCCAAGTTTCCCCTATTGTTTCTAATGATAAACCAGGATATGTGGAGAAGCTTCATCTCCAACCACTCCCTCCTAAGGTGAAGAAGAAGAAAAAGAAGAGGAGGAGGAAGAGGAGCAAGAAGGAAGAAGAATGGGTATCAACCTGGCCTGAGCATATTCCTCCCATCAACTTTTATCCTAACGGTTGTAAGTTTAAAAAAGAAGGTGAAGTTTATTGCCTTAATTATCATCTTGATGATACGTCCGTAGGTACTATTGAAGATGATTTTGATTATGATATGCATGTTACTTATTGTGATTGGGAAAATGATGATAATGCTACTTATGATCTTGAAAATCTTTTTGGTACCAACTCTGAAAGTGATGATATGGAAAGCTCTAAGCTAGGGGATGATAGGATTGCAAATCCTTTACCCACTAGTGATGTGATAATTGATAGTTCTTTTGCTAGTAAGAATAAAGACAACATGTTTACAAATATAGTTGCTAGCAATGATAATGCTCTTCTCTACTATGATGATGTTATAACTCCAATCTATAGTGATTATAAAGGTACCTATGACATAAGGAGAAATTATCCTTATGAAACTTGTCATAATCATGGAGGGAATTACTCCCTTGTTGAACACCATCTTCCTAATACACAATTAATCTATAGTGTTCAAGTTGTTTATGATAGTCCTACTCCCACTATTACCAATGAGAAAGATTATGCTTATGTGGAGAGTAAGAGTACCTTTTTGCATGTGGGTCATGGTAACAATGCTTTATGTGATGCTTATATTGTTGAGTTTATTCGTGATCCCACTGAAAAATATTATGAGAAGGGAACATATGCTTATAGATATTTCAATAATATCAAGTTCCCTCTCTTTATGTTGAAGGTTTTGAAGCTGCACTTGTTTTGTCTTCCTATGCTTATTGCTTTGTGCTTCAATGAAATATTCTATTGCAATATTCCTATGCATAGGAAGCATGTTAGGCTTAAATGTGTTTGGTATTTTCTTCTTGATGCTCTCTTTTGTTCTTCAACTCTTATTCCTACGAGAGCATCATTAAAGTCTTATGCCTAGCTTAAAGGCATAAAAGAAAGCGCTTTTGGGAGGCAGCCCACAACGAATTAGGTTTTATTTTGCTTTTGTTGTGTCTTGATGTTTGTTACTACAGTAGAATCATCATTGTATCTTTTCTTTTCAGCTTTGTGCCAAGTTTAGCCTCCGATTGCAAGAAAGTTCAAAAGTTGTGACGTGCTGTCCAGAAAACAGATTCTGTCCTTGGACAGAAAAATTCGTATAAAATCACCAGATCGTCTTTTTGATCTGAATTTTTTTTATAGCGTGATCTATACAATTGGCTTTCGGGCTTCTGTTCTGAGTTTTTTGATTTGAGTTGCAGAAGTGCCCCGAAAAAAATTATTTACTACCTGCTGGTCTGTTTTTCACAGATTCTGTCCTGTTTTGCCTTTTCTTCGTTTTGCAAACCTTGAGCTTGCTTTTTCTTTGCAAAAACCTTTTGGCATTCTTGAGAAATAGTAGACCTTCAAGATTATCCTTATTTCCAGTAGGGAAAAGTTATTTTATTATGGGTACTAACCTCGCTAATCAGATTATGATGAGTTATGTATGAAGGGAGTTTTCAAGTGTGCGAGGGAAGATGATAAAAGAAGATTCAGGAGGGTCAAACGCTCAAGCTTGGGGATGCCCCCGTGCACCCCAAGAAATATTCAAGAAGACTCAAGCGTCTAAGCTTGGGGATGCCCCCGTGCATCCCCTTCTCCATCAACAATTATCAGTTCGTCTTTCGTTCCACTATATTTTAATCACTTCATGCGTTATGTGCTATGCTTGGAGCGTCTTGCTCTTAGTTTCCTTTTTAGTTTTCTTTAGCTTTGCTTGCTGTTCATAAAAGTTGGATCCTAGACTTCATTGTGTGGGAGATAAACACGCTCCACTCCACTGTAGAACACAACATAGGCTTGCATGTGTATCTTCTTGTGTGTGTTCTTTATCTTTTCCTAGCTGCTGTCATGCTTAGCTCTTAGTTTTCATGCTTATATTTTTAAGAGCTTTTGTTTAGGTTGTTGCTTCTGGAACTCTCTTGAGTTATCATGCTTATTTTGTTAAGAGAGTTGGCTTCTGTGGCACTGGCTGATATGTCTATGATAAAAATGCTATGTGCATAATGGTGCTTAGTAGTTCATGTTTTCTTATGGTTAGTCTCAAATAGCTGGGGGTTCTTAATGTGTTATTGAAGTACCAGCATGATTTGTTTGCCTATGATGTGGTGTGGTTTAGTGATATCTTCCTCCAAGAATTTATTTTGATTGACTTGGCATATGCTCGCGCATATTTAAGACTATAAAGAAAGTCTATCAAGCCTTGATGATCTTTAATTTCTGAGTAGTGATATAACTTCCATGCCCGATTCAATGTTGCTTTGTCGCTCTGCATGATTATGGCCGTCATTGCTCTCTTAGTTGGTCGCTCCCAGTCTTTTGCTAGCCTTCACCTGTACTAAGCGGTCTGACTGCTTGTGCATCCAAAATCCTTGAAACCAGTTATGCCATATGAGTCCACCATACCTACCTATATGTGGTATTTCACCGCCACTCCAAGTAAATTTACATGTGCTACCTTTAAAACCTTCAAAATAATTCCTTGTTTTTGCAATACATAGCTCATGGGAAAGTAGCTTAAAAACTATTGTGGTAAAGAATATGTCGCTTATGTATCTTATTTCTTATAAGTTGCTTGTTGAGCGGTATCCATGTTTCTGGGGACGCCATCAACTGTTACACTTTTGTTGAATATCATGTGAGTTGCTATGCATGTTCGTCTTGTCTGAAGTAAGGGTGATTTGCCATGAGTTGAATGGTTTGAGTATGCATATTGTTAGAGAAGAACATTGGGCCGCCAACCAAAGCCATGTATCATGGTGGAAGTTTCAGCTTGGACATTAATCCTCAATCTCTTATGAGAATATTATCTATTGTTGAATGCTTAAGCATTAAAGAGGAGTCCATTATCTATTTTCTATGTTGTCCCGGTATGGATGTCCTCAAGTTGAGATCTATCAAAAACGAGAAATCAAATGCGATCTATCTCCTTGGACCTTTGTACAGGTGACATAGAGGTACCCCTTTGTGACACTTGGTTGAAACATATGTAATGCAATGATAATCCATGGAAATCCGAGCTAATTAGGACAAGGTGCAAGCACTATTGGTATTCGATGCATGAGGCTTGCAACTTATAGGATGTCTTATGCATAACACATATGAAGTATTACTACCGTTGACAAAATTGTTTCTATGTTTTCAAAATAAAAAGCTCTAGCACATGAGTAATCCCTGCTTCCCTCTGCGAAGGGCCATTCTTTTACTTTTATGTTGAGTCTCCACTTTCTTTCTTCAAAGCACCAACTATTGAGAGCATGATTGTCATTCTGAGTGTAATGTGCATTGTCCCAAAGTACCATTGTCTTCTGCATGATTGTGATAGCGCTTATTCTGAAATCATTGTATCTAGTCGTCACTTAAACTTCGGAGGTGCTCCTGCATTTATGTTTTGCTTCACTAAAGGGGCAAGCGAGGTATCACTTTGTCATGTTTGCACACCATGCTCACTACAAATCTATTGGGTGTTTCAGTATCATATTGTAAACTTTCAGTTCTTTGTGATATTCTCGTGAGGCAACTTAATTACCAAGGCCGCGTTCGGCTCCTCTCCACTCCCTCCACTCCGCTCCGGAGCGGACGAGCCTCTAGCTCATTTTTACGGAGCGGCCTAAACTGAGCTCCACAAATCCGTGGAGTTGGAGTGGATGGGATGGAATCCGAACACGGCCTAAAGATTCATTATCTCAATAAGCATTTGTCATGTGATTGTGAAAGACTCTTTGGTAGCATGTCACCACAGAAATTATGCTTGTTATCATTTACCTACTCGAGGACGAGCAGGAATTAAGCTTGGGGATGTTGATACGTCCAAAACGTATCTATAATTTCTGCTTGCTCCATGCCTCTTTTGTGTGATATTGCTATGATATTTATGCACTTCCATACACTTTTGATCATATTTGGACTAACCTATTAACTCAGTGCACCCCAGTGCCAGTTTCTGTTCTTTGCTGTTTTTGTATTTCAGGTTTTCCCATTACTTAAATTGCCAGAAAAATTCCGGGAAAAATATATAAAAAATCAGCGCTCCAGAAGCTTCCATGCGCCAGAAGTGGGGCCAGAGGGGAGCCAGGGGTAGCCCAGGCGGCCTGCCCACGCGGCCCCACCCCTGGCCGCGTCGGGGGGGCGCCTGGGCCCCCCTCTCCGCCTCTGGTAACCCCCTTTGGCATATATTTACCTCCCGTCGCGGAAACCCTGATTCCGGAACCCTTTTCTCCAGAAGCTATTCCGATCTCCGCCGCCATCGCCACCAAGTTTCGGGGGACCAGAATTCCTGTGCCGGCATCCTGCCGGGACGGGGAAGTGCCCCCGGATTCATCTCCATCGACGTTGCTTCCTCCCTCCATGATGCGGGAGTAGTTCCTCCTCGGGGCTGAGGTTTCTACCAGTAGCTATGTGGTCAATTCTCTCTCCCATGATGTGATCTTCGTTGTGATCATAGGCTATGTTAATCTAGGGTGATCCCATGATATTTCCCCTTCCTCTATGTATTGGATTGATGTAATCACTTGTCTTTATCTAGTATAATCCCCGAGACCAAGGTGACAGCGGTCTATTGGACATGGATTAGAAGAATATTTTCATGAGTGATTTCCTCTTTTGTGTGTTGATTGAAGATTGAGAGTCTCTTGGTGCTTGTCTTTGACTATCCTTGAGATATGTTGTGGTGATTGTGGTACTCTCTTTGGATGGCCGCGGTGACATTGGGAAATCCATAGATAGAGAACTACGAACTTAGAGGTGTGCTTTTGTAGCCCTACATAATTCTCGTCCTCTCTTGACCACAAAGGAATGACCTGCGAGTGCGTCTCCATTATGGGAAATATCATGTGATTCGATTATGTTAATGTTGTTGGGAGTTGCCGCTAGTGAAAGTATGAAGCCTAGGCCTTGTTTCCACCATTGCAATACCATTTGTGCTCACGTTTATCACTTGTTTGCTTGCTGCACTTTTTTTTACAGATTTATATTACTTTGCTTTGCCACTCCTATCATCCATATTTTACCATCTCTTCGCCGAACTAGTGCACCTATACAACTCCTAGTTGTATTAGGTGTGTTGGGGACACAAGAGACTTCTTGTATCTTAGTTGCAGGGTTGCTTGAGAGAGACCATCTTCAACCTCTACTTCCCTCAGTTCGATAAACCTTAGGTCATCCACTTGAGGGAAATTGCTGTTGTCCTACAAACCTCTGCGCTTGGAGGCCCAACATAGTCTACAAGAGTAGAAGTGTGTGTAGACATCAGTTGGCCGGTGCGCGCGATTTCTGTGATCTCAAACTTTTCATCCGAGCTCAACTTTTTCTTCGGGCCTCGTCTCCTTACCGAAGATGTGCTCGATCCGGAGGGCTAGAAAAAAGAACAAAGACGAGAGTTAATTAATATGTGTACATACCAAAGCAATGAATGCATCAATTAACTAGTCAGCATAGGCTTAACTAATATATATACCTGCTGGCCGGACTCGGTTCGGTCACCGGAGCCGTCATCACGGTCTCCTTCTTGCACCGGCATTGGGTCAGCGGAGCCGTCCTCACGGTCTACTTCTTGCATGTGCATTGGGTCACCGGAGCCATCATAATCATAGCCTGCTTCTTCATCCTCTCTTTCCAGCAGCTCATCGGTGTCGTTGAGAAACGACAAGACGGCATCACATCCGTTTGCGACTATGTCCAGCAACATCGCTTCTTGTGCTTCGTCTCGGGGGGTGTCGTCCATAGTTTCTACAAATATTTACAACATGGCAATTATTATTCAAACATGACAGATGGATATATTAATGGCAAACGTAGAACTAGCTAGCTAATCACAGTAAGGAATCATATATATTAATTTGTGGCCTCGACGCTGCTTCTCTAGGGTTTCGGGTGGCCTCGACAACGCTTCAAGGGTTAGGGGTGGCCTCGAGAACGCTTCAAGGAGGGGGTAATATCGACAACGACGAAATACATACACGGGAAAATAATGTTATCGGGGAGGGGGTATATCGACGACGACAGATCCCCCCCCCCATGTGTTGAAGTTATCGGGAGGGGGTATATCGAGCCCCCCCTGTGTTGAAGTTATCGGGAGGGGGTATATCGACCCCCCCCCACGTGTTGAAGTTATCGGGAGTTTATATCGACACGACATACTTACATGGGAAAATAATATTATCGGGGAGGGGGTATATCGACCACCCCCCCTCGTGTTGAAGTTATCGGGAGGGGTATATCGACGACGACAGACCCGATAAAAATTTTCTTCTTTTTTCTTCTTTTTATTTATTTCTCCTTTTTTCCTCTCCTCTTCTTCTTTCTTTCCTCTTCTTATTTTCTTCTTTCCTATCCTTCTTTTTCTAAATTTGTAACTTTTGCTTATATAAAACTTTTCTAAAATTGTAACTTTCTATATATGAACAAAAACTTTCTATGAACAAAAAAACATTTTTAACATATATATTTAGCAAATTCCTAAGAAAAATAAAAAAATTATAGCCACATACACATATACATTATAGCCACATACAACAACTATATACACATATACATATACACATACAGCAACTATATACACATACACATATATATACATCACATATGAATAAAAAAATTAAACTAATAAAAAAACATATAGAAAATATATATGAACATATCGAGCCGGGCGGCGGCTCACAGCGCGGGGGCAGGCGAGGGCGCCGGCGACGAGGAGCGGGCGACGACGGCGAGCCCGAGGCAGGGGATCTCGAGGCGAGGGCGCTGGCGCGCGAGGGCGGGACGGGGCAGGGGCGCTCGAGGCGATGGCGGGGGCGGCGAGGACGACGGTGACGAGGAGCGGGCCGGCGGCGACGGCGAGCACGGGGCAGGGGCGCGGGGCGACGGCGACGGCGAGCACGGGCAGCCTGGAGGCGTCGATGAGCTCGGCGTCGTCGGGGGAAATGCGGATTGGAAACTGAAAATTCCTAAGTGCTACTTATATACCCAGAGCATTGGTCCCGGTTCCTGGCACAAACCGGGACGAATGCCCCCTTTGGTCCCGGTTCGTAGCACCAACCGGGACCAAAGGTCTCTTTTCAGCAGCCCAAAGGGCGGGAAGGAGAGACCTTTGGTCCCGGTTGGTGGCACCAACCGGGACCAAAGGTCTCTCCTTCCCGCCCTTTGGGAGGGGGGCATTGGTCCCGGTTCGTGGCACCAACCGGGACCAATGCCTCCTTTAGTCCCGGTTGGTGGCACCAACCGGGACTAAAGGCCCTGTGCTGCCCCGCGGCCGAAATCTTTAGTCCCACCTCGCTAGTTGACAGGGGCTCAGAGTTGTTTATAAGCCTCACTGCGGGCGCTGTATTGAACTCCTCTCTATTGCAGGCTTCTGGGCCTAACTCTGCGTGCTGTCCTGTGAGCCTGCTAGGCCTTATAGTCCAGCTGCATGCTAGGCCGTAGGCCTTACAGGCTCACTGGGCAGCGCCCAATATTTTTAATGTAGTTTTTTTCCTTTTCTGCTTTATTTATTTCTAAGTTATTTTTTGCTGTATTTAGAGTTTCTTTGTGAATATTATTGCTTTAGGTAAAATCAATTACAAACTTTCTGTTAGTGCCAGTAGTATTCAAATTTGAATAGTCTAAATTTGAAATTATTTGTTTTCTTGTTTTATTTATTTTATTTTGTTTCTACTTACAACAAAATACTTATTGTTGCTATTTTTATTTATTTTTCAGTTTTTTTGTTTTGTTTTCTGCATTATTTATTTTCCTTTGTTTTTTGCTTTATTTTTTAATTTATTTTTGCTTTTAGGTCAGCAAAATTATAAACTTTCTGTTAGTGCCATTAGTTTTAGAAAAATTATAAACTCTCTGTTAGTGCCATTAGTTTTCAAATTTGAATAGTTAAAATTTGAATTCTTTGAAATTTGTGTGAATCACAAGTTTGTGGTTAACTTTACTATAAAAAAATGAACATAGATGCACCTATAGAGAAAATTCGACCTAAATTCATAGTTTTCAAATGAACTCTGAAAAAGTTGGCATAGCATGTGCATGTACAAAACGGACAATGGTATCATACTCATCTGTTACAAAGTTGGCATGGTATCATCATAATAGTTGCGGAAAAAAGTCTTCACTTTTTCTTCGCTTGTGTCATTTGCTTATTGCGCCGTAACCATGGATAATCTTCATCGTTTATCAGGATGCTTGGGTCAGCCTTGACTTTGAAGGGAGGAATTTCATGAAACTTTTCATAATCT
Source organism: Secale cereale (assembly GCA_902687465.1). Lineage (NCBI taxonomy): Eukaryota > Viridiplantae > Streptophyta > Magnoliopsida > Poales > Poaceae > Secale > Secale cereale. The sequence continues at coordinate 867,475,942 of LR738710.1, forward strand.
TCAGATATGTCTGTCTTGCCCTCCACTCCCAGGATGTCCCTTTTTCCTGAAAGAACTATGTGGCGCTTTGGCTCATCGTATGATGTATTCGCTTCCTTATCTTTTCTTTTTCTCGGTCTGGTAGACATGTCCTTCACATAGATAACCTGTGCCATATCATTGGCTAGGACGAACGGTTCGTCAGTGTACCCAAGATTTTTCAAATCCACTGTTGTCTTTCCGTACTGTGGGTCTACCTGTACCCCGCCTCCTGACAGATTGACCCATTTGCACTTAAACAAAGGGACCTTAAAATCATGTCCGTAGTCAAGTTCCCATATGTCCACTATGTAACAATAATATGTGTCCTTTCCCCTCTCGGTTGTCGCATCAAAGCGGACACCGCTGTTTTGGTTGGTGCTCTTTCAATACAGTCAAAGATGATCCCCTGGACAACAAGTACAGCTCATCACAAACAGTGTTGTCACCTCTGAGACATGTTTCCAACCAACTGCTGAAAGTCCTGATGTGTTCACATGTAATCCAGTGGTCGCACTGCTCCGGGTGTTTGGAGCGCAGACTGTTCTTGTGTTCATCGACATACAGGGTCACCAAGGTAGAGTTCTGTAGAACTGTGTAGTTTGCTTGAGACCAAGAATATCCGTCCCTGCATATTATTGAGTCCCTTCCAAGCGTGCCTTTTCCAGTCAGTCTCCCCTCATACCGCAATTTAAGGAGACCTATCTTATTAAGGCCAGGAATAAAGTCAACACAAAACCCGATGACATCCTCTGTTTGATGGCCCATAGAGATGCTTCCTTCTGGCCTAGCGCGGTTACAGACATATTTCTTTAGGACTCCCATGAATCTCTCAAAGGGGAACATATTGTGTAGAAATACGGACCCCAGAATGACAATCTCGTCGACTATATGAACTAGGACGTGTGTCATGGTATTAAAGAAGGATGGTGGGAACACCAGCTCGAAACTAACAAGACATTGCGCCACATCACTCCTTAGCCTTGGTACGATTTCTGGATCGATCACCTTCTGAGAGATTACATTAAGCAATGCACATAGCTTCACAATGGCTAATCGGACGTTTTCCGGTAGAAGCCCCCTCAATGCAACCGGAAGCAGTTGCGTCATAATCACATGGCAGTCATGAGACTTTAGGTTCTGGAACTTTTTCTCTGGCATATTTATTATTCCCTTTATATTCGACGAGAAGCCAGTCGGGACCTTCATACTGAGCAGGCATTCAAAGAAGATTTATTTCTCATCTTTCGTAAGAGCGTAGCTGGCAGGACCTTCATACTGCTTCGGAGGCATGCCGTCTTTTTTCGTGCAAACGTTACAGGTCCTCCCGTGCCTCAGCTGTATCTTTTGTCTTTCCATACACGCCCAAGAAGCCTAGCAGGTTAACGCAAAGGTTCTTCGTCACGTGCATCACGTCGATTGAAGAGCGGACCTCTAGGTCTTTCCAGTAGGGTAGGTCCCAAAATATAGATTTCTTCTTCCACATGGGTGCGTGTCCCTAAGCGTCATTAGGAACAGCTAGTGCGCCAGGGCCCTTTCCAAAGATTACGTGTAAATCATTGACCATAGCAAGTACGTGATCACCGGTACGCATGGCGGGCTTCTTTCGGTGATCTGCCTCGCCTTTGAAATGCTTGCCATTCTTTCGACATTGATGGTTGGTCGGAAGAAATCGACGATGGCCCAGGTACACATTCTTCCTGCATTTGTCCAGGTATATACTTTCAGTGTCATCTAAACAGTGCGTGCATGCGTGGTATCCTTTGTTTGTCTGTCCTGAAAGGTTACTGAGAGCGGGCCAATCGTTGATGGTCACGAACAGCAACGCCTTTCGGTTAAATTCCTCCTGTCTGTGCTCATCCCACGCACATACACCGTTTCCATTCCACAGCTGTAAACGTTCTTCAACTAATGGCCTTAGGTACACATCAATGTCGTTGCCGGGTTGCTTAGGGCCTTGGATGAGAACTGGCATCATAATGAACTTCCGCTTCATGCACATCCAAGGAGGAAGATTATACATACATAGAGTCACGGGCCAGGTGCTGTGATTGCTGCTCTGCTCCCCGAAAGGATTAATGCCATCCACGCTTAAAGCAAACCATACGTCCTTGGGTCCTTTACAAACTCCTCCCAGTACTTTCTCTCGATTTTTCTCCACTGCAACCAGTCAGCGGGTGCTCTCAACTTCCCGTCTTTCTTACGGTCCTCACTGTGCCATCGCATCAACTTGGCATGCTCTCCGTTTTTTAACAGACGTTTCAACCGTGGTATTATAGTAGGATACCACATCACCTTCGCATGAACCCTCTTCCTGGCGGGCTCGCCGTCAACATCACCAGGGTCATCTCGTCTCATCTTATACCGCAATGCACCGCATGCCGGGCATGCATTCAGATCCTTGTATGCACCGCAGTAGAGGATGCAGTCATTAGGGCATGCATGTATCTTCTGCACCTCCAATCCTAGAGGGCATACGACCTTCTTTGCTGCGTATGTACTATCGGGCAATTCGTTATCCTTTGGAAGCTTCTTCTTCAATATTTTCAGTTGCTTCTCAAACCCTTTGTCAGCCAAAGCATTCTCTGCCTTCCACTGCAGCAATTCCAGTACGGTACCGAGCTTTGTGTTGCCATCTTCGCAATTGGGGTACAACCCTTTTTTGTGATCCTCTAACATGCGATCGAACTTCAGCTTCTCCTTTTGACTTTCGCATTGCGTCCTTGCATCGACAATGACCCGGCGGAGATCATCATCATCGGGCACATCGTCTAGTTCCTCTTGATCTTCAGCAGCTTCACCCGTTGCAGCATCATTGGGCACATCGTCTGGTTCCTCTTGATCTTTACCAGCTCCCCCCATTGCAGCATCACCGTATTCAGGGGGCACATAGTTGTCATCATACTCTTCTTCTTCGACATCTTCCATCATAACCCCTATTTCTCCGTGCCTCGTCCAAACATTATAGTGTGGGATGAAACCCTTGTAAAGCAGGTGGGAGTGAAGGATTTTCCGGTTAGAGTAAGACATCGTATTCCCACATTTAGTGCATGGACAACACATAAAACCATTCTGCTTGTTTGCCTCAGCCGCATTCAGAAACTCATGCACGCCCTTAATGTACTCGGAGGTGTGTCTGTCACCGTACATCCATTGCCGGTTCATCTGCGTGCATTATATATAATTAAGTGTGTCAAAAACCATTACAGAACATCATAAATAGATAATTAAGTGACCAAATTAATAGAAGTTCATCATCACATTAAAACCAAAGTACATACATAGTTCTCATCTAACAACATATAGCTCTCCAGAGCATCTAATTAATTTTCACCATACATCGAAACTATGTAAAACATTTCAATGCGAAAACAAATGCGATCATAATCGCAACCAAGGTAACAATTGATCCAACGGCATAATGATACCAAGCCTCGGTATGAATGGCATATTTTCTAATCTTTCTAATCTTCAATCGCATTGCATCCATCTTGATCTTGTGATCATCGACGACATCCGCAACATGCAACTCCAATATCATCTTCTCGTCCTCAATTTTTTTTTATTTTTTCCTTCAAGAATTTGTTTTCTTCTTCAACTAAATTTAACCTCTCGACAATAGGGTCCATCTTGATCTTGTGATCATCGACGACTTTCGCAACATGCAACTCCAATTCCATCTTCTCCTCCTCCATTTTTTCCAATTTTTTCTTCAGGAAATGTTTTCCTCTTCAACTAAATTTAACCTCTCCACAAGAGGGTCGGTTGGAATTTTCGGTTCAACTACCTCCTAGACATATAAAAACATCTATGCATGTCAGGTTGGTCGGCACAATTGTCATAAAAACTAAAACAAATAGTTATAAATTAAAGATAATATACCATATCCAAATCGTAGACAGGACGAGGGCCCACGTGGGCGGATATCAAAACCATCGCACTATATAATAACAAGCAATAATAAACGTAAGAAAATTAGACAAATATCTATCTAAAGCAATAATAACAAGCAATAATAAAAGTAAGAAAAGCATGGACATAACAAGAGGCCCACCACGGTGGTGCCGGTGACGAGATCGACGGGGGCGATCGACGGCGGCGAAGACGGGGACGGGACGTGACGGACCGCTAAACCTAGACAAATCTCGGAGAAAATAGAGCTTCGAGTTCAAGCTTCGAAAGGAGAAAAACTTAACTAGTGTGGCTCGGGCATTCCATCCAACACGTTGTGTGCATAGGAGGTGAGCTAGAGCACCACCAAGTCCTCTCCCCCTCGGCCAGAAAAAACAGGGCGGTGTGCTCTGCTCTTACGCGAGGGGGTATATATAGAGGCACCTCATTGGTCCCGGTTGGTGATATGAACCGGGACTAAAGGGGAGCCTTTGGTCCCGGTTCAAGTCACCAACCGGGACCAATGGTGGTGGGCCAGGAGCAAGACCCATTGGTCCCGGTTCGTCGCACCAATCGGGACCAAAAGGTCCAGACAAACCGGGACCAATGGCCGACGTGGCCCGGCCGGCCCCCTGGGCTCACGAATCGGGTCCAATGCCCCCATTGGTCCCGGTTCTGGACTGAACCGGGACTAATGGGATGGACCATTGCCCCGTTTTCTACTAGTGCATGGGAGGCATGGGTGCACCTCCGGCCACCATGGCTGGCTTTGGAGCACCCCCGGACGCTATGGCCAACACCGTCGGAGCTTCACGTGATGCGGTGCGCGAGAGGGAGGAAGATTCATCTTCGGAGGCGAAAGAATCGTCTTCCGAAGATGAGGACGAGGACGAGGACGAGGAATGATGTGTCTTTCATTTGTGTATTGAACTTGATTTGCATTTTGAACTTGGTTGGATGAACTTGTGGGCATGATTTTAAACTTGTGGGCATGGACTTCATCAACTTGTTTGTGTGAAATTTTTATTTGTGTTGAAAATGTTTATCATTTTGTGTTGAAAAATACCATATGCAATGCACCGGCGAGTCGCGCGCGCTGCATTTTGACGCGCTGCTGGAGCGGCGCGCGCACTGCATTTTAGCGCGACTGCTGGAGCCAGCGCTGCGCGCCGTGCCAAACCAGACGATGCGCGCACGGCATATCTGTTTTTTGCACGGCGCGACAGGCGTATGTTGGAGATGCTCTTATTGAACATATAAATGCTGAAGAAGTGCTAGGCACAACCATCGCTCGAGCGCACCGCACCATGCGAGGGGTAAAAACCACCGGAAAAAAACACGAGCGCGCACCGCACCACACGAGCGAAATCCACAGCGAGAGGAAAAAGGCATCGAACCCTAGACCCAATCCACAGCCCCGCGCCCGTCACTCCTCTCTCCCTCCCTCGTCCGCCGCCACTCCCTCCCACCTCCTCCTCTCCCTCCCTCCCTCGTCCGCCGCCACTCCCTCCCACTGTTGGGGAACGTAGTATTTTAAAATTTTCCTACGATCACGCAAGATCTATCTACCAGATGCATAGCAACGAGAGGGAAGAGTGTGTCTACGTACCCTCGTAGACCGGGAGCGGAAGCGTCAAGTGACGCGGTTGATGTTGTCGAACTTTTTCGCGATCCAACCGATCAAGCACCGAACGTACGGCACCTCCGCGTTCAGCACACGTTCAGCTTGATGACGTCCCACGAGCTCTTGATCCAGTTGAGCTTCACGGGAGAGTTTCGTCAGCACGACGGCGTGGTGACGGATATGATGTGTTCACCGGCGCAGGGCTTCGCCTAAGCTCCGCGACGGTATGACCGAGGTGTGATTCTGTGGAGTGGGGCACCGCACACGGCTAAAACAATTCAACTTGTGTATCTTTGGGTGCCCCCCTGCCCCCGTATATAAAGGAGCAGGGGAGGGAGGCCGGCCGGCCCTTCCTGGTGCGGCTAGGGAAGGAGTCCTACTAGGAATAGGATTGCAATCCTATTCCTAGTAGGATTCACCGAAAGGAAGAAGGGGGAAAGGAATAGGAGAGGTGGCGCCCCCCCCCCCAATCCTAGTCCAACTAGGAACCCTAGGTGGGGGCGCCGGCCAGCCCTATGGGCTGCCTCTCTCTTTCCCTTTAGGCCCACTATGGACCATCCCCTCTCGTAGGGGGTTCCGGTAACCCCCTCCGGCATTCCCGATAAATCCGAAACTTTTCCGGTATACTTCCGGTGTCCGAATATAGCCGTCCAATATATCAATCTTTATGTCTCGGACATTCCGAGACTCCTCGTCATGTCCGTGATCTCATCCGGTACTCCGAACTACCTTCGGTACATCAATACTCATAAACTCATAATACATATCGTCATCAAACGTTAAGCGTGCGGACCCTACGGGTTCGAGAACTATGTAGACATGGCCGAGACTCATCTCCGGTCAATAACCAATAGCGGAACCTGGATGTTCATATTGGCTCCTACATATTCTACGAAGATCTTTTATCGGTCAGAACCGCATAACAACATACGTTGTTCCTTTTGTCAAACGGTATGTTACTTGCCCGAGATTCGATCGTCGGTATCTTTATACCTAGTTCAATCTCGTTACCGGCAAGTCTCTTTACTCGTTCCGTAACACATCATCTCGTGACTAACTCATTAGTCTTTTGCTTGCAAGGCTTATTGTGATGTGTGTTACCGAGAGGGCCCAGAGATACCTCTCCGACACTCGGAGTGACAAATCCTAATCTTGATCTATGCCAACACCACGAATACTTTCGGAGACACCTGTAGAGCATCTTTATGATCACCCAGTTATGTTGTGACGTTTGATAGCACACAAGGTGTTCCTACGGTATTCGGGAGTTGCATAATCTCATAGTCATTGGAACATGTATAAGTCATGAAGAAAGCAATAGCAGTAAAACTAAACGATCATAGTGCTATGCTAACGGATGGGTCTTGTCCATCACATCATTCTCCTAATGATGTGATCCCGTTGATCAAATGACAACTCATGTCTATGGCTAGGAAACATAACCATCTTTGATCAATGAGCTAGTCTAGTAGAGGCATACTAGGGACATGCTGTTTTGTCTATGTATCCACACATGTACTAAGTTTCCGGTTAATACAATTCTAGCATGAATAAAAGACATTTATCATGATATAAGGAAATACAAATAACATCTTTATTATTGCCTCTAGGGCATATTTCCTTCAGTCTCCCACTTGAACTAGAGTCAATAATCTAGATTACAAAGTGATGATCCTCACACCCATGGAGTCTTGGTGCTGATCATGTTTTGCCCGTGGAAGAGGCTTAGTCAACGGGTCTGCAACATTCAGATCCGTATGTATTTTGCAAATCTCTATATCTCCCTCCTTGACTAGATCGCGGATGGAATTGAAGCGTCTTTTGATGTGCTTTGTTCTCTTGTGAAACCTGGATTCCTTCGCCAAGGCTATGGCTCCAGTGTTGTCACAAAAGATTTTCATTAGACCCGATGCACTAGGTACTACACCTAGATCGGATATGAACTCCTTCATCCAGACTCCTTCATTTGCTGCTTCCAAAGCAGCTATGTATTCCGCTTCACACGTAGATCCCGCCACGACGCTCTGCTTGGAACTGCACCAGCTGACAGCTCCACCGTTCAATAAAAATACATATCCGGTTTGTGACTTTGAGTCATCCGGATCAGTGTCAAAGCTAGAATCGACGTAACCGTTTACGACGAGCTCTTTGTCACCTCCATATACGAGAAACATATCCTTTGTTCTTTTCAGATACTTTAGGATGTTTTTGACCGCTGTCCAGTGATCCATTCCTGGATTACTTTGGTACCTCCCTGCTAGACTTATAGCAAGGCACACATCAGGTCTGGTACACAGTATTGCATACATGATAGATCCTATGGCTGAGGCATAGGGAATGACTTTCATTTTCTCTCTATCTTCTGCAGTGGTCGGGCATTGAGTCTTACTCAACTTCATACCTTGTAAAACAGGCAAGAACCCTTTCTTTGACTGATCCATTTTGAACTTCTTCAAAATCTTATCAAGGTATGTGCTTTGTGAAAGTCCAATTAAGCGTTTTGATCTATCTCTATAGATCTTGATACCTAATATATAAGAAGCTTCACCGAGGTCTTTCATTGAAAAACTTTTATTCAAGTATCCTTTTATGCTATCCAGAAATTCTATATCATTTCCAATCAACAATATGTCATCTACATATAATATTAGAAATGCTACAGAGCTCCCACTCACTTTCTTGTAAATACAGGCTTCTCCAAAAGTCTGTATAAAACCATATGCTTTGATCACCTCATCAAAGCGTATATTCCAACTCCGAGATGCTTGCACCAGTCCATAGATGGATCGCTGGAGCTTGCATACTTTGTTAGCACCTTTTTGGATTGACAAAACCTTCCGGTTGCATCATATACAACTCTTCTTTGAGATATCCATTTAGGAATGCAGTTTTGACATCCATTTGCCAGATTTCATAATCATAAAATGCGGCAATTGCTAACATGATTCGGACAGACTTAAGCATCGCTACAGGTGAGAAAGTCTCATCGTAGTCAACTCCTTGAACTTGTCGAAAACCTTTCGCAACAAGTCGAGCTTTGTAAACAGTAATATTACCGTCTGCGTCGGTCTTCCTCTTGAAGATCCATTTATTTTCGATGGCTTGCCGATCATCGGGCAAGTCAACCAAAGTCCACACTTTGTTCTCATACATGGATCCCATCTCAGATTTCATGGCTTCAAGCCATTTTGCGGAATCTGGGCTCATCATCGCTTCCTCATAGTTCGTAGGTTCATCATGGTCTAGTAACATGATTTCCAGAACTGGGTTGCCGTACCACTCTGGTGCGGAACGTACTCTGGTTGATCTACGACGTTCAGTAGAAACTTGATCCGAAGTTTCATGATCATTATCATTAACTTCCTCACTAATTGGTGTAGGAATCACTGGAACAATTTCCTGTGATGTACTACTTTCCAATCTGGGAGAAGGTACAATTACCTCATCAAGTTCTACTTTCCTCCCACTCACTTCTTTCGAGAGAAACTCTTTTTCTAGAAAGGATCCGTTCTTAGCAACGAATATTTTGCCTTCGGATCTGTGATAGAAGGTGTACCCAACAGTCTCTTTTGGGTATCCTATGAAGACACATTTTCCGACTTGGGATCGAGCATATCAGGTTGAAGTGTTTTCACATAAGCATCGCAGCCCCAAATTTTAAGAAACGACAACTTTGGTTTCTTGCCAAACCATAGTTCATAAGGTGTCGTATCAACGGATTTAGATGGTGCCCTATTTAACGTGAATGCAGCTGTCTCTAAAGCATAACCCCAAAACGATAGTGCTAAATCGGTAAGAGACATCATAGATCGCACCATATCCAATAAAGTACGGTTACGACGTTTGGACACACCATTACGCTGTGGTGTTCCAGGTGGCGTGAGTTGTGAAACTATTCCACATTGTTTCAAATGAAGACCAAACTCGTAACTCAAATATTCTCCTCCACGATCAGATCGTAGGAACTTTTATTTTCTTGTTACAATGATTCTCTACTTCACTCTGAAATTCTTTGAACTTTTCAAATGTTTCAGACTTGTGTTTCATTAAGTAGATATACCCATATCTGCTCAAATCATCAGTGAAGGTCAGAAAATAACAATATCTGCCGCGAGCATCAACACTCATTGGTCCACATACATCAGTATGTATGATTTCCAACAAATCTGTTGCTCGCTCCATGGTTCAAGAGAACGGAGTTTAGTCATCTTGCCCATGAGGCATGGTTCGCAAGCACCAAGTGATTCATAATCAAGTGATTCCAAAAGTCCATCTTGATGGAGTTTCTTCATGCGTTTTACACCAATATGACCTAAACGGTAGTGCCACAAATAAGTTGCACTATCATTATTAACCTTGCATCTTTTGGTTTCAATATTATGAATATGTGTATCACTACAATCGAGATCCAATAAGAATAGACCACTCTTCAAGGGTGCATGACCATAAAAGATATTATTCATAAAAATGGAACAACCATTATTCTCTGATTTAAATGAATAACCGTCTCGCAATAAACAAGATCCAGATATAATGTTCATGCTTAACGCTGGCACCAAATAACAATTATTTAGGTCTAAAACTAACCCCGAAGGTAGATGTAGAGGTAGCGTGCCGACGGCGATCACATCGACTTTGGAACCGTTTCCCACGCGCATCGTCACCTCGTCCTTAGCTAATCTTCGTTTAATCCGTAGTCCCTGTTTCGAGTTACAAATATTAGCAACCGAACCGGTATCAAATACCCAGGTACTACTACGAGAATTAGTAAGGTACACATCAATAACATGTATATCACATATACCTTTGTTCATCTTGCCATCCTTCTTATCCGCCAAATACTTGGGGCAGTTCCGCTTCCAGTGTCCAGTCCCCTTGCAGTAGAAGCACTCAGTTTCAGGCTTGGCTCCAGATTTGGGTTTCTTCGTTGAAGTAGCAACTGACTTGCTATTCTCTTTGAAGTTCCCTTTCTTTCCCTTGCCCTTTTTCTTGAAACTAGTGGTCTTGTTAACCATCAACACTTGATGCTCCTTTTTGATTTCTACCTCCGCAGCTTTGAGCATAGCGAAGAGCTCGGGCATTGTCTTTTGCATCCCTTGCATGTTATAGTTCATCACGAAGCCTTTATAGCTTGGTGGCAGTGATTGAAGAACTCTATCAATAACAATATCCTCGTCAACTTTGCAACCAAGTTGAGTCATATGATTGTAGTACCCAGACATTCTGAGTAAGTGTTCACTGATAGAACTATTCTCCTCCATTTTGCAGCTGTAGAACTTATTGGAAATCTCATATTTATCAATTCGGGCATTTGCTTGAAATATTAACTTCAACTCCTGGAACATCTCATATGCTCCATGACGTTCAAAACGTCGTTGAAGTCCCGGTTCTAAGCCGTAAAGCATGGCACACTGAACTATCGTGTAGTCATCAGACCGTGACTGCCAGACGTTCAAAGCGTCTGCATCAGCGGAAGGGGGCTTGTCACCTAGCGGTGCTTCAAGGACATAATTCTTCTGTGCAGCAATGAGGATAATCCTCAGGTTACGGACCCAGTCCGTGTAATTGCTACCATCATCTTTCAACTTAGCTTTCTCTAGGAATGCATTAAAATTCAAAGGAACGGTAGCACGGGCCATTGATCTACAACGACATAGATATGCAAAACTATCAGGACTAAGTTCATGATAAATTAAAGTTCAATTTAATCATATTAATTTAAAGAACTCCCACTTAGATAGACATCCCTCTGGTCATCTAAATGATCACGTGATCCAAATCAACTAAACCATGTCCGATCATCACATGAGATGGAGTAGTTTCAATGGTGAACATCTTATGTTGATCATATCTACTATATGATTCACGCTCGACCTTTCGGTCTCCAGTGTTCCGAGGCCATATCTGTATATGCTAGGCTCGTCAAGTTTAACCCGAGTATTCTGCGTGTGCAAAACTGGCTTACACCCGTTGTATTTGAACGTAGAGCTTATCACACCCGATCATCACGTGGTGTCTCGGCACGACGAACTTTCGCAACGGTGCATACTCAGGGAGAACACTTATACCTTGAAATTTAGTAAGGGATCATCTTATAATGCTACCGTCGTTCTAAGCAAAATAAGAAGCATAATAAGATAAACATCACATGCAATCAAAATATGTGACATGATATGGCCATCATCATTTCGTGCTTTTGATCTCCATCTCCAAAGCACCGTCATGATCACCTTCACAAAACATGATCATCTCATACAAAAACCGTATAACTCATCATGTCTTGACCATATCACATCACAACATGCCCTGCAAAAACAAGTTAGACGTCCTCTACTTTGTTGTTGCAAGTTTTACGTGGCTGCTACGGGCTTAGCAAGAACCGTTCTTACCTAAGCATATAAAACCACAACGATGTTTCGTCAAGTATGTGCTGTTTTAACCTTCACAAGGACCGGGCGTAGCCACACTTGATTCAGCTAAAGTGAGAGAGACAGACACCCGCCAGTCACCTTTAAGCAACGAGTGCTTGTAACGGTGAAACCAGTCTCGCGTAAGCGTACGCGTAATGTCGGTCCGGGCCGCTTCATCTCACAATACCGCCGAAGCAAAGTATGACATGCTGGTAAGCAGTATGACTAGTATCGTCCACAATCTCATTGTGTTCTACTCGTGCATATCATCTACGCATAGACCTGGCTCTGATACCACTGTTGGGGAACGTAGTATTTTAAAAATTTCCTACGATCACGCAAGATCTATCTACCAGATGCATAGCAACGAGAGGGGAGAGTGTGTCTACGTACCCTCGTAGACCGGGAGCGGAAGCGTCAAGTGACGCGGTTGATGTTGTCGAACTTCTTCGCGATCCAACCGATCAAGCACCGAACGTACGGCACCTCCGCGTTCAGCACACGTTCAGCTTGATGACGTCCCACGAGCTCTTGATCTAGTTGAGCTTCACGGGAGAGTTTCGTCAGCACGACGGCGTGGTGACGGATATGATGTGTTCACCGGCGCAGGGCTTCGCCTAAGCTCCGCGACGGTACGACCGAGGTGTGATTCTGTGGAGGGGGGCACCGCACACGGCTAAAACAATTCAACTTGTGTGTCTTTGGGTGCCCCCCTGCCCCCGTATATAAAGGAGCAAGGGAGGGAGGCCGGCCAACCTCTCCTGGTGCGGCTAGGGAAGGAGTCCTACTAGGAATAGGATTGCAATCCTATTCCTAGTAGGATTCACCGAAAGGAAGAAGGGGGAAAGGAATAGGAGAGGTGGCGCCCCCCCAATCCTAGTCCAACTAGGAACCCTAGGTGGGGGCGCCGGCCAGCCCTATGGGCTGCCTCTCTCTTTCCCTTTAGGCCCACTATGGACCATCCCCTCTCGTAGGGGGTTCCGGTAACCCCCTCCGGCATTCCCGATAAATCCGAAACTTTTCCGGTATACTTCCGGTGTCCGAATATAGCCGTCCAATATATCAATCTTTATGTCTCGGACATTCCGAGACTCCTCGTCATGTCCGTGATCTCATCCGGGACTCCGAACTACCTTCGGTACATCAATACTCATAAACTCATAATACCGATCGTCATCAAACGTTAAGCGTGCGGACCCTACGGGTTCGAGAACTATGTAGACATGACCGAGACTCATCTCCGGTCAATAACCAATAGCGAAACCTAGATGTTCATATTGGCTCCTACATATTCTACGAAGATCTTTTATCGGTCAGAACCGCATAACAACATACATTGTTCCTTTTGTCAAACGGTATGTTACTTGCCCGAGATTGGATCGTCGGTATCTTTATACCTAGTTCAATCTCGTTACCGGCAAGTCTCTTTACTCGTTCCGTAACACATCATATCGTGACTAACTCATTAGTCTTTTGCTTGCAAGGCTTATTGTGATGTGTGTTACCGAGAGGGCCTAGAGATACCTCTCCGACACTCGGAGTGACAAATCCTAATCTTGATCTATGCCAACACCACGAATACTTTCGGAGACACCTGTAGAGCATCTTTATGATCACCCAGTTACGTTGTGACGTTTGATAGCACACAAGGTGTTCCTACGGTATTCGGGAGTTGCATAATCTCATAGTCATAGGAACATGTATAAGTCATGAAGAGAGCAATAGCAGTTAAACTAAACGATCATAGTGCTATGCTAACGGATGGGTCTTGTCCATCACATCATTCTCCTAATGATGTGATCCCGTTGATCAAATGACAACTCATGTCTATGGCTAGGAAACATAACCATCTTTGATCAATGAGCTAGTCTAGTAGAGGCATACTAGGGACATACTGTTTTGTCTATGTATCCACACATGTACTAAGTTTCCGGTTAATACAATTCTAGCATGAATAAAAGACATTTATCATGATATAAGGAAATACAAATAACATCTTTATTATTGCCTCTAGGGCATATTTCCTTCACCCACCTCCTCCTCCTGCGCCCTAGGAGCCTCGCCGCCGACTGCTACTCCTCCACCGCCTCGCCTCTTCCTCCTCCTCGCCTTCCCATCGCTCATCTTTAGGCCGCAGCGATGGTTCCCGATCTGAGCCGTCTTCAGGTGCGTCGAGCGACGGAGGTCGGCTCCCTCCTCCACGGTCGCGTGGCGGGAGAGGAGTCGACCCTTGTGCTCTGCCTCTCCATCCGTCTCCGCAAGCCATCGTCCGATGTCGTCGTTGCCGGTCATCACATCTTGCTCGTTGCCTGCTTGCTAGAGATGGCTTTCCTTGCTGTAGCCGATGCTTATGCGTTCGGTTAGGTAAGGACGTGCACCCCCTTCCAACAGATCGATTTCGCTCGTCGCTGCTCTTCAAGCGCTGATTTGTTCTTCCCTTTCTCTTCTTATTTTCTTGTTGTTCATACAACCACTGCTGCCGGTTTCCTGCTCCTGCCTCTTCCGTATGCCTGTTCGCACCATTTGTTCCAAGGTGAGTTTCACTCCATGCTCTTCACCTGCTCGGTAAAATGCCTGCATGGGTTAATCTTTTTTTACTTCTCCTTCGTTATGGGCAGAAGCGAAGGCGGAGGTGGAGATGCGGGAGAGGCCGAGTCCGAGGTGGCAGAGGACGGGCAATGAAAATGGCACAGAATGGTCGCGGGCTCATTCCGGCGGCCGGTGCACGCAACCGTGAGGGGTGGGGTGGATGAGCAAGCGGCGTCGCTGCCTCGTGCGTGCGAGCGAGAAGGTAAGAGGCAGGCAGGGTTGGGGATTTTCACCGTGCCTATTTATTCAGTTTCTTCCGTTCCTATCCTCCCACATGACGGTTGAACACCAACAGGCGGAGAGCGCACACCGCTCCGATGGAGAAAAACATGTGATTCAAATCGTGTTGTACTATGTTCTTATCGTCTTAGTTGGTTGCTCTGTATGATATGGTTGTGTTAGATTAGTCTACGTTGGTTGCTAAAATTCCTTGCAGTTTGTATGTGCTTTTGTGGTCACTTACATACATATGATGGGTATTTGCAGTCGTGTGTGGAGTGGACCCTTTTCTGGGTATGCTGTGCATTCCCAAGTATTCGCCAATTTAACATTCACATTTGATGTTTGGTCGTGTGTATATGCATTTCAGACGGTGGCAGTTTAAAATTTTACTAGCAAGGCTTCAAAGATTGTCAAATTCTTAGAGTCTACTTGGAAGTTGACAATACATGCTATGCCTCTGTTCAGGATCTCTTTATATTTTTATATTTTGAGGTGATTGGGGATTGAACTGAACTTCTGCTTGCAGATGGCATGCATATGTTGATGTACCAAATATCGAGGCATTGATATAGCAGCCATAGCTTTTTCCTAGCTGCGATTCCATCTAGCATTGAGGTATGTCTTCAAACTTATCTTTTTTAGATTTTGGTTTTCAAGTTACATAGGAGTGATATTTTTTTTCCTTTAGGGTGCTACCCAGCACCCGTCAGTGATATTGTTTGGGCTGCTTTTTAGCTCTTGCAAGCTCCTTTTGCTGTTACGTGTTGCTGGAGTTTGGACTTGCATAGAACTTCAAAGAAAACAATTGGAAAATTAACCACTACAATTATAGTTACCGACTGTAATGGTAAAAATATCAAGATTCACAACATGAAATCAATATTCTTAGATGCATCATGAAATTAATTTCCATAGCATATAGCTTTACTATTGTAGATGTTGATATTTTTTCCTACAGAGTTAGTCAAAGTTCACAAAGTTTGACTTTGACCACATTTTATATGCAGCCAAAAAGAAACGGAGGGAGTATTAAACATGATTTGTATCCTTGGGCGTGCCTACATATGCTCTCTATTTCAGAGTATGATGCTCTCAACAATTGGAACAATCAACATGTAAATCAGTCTAAGTATAATACCTCGTGAGCTGGGTCTCCATTTTCAATTGGCGGCTTTTCTTAAACATTCATACTTTTGAAAGCTTGCACAAGACTCTCCTTGGACCTTGGGTGAGGGTTACCGTTTTGGAAGGTTAGGATAGCTTCCAAAGACACGAAGAGAAATGCAATGGGAACCAATATGGATTTTTACTGTTTCTGGAAGGATGTCTAATTAATTGCATATTTATTAAGACCTGCCACTTTTTTTGAACCGATTTTTTTGCTATTAAGATCTATCTGTGCTCTACATCGTAACCCTCTAAAATGTAGTCATATATGCGTTTAGCATTTGATTGATGAATATTTCAGTTTTACTAAATGATCTTGCCTTATCCATCTGCATCTTGCGCTGATTTGTTCCTTTATGTTTACTTAGTTTTCCACTGGAAGAGCAAATGTTTTTTTACTAATGTTTTAATCTGGCTATGCAGTACACAACATCTGTTATGAAGCAGCAGATCGCCACCTCCTACCCCCCCCCCCAGTTTACAGAAAGCAGCAACAAGGTATACCCAGCTTTATTGCTCACGCTCCCCTTTCCATCTAATAATCTCTCTCTCTCTCTCTCTCTAGATGCCAGCCCATCAAGGAATGGACATAAAAATAATATATGGCTATATCCAAGGGAGCAAGAACATGGTTTTGATCTGATATATTTGTTGTATGCATAGGTAAAATACTAAACCTTTGTAGGTGCAGGTGTGCATACTTACTTTCTTTTTAGTTGTTTTATTGCATTCTCTCTTCTTTCTTTTTTCATAGAACTAAAAATCTGCTCGAGATAAAGTTGTGTTCTAGCCATGTCTTTCTTCTGTTGAAAAGAGTACACCATGCTTCATTTGATCACTTCTTGACGATTCCTTCAGTTTGAGAAACTCAAAATTTCAGTAGCAAGCATGCATATGTTGGCCAATGATGGAGGGCGATCTGATTGTTCTGTTCGAGCTCAAATTTTGAAAGGGCACTTAATTTTACATCTGTAAATAATGACATGAGGATCAGAGATGCAAGCGGCAGACTTCCAATTCCCGCCTCCTATGTTTTGCTCGATAAATCAAGTGTATTTGCTTTTTGTAATGTTTGATGGCCTGAATGTAGAAAAGGAAACAATTCATGCCCTTGCTTTCGTAGCAGGTCTCATGGTTCGGTAACAAGTAGCATTAATCTACCTACCTCCTCCAAAACGCCATTTTTAATTGATTTTTGTTCCCTTTCGTATTCAATTTTTAAATTGGTTTCAATTGTTTTTTGCGACATGTAGCCTGTATTTCATTTGGTTGATAGTTCATAGTCTGGCCGAGGAGCAAGTACCACCGAGGCCTTCATCGAGCTCAAGATGGTACCCTGGAATGGTGATATCGCTCCCCGACCCTCCCATCTACCTATTTTTGTACTGTACATGTTTGGTTTGGACAATGATGGTTGTAATGCATAATTTAAGTTTCAAAGAAAGAGAAGGGAGCTATTGGGTTGGACAAGATGATGGTTGCTTAATTTAATTTTTGTGTTGATGTTATCTTACTAATATGAAGAATAATCAGTCCATCCTTTTATCTTCAAAATCAAAGGAGAAAATAATGGGTTCGGATAATAAAGATGGGTTTGATTTTATTTTTCTTGCTGTAGATTGCTAACATGAACAATTATAGCTATGACGGTTGCATTGCACGGTATCATGCACTGTTGCTCCATGGTGATGATTCGTTCATGCTCCTCTTTTCACTAGAAATACTAAAAAAAAGTAGTTGAAGTTTTACATATTTATTCAGTTGCCTTGCTTTCCAAATGTGAGAGGCGTGAGTAGAAACATCTCCTCTACTGTATTTATTTGGTGGCTTACAGTGATTTGTTCCCTGAAATACAAATAGTTCATACTTCTAATCATTTATGAACAAATCTGGTGTAGATAATGTTTGGTTGCTCTTTGTATTGTCAAGAGGTATGTGGTATGATGTATCTTGAGATTTTGCAGGTCAGTAACATTGAACACTTTCTATCGATTTATAATAACACACAATTCTGTACCTGTATATTGGATTGTTGGTTCATCAACACCAAAATGTTACTGTCTGCTACTTTTTAGTCGCGCAGATACAGTAGCCGATGGTTCTTTGGGGTTTTGTTCAACAACACTAGGAACTTCTCACAGTGGCATGATTATTTTAGAAGCTCTTTAGATTTGTAATGCTCATCACACCATGTTGTAGTTAACTATTGGTTGGGAGAATATTTTCAATCGTACTGAGATGTCAAGGGAAGCACAAGCCAAGATCAATACTGATTTTTATAATTGCATTATACTTTACTTATGTGCGTGCTCCTTAGGTGATTCTGATTCAGTTCGTGGAAATTTGAGTGGTTTCTTCTAATTTGAGTGTTAAGCAGCATCCAGAACTGCCATTATATATTTAGTGTAGTAGGTTGATGCAACTTTGTAACCAGTCAGGGATTTAAAATAGGCTTTCTACCTCTTTATTTTGGTCGGCATGTTTTCCCAAGATTTTTTAAAATTGATCTGTTGTATATTAATTACATTTTAGTAGATTCTTGACTGAGAAAGACTGAACTTTTTATTCATGAGGACTAATACATAGTTTTCCTTCAGGCTTATTTATTTGCTCTCCACACTTTAATTCTACATAAAAGTACATTCTTTTGTTATTTATTTACTAATGCAATCTCCACTACCTATCTTCTTTTGATATGAAAATAAATCATTAATATTGTACCTTTATTAATTTCCCATACTGTCCAGTCATGTATTTAGAGTAGCTTCTATGATCTTGCAAAGCATTAGACTATTGAACCAACTGTATATCTCATTTCACTCCTTTTCTTCTGTTATCAAATGCTTTTACTAAATTTTATTCATGGATGTTGGTTATAGTGTATAATGCAACCATGCCAGTGACAGGGAGAAGGAGCAGGCGTTGAGGAGTGCAAGCAGCAGGGTAAGATATGTAATTTATCATATGATCTTAACTGCTTTGCAACATTATTGCATTTCCAGGGATAATCCTTTTGCTTGTTTATTATTTCCTACATTTTCTGAAGATCATATTTTGGCCCATCCAGTTTCGGTGACCGGAAGTCTGAAACTGAAGATAGGGCAGATTGTTTCTTTCTGATTGGTTGATCTTGTGGCTTGTTGTCCCTAGAGCAATCGCACCCTACCAAGAAAGGTGAGCATGGGTCTGTTCTTGCTGGATTTATCTCAAGACCAACTAGCACGCCCGCCCGTTTCATTGGTCAGTCATGATGTTCCATGCCTAACCATATGAAGCACCTCATTTTAAATTTTTCTATGTCATATGGTTTCATCGGTTCTTTGTTTTGAAGATTCCATTTGAAGGATCAGTGCCATTTTTTATGTCCTTCTTGTCCAGTCGACGCACCAGCTAGAACCATCGAATACATGAACGATTATCCTTGCTGACTTGCAGTAAGTAATCTGTCATATTCTTTTTTGTCATGATTATGTATAACCTCCATAAGTATTTACTTAATTGATTGATATGCCTGCTATACCTCACACGATATTTCTAAGGCAACAGCTCACACACTGTTCATGCCCAACTCTACAGTACTTGCACAGATATTAACCAGCAAAACGAAATGAAATAGCCTCAAATGGTTGCTTCACATATGCTCAAATGACTGCATACTGATTTGTTTATTAAACAACCAGGCTACAAAAGTTAAATCCATGTTAATACTCTTTTAAAGTGCATAAATTAACTGTAAGCCAACAATTCCTTTTGGCAGCAAACAAATTTCTGATTTCTCGCACTAACTATTCTCTCGATACTTAATACAGGATGAAGAATATGAGCAGCCGGAGTATATCATTCGCGGTGAGCCAATGCCAAGCTACAATGCTTATTATCCTGTTCTGATATTTTCCCTTTAAAATAAGACGACCAGATAGTTTTTATGATCTGATGTACTTCTACAACGCCAATATTCTGCCTTAGAACCGAGATAGCATATATCAGCCCGATCAATAATGCTCAACTTAACTAACTTAGTTAACATATTCTTCTTACTATAGGTTCAAAGCTTAATTCTACTTTTCCCTTGGTCAGAACTTACTCTCCTAACAATAAATAGTATTCAGCCTTCTTACATGTGTTGCTTCATTTCTATCTTAAAATTCAGGACCACCCCCTGCTATCCAATACTGCGGAGAGCTTGAAAAATACTGTCATTGGGGCAATGAAGAAAAGCTCTATCAACACCATGTGAACAAGTTGTATGCAATGTTCCGCCACAAAAAACCAGATATCAAATACTATGTCTGCACCATCAACAAAACTTTCGCAAAGCCAGGCCAACGGATGGTACACTCCTTCCTTCCACTTCACTGAAAAATAGAATTATCTTTGATTATGCCTCACAACCAAACTACTTACCTGACTAATCATCAGAGGCACAACCTGCAGCGTGCTTTTGATTCCCCAAATTTACTTTATCGCGAAACATTGCAAAAGTTGTGTGCCCTGCTTAGAAACTAATATTCATATAGTCTGATATACATGTTTTCTTTCTTCCTGTATTTGTTCTCCTTCACTAGAGTGCGTATGATCACAGAAACAACCAATTTACATCTTATACTCCACATAGGAAGGAATGCAACATGCTTCTCTGTATTTGCATCTTCCTGTATTTGCACTCTTCTTTTGATTCGTGCCAATATTTACTGATAACTGTTCTAATTGTCTATATTTAAACTGTACATACTCTGCAATCTACTCAATTAATTCCTTCCGTGTACCAGTATTTTCAGGTCCACTACACCAAAGAAAAGATGGAAGAGTACATCAAACCAGATGGTAACACACTCAAGGTGAGGCTCGCAAACATCAATCTGCGCACCAATTGTCGTATCATGCTGGGAAGAGACAAGATAGCCACAATAACCACAAACTGACCGGAGTTCCACTCGATGTGCAAACATCCATTAAGGACGTATCTGCGCCTTTCCTTTCAAGGTTACCGCAGAGCACCGCTTGGCTCTCATCGTCCATGTCCTCTAGATGGACCATCTACAGTAACACGTGTCTTCTGCATGCATTGTCCACAATAACCACAAGCTGACCGGAGTTCCACTCGATGTGCAAACATCCATTAAGGACGTATCTGCATGCATTGTCTGTCGTCTTAAGAACATCTAATTTGTCTATATGATAAGATGAACCTTACCTGTGGTTTTCGACGATGCCATACGTTGCTTTTGTACAACTGCCGGCCATATTACTACCTATGTAACCCCAGATGTTATTACTCATGGGCAGCGCATCCATCTACTGATCTTATGTATGATTTTCTATCTTTACTGCTTAGGCTGATGTGTCCTATGCTTTTACAACAGTCATGAAGAAAGAAATATAAGCTTTTGCCCTCTGCCTATCTACATGTCTTGCTCATAATACTTTGTCTCCATATTTTAATGCACGCTCTTGCAATACCTGGTTCGCACTCGGGCCTTTGCGCCATTGGCGCAACGGGTCATCTAGTACTACTAGTCGTTGCATATGGCAGCCTTCTTTCAAGATCGGATCGGCATGGCTTCGCCGTCGGGGAGCAGAGATCGGCTGAGCGAGCTCCCGGACTTCCTGCTGGGCCACATCCTCTCCTACCTCCCGACCAAGGCGGCCGGCCGCGCAGCGGGGCTGTCCCGGCGGTGGCGCGACATCTTCTCCAACGTGCAGACCATCTCCTTCGGGGAGCGCGTGAGCGCAAGGGCCAATGACTGGACCACCTTCTACTACGAGGCCAGCGAGAGGAAGAGCTGCAGCGCCGCCCTCCTGGACGACGTCTGGTCCGCCATCCTCTGCCGCCGCCGCTGCGCCGGCGCCAACGTACCGCTGCGCAGCCTCCGCGTCGCCTTCGACCGGTGCATCGGCTGGGAGTGCCGCCACGTCGACCAGTGGCTCTCCTGCGTCACTACAGGAAAAAAATTTGAAGCCGTGTACCTAATGCACTCGGCTTATATCAATATAAACTCGGTTTACATGTAAGCCGAGTAAAACTCCCGGCTTATATGACACGGTTTACACTCCATCAGCTTATAAGGTATAAGCCGAGTGCCTCTGCAAAAACACACGGTTTATGCATAAGCCGTGTGTTTCTAAGAGGCTCTCGGTTTACTAAAGTAACATGACGGCAGCCGGAAGATAACGGCCACGTGTCACCGTATGTATAAACCGAGTGCCTACATGTCGAACACGGTTTCTATATAAACTGAGTGCCTACGGACTAAGCCACACGGTTTTCATATAAACCGAGTGCCGGACTGAGCCGCACGGTTTACATATAAACCGAGCGCCTGACTAGGCTACTCGGCTTATGTGTCCGGTTATCACGAGCCGTCGTGGCTCAGCATGGTCTATAAGTCGGGTGCCCTGTTGCTGTGGTACTCGGCTTATCCAGCCACTGCGGCACAATTTCCCTATAAGCCGAGCCCCCTGCACCTGAAGTACCCGGCTTACACAGCAGCCGTGTTACATTATATCTATAAGCCAGGTGCTATGTCCCTGGGAAACTCGGTTTATAGGCCAAATAGTATTTTTCCTACATGCTTCAGCATGTAGCGGCAACATGGCTTATATATACATCAGTATATAGATCCAGCAAGCAATATATCCAATGAAGGTTCACAGCAGCAATATATTGCAAATTGACCATGAGTCCAAAGTCCACACAACAACAATATTTCACAAACGGAAGGACCATAAGTTCGAAGTCCACACATGCGTACATGTCCAACATGGTTCAGAACATGCGTGCATATCCAACAAGGTTCACAAACAAAAGCATGAGTTTGCTCACACAAAGCATGAACCTCGAAGATGCAATGAGCTCCACCGTAGCATGTATGCCCACCGTCAATGGCATCCACGATGCAAACCTATAAGTCCATTACCAAACACATGAGTTTCCAAAGTTAGTTTCAAATGATCGATAAGGCACAAGAGTCAACAAGCATCAACATATAAGGTTCGAATTGAAGCTAAGAAGTATGAACAATATAAGCATCAACACTCGTGGGCTCTACTATCAACAATGCACAAGTAGTATGTTGAGAGGCACAAAGACAGACGCAAGCATCAACAATGCACAAACATAGAAAACTACCTCGAGTGATCATTGTTGCAAGGAGGTCGAAGCCGTAGTGGGTGTCACTTGGCTTGCTTGGGTAGGTATCGATCCAGGTACCACGTAGTTATTTGAGCCTTGTCCCGACTGAGAACACTTCAAGCATGAGACGGTAAGATGGTAAGATGCATGATATTTAAGCATGATGGTAAGTGTCGGTGTACTAAGGAAGGGGTGCCTCAGTACCCCAACTTGTGCACGGGCAGTTGCAGTTTCCCGCGGCAAGGTTTACTGCGGGCTCGCCGGAGACCTTCCTGCTCCTTATTAAACCATTCAAAAACAAAGTATACAAGACATAAGACCGAGACCCCGGCAAGAGGAGCTTGCCGGGAAGGCCGTACCAGGCTCAAGACTGTTCCACTAACACAAGACCCTGGCAAGAGGAGCTTGCCAGGAAGACTAGAAGACATCGCCTCGGCGCTATGCGCGCCCCGGCAAGGGGCCCGGGGAGCGGCAAGTTCCCGGGCCCGGCAAGATCAAGGCCCCGGCAAGGTGCTTGCCGGGAAGGCTGCGCTGTGTGCTCGCGCTCCAGCTCATCGGCCCACGCGTCGCCCTGGGGCCTATCCAGGGACGCGTGGCGGATGGCTGTGCAGCCTGGGGTACACGGTGGCACTCCACGGCGATAAATCCGTCGCCGTGGCGGACGGAGACGCTAAGGCGGGAGCTTTTGGGGTCGACGGCGACGGGCATTAAATGCCCTTGTCTCCCACTGTTAAAGTAGGTATAGGCCACTGTTTGGTACTGTAGCTCCACTGTTCCTGCACTGTTACAACTACCACCTCTTTTACATTTTTACCCCTTTCTCCTACGTTGACACCTGTCGGTGACCCCTTGCGCTATAAAAGGAGGCCCATGCACAACGTGGAGGGGGTTCGAAACCTAGATTACTCTCACGCACGGTGTAGCTGCTTCTTCAAGCTCCCGAGCACTCAACTCAATACACAACCAAGCAGGAGTAGGGTTGTACGCATCCGTGCGGCCCGAACCTGGGTAAAACTGCCCGCGTGTTTGCTTCGATCTGCTCTTTGTGCTCCCTCCGCCCTCGTACCGCACAGACAAGGGGCTCCGGTCCCATAGGTGTTCGTGGCGGACAGTTTCCCCCGACATCTTTGGCGCGCCAGGTAGGGGGCGTCGAGGTTGTGCGAACCTGATCCGGCGTTCGCGCGGGCGCATTCTTCATCAACCTCTCCAGCTTCATCAGCAACTTCATCAGCGACAACTCCATGGCCCCGAAGAAGAAGCCTTCGGAGGTCGGAGGCCCGTCTGCGTCTCACCTGCCGCCACCAGAGCCAACGGTGGGCGGGGGAGACACCGTCGGAAGGGTGGTTGCCGGCGAGGACACTCACGGTGCCACCAGATCCAAGAACAGGACGGACGACCGGACCTCGGTCTCCGTGGACGCGCCGCGTCCATCACAGCACACGACGACCCCGCAGCGCCATACCACGGGAGGTGGTATCCGCTTGCTGGGGCAAGGCCAAACTGGAGGTTCGCGGGACGCCCCGGACCCCCGTCCGGGCACAAGCAAAGCGAAAGCGCCGGCGCGGGACCCCGCTCCTTCTAACGTCGTTAGAAGTCCGAGCGTATCCCGCTCCTCGCACCGCTCACCCGCGTTCCCCACTACTCCGGCAGAAGCGCTCGCAAGGGCGCAGCTGCTCCTCGATTTTCCTCCGGCGGCCGACAAGGCCGAAGAATGGAGGGCCACTATCCGGAGCCTGATAGACTTCGCCAACAACGACTCTCCGCAGCAGCCGTCGACCTCACGGCCGCGGCAAGCTGAGAAGACGAAGGCTATCGGCGACAAGACTGCCGGGGGTGCGACAAGCGTGCACTCCCCGCCGCAGAAGCAGAAGACGCCGCCCCGCCGGAACAACCCCGACGACGGCTCCACAGCCTCGTCGGACCCGCGGGCCCGTCGGGACCAGCGCCAGGTCCTCGACGACCGGCGAGATGAAGACGCTCGAACCACGATCGAGCGCCGCCGAGAAGCTCGGCGACAATCCGACAAGAGAGCTGGGAACACCGTCGACGCGCACGCGCCCGGTGAACCAGGCGACTTGCCGTACGCGGCAGGCTGCCCTGCGTTCACCCGCGAGCTGCGGCGCGTCCAGTGGCCCAGCATGAAGAACTTTAAGCCCGACGTACCGGAGAAGTACGACGGCAAGACGCACCCCTCGGAGTTTCTCAGCGTCTACACTATCGCAGTGCAAGCTGCCGGGGGGCGCGACGAGAAGATCCTAGCCAACTACTTCCCGCTCGTGCTGAAGCCGAACGTCCGTTCGTGGCTCATGCACTTGCCGGAAGGCTCTATCTCTTCTTGGGCCGACCTCTGCCATCAGTTTGTTGGCGCCTTCACCGGCGGCCACAAACCCCATGGCCAGGAGAGCGATCTCCACATCTTGGCCCAGAAGGAAGGCGAACCCCTGCGCAAATATATCCAACGCTTCAGCCGGGTGCAGCACAACATCCCTGGCGTTCACCCTGCCGCGGTTATCAGCGCGTTCCATCAGAACGTGCGTAACCGCCGCATGCGTGAGGAAATGGCGATGACCAAGATCAGGGACGTCAGCGAGCTCTACGCTCTTGCTGACAAATGCGCCCGCGCGGAAGAGGGGAGGAAGCTCCCCGGAGAGGATGCTGGCGCAGGGGGAAGCGACAGCGACGACGCCGCCCCGGCAAAGAAGAGCCGGCGGCGGAACAACAGAAAGAAGGGCAAGAAGGAAGTGCTTGCCGTCGAGAAGTCCGGCAAGGAGGCCACCGCCAAGCAAGCGCAGGCTGGCGGCTCCGGCAAGGAGCCTGCCCCTGCGGCGGCGGCCGACAAGCCGGGTAGCTCCGACAAGCAATACTGTAAGATTCACCGCACCAAGGGTCACGATCTCTCCAATTGCAAGCGCGTCGAGTACCTCGTCGAGCAGCAAAAAGCTGAGTATGAGAGGCGCGACAAGGAGAAGGCCCAAGGTGGCGGGGAAGAGCCCAGCAAGAAGCGGCCGTTTAACGGCCGGGGAGGACGCCGCGGCAAGGCCAAGCAGCGGCAAGGAGATCGACCTCCCCGGGGCCGCGACAACGACGAAGACGATGATGAAGACATGGAGGATGACGAGAACAGCGAGCAGGAGTTCCAGAAGGCCACGGAGGTCCTGTGCGTCGACGGTGGCGCCTCCCTGCACACCTCCCACCGCCAGCTAAAACAGTGGGTGCGTGAGGTGAATGCAGCGGAGCCGCCCGTGGAGTCGCGCAGGCTCCTCAAATGGTCCAGCACGCCCATCGTTTTTGACCTTGAGGATCACCCTGACCGCACCACTGCGGTCGGGTGTTTGCCGATGCTGGTCTCTCCCACCATCCGCAACCTCAAGGTCACCAAAATGTTGGTTGACGGCGGGGCCGGGCTGAACTTGATCTCCTCTGCTGTGATCAAGAAGCTCCAAATTCAAGATGGCGAGCTCGAAGAGACCGGTTCATTCCAAGGAATCAACCCGGGAAGGAGCAAGCCCAAGGGAAAGATCACTCTGCCGGTGACCTTTGGCGGGGAGCTCAACTTCAGGACTGAGCGCATCACCTTTGACGTCGCTGATATTCCATTGCCCTACAATGGAATACTCGGCCGTCCCGCCCTCGCCAAGTTCATGGCAGCTTCCCACTATGCCTACAACGTGCTGAAGATGCCGGGGCCGATAAGCGTCATCACCGTCCACAGCGACAAGAAAGATGCGCTTATTTGCGCCGACAAGATTTACCGGGATGCGGCAGCTGCGGCCGAGAAGGATACTCTTGCCGCTGAAGCTCCCGAGGGGAAGAAGACGAAGACCAAGTCCGGCAAGTGCTCTGGGACCCACTCCGGCAACCGCACCTCTTCGGAGTGCTGCGCTGCCGTCGAGGACGTTCCATCGAGCTCCACCGGCAAGAGCAAGAAAGGAATGGCTGCTCCTCCGGCAACCAAGAAGGTGTCCGCAAAGGAGGATGGCACTGGTGGTACCTTCACCATCAGTGCCACCCTTGACAGCAAATAGGAAAGCGCGCTCGTCGCCTTCCTGCGGGCGAATGTCGATGTGTTTGCTTGGCAACCATCTGACATCCCCGGTGTTCCCAGGAAGGTGATTGAGCACAAGCTTGCTGTCTGTCCTCATGCGCGGCCCATCAAGCAGAAAGTGAGGAAGCAAGCCGTGGAGCGCCAAGAGTTCATCAATGAGGAGATCAAGAAACTAGAGGCAGCAGGTCTAGTTAGAGGTGTGATCCATCCGACGTGGCTGGCAAACCCAGTCGTCGTGCGCAAGGCCAACGGGAAGTGGAGACTGTGTATAGACTTCACCGATGTCAATAAAGCATGTCCCAAGGATCCATTCCCTTTGCCGCGCATCGACCAGATCGTTGACTCCACTGCCGGATGTGAGCTACTCTGTTTTCTTGATGCATACTCAGGCTATCATCAGATTTTCATGGCCAAGGAAGATGAAGAGAAGACTGCGTTTATCACTCCATGTGGCACTTATTGCTTTATCCGCATGCCATTTGGATTGAAGAATGCAGGCTCAACTTTTGCAAGGGTAGTATACACTGCTTTTGAGCCACAGATTCACAGAAATGTAGAAGCTTACATGGATGACATCGTGGTGAAGAGCAAAAGCAAGGAAACCCTGATTCAAGACTTGGAAGAAACGTTTCAGAACCTGCGCAGGATACAGCTCAAGTTGAACCCCGAGAAGTGCGTCTTTGGAGTCCCCTCCGGCAAGCTTCTCGGGTTCTTTGTATCACAGAGGGGGATTGAAGCCAACCCCGACAAGATCAAAGCCATCGAGCAGATAGAGGCCCCGAAGCGCGTCAAGGATGTCAGAAGGCTTGCAGGTTGTGTTGCTGCCCTCAGTAGGTTCATTTCAAAATCCGCAGAACGCGCCCTACCTTTCTTCAAAATCTTGAAGAAGGCAGGTCCCATGAAGTGGACTCCGGAAGCGGAGGCAGCGTTGCAGGATTTGAAACGGTACCTGTCCTCCACTCCTACACTTGTCGCACCTAGACCACAGGAAAAGTTGTTGCTATACTTAGCGGCAACCAACCAGGTGGTTAGTGCTGCGTTAGTGGCGGAGAGGGAGTCCGACGAGGAGTCAGCATCACCGGCGAGCGAATCTAGCAACAAGCAGGGGGCTGTCCCGACGAGCTCTGGCCCCGACAAGGAAGACTCTGCGCAGGAACAAGGAGAGGTGCGGAAGAAGATGGTGCAGCGCCCAGTGTATTTTGTAAGTTCCCTTCTCCAGGGGGCTAGATCAAGGTACTCTGGTGTGCAAAAATTGCTTTTCGGCCTCCTCATGGCCTCAAGAAAGCTGCGCCACTACTTCCAAGCCCATGAGATAACAGTGGTCACTCGCTTTCCGTTGAAGAGGATATTGCACAATCCAGAGGCAACAGGCAGGATCGTCGAGTGGGCACTGGAGCTGTCAAGCTTTGGACTCAAGTTTGAAAGTACTTCAACCATACAGAGCCGAGCCTTGGCAGAATTCATTGCCGAATGGACCCCAACACCAGAAGATGAAGTTCAAGAAACAAGCGCACCCGTGCAAGAAGCGACAAGTGAATGGGTAATGTATTTTGACGGTGCCTTCTCGCTGCAAGGCGCCGGTGCCGGCGTGGTACTCATCGCGCCCACCGGAGAGCACCTCAAATATGTTATCCAGATGCACTTTCCCAGGGAGCAAGCGACAAACAACACTGCAGAATATGAAGGCTTGCTTGCCGGCCTCAGGATTGCGGCCGAACTTGGGATCAGAAAGCTGATTGTGCGGGGCGATTCTCAGTTGGTGGTCCGACAAGTTAACAAGAGCTATCAGAGCCCTTTGATGGAAGCTTATGTCGATGAAGTGAGAAAGCTTGAAGAGCACTTTGAAGGTTTGCAGATGGAACACGTCCCGAGAGCTCAAAATGAGATTGCAGATGGCCTTTCAAAGTGCGCCGCGATGAAGTTACCTGTGGAACCAGGGACCTTTTTGCTCAAGCTGACTCAGCCATCAGTTACACCATCAATTGGGCAGTCCAAGAAGAGAAAGTTGGTCTCCGGCGACTACTTGCTGGCGGATCTCCCTGAACCCGCCGCCAAAGTTCCCAAGATCAACAATAACGCTGAGGAACAGTTTGCTCCTGCAAACCCTCGGGCTTGTGCAGTTGAAGCAAGTGTTCCCGACAAGCCTCGCCCCGGCGAGCTTGCCGGGGGACCGTCAGCTCCGGCGGGATCAGAGGTCTTTGCCGTAGAAGCTGAGGTTCCCGCAGCGGCCCTCGGGCCTTTAGTCCTTGCCGTCGAGCCTCGGGCTCCAGCATGGGCGCAGCAGATCGTCTGTTTTCTGCAAACTGGAGAACTTCCCGACGACCCTCAAGAGATAGAGAAGATAACCAGGCAGTCAAGTATGTATCAGTTCGTGGATAACGAGCTATACAGAAGAAGACTCAACGGTGTCAGGTTGAAGTGCATCTCCAGAGAAGATGGACAGAAGCTGTTGGCAGAAATACACGGAGGCATATGCGGCCACCACATTGGCGCAAGGGCGCTTGCCGGGAAAGCTTTCCGGCAAGGGTTCTTTTGGCAAGAAGCCCTCCAAGATGCAACTGCACTAGTAACCAAGTGTGAAGCGTGCCAGTTCCATGCAAAGCAAATTCATCAGCCAGCTCAAGCTCTCCAAACAATCCCTTTATCATGGCCCTTCTCGGTCTGGGGGCTCGACATCCTCGGCCCTTTCCCTCGAGCTGTCGGTGGCTTTGAGTACTTGTACGTTGCAATCGACAAGTTCACAAAGTGGCCAGAAGTGGAGCCAGTGAGAAAGGTGACAGCACAGTCAGCAGTCAGATTCTTCAGGTCGATTGTTTGCCGTTTCGGGATACCTAACAGGATCATCACCGACAACGGTACGCAATTTACTAGTCGCACCTTCATGCAGTATGTCCAAGACCTTGGCGCCAAGGTCTGTTTCGCTTCTGTTGCTCACCCGAGGAGCAACGGCCAAGCGGAGAGGGCAAATGCTGAAGTGCTGCGCGGACTCAAGACAAGGACCTTTGACAGGCTGCGCAAGTGCGGAAGGAATTGGATAGAGGAGCTCCCGGCGGCTCTTTGGTCAATCAGAACGACACCAAGTCGAGCCACCGGACAGACACCTTTTGCTCTAGTCTATGGAGCAGAGGCAGTTCTCCCCACGGAACTCGTATACGGATCTCCTCGAGTACTCGCTTATGATGAGCTCGAGCAAGAGCAACTGCGGCAAGATGACGCATTGCTCCTTGAGGAGGGACGTCTCCAGGCTGCTGTACGAGCTGCTCGATACCAGCAAGCTTTGCGCCGCTACCATAGCCGCAAAGTCAAGGCCAGGAGTCTCGAGGAAGGCGACCTTGTTCTTCGGCGTGTTCAGTCCGCCAAGAATTCCAACAAGTTGACGCCGAAGTGGGAAGGCCCTTATCGCGTGAGACAAGTTACGAGGCCCGGCGCTGTCCGCCTCGAGACCGAAGAAGGCTTACCGGTGAGCAACTCCTGGAACATAGAGCATCTTCGCAAGTTTCACCCCTAAGGCGCGGTTGCCGTGATCCGCTCCGGCAACCACCTTTTGTACAAGCTTTGCCGCTGTTGCATGTAACCCTTTGTACAAAGCCGGGCGCAGACCCCGTGCATCAGTAAGGCTTTCGTGTTTTTCGCATCGATTGCCTTTTGCATGCTTCTCTTTGCTATTTGCATGTTCTGTTTGGCATTTGATGCAACACTCAGATATACGGTAAGCACTATTATGCCGAAAGGCCAGATACTTGTTTCCCTCTCCCTTTCTCTTTCCTCTTAAACAGAAGGAACGGTCCTCGCGCACAAGTTTGCCGGGGGGGAAGGAGGTGGAGGAAGAACCAAGTGCTGTTCAAGAAAGAGAAGCCTTACCGGGAAGCAAGCAATATGAGCAAGCAGCATATGAAAGATAAGTTGTTAGAATTTGACCAGTTCAAATTTTAAATTTTGGTTGTCTTCCTTGAACGATCACACTTTGTATGGGAAACCTGTGCGCGGAGGAACCTACCCGTAGCTTGCCGCACCCTTATCTTGTTTTCGAGTTCACTCAACGATTTAAGTGAGCTGCGACAAGTGTCGCGCCCTTGCCTCGTTTCCGAGTACGCTCAGCAAGTTAAGTGCGTTGCGACTAGCTGCGGCGAGGTTGCTTACCGGCGAGGACCTTGGCCAGCAGGCTGCTCAGAGTCCGGCACTCAGCGCTCGCGGCAAGGGCCCCTTGCCGGCAAGCTCCCCGGGAGCGTAGGGTGAAAAACATACAAACTCAAAGATTGAAACAAGGAAGATAACATTGCACTGATTGATTGAAGTAAAGCAAATATCTTACAAGGATAACTTGTCGCAATGGACTAATGAGTTCATAACATAATGTGCAGCAATAAAAAGATAAAGATAAATGGAGCCCTAGTCTACGCGGTCGCCTTCCTTCCTGCCAAGCTTTGCCACCTTGGCGATGATGTGGCCGACCTGCTCCTTCAGGGCCTCCGTGTCTGCATCTACCGGCAGGGTGCGAAGAACGTTCGTGAGGTTGATTCCCGGGTTGCGGTACACGATCTTCGTCAACACCCGCTCCAGAGTTCCCGCGCAGAGCCGGCGCGACTCCTCGGCCAGCTGCGCGGGGATGCGGTTCCGGAGACCTGCAAGAGCCGGAGCGACGCCTCTGAAGAAGAGGCTGAGCTTGGCGCTGTGCGGGAGATCTGGATCCGGCGAGTAGATAAGGTGTTCAACCTTCAGCGCTAGCAGCTCTTGATCAATATTGGACGCAGAAGAAACCAGCTCTTCGGTCCACACTTCGATAGTCTGCCGGAAGAGCTCGGATGCCTTGTTGACGCTCTCCACCAAGGTCCGCTCCTTGCGGAGCTCATCCTTCAACTTGGTCTCCTGAGCCCGGGCAGCATCGAGCGATTCCTTCAGGGTGGTGACCTTCAGCTCCAGGTCCTCAATGGAGTCCTTGGCAGCCCTCAGCTCGTCACCCCTCTTGGATAAACTCACCTGAAGCTCTGAGTTTGTGTGAGCATCCTTCTCGCGCTCCAGGATGAGCGCGGCGACCTTCTCGGCGCTCACCTTCATCGCCTTCTCCAGTTGTTCGACCTTGGCGGCGAGCTCTTTCTTGGCGTCCTCCGCGGCAACCGCGGCGGCCTTCGCCTCCTTCAGCTCCCCGCCAAGGGCAGCCTCGCGAGTGGCAAGGTCTTCTTCATGAGAGTCCAGCTCAACCTTCCGCTGCGCGAGCTCTCCCTCTCGCCGGGACATCTCCACCCCGGCGAGACGCTGCTGTTCGTCGGCTTCAGCCTTCTCGAGCACCCACTCTTGGTACTCGCCGGCGAGGCGCTCACGCTCCTCCGCCACCTGGCGGAGGGCAGCCTGATTGGCGGCGCTGAGCTCCGCCGCACGCTTCTCCATCTCTGCCGCAGCCTTGGCGGCAAGAGCCTCCCGGGAAGCGAGCTTTGCTTGCCTGGCCCGGTAAAGGGCCAGGAGCTGATGAAGCAACCGCTCCTCCTCGGGCCCCTCACCTCCACCGGGCGCCTGGACGATCTTCAGGCCTGCGGAGGCGAGGACTTCTCCGTCGAACGCCTCGCCCTCCGCAGGAGCTCGCGACGAAGACCCCCACGGCATCTGAATGAAGACGCCATTGGGGGCCTCGAGATAGAACCTCTGCTCTTCGCCGGCGAAGGGACCGGTGGCCGGTGCAGCATCAGATGCTCCCGCCGCCTCCGGGTCGGCGGTGCGGCCACCGTCCCCCTCCCCGGCCGCTGCGTCCGCAGCCGGAGCAGTCTCTTGCGCGGCCGGCTCGGCGGCCTCGGTTACCTCCTCGACGACTGGAGCGTCGCCGCCGCCGCCCTGCGCGTCCTCCTCCTCGAGGACAATTACCTCCGTCTCCATGGGCACAGGAGGAGGGAGATCTAGAAAGAAGAAGAAGAGAAAGAAATTCAAGACTCAAGCAAATATCCAAAAAAAGAGACAAGCCAAGAAGACAAGTTACAAAGATTACCTTGGCGGACGTCCTCAGCGGCGGGCTCCCTCGCCGGGGAGCTCGGCCTCGTCGGAGTAGTCGTCCTCGCCGGGGAACTTGGCCTTGGCGGGGTGGCCGCCCTTGCCGGGCTGCTCGTCCTTGGCGGGGTACTCTGCCTTGGCGGGGTACCCGCCCTTGACGGAGCACTCTCCCTTGCCGGAGAGTTCTGCCTTGGCGGGGATGGCGGGGCCTGCGGCTCCTCAGCTGTGGCCTCCGGGCGCTCTTCCCGCTGCGGCTCCTCCTCTGCACGGAACAAGACAAGAGATGTCAACACGTGAAGACAAAGTCAAATCCTCAGGCGTTCCCCAAAGCGAAAAGAGAAAAACCCAGACTTACGCTGGGGGCTGCGCTGCGGGCTGCGCTGGGGGCTGCTCATCGGAGCAGTGCTCGAGTCCGGCAGGCTTGGCTCCGGCACGCCCTCTGTTGCCGCTGCCGCTGAGCCTTCCGCGACCTCAGCCTCGGGCGCCTTGGCCTTCTTCGCTGCGCGGTGGGCCAGGGTCCTGAAATCAAAACAGTAAACAGAGTCAGCATCAACAGAAGAATCAAGACAGAAATCAAGAAGATATGAGGTCCCGAATCCTTACTCTTGGTCCTCCTCGTCGTCCTCGCTCAGAGCGGAGAAGTCATACTCCACCATGGGCGCGTCGGCGCGAGGAGCGGAAGATGAAGACTCCCTCGCGCGCTTGGTGTTCACCGGGGCTGGGGGCTGCGAGGACCCAGCCCCTGTGGCTGCCGACGCCCGAGGAGCGGGCGGAGCCGCCGCTCCGCTCCGAGAAGACCCCTGCCGGCTCGCTGCCGGCCTGCGGGGCGCCTCCGTCGTGGTCCGCGCACGGGCCGCCTCCGCTGCGGCCGGTGCGCCGGACGGCCTTGGCGCGGCTTGACTCCCCCGGGGAGCCGCCCGCCGAGGTGGCTGTTGCCGGGGCGCCTGCGCCCTCTCCCCCGTCGCCGCCTTGCGGAGGCGCTTTGCCGGGGACTGCTTCGGGCTTGCCGGGGGCGGGGAGCTCTCCGACGAGGAGAGGTCGTCGGCGTATAACTCCGTGGATCCGCCGGAGTCTTCGGCCTCCTCCTCCTCCTCCTCCTCTGCCCCGGCCGGCTCGCTGGGCCCAGCGTCCAGCGCTACGGCCCTCTTTCCCTTGGCGCCTCCGCCCCTCGCGGCGCCTCTGCTCCCTCCGGCGGTGCCCTCCATTGCCGCAGCCTCCGTCGCGATCCCATGGATCCCGGAGTGCCTCAACGAGGGGACCCCGGCGAGCGCGTCGGGTGGGAGGTTCAACAACCGGCGGATCTCCGCCTCCTCCGCCTGGGTGGACGCCTCCTCGGCCTCCGCCTCCTCCGGCGAGAACCCGAAGACTCCTGCCGCCGCGGCTGCGGCGGCCTCCTCAGCCCGAGAAGCTATGTAGGCGATTTCCTGGTCGGTGGTGTCCCGCGTGTGCAGCTTGAGGTCCTCCTTGTTACTCGCCACCTCGGCGAGGTTGTCGTAGAAGTTGAGGACGTCGATGGGCTTCGGGGCGATCCACGAGCGGTCCAAGCCATGCGAGTCGCACATCGGCATCATGGCAAGGATCCGGTCCCTCGCGGCGTTGTTGCAGAGCGGCACCACTTCCCGGGGAGTCCTGAACCACTCGGGGTGCGTCGGGTCGTACTTCAAGAGTTCCCGTACCATTCCGCGCAGCTCCAGAGTGGTGAAGTTGAAATTAAGCCCGGGGCGCAGCCTCATGATGTCTGCCGGGCCGCCGTACTCCCAGGCCGGCCTCTTCCGGTCTTGGAGAGGGGCGATGCGCCGGCGGAGGAAATCCGCGCCCACCTCGGCAACTGACAGCCGGGCCATCCGAAGACGAAGAATCCGGACGAGGGCGATGTCGAGCTTGACGTCGTCGGAGTCTAGATCACTCCAATCCCTGCCGCGCACGATAGGCGTTGTGCGCGGCGCAGTGAAGGCTTGCGGCTGGTCTTCTACAATCCAGCACCACTCCGCTCGCCATTCCTCCCACTTGCCGCGGAGCTCCCCCGGCAAGTACGCCCCTTTCTTATTAAGACGGAAGACCCAAGAAATTCCTCCGGAGAGGGGGGCATCGGCCTCGGCTCTAGGAGTGAAAAAGTGTCTAAAGAGGGCTACGTTGGGGTGGACTCCTATGAAGTTTTCGCACATATGTGCGAAAACAGCCATGGTGAGAATGGCGTTGGGGTGAAATCAAGCAGATGGAAGCCGTATGTGTTCATGATATCACAGAAGAAGTTCGAAAAAGGAGGACAGAGACCACAATGGAAAAAGGCAGCAAAGAAGTGATACCCGCCGGGATAGCTGTCCTTGGCGGCGGCCGGGTATGCTCGCGTGCGGGGATGCGCATCGGTTCCTTTGGACCAGAACAAGTAGTACTTGTTCCAGAGTTCCTGCACGCCGAGCTTCGGCGGGAAGACGACGTGCCGCTTCCGGTAAGCGATGAGCTTGGCCGCTTGCTCGGATTTCTCCTTCTTGGATTTCTCCGCCTTCGCCTTGTCGGTCTTTGGGGCCATGGCGGACGCGGCGGGAGGAAGGGGACGAAGAGCTCGGCGGCGGCGGAGGTGTGGAGGCGGAGCGCAAGAAGGAATCTTTTGCAGGTGGAAGACGACGTAATGAGAGCGCAGGGAGGGGAACCGCGCCTGCTACCTCTGCTTTTATGGGGAGTGGGGGGCGTTTCGCCCTTTCCATTAAGAGATCGTGGGCACGTCCCATCCCACGGCGCCGCAATCGACGCGTGCCGTTACCGTGGGGTGCGGCGGATATGGAAGTGGATTCGGCACGCCGCGGGCCGCGGGTGCCCGTGCACTGTTTTGGGCCTGGCCCAACAGCGCTCGGCACCGTGTGTGGCCCAGGCCCGGGGGCTCCTGTCGGTGTACTAAGGAAGGGGTGCCTCAGTACCCCAACTTGTGCACGGGCAGTTGCAGTTTCCCGCGGCAAGGTTTACTGCGGGCTCGCCGGAGACCTTCCTGCTCCTTATTAAACCATTCAAAAACAAAGTATACAAGACATAAGACCGAGACCCCGGCAAGAGGAGCTTGCCGGGAAGGCCGTACCAGGCTCAAGACTGTTCCACTAACACAAGACCCTGGCAAGAGGAGCTTGCCAGGAAGACTAGAAGACATCGCCTCGGTGCTAT
Source organism: Secale cereale (assembly GCA_902687465.1). Taxonomy (NCBI): domain Eukaryota; kingdom Viridiplantae; phylum Streptophyta; class Magnoliopsida; order Poales; family Poaceae; genus Secale; species Secale cereale. The sequence continues at coordinate 867,512,169 of LR738710.1, forward strand.
GCGCGCCCCGGCAAGGGGCCCGGGGAGCGGCAAGTTCCCGGGCCCGGCAAGATCAAGGCCCCGGCAAGGTGCTTGCCGGGAAGGCTGCGCTGTGTGCTCGCGCTCCAGCTCATCGGCCCACGCGTCGCCCTGGGGCCTATCCAGGGACGCGTGGCGGATGGCTGTGCAGCCTGGGGTACACGGTGGCACTCCACGGCGATAAATCCGTCGCCGTGGCGGACGGAGACGCTAAGGCGGGAGCTTTTGGGGTCGACGGCGACGGGCATTAAATGCCCTTGTCTCCCACTGTTAAAGTAGGTATAGGCCACTGTTCGGTACTGTAGCTCCACTGTTCCTGCACTGTTACAACTACCACCTCTTTTACATTTTTACCCCTTTCTCCTACGTTGACACCTGTCGGTGACCCCTTGCGCTATAAAAGGAGGCCCATGCACAACGTGGAGGGGGTTCGAAACCTAGATTACTCTCACGCACGGTGTAGCTGCTTCTTCAAGCTCCCGAGCACTCAACTCAATACACAACCAAGCAGGAGTAGGGTTTTACGCATCCGTGCGGCCCGAACCTGGGTAAAACTGCCCGCGTGTTTGCTTCGATCTGCTCTTTGTGCTCCCTCCGCCCTCGTACCGCACAGACAAGGGGCTCCGGTCCCATAGGTGTTCGTGGCGGACAGTTTCCCCCGACAGTAAGATGCATAATTAAAAAGTTGGAAGACTTACAAAGCTAAAAGTAGGAAGAGGCGGAAGAGGAGGAAGATCCGGCAAAGTAGAACCATGCATATTAGTTTTGAACTGAGCGAACGTCTCAAGCAGGGCTGCCTGTTGTTTGGCCATGAATTCCTGTTGTTGCAAGAGGGCTTGCAGCATTTTCATGGCTTGCTCCTGTTGAAGGAGGGAATTGGCTTGAGCCTCCTTCCGCAACCTGGTTTCTTCCTGCAGCAACCTGGTTTCTTCCTCTAGGCGGGCCTACAACATGCCATCACAACAAGTTCACCATCATAGTTCCCTGACGGTTTTGCGACGACAGGGAAGAGCTTACATATCCCTGCCGGGATGTAACCCTCAGGAGAAATGGGTACTGAATAAACAAAAAAAAGGTTAATAGTAAAAGCAGTCCACAAATCATTCTAGTACTTGCATATTCAGAACTACACATCAAACTCAATCACTTGTGACATTAATGCAGTTACTAATTCACATATCTTCTCATACAACCGCACCTAATTTCTGTAAATGAATCAAAGGTCAACAGAAACACTTAATTCCAAGAAAAACTTCCACATCCAGTAACCAGTAGTTCTGTATTGTTTCCAGGTGTTGAAGACTATAGCAACTGGTCCACCTGATTAGTTGATTCAAACATGATTATTGCGATATTAACCAATAGTAACTCATGAACTAGGAAAAGATAGAGCTATCGATACAAACATTTGATAGTTGTCATTTACGAAGGATGGTATGCATACCTCGCCATCTCAACAATATCACTGCCAAGCATGGTTTTTGAGTCGTTGTATAGTCACCGACTAATCGCCAAGTCGTTTTCCAAAAATCAGGGCGACTCGCGACTATACAACGACTTATGGCGACTTTCGTCCACTATACGCTGAGCCGCAGGGCTCACGGCGACTCACCAAGTCGCGACTCAAAAACCTTGCTGCCAAGAACCTAACCCACATGACAGATTTAAAGGTAGATGCTAGAAAATTAGAATGAACTCCAGGAGATCATAATGACTCAATGAACAAAGATACTTTATAATTTTCAATTTTGTACAGGAAAACTCATGAGCGATGATCAAATAACAAAGAATGAACATACTTGACTCCATCGGAGCTATGCTATTTAGTAATCAAGAGAAAAAAATCAAGTGCCCAAGATTTTCCAAGACATGCCAGTAGCATCAAAGAATTCAGAAAGTGCTATTTAGGTTCTGCAGGTTTAACGGTCACTAGTTATATTCAGAGGTTGGCATGTCGTGACTTAACGGAAAATAGAGCTAAGTTAGATGTGGTTCATTGTCTCAATTCCTTCAGTGGGGTGTATGTGTATTTCTCATCATCATTATTTACAATCAGATTTATGTACAAGATAAACCAAGTATCCCACAAAATACAGAATAATCGCAAGAACATCCCTAAAAAGGCTAAGAGGTACTGAACTATGTGAAAGATCGATACAAATGTATAGTAACATTGCATTTGAAAGGCCATTTGACCCTTGCCACAGGCATTTCTCCTGCAAAAGTGAAAAGACAAAGTAAGCCAAGAAAACTGAGGCATACCTTTGGCCCAGTACGAGAAGTTCTATCGAATGTACCCTTCAGGTTAAACAAAGTCTTAGAATCAGTGTAGACCTATAATAAATCAGAATTTTTAGAATATATTATAAGGTAAGAATAGAGCAGTGGTAATAAAAAGTGAAATGGGTTGAGTACAACTGCTAAGTACAGCTTCTCAATGACGCTAACCTTGCTCATATATTTTAATAAGTACAGAGTGTATACCTGAAACAGAGTGCATCCCGGGAACTTCCCTCCGGCGGCGGCGCTCGTACAGGAACTGGGTTTGGTAGTAATTAACGCCCCAGATGATTGCAAGGCGTACATACAAGGAGTAAAGGAGTTGGGACATGAAAAGGCAGCAGCTTCTTCAGCAGCTTCCCCCGTTGACCTTCAGCAGCTTCCCCCTTTGCAGCATCACCGTATTCCGGGGGCACATAGTTGTCATCGTCCTCTTCTTCTTCGTTGTCTTCCATCATAACCCCTATTTCTCCGTGCTTGGTCCAAACATTATAGTGTGGCATGAAACCCTTATAAAGCAGGTGGGTGTGAAGGGTGCTCGAGTTGGAGTAAGACCTCGTATTCCCACAGATAGTGCATGGACAGCACATAAAACCATTCTGTTTGTTTGCCTTAGCCACTTCGAGAAAATTATGCATGTCATTATTGTACTCTGAGGTGCGTCTTTCACCGTACATCCATTTGCCGGTTCATCTGCTTGCATTTATATATAATTAAGTATGTCAAAAACCATTACAGAACATCATGGATAGATAAGTGATCAAATTAATATAAGTTCATCATCACATTATATTCAAAGTACACGCATATATAGCTCACCATGGTGGTGCCGACGACGAGATCGGCACGGGCGATCGACGGCGGTGAAGACGGGGACGGGACGTACGACGGATCGCTCAACCTAGCCAAATCTCGGAGAAAATGGAGCTTCGAGTTCGAGCTTCGAGAGGAGAAAGCTTAACTAGTGTGGCTCGGGCATTTCACCGAGCACCTCATGTGCATATATGGGAGGTGAGCTAGAGCACCACACAAAGCTCTCCCCTCGCCGGCCAGAAAAAACAGAGCAGTGTGGGCTCGCCGGTGATGGGGTATATAGAAGCAACCAATTGGTCCTGGTTTGTTACTGGAAGAACCAGGTCTAAAGGCCACCCATTTGTCCCAGTTCCAGTCACGAACCGGGACCAATGGGTGTGGGCCAGGAGCGAGGCCTATTGGTCCCGGTTCATGCCTGGAACCGGGACAAATGGGTCCAGACCAACTGGGACAGATGCCCCACGAGGCCTGGCCGGCTCCCTGGGCGCACGAACCGGGACGTATGCCCCCATGGGTCCCGGTTCGTGGGTGAACCGGGACTAATGGGCTGGCCAGGCCCAAACCAAAGCCCTGTTTTCTACTAGTGCCTGCAGGGTGTGCTAAATGTTTGGGCGCGTTTCGAGTAGGGCTCACCGGCGGCCGCTTGTAACTACACCATCTTCGATGTAGTCTCTGGGTACCGAGAGGGAACGAGTAGGGTTTGTGAAGGAAGTGTGGGCCCTGTTGTTCCGTTGGCCTCGAAACTTCTCGTGCTCTCAAAGGAAGCCATCGAATGACACGTGTCAGACCCCCGCATTTTTCAGACCCGCCTGGAATATTTGTGACATTTATTGCACTCCTAGGGTTTCCGCACCGGAAATTGCAGATCTGCAAGGCGGCACATGAAATCATGCCCAGAAGCGGCATGTAAAGTCCTATGTGATGTCTTTGCGACATGCGTAGGCATTTTGCAAACGAGGGAGGGGAAGGCCCAGCCACCGGGGGGGAGCAAAATTACCTCGGTGCCATGCCCGATCCAACCGTTTAAATCCTCGGAAAATCGTACGATGCCGGAAATCCTCGGGACCTGGCACGGTGTCATAACATGGACCCTGCAGGTTGTGATAAATGTTTGGGCGCATTTCGAGTAGGGCTCACCGGCGGCCGCTTGTAAACTACACCATCTCCGATGTAGTCTCTGGGTACCGAGAGGGAACGAGTCGGGTCTGTGAAGGAAGTGTGGGCCCTGTTGTTCCGTTGGCCTCGAAACTTCTCGTGCTCTCAAAGGAGGCCATCGAATGACACGTGTCAGACCCCCGCATTTTTCGGACCCGCATGGAATATTTGTGACATTTATTGCACTGCTAGGGTTTCCGCGCCGGAAATTGCAGATCTGCAAGGCGGCACATGAAATCATGCCCAAATACTAATTAAGTAGTGAATATAAAGGCAATGAAAACCATCATAAATCAAATTTTCATAAATTTTCTGGTTGCAAAAAATAGGCAAAAATATAAGCCTAGTGTTTTCGTCGGGCACACGGCTTATAGACCTTGTAAACCGAGTTCTTGGGCAGGGCACACGGCTTATAGTACGTATAAGCCGAGTGCCTGCCTCCGACACACGGCTTATAGATTGCTCCGTGACGGCGCCGTCAGCCACCTCCGTTGCAGACACGTGGCAGTTTTGTCTTTGCCGAGTGTGTGCTATAAGCCGGGTGCTTTTTCGAGTAGATACCGTGTTGTTCGTATAAGCCGAGAGCTTTTATTCAGCACTCGGCTTATAGATGACCATAAGCCGAGTCCTTTGTGTTTGCCGGGTGTTATTTTTCCAAGACTCGGCTTAGAGGAGCATAAGCCGGGTGCCCGAAAAATAGCACTCGGCCTATAGGCTAACACACGGGAAAACCGAATTTTCCTGTAGTGCGTGCTGCGGCACAGCAGCCAGGAGCTGCACCTCGACCTCACCTTCCGCCTCGGCCCGGTCTGCCCACACGCCAACGACCGCGACAGGCGCGGCAGAGCCGGCGGCTGGTATGACCTGTCGACAAATCTCCTCTCCTGCACCGCCATGCGCTCGCTGTGCCTCGCCTACTGCACGCTGAACCTGCCGTCCCTCGAGACGCTGCGCCTGACCGGCGTGCACTGCAGTTCGGAGGCCGGCGTCCAGTGGCTGATCGCGAGGTGCCCCAGCCTCCGGGACCTGGCGCTGGAAGGCAACAACGGCGTCGAGCAAGTCTCCGTCCTCGATAGACGCCTCCTCCGCTTCGCCCTTCGGTGCTGCCATGACGTGAGCTCCGTTGACATCGACGCGTCGGAGCTCATGGCGCTGGACTACTGCGGCACGGTTCCCGCGGAGTCACTCCTCCTGTCCCTGCACGGCTCGCCGGCGGTCATCCAGTCGTGCACCGTCGATTTCTGCCAGGTCCTTTCCGGGGAGGCGGAGTTCGCCGGGTTCAAGAGGTTTATGGAGAAGATCTCCGGCGCGAAGCACGTTCGCCTGCACCATCGACGCCTTCCGTCCAGATCCTTCGAGGGGTACTTCCCCTCGTTTCCCAACCTGACGCGGCTGGCGCTGCAAGGTCCTCTTCAGAGTCCCGACGCTGTACGTCAGATCCTTGAGCAAACGCCAAACCTGGAGATCCTCTCGCTCTTCATGGAGATGGAGTGCTCCGTGGTTCCCAACGACGAGTTCACAACTCAGTCGATTCCCGGCGAGTTCATTGCTCCTGATGAGTCGAGCTTCTCCATCCCATGCTTGCGGAGCCGTGTGAGGGAGATGAACATGGTCCATTACGAAGGGAACAAGCTGCACAGGGCCATGGCCCGGCTTTTGTTCCGGAAAGCGCTGCTTCTTGAAAGGTACTGCGTCGTGCTCGTCAAGGGACCGTTCACGCTGCAGGATGCATGGGCTGAAGAAGGAGATCGAAAGCTGGGTGGTGGCTGCCGATGCACAACCCATTTTCCTATGATTGATTGTTACTTGGTTTTCTTCCATGGGCCAACTGAACTTCACAGGTTATACATGTTCCTAGAGTAACCGAGAATAAATGTGCATGTAAGATGACGATCAAAGAATTTCTTTTTTATTTTTCAGAACAATTTTGCATGGGCTATGCTATGCGTCGGCCGGAAGATCCGCCGCCTCGGCTGCCATTAGATATGGCGTGATCCTGCGATCCAGTATGTCCTCGTCATTGCAACAAGGGTAGTGTTGCAGAAACTTTTGCAACACACCTTTTGTTGCGGAAATTGCAAGAAATTATTTTTTCCGTAGGTTCATGGACTTCTGCAACATATGCCATGTTTCGGAAACATCCCGGCACATCATCGCCATTATGCGTTGTTGTTGAAGCACGAAGGATGTTATTGAAGCAGCTATATTTCTGCAACACCGACTATGTTTCCGCAACACCGGCGATGTTGCAATCTTAGTGAGGTCAAAACACCGGCCTCCTAACACCGGGGCACACACGCCTGCAACAACGGGCCTGATGTATCCGAGGATTGGTACTGACCCGGCTGCCCCATCCCCCACGCCTTCGTCACAGCTGTAGGAGACATCCTTTTTTACGCAAGGTAGATGATGGAGAGGAGAAAAGGAAGGAGATAGAGTGCTGACGAGAGGTTGGAGACGAGCGGCTGGACCGCTGGAGCGGTGCCTAGGACACGTGGCCCCAGGTGACGCGGCTGATTTCTTTCTAGAAATCAGTCGGCGGAAGGCAAGTGTTTTCCATTTTGCATGTAAGATCGTTCATTATTTGTCATATCTTACTATATTGACAGTGGTAGTTCAATTCAAATTGCGACTTCTCGCAAACGATGTTGCTGGCCTTCCGTTCCACCGTCTAAAATCCATCACACGCTCTCTCCGGTACTTCCCACCCCCGTGTGGCGGCCGTGTCCCTTTCCTTTCCTGCCCACCGGTGGAAATGCTTGCGCTCCCGCCGTCCGGCGGGGCATCGCCAGGTGGCACCGGCTCGCTCCTCCGCCCCCAAGCCCCTCCTCCTCCTCCTCCTCCACATCCCATCCAACCGACCTCCGACGCCGCGCCTCGGCTGAGAGCCGCTCCATCCTGCGAGAGCCGACTCCGCTGCTACTACCTCGCAGACACGCGGCTCGCTCACTGAACTGAAGGTCCTGCAGGCAGCGACACGCTGCTCTCTTTGGTGCTCCGGCATCCGGCTGTGTGGGCTCGCGGACCATAACCAAGTCGTGTCAAGGTGAGGTCCGTCTGGCAGCTGTTCGACCAAATGGTTCAACGCCTGTTTACCCCTTTCTCTTATTTCCTGGTTTTGAAACCATGATCCAGGCACCAAATTCCGCAGCGGTTACTCGGGAACCTGCCTGCCGCTGCCATCGACGCCGACATGCACCGAAATTCCAGTGCGGTTGATCTCAAATTTTGTAAGTCTGCACTGAGTGGGAATGCTGCAGACTGCAGGGACAATTGAAGGGTTTCTCACTGAATTCTACATTAATCTCACCAGGTTCGATTCAAGGGCTGGCTGCGGGTGATGTTGGATCCACGACTTAAATTTAAGCCAAGTAAAAGTTAACTAAGAGTTCTAGGTCGTACGAGCGAGGATGCCTCGCTTCGCTGACGCGTTCCCTTCGCCGCCGCCCGACACTGGCGATGTTCGCTGGCGCGTTTCCTTCGCCGCCGACTTGCTGGCACGCACTCTCTCGTTCAACGACGGGGTGCTGGTCCTTCGGCGAGATGCGCTTCGGCTCATCCTGCTCGACGAGCGCGGCGTCACGATTGATGCGAGGTTCCTTCGCGAGGAGGAATTCATCGACATTGGCGAGGTGGTTTCGCTACCATGTCATTTTGTGAAGATACGAGATCGATTGCCGGCGACGAGGCTGGACACGGCGAACAATCCGCGCGAACCAGTCCATGGAGCGGTTCACGGGAGGAGAAGCGACCCGGTTCGTATCGGAATGGATTCGAGCCCCACCCACCAGCCACCAATGGCGGAGCACGTGGAGATAAGAAGTGGGGGGTCTGGCCGACAGGAGGACCCCAACTGCAGTCTCGGGGGTGTGCCTTCTAGTGCGCAAGAGAGGGGAGGAGTCGCACCGTCTCCCTCGCATATACCCGCAGCGAACACTCGGGACGCACATCTCGCTCATCTCTTCCACCACTTATGGGAGAAACCTAGGGTTTGCTCTCCTACCACATCTCCGCCGGAATCCTTCGGTTGGTGGCGCGGCAAGGCCGGCGGCGACGAGCGCTCCTTCGCTCAGATAGCGGCGGGGGGGGGGGCGTTGGAGGCGAGCCACACACGGAGATGGGAGATCGAGGACCAGAGAGATCCGGAGCGTGGCGCGGTTCCACGGCGAGAGGTGGCTTCGGCGGAGGGCGCCGGCCGTCGATGCCGAACCAGACTCGGAACATGGTTTGGCAGCGGCCAGATCCGCCGCCAGCGGCGGCTGGAGGTACGAGATCTGGTGGCGGAGATGGCGTCGACAGATGGGAAGCCGCTGCGCGCGCGATGAGCGAGGCGGCCAAGGGGACGACGGCGGCCAAATCGGCGCCACTACATCCATCTACTGGGCGGGCAGCGACTGCCGACGAGATCTGCCTCAACTGCTCCCTTCCAGGTCATTTCGCTCCTCGCTGCCCTACTATTCGATGTGAAAAATGCAACAAACTGGGTCATATGGCTCAGTTGTGCCAAACTTTGAGGCCTTGGGAGTGTGTTCCTTTCATGTGTGGATTTCAGTCCCCTGGGCAGGGATTTTTCTATATCCCAGACTTCTGTGCTGCTAAACAAAACACTGAGAAAACTAATAATGTAGTGATTACTATTGTGGAAGGCTCTGCTACTGTGAAAGATATTGAACAGGAATTTAATGCCATATTTGCTATGAAACCTGGAAAGAAAAAATGGAGATGTACTGCTAGATCTATTAGCCCTGTTCAATTTGTCATGCGTTTCCCTAATGCTAGTGAAGTTGAGAGAGCCTGTTGCTATGGGAAACGTATGCGATTAAGGGGGGGTGAAATTGTGGTTTGTATTACTCCTTGGACTGCTTCTATAGGAGCCAAGGGGATTATGGAAAAAGCTTGGGTTAGGGTCAGAAATATTCCTATTGAAAAAAGATGCATGGAACATTTGGCATATGCTGGTGGGTTGGTTGGAATTACTCTGGAGGTGGATGAGGCAACTTTGCATAAGCCTGAATATGCTAGAATCCTGCTGGGATGCAGAGAAGTTGAGAAAATTCCTCCATCTGCTGAAGGGATGTTGGGTGAGCAATATTATGACTTCTTTTATGAAGTGGAAAAAGCTGTGATTATTGGGGGTGAAAAAAACCAATCCTCCATTGCGGTAGATAGTAGTGCATCTCCTTCATTCCATAAGAAAGCTAGGATGGACTCATATCTAGCCTCTTCTAATGGACAGGGTGAGACTAGTACTTCTATAGTTGGAAATTTCACTCAGCGCAATGAAAAAAGTGGACAGAGACTTGCTGTTGTTGTTGAAAGTGAGGAAGAGGAGGAAAGTGAAGAGGGAAATCATACTGAATTGCTTATTGAAACAATGGCCAGAGAACATAAAACTAGTAATATATCCCATTGTGATACTCAGGCTAATGAAGTGCTGAGTGGGAAGAATCCTGAGGGGATAGAAATGGAGGAAATGAATGAAACTCCTACCTTTGAGCTCAACACACAGAAAGGTGCTTGGGGGATTATCACCCCTATTCCTCCTTCGCCACTATTTCTCTGCCAAGATTAAAAAATATACAGTGATATTTGTTCCCCTTTGTCAGATTATGTGGCTTGGCCCTCCCTGCCTCATATTGTGCCTCTTGAGGAGGGGACCATTGAGGGGGGGGGGGACTCACAGCACATATACTGTTGAATCTCCTTCTGGGTCTCCTATTCATGTTGCTAGGGCTCATGAGGAAGATGCTCCAAGGAGGCAAATGCAGAAACTGGCGCGCGTGGAAGAAGTAGCTACCAACAGGATGAAGAAGAGTGATTCTGAAGGTATGAAAATGCCCAACACTAAAAATCAATTTTCTGCTTTGTCTGATACTGCCATTGTGTTACGTGCTTCTCTTATGGGAGTTAAAATTCCAGATGCTAACTTTGCTACCATAGATATCCTCCGTGAATTAGAGCTCTCTAGAAATCTCCTAAGGGAAAAAAATATTGCTACACCTAGCCCTAATATTACCATTAATGATGGGCTAGGAAATGATATTCCTTTGTCTTAAGATTGGGAGGAAGAGAATAAAGAGGAAGAAGAACCTTTTATCCCTGTCCAGTCGAAGCGTAAGAAAAAGAAAAATTCAGGCAGAAAATCAGTAGTTATATCTCCTGATAAATCGACTAGACCTATGACGAGAAGTCAAAAGAAAAATAAAGATGGTAGAGCTGCCATGGATCCTGGCAGGCTCACCAGGGTGAGAGAGAAACCTATAAGATATAAATGAAAGGTATATTTTGGAATTGTAGGGGGGCAGGTAAGAAGGGCATGTCTACCTGTCTCACTGATATGATTAATGCCAATGAGGTGGATTTTATTGGTTTGCAAGAAACTATGAAGGAGACATATAAGCCTTCCTTTTTTAGGAAGCTAGACCCATATGGTAAATTTTGCTGGGAGTGGACTCCTTCTAGGGGTAAGTCTGGTGGTATCCTTTGTGGCCTCAGTAAGGAGAACTTTGAGGTCTTGGGGGTGATCCAAGGGAAATATATTCTGCAGATAGACCTTTTGGATAAGAGGAAAAACTTCAGCTGGTCCCTTATGATTGTTTACGGTGCGGCCCAAGATGAGCATAAACCTGAATTCATTGCAGAATTATCCTCCTTATGCCATAAAACCAACATGCCTTATTTAGTGGGAGGGGATTTTAATATAATTCGTCATGGGGGGGAGAAGAACAAAAAAACCTCCCTTTCGCATTTCTCAGATGTGTTTAACTCTGTTATTCACTTGCTTGGTCTAAGGGAGATTCATATGGCAGGTGGTTATTACACCTGGTCCAATAAACAAAACAACCCCACCCTTGAGAAGTTAGATAGGATCCTGATGTCTCCTGAGTGGGAAGATCTTTTTCCTTTGGTCACTGTCAATAAGTTGATTAAGGAGTTATCAGATCACAACCCGTTACTTTTGGATGGGGGTGTGGCTTTGATGTCTACTACACGCTTCTATTCCTGTAGACAGTGTTGGGCCTCCAAGAGCAGAGGTTTGTAGGACAGCAGCAAATTTCCCTTAAGTGAGTAACCCAAGGTTTATCGAACTCAGGGAAGTGGAGGTTGAACGTACCCCTTTCAAGCAACCCTGCAATCATGATACAAGAAGTCTCTTGTGTCCCCAACACACCTAATACACTTGTCAGATGTATAGGTGCACTAGTTCGGCGAAGAGATGGTAAAATATGGATGATAGGAGTGGCAAAGCAAAGTAATATAAATATGTAATAAAAAGTGCAGCAAGCAAACAAGTGGTAAACGTGAGCACAATTGGTATTGCAATGGTGGAAACAAGGCCTAGGGATCATACTTTCACTAGTGGCAACTCCCAACAACATTAACATAATCGAATCACATGATAAAAACGTGCAATGGAGACGAATCCGGGGGCACTTCCCCGTCCCCGCAGGATGCCGGCACAGGAATTCTGGTCCCCCGAAACTTGGTGGCGATGGCGGCGGAGATCGGAATTGCTTCTGGAGAAAAGGGTTCTGGAATCAGGGTTTTCGCGACGGGAGAATAAATAGGAGGCCAAGTGGGGCACCAGAGGAGGTGGGAGCCCCCCAGGCAGCCCCCCGGCGCGGCCAGGGTGGGGCCGCGCCATCAGGGCGCCTGGGGCCCCTCTGGCCCCACTTCTGGCGCATGGAAGCTTCTGGAGCGCTGATTTTTTATATATTTTTCCCGGAATTTTTCTGGCAATTTAAGTAATGGGAAAACCTGAAATACAAAAAAAGAGAAAACAGAAACTGGCACTGGGGTGCACTGAGTTAATAGGTTAGTCCAAATATGATCAAAAGTGTATGAAAGTGTATCAAAAGCATAGCAATATCACCCAAAACATGCATGGAGCAAGCAGAAATTATAGATACGTTTGGGATGTATCAACATCCCCAAGCTTAATTCCTGCTCGTCCTCGAGTAGGTAAATGATAACAAGCACAATTTCTGTGGTGGCATGCTACCAAAGAATCTTTCACAATCACATGACAAATGCTTATTGAGATAATGAATCTTTAGTAATTAAGTTGCCTCATGAGAATATCACAAAGAACTGAAAGTTTACAATATGATACTGAAACACCCAATAGATTTGTAGTGAGCATGGTGTGCAAACATGACAAAGTGATACCTCGCTTGCCCCCTTTAGTGAAGCAAAACATAAATGCAGGAGCACCTCCGAAGTTTAAGTGACGACTAGATACAATGATTTCAGAATAAGCGATATCACAATCATGCAGAAGACAATGGTACTTTGGGACAATGCACATTACACTCAGAATGACAATCATGCTCTCAATAGTTGGTGCTTTGAAGAAAGAAGGTGGAGACTCTTGAACCGTGGATTTTTATGGCAAGGTTGAAAACCCGTGGCTAGAAGCAAAGACTAAACAAGTACCAGAGCTCGTGGTTTTAAAAACAGAGATAAAAAGCTTTTGGGAGGTGCATAATTCGTCAACGAATGCTAGTAGATAACCCAATTACTTCTTATGCTGGACAAGTTTCGAGGAACGGCTCCCACGCGGGGACGATCACATCCCCTTAATCTCCTTTGTTTATCACTGCCAGAGTTTTCTGATTTCTCATGAACAAAGCGTGAAGGAGGGTTTGTTTGTTGCTATTATCTTTTGTGAGCTGGGCGCACTCATGCCAGTCCCTCCTCGTATTAGGGGTTTGCAGATTAGACATGCAATCCCGGGGTAAAATCATAAGAAGATCATGAATTACCTACTACTTCCTCATGAGCTAAAACAGAGGCACAAAAGAGAAATGCTTTTGAATAATTTTGAGATGGTACAAGAAAGTCTTCGTTAGGAATGGCAAGTAAATACCATATATAGGAAGGAATGGTGGACTCATATGGCATAACTGGTTTCAAGGATTTTGGATGCACAAGCAGTCAGTCCGCTTAGTACAGGTGAAGGCTAGCAAAAGACTGGGAGCGACCAACTAAGAGAGCAATGACGGCCATAATCATGTAGAGCGACAAAGCAACATTGAATCGGGCATGGAAGTTATATCACTACTCAGAAATTAAAGATCATCAAGGCTTGATAGACTTTCTTTACAGTCTTAAATATGCGTGAGCATATGCCAAGTCAATCAAAATAAATTCTTGGAGGAAGATATCACTAAACCATACCACATCATAGGCAAACAAATCATGTTGGTACTTCAATAACACATTAAGAACCCCCAGCTATTTGAGACTAACCATAAGAAAACATGAACTACTAAGCACCATTATGCACATAGCATTTTTATCATAGAAATATCAACCAATGCCACAGAAGCCAACTCTCTTAACAAGATAAGCATGATAACTCAAGAGAGTTCCAGAAACAACAACCTAAACAAAAGCTCTTAAAAAGATAAGCATGAAAACTAAGAGCTAAGCATGACAGCAGCTATGAAAAGATAAAGAACACACACAAGAAGATACGCATGCAAGCCTATGTTGTGTTCTACAGTGGAGTGGAGCGTGTTTCTCTCCCAAACAATGAAGGCTAGGATCCAACTTGTTAAGAACAGCAAGTAAAACTAAATAAACTAAAAAGAAAAGAGCAAGACGCTCCAAGCATAGCACATAACGCATGAAGTGATAAAAATATAGTGGAACGAAGGACGAACTGATAATTGTTGATGGAGAAGGGGATGCACGGGGGCATCCCCAAGCTTAGATGCTTGAGTCTCCTTGGATATTTCTTGGGGGTGCATGGGGGCATCCCCAAGCTTGAGCGTTTGACACTCCTGAATCTTCTTTTATCATCTTCCCTCGCACACTTGAAAAATCCCTTCATACATAACTCATCATAATCTGATTTAGCGAGGTTAGTACCCACAATAAAATAATTTTTCCCTACTGGAAATAAAGATAATCTTGAAGAGATACTGTTTCTCAAGATTGCCAAATGGTTTTTGCAAAGAAAAAGCAAGCTCAAGGTTTGCAAAACGAAGGAAAGGCAAAACAGGACAGAATCTGTGAAAAACAGACCAGCAGGTAGTAAATAATTTTTTCAGGGCACTTCTGCAACTCAAATCAAAAAACTCAGAACAGACGCTCGAAAGCCAATTGTATAGAGCATGCTGTCAAAAAAATCAGATCAAAAAGATTACCTGGTGATTTTATACGAATTTTTCTTTCCAAGGACAGAATCTGTTTTCTGGACAGCATGTCACAACTTTTGAACTTTCTTGCAATCAGAGGCTAAAATTGGCACAAAGCTGAAAAATAAAGATACAATGATGTTGCTACAGTAGTAACAAACATCAAGACCACTAAAAACTGAAAGAACAAACTGAAAGCAAAGATAACAAGGGTTGTCTCCCTAGAGCTCTTTCTTTATAGCCATAAAGATAGGCTTAAGACTTTAATGATGCTCTCGTAGGAATAAGAGTTGAAGAACAAAAGAGAGCATCAAGAAGCAAATACCAAACACATTTAAGCCTAACATGCTTCCTATGCATAGGAATATTGCAATAGAATAATTCATTGAAGCACAAAGCAATAAGCATAGGAAGACAAAACAAGTGCAGCTTCAAAACCTTCAACATAAAGAGAGGGAACTTGATATTATTGAAATATCTATAAGCATATGTTCCCTTCTCATAATAATTTTCAGTAGGATCACGAATAAACTCAACAATATAAGCATCACATAAAGCATTGTTACCATGATCCACATGCAAAAAGGTACTCTTACTCTCCACATAAGCATAATCTTTCTCATTGGTAATAGTGGGAGTAGGACTATCATAAACAACTTGAACACTATAGATTAATTGTGTATTAGGAAGATGGTGTTCAACAAGGGAGTAATTCCCTACATGATTATGACAAGTTTCATAAGGATAATTTCTCCTTATGTCATAGGTACCTTTATAATCACTATAGATTGGAGTTATAACATCATCATAGTAGAGAAGAGCATTATCATTGCTAGCAACTATATTTGTAAACATGTTGTCTTTATTCTTACTAGCAAAAGAATTATCAATTATCACATCACTAGTGGGTAAAGGATTTGCAATCCTATCATCCCCAAGCTTAGACCTTTCCATATCATCACTTTCAGAGTTGGTATGATGTCTACACACGCTTCTATTCTTGTAGACTATGTTGGGCCTCCTAGCGCAGAGGTTTGTAGGACAGCAGCAATTTCCCTCAAGTGGATGACCTAAGGTTTATCGAACTCAGGGAAGTAGAGGTTGAAGATGGTCTCTCTCAAGCAACCCTGCAACTAAGATACAAGAAGTCTCTTGTGTCCCCAACACACCTAATACAACTAGGAGTTGTATAGGTGCACTAGTTCGGCGAAGAGATGGTAAAATATGGATGATAGGAGTGGCAAAGCAAAGTAATATAAATCTGTAATAAAAAGTGCAGCAAGCAAACAAGTGGTAAACGTGAGCACAAATGGTATTGCAATGGTGGAAACAAAGCCTAGGCTTCATACTTTCACTAGTGGCAACTCCCAACAACATTAATACATGATATTTCCCATAAAACATGCAATGGAGACGCACCCGGAGGTCATTCCTTTGTGGTCAAGAGAGGACGAGAATTATGTAGGGCTACAAAAGCACACCTCAAAGTTCGTAGTTCTCAATCTATGGATTTCCCAATGTCACCGCGGCCATCCAAAGAGAATACCACAATCACCACAACATATCTCAAGGATAGTCAAAGACAAGCACCAAGAGACTCTCAATCTTCAATCAACACACAAAAGAGGAAATCACTCATGAAAATATTCTTCTAATCCATGTCCAATAGACCGCTGTCACCTTGGTCTCGGGGATTATACTAGATAAAGACAAGTGAGTACATCAATCCAATACATAGAGGAAGGGGAAATATCATGGGATCACCCTAGATTAACATAGCCTATGATCACAACGAAGATCACATCATGGGAGAGAGAATTGACCACATAGCTACTGGTAGAAACCTCAGCCCCGAGGAGGAACTACTCCCGCATCATGGAGGGAGGAAGCAACGTCGATGGAGATGAATCCGGGGGCACTTCCCCGTCCCGGCAGGATGCCGGCACAGGAATTCTGGTCCCCCGAAACTTGGTGGCGATGGCGGCGGAGATCGGAATTGCTTCTGGAGAAAAGGGTTCTGGAATCAGGGTTTTCGCGACGCGAGGAATATATATGCAAAGGGGGGGGTCACCAGAGGCGAGGAGGGGGCCCCAGGCGCCCCCCTGGCGCGGCCAGGGGTGGGGCCGCGCAGGGTGGCCGCCTGGGCCACCCCTGGCTACCCTCTGGCCCTGCTTTGGTTTTTCTCGAAGCTTCCTGTACGCTGATTTTTCCTGTATTTTCCCTGAATTTTTGGAGCACTTTTTATATGGGGGAAACCTGAAATAGAAAAACAGCAGAAAACAGGAACTGGCACTGTGGTGCACTGAGTTAATAGGTTAGTCCAAATATGGTCAAAAGTGTATGGAAGTGCATAAATATCATAGTAATATCATACAAAAGAGGCATGGAGCAAGCAGAAATTATAGATACGTTTTGGACGTATCAACATCCCCAAGCTTAATTTCTGCTCGTCCTCGAGTAGGTAAATGATAACAAGCATAATTTCTATGGTGACATGCTATCAACCATATAAGAACTTTTAAGTAAAGCAATCAAGGCATGTAATTCAATTCAAGTCATAACAAGCAAGAGTCTATATTAGTGTTGTAACAAGTAACATAAGAACATAAAGGTGCAAGAGCTCTCGTTGTCCGTGACTCGAATGTCTCCAAATGGTGTTTGCGTGCAAGAAAGGGGATAGGGATATATGAGAGAGTAAAACATAGTTTTTGTATTGTTGAGAACTTAATCTACTAAAGTTTCACACTTGGTCTTCTTTGGAATCTTATCTTGACTCATCCCCAGACCGTCAGCCAGGTACAAGTCTAAATGATCCACTCCCTTTCGATATTTTGAGCACTCATGCAATGGATGAGCGTAAGCAAGAAAGTCGACACTTAGGATGGAAAGAGAGAAAAATGATAGAGGGGGAAGACAAAAAAGGTGTGAAAGGCTCGCATCAATGAGGACAATCATAGGCGAGAGAAAGCCAAATGATAGATATGATGTGAGGAGTAGGGATTGCCATGCAACGGATGCACATATGAGCTAAGGTAAGCTCTCCAATAGAACTAGTGGGGGTGCATCCAACTTGCTTGCTCAAGAAGACCTAGAGCTCTTTTGAGGAGGCTCATCATTGGAATATACAAGCCAAGTTCTATAGTGTGAAGGTCCCCACATAGCTATATGCATGAATGATAATCTCTATGGAGCACAAGGTATAAGATGGATTACGAGTGTGGATCTCTCAAAAGGAAATAGTAGTGTGCCCCTTCTCTCTTTTTATTTCTTTTTCTCTTTTTTCTATTTTTTTATTTTTTTGTGGCCTCAATGGCTCTTTCTATTTATATCTCATTTGTCCTCTTTGGGATCTTTTGATGTTGTCCTCTTTGGGATCTTTTGATTTGTCCTCTTTGGGATCTTTTCCTCACTTTAGGGGCAACACTCTATGTATTACAAGAAGTATAGAAGATCTTTCACACTTTACAAAAGTACTCAACATAAAGAAAATGAAACTATCATGATGTATGCAAATGTATGCCTCTGCCAGTGTAGCAGGATATGCAATGATATTAGCGCGTCATGTAGCAATGATTAGGGCACGGCCCAACTAGCATGCGGCTCATCGATCAAGCAAAAAGCATGTATGACATAAAGATCAAGTCATGAGAAGATGGATGTTGCATGGCAATGTATCTCGGAAAGGCTATGGAAATGCCTTGATAGGTAGGTATGGTGGTTGTTTTGAGGAAGGATATAATGAGGCTTATGATGACAGAGCGTATTGTGCCAAGGATTTGGATGCACCGGCGAAGTATGCGCCAACTCTCGAGGTGAGAAAGGGCAATGCACGGCACCGAAGAGGCTAGAAAAATATGGCTAGGTGGAAGTGTCAACTTTCGAATACTCACATTAGTCCGAACAACTCATGCACTTATTATCGGTAACTCTCAATCTAATTAGGAGGTTCACAAAGAGACAAGTACCCCGAGGAGGAGTGTATGGGGGTTTGGTTATCCTTGCGCATCCTCGGCTCATGGTACGTGAGTGTACTCTAATATTCGATCCCTCCAAAGATTAGTGATCCATTTAGTAGCTAAAGTTCTCAACTATTTTGTAGGTTTTCGAAAATAAACACGGATTGCCGAAAATACGACATCTATCACTAATAGGCTAAAGCTCTTGACACCAAAAGTTCAGACATTACTCATGGCAATACCTCAAAACTATTGCAAGTTACTACTAAAATTAAATAGCAACCTCAATTACCTACTTTAAGTTAAGACACACAACTCAGTGCAACAGGCAAACTCTCTTAACAAGATAAACATGGAAACTCAAGAGAGTTCAGCAACCAACTAAACAAAAGCTCTTTAAAAAGAAAAGCATGAAAACTAAGAGCTAAACATGACAGCAGCTACGGAAAGACAAAGAACATACACAGCAAAGATAAGCATGAAAATCCTATGTTGTGTTCTAGGTTGAAGTGGAGCGTGTTTCTCTCCCACACAAAGAAAGTTGGGTTCTAACTTGTTATGAACAGCAAGCAATGCTAAAGAAAACTAAAAAACGAAACTAAGCGCAAGACGCTCCAAGCATAGCACATAATGCATGAAGTGATTAAAATATAGTGGAACGAAAGACGAACTGATAATTGTTGATGGAGAAGGGGATGCATGGGGGCATCCCCAAGCTTAGACGCTTGAGTCTTCTTGAATATTTCTTGGGGGTGCACGGGGGCATCCCCAAGCTTGAGCGTTTGACCCTCCTGAATCTTCTTATATCATCTTCCCTCGCACACTTGAAAACTCCCTTCATACATAACTCATCATAATCTGATTAGCGAGGTTAGTACCCACAATAAAATAATTTTTCCCTACTGGAAATAAAGATAATCTTGAAGAGCTACTGTTTCTCAAGATTGCCAAAAGGTTTTTGCAAAGAAAAAGCAAGCTCAAGGTTTGCAAAACGAAGAAAAGGCAAAACAGGACAGAATCTGTGAAAAACAGACCAGCAGGTAGTAAATAATTTTTTCGGGGCACTTCTACAACTCAAATAAAAAAAACTCAGAACAGACGCTCGAAAGCCAATTGTATAGAGCACGCTGTCAAAAAAATTCAGATCAAAAAGATGATCTGGTGATTTTATTCGAATTTTTCTGTCCAAGGACAGAATCTGTTTTCTGGACAACACGTCACAACTTTTAAACTTTCTTGCAATCGGAGGCTAAACTTGGCACAAAGCTGAAAAATAAAGATACAATGATGTTGCTACAGTAGTAACAAACATCAAGACCACTAAAAACTGAAAGAACAAACTGGAAGCAAAGATAACAAGGGTTGTCTCCCTAGAGCTCTTTCTTTATAGCCATAAAGATAGGTTTAAGACTTTAATGATGCTCTCGTAGGAATAAGAGTTGAAGAACAAAAGAGAGCATCAAGAAGCAAATACCAAACACATTTAAGCCTAACATGCTTCCTATGCATAGGAATATTGCAATAGAATAATTCATTGAAGCACAAAGCAATAAGCATAGGAAGACAAAACAAGTGCAGCTTCAAAACCTTCAACATAAAGAGAGGGAACTTGATATTATTGAAATATCTAGAAGCATATGTTCCCTTCTCATAATAATTTTCAGTGGGATCACGAATAAACTCAACAATATAAGCATCACATAAAGCATTGTTACCATGATCCACATGCAAAAAGGTACTCTTACTCTCCACATAAGCATAATCTTTCTCATTGGTAATAGTGGGAGTAGGACTATCATAAACAACTTGAACACTATAGATTAATTGTGTATTAGGAAGATGGTGTTCAACAAGGGAGTAATTCCCTCCATGATTATGACAAGTTTCATAAGGATAATTTCTCCTTATGTCATAGGTACCTTTATAATCACTATAGATTGGAGTTATAACATCATCATAGTATAGAAGAGCATTATCATTGCTAGCAACTATATTTGTAAACATGTTGTCTTTATTCTTACTAGCAAAAGAATGATCAATTATCACATCACTAGTGGGTAAAGAATTTGCAATCCTATCATCCCCAAGCTTAGAGCTTTCCATATCATCACTTTCAGAGTTGGTACCAAAAAGATTTTCAAGATCGTAAGTAGCATTATCATCATTTTCCCAATCACAATAAGTAACATGCATATCATAATCAAAATCATCTTCAATAGTACCTACGGACGTATCATCAAGATGATAATTGAGGCAATAAACTTCACCTTCTTCTTTAAACTTACAACCATTAGGATAAAAGTTGATGGGAGGAATATGCTCAGGCCAGGTTGATACCCATTCTTCTTCCTTCTTGCTCCTCTTCCTCCTCCTCTTCTTTTTCTTCTTCTTCACCTTAGGAGGGAGTGGTTGGAGATGAAGCTTCTCCACATATCCGGGTTTATCATTAGAAACAATAGGGGAAACTTGGGAGAAACTCTCCTTTTTATTAGCAGAAATATAAGAGACATTTTTATACTTTGGTAAAGTTCCCTCCTTTCTAATCTTACTTATGTAATCATTTTTATGGCAATTAACAACACAATAGAGATGGCAATTTTGCAAAGTGTTTTTTATTCCTATGGCATTAACATCTAGCCAAGAAGTCTTTTCTGATAACTCTTCACACATCAAAAATAACATAAGCTCATCATAAAGATCAGGGGTGATCATGTTATCACACAACTGGTTAACAGTTATGTTTTGAAAGCGCATGCATTGAAAATTAAAGTGACCCTCTATACAGCAAAGTTCACAAGTAAAAGGATAAAGGTCACACAATTCTCTAGCAATTTCATTTAAATCTTTGACCCAAGTGATTGTTCTTTCATGCTTATGTTGCTTACAATACTTCTCTTCTTCAATCATAGGCCTTTCACAAGGTCTATCCACTCCACAAAAATTAACTTGCTTATATAAAACTTCATTTTTAGGAATTGGATCATGCATGTTGCAATCATTATGAACAATTTCATTTTCTTTGCAAATCTCTTTAAAAGGTTCATGATGCTTGATCCAATCCTCCTTAGGCATATTAAGATGTGAAGCAAAAGATTTGAGGAAATAAACAAGGAGTTGAGAATCAAGCCCAAACTTAGCACTAAACTTATTAAAACTTGTAGTTTCAACAAAGGACTTAATGCAATCATACTCATAAATTATACCTAACTCTTTACCTTTGTCGATCTCCCAATCTTCAGTGTTGCGTTGAATTCTTTCAAGGAGTTCCCATTTAGCATCAATCTTTTCGTTTGTGAAAGAACCCATAGAGGAAGCATCGAGCAAATCTTTATCCTGTCGAGAGAGCCTCGCATAGAAATTAGTAATAATCATATCTTTGGGGAGCCCATGGTTAGGACATTTTAGCATTAACGTTTTCAGTCTCCCCCAAGCTTGAGCTATGCTCTCTCCGTCATGAGGATAGAAATTATAAACATAATTCCTATTCTCATGGACTTCATGAAGAGGATAAAACTTGGAGTAAAAGAGAGACTGGATCTCTTCCCAATCCAGCAGGTGAGAGTCGTCTAGTAGCCTATACCATTCCAATGCTTTTCCTTTCAGTGACAAGGCAAATAATTTCCTCATGACTCCATCTCTTTTCAAACCTGAAATCTTAAACAACTCACAAAGTTCTGTAAGTTTCAACAAATGAATACTAGGATTGACTGTCCCATCATAACAATCATTCCTAATTATTTCAATTACCCCAAGTGGTATTTGGAACGGGATACATTCAGTAGGTGGAGGAGACTTCTCTACCACGGGTGTGGTAAAGCGGCCTTCCCCAAGCAGCGAACTAAGAGTGCGGTTTTCCATAAACATAACTAGTGAAACTAAAAACAAGAAACGAAAAGATTTAATTGCAAGATCTAAAGATATATCTTCAAACACTTACTTCCCCGGCAACGGCGCCAGAAATAGCTTGATGTCTACACACGCTTCTATTCTTGTAGACTATGTTGGGCCTCCAAGCGCAGAGGTTTGTAGGACAGCAGCAATTTCCCTCAAGTGGATGACCTAAGGTTTATCGAACTCAGGGAAGTAGAGGTTGAAGATGGTCTCTCTCAAGCAACCCTGCAACTAAGATACAAGAAGTCTCTTGTGTCCCCAACACACCTAATACAACTAGGAGTTGTATAGGTGCACTAGTTCGGCGAAGAGATGGTAAAATATGGATGATAGGAGTGGCAAAGCAAAGTAATATAAATCTGTAATAAAAAGTGCAGCAAGCAAACAAGTGGTAAACGTGAGCACAAATGGTATTGCAATGGTGGAAACAAGGCCTAGGCTTCATACTTTCACTAGTGGCAACTCCCAACAACATTAATACATGATATTTCCCATAAAACATGCAATGGAGACGCACCCGGAGGTCATTCCTTTGTGGTCAAGAGAGGACGAGAATTATGTAGGGCTACAAAAGCACACCTCAAAGTTCGTAGTTCTCAATCTATGGATTTCCCAATGTCACTACGGCCATCCAAAGAGAATACCACAATCACCACAACATATCTCAAGGATAGTCAAAGACAAGCACCAAGAGACTCTCAATCTTCAATCAACACACAAAAGAGGAAATCACTCATGAAAATATTCTTCTAATCCATGTCCAATAGACCGCTGTCACCTTGGTCTCGGGGATTATACTAGATAAAGACAAGTGAGTACATCAATCCAATACATAGAGGAAGGGGAAATATCATGGGATCACCCTAGATTAACATAGCCTATGATCACAACGAAGATCACATCATGGGAGAGAGAATTGACCACATAGCTACTGGTAGAAACCTCGGCCCCAAGGAGGAACTACTCCCGCATCATGGAGGGAGGAAGCAACGTCGATGGGGATGAATCCGGGAGCACTTCCCCGTCCCGACAGGATGCCGACACAGGAATTCTAGTCCCCCGAAACTTGGTGGCGATGGCGGCGGAGATCGGAATTGCTTCTGGAGAAAAGGGTTCTGGAATCAGGGTTTTCGCGACGCGAGGAATATATATGCAAAGGGGGGTCACCAGAGGCAGAGAGGGGGCCCCAGGCGCCCCCCTGGCGCGGCCAGGGGTGGGGCCGCGCCGGGTGGCCGCCTGGGCCACCCCTGGCTCCCCTCTGGCCCTGCTTTGGTTTTTCTCGAAGCTTCCTGTACGCTGATTTTTCCTGTATTTTTCCCGGAATTTTTGGAGCACTTTTAATATGGGGGAAACCTGAAATAGAAAAACAGCAGAAAACAGGAACTGGCACTGTGGTGCACTGAGTTAATAGGTTAGTCCAAATATGGTCAAAAGTGTATGGAAGTGCATAAATATCATAGCAATATCACACAAAAGAGGCATGGAGCAAGCAGAAATTATAGATACGTTTTGGACGTATCATGGTACCAAAAAGATTTTCAAAATCATAAGTAGCATTATCATCATTTTCCCAATCACAATAAGTAACATGCATATCATAATCAAAATCATCTTCAATAGTACCTACGGACGTATCATCAAGATGATAATTAAGGCAATAAACTTCACCTTCTTCTTTAAACTTACAACCGTTAGGATAAAAGTTGATGGGAGGAATATGCTCAGGCCAGGTTGATACCCATTCTTCTTCCTTCTTGCTCCTCTTCCTCCTCCTCTTCTTTTTCTTCTTCTTCACCTTAGGAGGGAGTGGTTGGAGATGAAGCTTCTCCACATATCCTGGTTTATCATTAGAAACAATAAGGGGAACTTGGGAGAAACTCTCCTTTTTATTAGCAGAAATATAAGAGACATTTTTATACTTTGGTAAAGTTCCCTCCTTTCTAATCTTACTTATGTAATCATTTTTATGGCAATTAACAACACAATAGAGATGGCAATTTTGCAAAGTGTTTTTTATTCCTATGGCATTAACATCTAGCCAAGAAGTCTTTTCTGATAACTCTTCACACATCAAAAATAACATAAGCTCATCATAAAGATCAGGGGTGATCATGTTATCACACAACTGGTTAACAGTTATGTTTTGAAAGCGCATGCATTGAAAATTAAAGTGACCCTCTATACAGCAAAGTTCACAAGTAAAAGGATAAAGGTCACACAATTCTCTAGCAATTTCATTTAAATCATTGACCCAAGTGATTGTTCTTTCATGCTTATGTTGCTTACAATACTTCTCTTCTTCAATCATAGGCCTTTCACAAGGTCTATCCACTCCACAAAAATTAACATGCTTATATAAAACTTCATTCTTAGGAATTGGATCATGCATGTTGCAATCATCATGAACAATTTCATTTTCTTTGCAAATCTCTTTAAAAGGTTCATGATGCTTGATCCAATCCTCCTTAGGCATATTAAGATGTGAAGCAAAAGATTTGAGGAAATCAACAAGGAGTTGAGAATCAAGCCCAAACTTAGCACTAAACTTATTAAAACTTGTAGTTTCAACAAAGGACTTAATGCAATCATACTCATAAATTATACCTGACTCTTTACCTTTGTCGATCTCCCAATCTTCAGTGTTGCGTTGAATTCTTTCAAGGAGTTCCCATTTAGCATCAATCTTTTCGTTTGTGAAAGAACCCATAGAGGAAGCATCGAGCAAATCTTTATCCTGTCGAGAGAGCCTCGCATAGAAATTAGTAATAATCATATCTTTGGGGAGCCCATGGTTAGGACATTTTAGCATTAACGTTTTCAGTCTCCCCCAAGCTTGAGCTATGCTCTCTCCGTCATGAGGATAGAAATTATAAACATAATTCCTATTCTCATGAATTTCATGAAGAGGATAAAACTTGGAGTAAAAGAGAGACTGGATCTCTTCCCAATCCAGCAGGTGAGAGTCATCTAGTAGCCTATACCATTCCAATGCTTTTCCTTTCAGTGACAAGGCAAATAATTTCCTCATGACTCCATCTCTTGTCAAACCTGAAATCTTAAACAACTCACAAAGTTCTGTAAGTTTCAACAAATGAATACTAGGATTGACTGTCCCATCATAACAATCATTCCTAATTATTTTAATTATCCCAAGTGGTATTTGGAACGGGATACATTCAGTAGGTGGAGGAGACTTCTCCACCACGGGTGTGGTAAAGCGGCCTTCCCCAAGAAGCGAACTAAGAGTGCGGTTTTCCATAAACATAACTAGTGAAACTAAAAACAAGAAACGAAAAGATTTAATTGCAAGATCTAAAGATATACCTTCAAACACTTACTTCCCCGGCAACAGCGCCAGAAATAGCTTGATGTCTACTACACGCTTCTATTCCTGTAGACAGTGTTGTGCCTCCAAGAGCAGAGGTTTGTAGGACAGCAGCAAATTTCCCTTAAGTGAGTAACCCAAGGTTTATCGAACTCAAGGAAGTGGAGGTTGAACGTACCCCTTTCAAGCAACCCTGCAATCAAGATACAAGAAGTCTCTTGTGTCCCCAACACACCTAATACACTTGTCAGATGTATAGGTGCACTAGTTCGGCGAAGAGATGGTAAAATATGGATGATAGGAGTGGCAAAGCAAAGTAATATAAATCTGTAATAAAAAGTGCACCAAGCAAACAAGTGGTAAACGTGAGCACAATTGGTATTGCAATGGTGGAAACAAGGCCTAGGGATCATACTTTCACTAGTGGCAACTCCCAACAACATTAACATAATCGAATCACATGATAAAAACGTGCAATGGAGACGAATCCGGGGGCACTTCCCTGTCCCGGCAAGATGCCGGCACGGGAATTCTGGTCCCCCGAAACTTGGTGGCGATGGCGGCGGAGATCGGAATTGCTTCTGGAGAAAAGGGTTCTGGAATCAGGGTTTTCGCGATGGGAGAATAAATAGGAGGCCAAGTGGGGCACCAGAGGAGGTGGGAGCCCCCCAGGCGGCCCCCCGGCGCGGCCAGGGGTGGGGCCGCACCATCAGGGCGCCTGGGGCCCCTCTAGCCCCCCTCTGGCCCCACTTCTGGCGCATGGAAGCTTCTGGAGCGCTGATTTTTTATATATTTTTCCCGGAATTTTTCTGGCAATTTAAGTTATGGGAAAACCTGAAATACAAAAACAGCAGAAAACAGAAACTGGCACTGGGGTGCACTGAGTTAATAGGTTAGTCCAAATATGATCAAAAGTGTATGAAAGTGTATCAAAAGCATAGCAATATCACCCAAAACATGCATGGATCAAGCAAAAATTATAGGTACGTTTGGGACGTATCAGGCTTCCTCTAGGATTATTGGAAGCAGATGTTTCAAGTTTGATAGTGCTTGGTTGAACAACTCGGAATTTCTTCCTCTAGTGGCTAATATTTGGTTGAAACCTGTTTATACTAGCAACCCCATAGATACTATTAATATCAAGTTGAAGAGATTTAAAAAATTCTTTAAAGGGTGGGGATCCAATCTTTATGGGCATAATAAGATCAGGAAAAAACTCATCAAGCTCGAGCTACAGGAGTTGGAAGCGCTCGAGGAATCAGTGGGTCTTTGTGGGGAAGCGTATGCTAGGAAATTTGATATTCTAGTCGAACTCAATGATTTGTATGTCGAAGAGGAGCTTCATTGGCATCAAATGTCTAATGAAAGATGGTTGTTGAAGGGCGATAATAATACTGATTTCTTTCATAAAGTTGCTAATGGGCGTCGTAGAAAGAATTTGATGAAATCCCTGGAATACGGATCGGTAACCATAGCTGGGACCAATAATCTGTTAGCTCATGCTACTGAATATTATAAAACTTTGTTTGGCCCCGCTCCGGGCAACCTGTGTCGTATTGATGCAAATTTGTGGTCTCAAGGAGAAAACATCAACTCTTCAGATAATGAAGACTTGACTCGACCCTTCTCTCTTGAAGAGATTAAAAAAGCCTTATTTGATATGAAGTCGAATCGGGCACCTGGTCCGGATGATATTCCTGCTGAATTTTATCAGCATTGCTGGGAAGTGGTGGCTCAGGATCTTTTAAGCTTATTTGATTGGTTCTATGAGGATAAGCTAGATGTACAGCGCTTGAACTATGGGATTATAACCCTTCTACCCAAATCTGCAGACGCTAGAAAAATCCAACAATACAGGCCCATCTGTTTGCTTCGCTGTCCCTATAAACTGATTACAAAAGTTATGGATATGAGAGTTAGTAAATATGCTCATAAGCTGTTTAGTATCCAACAGAATGCATTCATTAAGGGTAGGCAGATTGTGGATGGTATTCTATCTTTACATGAAGTTATACATTATGCTCATGTCAAAAAACAAATTGGTGTGATCCTGAAACTTGATTTTGAGAAATCTTATGACAAAGTCAACTGGGACTTTTTGATTGATTGTCATGAGAAACGAGGTTTTAGTCCTAAATGGTGTGGGTGGGTGGATCGTATTCTTAGAAATGGCATGGTAAGTGTCAAAATTAATGATGAGATTGGCCCATACATCCAAAGCGCAAAAGGGGTGCGGCAGGGTGATCCACATTCCCCTTTCCTCTTTAATATTGCGGCTGAATGCCTAACTAAGATGATGCTCTCAGCTCAAAAAAATGGGCTAGTAACAGGCTTAGCTGCTGATCTTATAGAAGGGGGTGTCGCTGTTCTACAATATGCGGATGATACGGTGTTATGTTTTGAGCATGATGTTGATAAAGCCGTTAATGTCAAACTGTTGTTATATTTGTTTGAAATCATGTCCGGGCTGAAGATCAATTTTGATAAGAGTGAGGTTATCGTTATAGGAGGGGATAATGAAATTGATAGGATTTATGCTGACATGTTCACATGTCAAGTGGGGGCCCTTCCTATGAAATATTTGGGAGTTCCAGTTACATATTCTAGTCTCAAGAATGTGGATTTAGATTTCCTGGATGGTAAAATGGTTAAAAAGCTAGATGCCTGGGCTGCATATCCAGCATCCTCGGGGGGCAGGCTTACCCTCGTTGGCTCTAGTTTGGATGGTATACCTTCTTATCTCATGTCAATGTTCCTTTTCAATAAAACCTTTATTGAAAAGATGGACAAACATCGCAGAAGATTTTTTTGGAGGAAGAAAAACAAGAATCATGGATACCACATGGTGAAGTGGTCAAGAGTGTGTCGGTCCAAAAAGATTGGGGGTCTCGGGATTAAAGATCTTCATAAGCAGAATGTTAGTCTGCTGGTGAAATGGTGGTGGAAGCTTGAAACGAGTGATGGCTTGTGGCAACGTATTGTTAGGGCCAAATATTTTAAGAATAAAACCGTGGCTAATATACGGAGTCGATTCTCTGATTCTCCGTGCTGGAAAGCTATCATGAAAGTCAAAGAAACTTACATGGCTGGGAGGAAGATCAATATCAACAGTGGCAATCTGATTAGAGTTTGGCATGACCCTTGGGTTGAAAATATGATCTTATGAGATCGTTTCCCGGAGTTATATAATATCTGCCAAGACCAAGAGTGTACTATTGCGTCTTGGGTCGCGAAAAATTATGATTTGAGATTCAGGCGAAGATTGTTTGGTATGTTGAGCGACCAGTGGGCGTGGATGGTAGCTGAAGTGAAAAAATTGCATCTAAATGATAATGCAGATACGATTTCCTAGGCGTTAAATAGTAGGGGGAAATTTACCACTAAATCAGTATATGAGTGGCTGGAAAGAAACATATCGGGTCCTAACTATAAATGGATTTGGAAGGCTAATATTCCTCTGAAAATCAAAAAATTTATGTGGCAGCTGTTTCAAGACGCGGTGCTTACAAGGGACAACCTGCGCAAAAGAAAATGGCTTGGCAACCCTGCCTGTTCCTTTTGTTATGATATGGAAACAGCAAATCACTTATTCTTTGGATGTCCGCTTGCCCGTACAGTTTGGGGAGTGTTGGGGGTGACAGTTCGGAGCTCTTGTTGCCCGCGATCTCTTTGGCAATGTTGGGTCTGGCTTTATAAGTTCTTTCCAGGAGGGAAACAGTTTTATATGATGATTATAGCGGCTATATGCTGGGGGATTTGGAACCTCCGCAATAAAGTCACTTTCGAAAAACATGTTACTCGCACTCCTTTGGAGGCTATTTTCACTGCTTGTTCTTTTATGCTGTATTGGGCAGGTTTGCTAAAAGAGGATGATAAGATGAAGCTTCAGGAAGGTGTGAAGAGACTCGCTCGTGCTGCGGCTATCTTGGCTGATAGGCCGGTTCATCGTGGCAGGCTTCTCTCTGGGTGACAAAAAAGATGGATTCCATTTACTAACCAGTTGGTTGTCTGTTGATGTCGTCTACCACAGGGGTTTGATGCCCGCTGGTTTTACTGTTCCCAGTAGTTTTGGGCGAGGCGCAGTATGTTAGATGGGATACTATCTCATTAAACTCGTCAGGTTTCTTTTGGGCAGTAGATGTTGTAGTGTTATCAGGTTTTCTCCCCGTAGCAGATAATCCGTTCCAGGGTTGTCATGCAATGGGTTTCCTGATAATGCACCAACTCGCTCTCCCCCCTTTCAGTCTCATTTGCTGGTTTGCCGTAGGGCTTTTGATTATTACAAAGACTGATGTATTTCTGTTGATTGAAAAATTAATGGAAAGGGGTGTGAGCCCGGTTGGAAAAAAAAAGGTTCGATTCAAGGGCTGCGGGTGATGTTGGATCCACGACTTAAATTTAAGGGTTGCACGTGTTGTCGATTCCAGAACTTGGTAATCCTCAGTGGGGGTGAAAACTTACAGTACATTGTACAGGTAATTTAATTTTACCCTCTTGTGCATAAGTAGTTATGCATTTTGGTAAATCAGGAGAAGCAATGGCAGTCGATGGTTTTTATGAGAAATTCATACAGGACCTATGTTTCTTTTCTTGTACTGCTATACATGTCCATTTTGTTCGAGGAAATATTTCAACCATGTATAAATGCTAACATATGTCCGCATGATTATCGGGCATTGGATGATCAATCTTGATGAAAATTTAATAACCTATTCTGAAGAAAGTATTTTTATGTGAGCATACTGGAAAAAAGATGGGTTATGCATTATCTATTATTCTAAACTCTGAAGTATGAAGTTACACATACGGAGCAAAATGAGTGACTACATACGGAGCAAAATGAGTGAGTCTACACTCTAAAATATGTCTACATACCATCTGTATGTTGTAGTCCATTTGAAATGTCTAAAAAGACATATATTTAGGAACGGAGGGAGCCGTTCAGGTCTATAATATCACATCTGAAACTTGCATGCTTGATTATGTCTAGGAATACACATTTTCCATTTCCAGTCTGCATTTTTGTGAATGGTACATATATGGAAATAGCAAGTGTCTTTTAAAGTGGCGCTTGCAAGACAGAATAGTACTAGTATTTGGAGAATGCTAATGCTACTTTCAGTTTTAAATAACTTGCTGATTTTTTTTTCTGCAGTAGAGACTTTACTTTTGTCTGGCAACGACAATTTAAATCTCAACTTATTACATAAGAATAGATTGAAATTAAGAAAAAAAATCCATAAAAGTTCAGCCAAATAATCAACCCTACAGGCATTGGCAAGTCACCATACTGATGAGGGTGCATCTTTTGAAGCTGAATGGAATGCAGAGTTTGCAGAGTATGCGCAATGCAAAGACTTGGCGCCATAGCATAATTTCAGGGGAACTGCCTTCTGGGTGGGACAATTTGATTTTCCGGTTAGTGTTTCCCTGCAGCTATAGCCATTTGAATCATCGGTGTCGGAATGATAAATATGATTTGTTTTCAGTTGTGTGGATAGCCCTTCCGATGCTTCTGAAACTGATCTCAACAGTATGTGAATGTTCTTACTAAAGTAACAGGGATTTCTTGGAGTTAGTGCAAAACATCAAATACGGTATTGCTGTGCATATCCTAG
The DNA here is from genome assembly GCA_902687465.1 of Secale cereale. NCBI lineage: Eukaryota > Viridiplantae > Streptophyta > Magnoliopsida > Poales > Poaceae > Secale > Secale cereale. The sequence continues at coordinate 867,543,370 of LR738710.1, forward strand.
AGTTTTTGAAGCAGCTTAAATAATGCATTGCCTGCATAATAACAGTTTGTTTGTTCCAACTCAGCTTATAGATTGTTGTCAGTCCCAGTGCAAGTCATGTAGAATTGTTGTGCAACGATAGAACATGCTTGTCGGACATTAATTGCATATGAGAACCTAGCTGAGTTAATTTTGCCCGGATGTAGTATTACCGGTGTAAAAAAGTGCATTTAACAGAGAATTATTCAACTAAGCAAATGATGTCTGTGGTGTTTCCCAAAAATAACGAAAGAAAAATTCTTCCTCTTATTACAGGTGCAAGCATATGTCGCCTCAATCTAAGTGACAAGTGACTCTGGCACGGCGATTCTGTTTCCAGGATATTAACTCCTTTGTAACCTCAGCCTTCCGTGGATGAACTCCAGCTGCTAAGATAACAGAGAATTCTTCCAACACTAGAGCCCTGGAGAGCAGAAACCTTGCAAGCATCTTTTCAAGAGGCCGCCCTTTGAAGTTTCCAATGTCGATTCTTGTCACCTTGTTAGCCAAGCACTTGACATACGTCAACCGCAGACGCTTGGGCATCCGGCTGCTGTACTTGACGCCATCGTCGATGGGGCCGTCTTCTGGCTCACTGTCTGAATCTGATTTGTCATCCTCATTGTCCCTGCGCATCCTGTCCCTCTTCTTCTTCGGAGGCTCTGGACCTAGAGGAAACACCGACAGTACTTCCAGGTTCTTGGCCTTGACAAGCAAGTCTGCGACCGACTGGACAGCTTCATCGGTGGGCAGGCAGCCCTGGAGGCTCAGGTGGGTGAGGCTGTCCACGGCACGCAGGACGCTGGTGAACACGTTGCAGGCCATGGATGGGCGCAAGGAAAGGTGAAGGTACGCCAGACTGGTACACCGGCCGATGAGCCTTGTGACCGGAGTAACATCTTTTGGTTGCTCACAGCCATGATTCCCGGTGAGTTTTTCGCAGATTTCGATCCTCATCGCCTTGACTGCGTCGTAGTTTGCGACGGTGATGAAGGACGAGCCGCGGGGAGGAAGGCCGCCCTTGAAGTGCAGCGACTCTAGGCAGGTGGTGTGCAGGTCGACGCCGGTGGCATGGTGGCAGCAGATCATGGCGAAGCTCCGCAGGCGGGCGGGCATCACGGCTATCTCCTTGATGGTCGGGCACTCCTCCAGCGTCAGCTTGGCGAGGCCCGGGCAGGCGGTGATGAGCTGCTGCAGCTCCCCGTGGGGGTCCATGATCCTGGCGAGGCAGAGCGTCTCCAGCGAGGCCATGTCCACGCTCCCCGGCAGATCGAGCGTCCAGTTGGTGAGGCGCAGGCGGCGGAGCGTGGGGCAGCCGAAGATGTGGGGGTGCGTCCCGGTGTACCTGCTGGTGTCGTGTCTGTCGAAGTCCGCCGAGCGCTTGGTTCCGAGGATGGGACAGCGGAGGAAGGGGCAGAGCGTGCCCATGGAGTCGGCGCAGTACCTGAGCTTGACGTCGAGGTCCTCGACGCCGGAGTTGACGACGGTGGCGATCCACTGGTCGAGCAGGTCGTAGGGGGGGTGCACCACGCTGACACGGAAGGCGCGGATCGGCGTCCCTACGCCCTTGCCCATGATCGCGCTCGTCACCTGGTGGTCGAAGCAGACCTTGAGGTCGCTCCCGGAGCGGCCGTACCGCTCGCCGGCCTTGGTGTCGACGAGGTGGACGACGGGGACGCCCTCGTGGACGTGGCGCCATCGCCGGGAGAGCCCGCTGGTGCGCACGGCCTCGTCGGACATCAGGTGGGAGAGGACGCGCTCGAGCGCCTTGTCTGGGAGAGCGCTCAGCCGGTCTCCTCCGTTCCTGTGCGACGGCGCCATCTTCGTCGGCGATCAGATGGATGGGCGCAGGCGTATTTTGTGTTAACAGAATCTGCAAATCTCCTCTTATATCGCCTATAAAACTCCGTCGGTTCCTTCGGGTTGCCAACAAATTTTAGTCGGCAACTTCACGAGTCGGTTGGTTCTGGCCTTTATATTAGTCGTCACGTGTTACCAGATCGGATCGTCATGGCTTCCCCGCAAAAGAAAAGGGTCGGCGTGGCATCGCCGTCCAAGGGCAGAGACCGCCTCAGCGAGCTCCCGGACTTCCTGCTGGGCCACGTCCTCTCCTTCCTCCCCAACAAGGAGCTGTCCCGGCGGTGGCGCGACGTCTTCGCCAACGTCCACACCGTCTCCTTCGCCGAGCGGCAGGGTGCCCCCGCCTCGTGGACCTGACCCTGGAAGCCGACGCCGGTGTGGAGAGAGTCGCCGTCCTTGACAGACGCCTCCGCCACTTCGCCCTCCGGTGCTGCCACGACGTGGAGTCCGTCGACATCGACGCGTCCGAGCTCATCTCGCTGGACTACTGCGGCCCGGTCCCTGCAGAGGAGTCGTTCCTGTCTCTGCACGGCGCGCCGGCGACCATCATGTCGTGCACGGCTGCACGCTCAATTTCTGCAAAGTCTTCTCCGACGATGAGGCGGAGTTCGCCAGGCTCACGAGGTTTATGGAGAAATTTTCCGGCGTGAAGCGCCTGCATCTGCACCACCGACGCCTCCTGGCGAGATCCTTGGACGGGTTCCCCTCGTTTCCAAACATGACGAGGCTCGTGCTGCAAGGCCCCCTTCTGAGCCCCGACGCGGTGCGTCAGATCCTGGAGCAAACACCAAACCTGGAGATCCTCTCGCTGTTCATGGAGCGCTCCGTGGTTCCCGACGAGCTCACGGCCCCCGACGAGTCGAGCTTCTCGGTCCCGTGCTTGCAGCATCGAGTGAAGGAGATCAACATGGTTCATTATGAAGGTGACAAACTCCAGAGGATGATGGCCAGGCTTCTGTTCCGCAATGCGCTGCTTCTTGAAAGGTTCTGTGTCGTCCTCGTCGAGGGACCGTTCGTGCTGCAATATGCGCTCAAGACGGAGATCGAAAGCTGGGTGGTGGCTGCCCATGCTGAACCCATTTTCCTCTGATGGATTATTAGTCGGTCGTTAGTATCTTTCTTTCATGGACCAAGCTCAGATTATATTACTGCATTTATCAAAAGTATTTGAGCATAGATTTGCACTTAAGACGAAGATCTCAGGATTTTATTTTTGAAGGAACATCAGAATAGTTCTTGGCGTAAGATAAATCGTCAGATTGCCGCCGTGCTATGTGTGTTGCTAAGAAATCTCTTGGCTCTAGTGGATACACATTGAATCGTTTAACGCTGCAGAGGATGATGGCCAGGGTTTTGTTCCGTAATGCTCTGGTTCTTGAAAGGTTCTGTGTCGTCCTCATCAAGGGACCGCTCGTGCTGCAATATTCACTGAAGACCGAGATCGAAAGCTGGGTGGTGGCTGCCGATGCTGCTGAACCGATTTTCCTCTGATTTATTATTAGTCGGTTAGTTTCTTCCATGAACCAACCTCAAATTATATGTTTTTCTAAAGTAATTGAAGACGGTTTAGATGAAGATCTCGGAATTTTATTTTTTCAAGGAACATGAGAATAATTGTTCATGGAGCATTACATTAGTTTCCATGAATGAACAAGTTTCACCTAGAAGGGATTGTGGAGGAAAGGAAATGGAGCCACTGTCTAGCATAGTTTCAATCATCCCAAAGAGAGAAATATGTTACTCGGGATGGCTGGTCCTCGTTTCTGAAAACCAGAGCATTTCTTGAGTCCCAAAGCTTCCAAGCGATGGTCAGGACCACCGAGGGCCAATATTCGTTAGATTTTCGTGTTATGTGTTTGATGAGAAATCTCTTGGTTCCAATGGATACACATTTTGAATCGATAATGTAGTTGTTTAAATTTCGAACGAGTTTTTCTTCTTCTAATATAAACAAGTTTTGAAGTGACTTTTAGAAACAAAAAATAGCATACCACTCTTTTCTTTAGAAGAAGTCTTTGGTGATGCATACATCATCCAGAAGGAAACTTGAGAGAAAGCTCATCATCCAGAAGGAAACTTGAGTATTAAGGGAACTTGACGGTTAGCTATGTCTTGTGCCACCTTTTGCCGATTTTGGTGAACGCCTGAACTCCACGATCCAGATGTCCGCTTCCAAGTCAAAACTCAAAACATTATGCATATATGGCGCCAAGCACTACTGGAAAAATGATCGTTACCGCTTTAGCCTACTGGCACACACTAGTAGAAAACAGGGCAACGGTCCCGGCCGGAAAATCGCATTAGTCCCGGTTCACTCACGAACCGGGACTAATATGAACATTAGTCCCGGTTCGTGCGGCTAGGGCGACATGCAACCATTAGTCCCGGTTCTAATGGAACCTTTAGTCCCGGTTGAAGCCATAAACCGGGACTAAAGGGTGCGATGGCCTTTAGTCCCGGTTTGTGGCTCGAACCGGGACCAAAGGTCAGACCTTTAGTCCCGGTTGGAGCCACAAACCGGGACTAAAGGGGTTGAGGCTTTAGTCCCGGTCCATGGTTCCAACCGGGACTAAAGGTCTGACCTTTAGTCCCGGTTCAAGCCATGAACCGGTACTAAAGGGGTCCTGAATTTCAAAAAAGTGTAATGAAAACGTAAAACGGCTATAACTTTTGCATACGATGTCGAAAAAAAACATATAATATATCAAAATGTAGGGGAAAAAAATTCCGCATCCGATTTCAACGGCCTTTGGCCTATTTCGACATTTTTAGAATCTTCAAATTCCAAAAGGAAAAAAAATGCTCAAATTTCAGTTTTTTTGAATTTTTGGTCAAACTGTGCTCAAACTACTTATTCAAGAAATATTATTGTTACTAAATAATTATTCAAGAATATTAGTGTTTCTAAATAATTATTTTAGTTTTTTTGAATTTTGGTCAAATCTGGTCAAACTGTGGTCAAACTACTTATTCAAGAAATATTAGTGTTATTAAATAATTAATGTATTTTACAATAATATTTTTTAATTCAAACAGTGCTTCGTACTCAACTTCAACTCCTCAGGGTTAATAGGATTGACAGCAGAGTATTGTCAGGAAAACAACAAGTGCAGACTTGGAAACTAGGGGGAATAGAACTCGGAAGTTAAGCGTGCTCGGGCTGGAGCAGTGAGAGGATGGGTGACGATTTGAACTGGGTGATGATGGATGATTAGAGATTAATGGGTGATGATGGGTAGTTAGAGGATGGGGCCGGTTTCAAATAATTCAGATATTTGAAAATCAGGAAAAAAATTAAAAAAAATAAAAAAAATTCAAAAAAAAATCCTTTAGTCCCGGTTGGTGTTACGAACCGGGACTAAAGGTCGAGCTCCAGAAACCAGCCACGTGGAGCTCCTTTAGTCCCGGTTCGTAAGCAAACCGGGACTAAAGGGGAGGGCTTTAGTACCGACCCCTTAGAACCGGGACTAAAGGCCCCTTACGAACCGGGACTAAAAGCCCGTTTTCTACTAGTGACAGAAGGAACACGGCAAAGCCATTTTGACGAGAGCCTGTAAAAGCACACGAAAAAGATCAATATAACTTAATTCAGCAATCTTGCTTAGTCTCACTCCTCTACACATCTCACCCTATTCATCTCATCCCATCGCAGTCGCGGGCCTTACAGCGAATGTAAGAAAAAACAGTTCATAGAAAATGATCACCGAAATCTTCGCACGGAATATTACTGATATATCATTGGGTGACCTGCCGGGAAGTTAGACGATTTGAACTGGGTGATGATGGATGATTAGAGATTAATGGGTGATGATGGGTAGTTAGAGGATGGGGCCGGTTTCAAATAATTCAGATATTTGAAAATCAGGAAAAAAAATTAAAAAAAAATAAAAAAAATTCAAAAAAAAAATCCTTTAGTCCCGGTTGGTGTTACGAACCGGGACTAAAGGTCGAGCTCCAGAAACCAGCCACGTGGAGCTCCTTTAGTCCCGGTTCGTAAGAAAAACCGGGACTAAAGGGGAGGGCTTTAGTACCGACCCCTTAGTCCCGGTTTAAGAACCGGGACTAAAGGCCCCTTACGCACCGGGACTAAAAGCCCGTTTTCTACTAGTGACAGAAGGAACACGGCAAAGCCATTTTGACGAGAGCCTGTAAAAGCAATTCGGCAAACAATAGGCGCACGATGTAATTCTTCACACGAAAAAGATCAATATAACTTAATTCAGCAATCTTGCTTAGTCTCACTCCTCTACACATCTCACCCTATTCATCTCATCCCATCGCAGTCGCGGGCCTTACAGCGAATGTAAGAAAAAACAGTTCATAGAAAATGATCACCGAAATCTTCGCACGGAATATATCCACCAAACCTAATTCACCAATTTAATCGGTTTGATTTTTGGTTAATCACATCAACCAAAATACCGTAAACAATCTATCTTAGTCCCACTCCTCTACCCGTCTCGACCTATTCATCTCATCCCCTCGCTGTCGCAGGGCTCACGGCGAATGTGCTTCTCCTTGCACGTTGGCTAGGGTTTGGTGTGTGCAGCGCGGCCTCTAGGAATTGGATGCCCTCATGAGAAATGCAATACAGAGCCGTACATCAGAATGTGCAGATAAACAAATAGTTCTTTCCCTTAATTAAACTTTAGCGATTATTTATTAAAAATACATATTACTGATATATCATTGGTGGGCGTGTGGAGGTGTGTCTCCGGCAGATCTATCTTTGGTGGATTTGCTTGGATCTCGTTGGTGTTCGTCTACGTTCTGTGTCTTCGGATTGGATCCTTCCGATCTACGTTGTTCTTCATCTGCGGCGGTTGCTGTTCTGGTATGATGGTCCTATGGGGTCCTAGCACGACGACTTCCCGACTGTCTACTGCAACAAGTTGTGCCTGACTCCGAGGATGGAGGGGCGATGACGGCGCGCCTTCGGCTCGCTTCAGTGCTTGTAGTCGTCGCTAGGTGGTTTACGGATCTGGATGTAATTTTTATTATATTCGGTATTCGTTGTACTGCCATGATTGAAGATGAATAGATCGGAAGACTTCCCGCAAAAAAAATGCTAAAAAGTAAGGTTAGTTTTTAAGCAAAAGATGTTCTGAATTAAAAAAGTTCATGATTTGAAAACTTGTTCATGAATTTGCATTAAATGTTCATGTCTTTGAAAAAATGGTCACGATTTGAAAACAATGTTTACCAATTTTTTAAATATTCCCAGGTTTAAAAAAAAAGTTCATGAATTTGAAAGAATAGGAAAAATAAAAAATAAAAGGAATCATTTTGTTTGTTTGCTACAATCAAATCAATGGGAGTCTCCCTGCTGTTATTTTTGCTGGAACCGGCATATTTTTTTGCTGGAACTAGCATATTTTTTTGCTACAATCGACCACTGAAGTTCTCCTGCTGAGATTGATTTTGCTGGCACCGATGTCCTTTTTTGCTGGAACCTTATTATATTTTTGCTTCAACCGAACACGGAGGATTTTGTTGTTTTTAAGATCTTTTTTGCGGCAGCGCCGGTACTGTGATTTTTGCTGCAACAGGCAGCAGGAAAGCTTCCATTGGTGCTGGGATATTCTGTTGCTGCGACAGGCGGCAAGGGAAGCTTCTACTGGCGTTGGGATATTTTTTGGTTGCAACCATGGGGGCCTCCTGGAACTGCGGCTGTTCGAGATCGATAATGGCGAGCAGCGGCGAGCTGGCGAGGTCATCGGCGTTGGGGGGGTCGTCGGGAAGCGGGGCGGGGAGGGGGGATTTGCGGTGTTGGTGCGGCTCTGATGCGCCGGTGCTTGGGGAAAAAAAGAAATAATTAAGAAAGAGGAACAAGACGACACAACTGACAGATCGGACGGCTGCCTACAGCAATATCGTATGGCTATGGTGCGACCGGCCCAAATTTGAGCCGGCGCGCCGGCGCCTACAAGTACCCATAAGGCAAGGGTTTTCTCTAGGGTTTCCTGGCGTGACCAACTAATCACGCAGACACGCACAGAACTTTCGGGCCAAGTTTGTTGGCAACCAACTAAGATCGGGAGATTTGCAGATTTTGTTAAGATAATAAATACCGGCTGCACCCATACATCTGCTGATCTGATCGGTCACCGCGACGCCGACGAGGCGACGACCGATCGAAGATGGCGCCGTCGCACAGGAACGGAGGAGACCGGCTGAGCGCTCTCCCCGACAATGCGCTCGCGCGCGTCCTCTCGCACCTAATGTCCGACGAGGCCGTGCGCACCAGCGGGCTCTCGCGGCGATGGCACCACGTCTACGAGGGCGTCCCTGTCGTCCACCTTGTCGACACCAAGTCAGGGTCAGGCGAGCGGCACGGCGGCAGCGGCAGCGGCCTCAAGGTCTGCTTCGACCACCAGGTGACGAGCACGATCGTGGGCAAGGCCGCGGAGACGCCGATCCGCACCTTCCGCGTCACTGTGGTCCGCCCCCCGTACGACCTGCTCGACCAGTGGATCGCCATCGCCGTGAAATCCGGCGTCGAGGACCTCGACGTCAAGCTCGGGTACTGGGACGACGACATGGAAACGCTCTGCCCGTTCCTCCGCTGCCCCTACACCGGAAAGAAGCACTCGGCGGACTTCAGCAAACAGGGCAGGGGCAGTTACATCAGGACGCACCCCCATATCTTCAGCTGTCCCACGCTCCGACGGCTGCGGCTGGTCAACTGGACGCTCGATCTGCCGGGAAGCGTGGACATGGCGTCGCTGGACACGCTCTGCCTCGCCAGGATCATGGACCCCAACCGGGAGCTGCAGCAGCTCATCTCCGCCTGCCCCCTCATCACCAAACTGACGCTGGAGGAGTGCCCGACCGTCAAGGAGATAGCCGTGACGCCCGCCCGCCTGCGGAGCTTCGCCATGATCTGCTGCCACAACGCCACCGGCGTCGATCTTCGCACCACATGCCTGCAGTCGCTGCACTACAAAGGCGGCCTCCCAGCTCGTGACACACCGTTCATCGCAGTCACGCACTACGAAGAAATCATGGCGGTGAAGATTGAAATCTGCGGAAAACTCAACGGGACTGATCGCGACGACGTTGCTCCGGTCACAAGGCTCATCGGCCAGTGCACCAACCTAGCGCATCTTCACCTTTCCTTGCGCCCATCGATGGCCTACCACAGCAGCCTGTTCGCTGGCGTCCTGCGCGGCCTGCATAGCCTCACGCACCTCAGCCTCCAGGGCTGCTTGCCCAGCGAAGACGCCGTCCGGTCGGTCTCTGCTTTGCTTGTCGACGCTAAGAACCTGAAAGTATTGTCGCTGTTTCCTCTGGGTCCAGAGCCTCCAAAGAACAAGCGTATGCGGATGTACAGGGACCAAGACGATGACAAATCAGATTCAGATAACGAGCCAGAGGAGGGCCCGGCCGTCAGCGATGGCGTCCAGTACCGAATGCCCAAGACTCTGTGGAAGACGCACATCAGGTGCCTGGCTTACAAGGTGAGAAGAATCAGCATTGAAAACTTCCAAGGGCGGCCTCTCGAGAAGATGCTTGCAAGGTTTCTGCTCTCCAGGGCAGCAGCGTTGGACGAATTCTCTGTTACCTTAGCAGCTGAAGTTCATCCACAGAAGGATGAGATTACAAAGGAGTTACTATCCTGGCGGCAAAATCGCCGTACCAGAGTAATATGCAAGTAGATTGCAGCGACAGTTGCTTGCATGCACTTTAAGATCAAACATTAGAAAGAATTTTGTTTATTTTGTTATTTTGGAGCAAAGTTTTAAATAGCGCGCTAAGACTTTTAGTGGCGGACCTCCTCTAAATGCTATAGCGTGCTATAGCGGCGCTATAGCGGGCTATTTAAAATGTTTGCTCATGTGGTTGGACAAAATGCATTTAGCGCGGAACCTCTTCTAAAAGCTATAGCGTGCTATTGTGGAGCTATAGCAGGCTATTTAAAACTTTGCTTTTGAGAAACACCAGGATATAATAATACATATCATTTGCTTAGTTGAATATTTCTCTGTTAAATGTGCTTCTTTTTCCCTGATGCTATATTCGAGCAAAATTACTCAGCTAGGACATGATATGCAATTAATTAAGCCAAGCATGCCCATACAAGCACTAGTAGATAAAGGGGGATCAGACCCGGTTCATCTGGGCCTTTAGCCCCGGTTCTGGAACCGGGACAAGAGGGTCGGTACTAATGCTCTGACCCTTTAGTCCCGGTTCAATCCAGAATCGGGGCAAAAGGGTGTCCACGTGGCCTGTGCACCGAGTCCAGGCAGGAGGGGCTTTAGTCCCGGTTGGTGGTACCAACCGGGACCAAAAGGCATCCACGTGTCAGCATTTCTGTGGCTGTTTTTTTTTTTGAAAGGGGAGGGGGGGTTTTAGGTTTTGGGGGTTAATTTAGGTGTTTGATATATTGTGTTAGCTAGCTAATTAATAGAGAGAAGTGTTCTCTCTTATGTCCGTGCTTTTGGTCGACGCTACATACTACACATACGTATATATATGGACTAGAGTCACGCTAGCTAGCTAGCTAGCTGCTAGCTACTAAGCAAACGAAGGAACAGAAGATCTCGTATATATAATCAACATATATATATATATGCATACAGAGAGAAGTAATAATATCGACCACCTCTCCTTCTCCGAGAGATTGGTCGAACAACAAGTTCTCGTATATCTATCCGACACTACGACCGGGCACATATATACAATAATTATCTCTTACAAAAATAATCTCCTAACACATGGATGCAGGGTCCACATAGTATTCTCCGTCTTCAGCGATCACGTGTTCAAGGAAGAATGCCGCCAATTCCTCTTGAATTGCTCGCAGACGATCTGGTGTTAGGAGTTCATCCCGCATCCGAAACATCTAATTTGAAGTAGGGGGTCAATACATGAAATGATGCTATAAATTTGTGAATATTATTGATTGCTTACGCACTTTAAATTGTTCATCAGTGTAGCCCCGCTCACAGGTCGTGTGGCGGATGGACTCGCAAATGTAGTATCCACAATAATCATTTCTGGGTTCCTGCCACAACCACTTTACAAGAAATAGAGCTCAATCAAACTGGATAAGCAAGAATGCCAAATTGGTATTGATGAAACTAGCTAGCGCTTGAATCAAGATATAGGAGATGCGCGCGCGGAACATGCTACTGTATAGTACTTACTTTCGGGTATCTAAATTGTAGCTTCTTCGGCAGTCCCGGAGCTTTTTTGATGAATGTTTTCCAAGCCCTGCCAGACAAAGGAAACAATTAGTTGATATCAGAAATGAAGTTGCTGATATATATGCATGGTGGATAATATTGATCGATTTAACTTACCTGGCTAGCATTTGAGTCATATCCGCATACTCCTCGGGATCTTTACGTTTAGAGTCGAAGACAGTTACTATTCCCTTCTCAAGCTTAATCTCTAAGAGAATATAGTGGAAGCTGCGCACGAATGCATGAGATCATTACATCACTATAAACTTGACTGATATATATAAGGGAAACCAAATATGCACAAGACATTAACACTCACTTGAAGTTGTAAGGAAAGAGTATTATATCTTTGTTTTCATTTACCACCAACGATCGTAGCAAGTTGGTCTCGGTATCGCCGGGACGCAATTTAACCTCGGTTGCATCTATGAGGTATGTGTTAATAAACCCAATATCACCTACTTGTCTTTTCTTCAATTCGACGATCTTCAATCTGCATAATATATTGAGGATAATTATAAATACATGCAATGAAGATCAGCTATATAGAGAGACTTAATGACAGAAGTAGTACTACTTACAGACAGTAGCAGGTGATCGTTGTTTTATCGAGGGCCAATTGATTGAAAAATTGATAGAACTCCTCAAATGGAACAGGCAACAGGTCAATTCCAACGAGGTCATGCTCCGGTTTAACTCTCAAATACAAGTTATTCCTCCCCCCAGACTCTCTGCAGATTTTCATGTACCAATCATGCAATCTTCGCATATTCGTTGATAGAGATCTTTCATTTTTGACGAGAGGCTTTTTGTACTCGTATCTTTCTATCTGCACGTCCATGAAATCATAGTGTACATCGTCGGACGCGTAATCTGCAAGATTGGTATAACCGGGCACCATCCTCGGATCATTAGCGACCATGTCGCTAGACACCTTGAGCGGGGGGCACGATTGGTTCGCTTGTTCGCCGAGCTGGGCAATTTGTTTCCCAGCTCGCCCTTCTGCTAACCTCTGATCACTTTTTGTACTTCCGGACCGCTTGGCATCTTGAAATGTCTTTTGAATAATGCGGTCATAGTTGCCCTTCGGCTTACTTTTCGTTGGTTGCTTCAGGGCAGCAAGAGTGCGCTTTGCTTTCACCGCATCTATCTTCTCCTCTGAAGGTGGATGTCTCTGTGCTTTCAACCCTTCAAAAAAGTCCTTCACTTCGCCTTCAGCGATCTTCGTGTTTTCCTCGTCGGACCTCTCGTACGGTAACTTCTCTAGAGGCGTGAGAGAAGGACCGAATCTGCATCGCCTCCCGCCTCTGGCTGTACTGGTAGACGTCGCCGGACCAGACGAAGCGGCTGTCTTTTTAACTTGCTTAGGCGCCGGAGCAGGAGCAGCCGGAGCGGCGGCAGGTCTCTTCCGCCCTTGCTGATTAGGCGAAGGAGGAGCTGGCTGTCTGCTCGGGCGCGCCGGCGGCGAAGGAGGCGGAGTGCCGCCACGCGCCGGCGGCGAAGGAGGCGGTGTGCCGCCACGCGCCGGAGAAGGAGCCGGAGTGCCCTGATGGTCACTCGCCGGAGAAGGAGCCGGAGTGCCCTGATGGTCACTCGCAGGAGGAGGAGGCGGTGGAGGAGGCGGAGTGCCCTGACTCGTCGGAGGAGGAGGAGGAGGCGGAGGCGTCCAGTTCAGAATGTTGATTAGGTCCTTCCGCCATAGGCATGGAGTCTTCAGTGAAGAACCCAGCCGAGTCTCCCCTTCACCGGTAGGGTGGTCAAGCTGGAGCTCCTCAAATCCCTCCGTTATTTCGTCGACCATCACCCTAGCATATCCTTCTGGAATCGGCCGGCAGTGAAAAGTGTCGTCTGGTCCAGAAGGATAAACAGAGCCAGCAGCCGCCTTGACCTTCAGATTCATCCACTGTGCCATAAGGTGGCAATTTTGTGCCTGCGTGATAGCATCCACAGGATTCCTGGCAGTAGCCGTCAAGGCAAGCTCTGGCTGAAGCAGCTCGGTGGAAGCCACGCTGCTTCTCCGCTGAGATGGCGGGGTAGCTTCGGGGGAAGCTTCGGCAATTCTTTCCCGATCTGCTTCCCGTTCCTCTATCACTTGTATTCTGGCCCGCAGCGCCTGGATTTCGGTCATCTCTATTTTCTTCCTCCTGTCGTGGCATTTGTAGCCTCCTGCGTCCGGAAACCCAGCACGCCACGGAAGGGAGCCTGGCGTGCCTCGTGTCCGTCCAGGGTGCTCAGGATTCCCGAGGGCCATTGTCAGCTCGTCGTTCTCTCTGTCGGGGATGAACATCCCTGCATGCGCTGCTTTGATATACTGCCGCATCTTCCTGAGTGGTGTTTCCAATTGCTTGTCCGTCCAAATGCACCACCCTGTTACAGGGTCCAAGGATCCGCCAGCCCCGAAGAACCAAGTCCGGCAACGTTCTGGCCAGTGCATTGTCTCTGGTTCGATCCCTTTCTGAAGCAGATCATTCTCAGCCCTGGCCCACTTAGGCCGGGCTACGAGGTAGCCGCCCGACCCCGTGCGATGGTGATGCATCTTCTTTGCAGCATTTATCCGGTTTGTCTCCGACATCTTCTGACTCTTTTCCGACTTCTTATGGGCCACAAATGCGGGCCAGTCATCTTTGATCTTCTCATATATGCCCACGAATTCTGGAGTCGTTTTCTCTCTGACAAACATATTCAGTTTTTTCTTCCATGCCCTGAATTGGTCTGCCATCTTCGAAAGTGCATAAGACTTGATTAAGTCCTCTTTAACTGGCTTCGCCGGATCAACCTCTCGCGGTAGGACGAAGTTTGACTTCAGCTCAGTCCAAAGATCTTCTTTCTGCATATCAGTGACATAAGTCACCTGAGCGTCTTTTGCAGCCGGCTTTAACCATTGATGGATGCTGATCGGGATCTTGTCCCTAACCAGAACCCCGCACTGATTAACAAATGCGTTCTTTGTGCGGATGGGTGCAATCGGCTCGCCGGAGCGCGAGATTTCTGAGATCTCAAACTTTTCATCCGGCCTCAACTTTTTCTTCGCTCCTCGTCTCTTTACCGAAGATTTGCTCGATCCGGAGGGCTAGAAAAGGAACAAAGACGAGAGTTAATGAATGAATCAATTAACTAGTCAGCACATGCTTAACTAACATATATACCTCCTGGCCGGACTCGGTTCGGTCACCGGAGCCAGCATCACGGTCTCCTTCTTGCACCGGCATTGGGTCACCGGAGCCGTCCTCACAGTCTACTTCTTCCATGTGCATTGGGTCACCGAATTCATCAATATCATAGCCTAGATCTTCCAGCCGCAGCTCTTGTTCGACCTGCTCATCGGTGTCGTTGAGATACGACCTGACGGCATTTTGTCCGTCTGCGATTATGTCCATCAACATCGCTTCTTGTGCTAGGTCTCGGGTGTTGTCGTCCATTGTTTCTACAAATATTTACAACATGCCAATTATTATTCAAACATGACAGATGGATATATTAATGGCAAACGTAGAACTAGCTTCAACCCTCGACTGCTCGGCGATCCACAAACCCTAGACCCCCTCATGTCACATTTTGTCTAGCTAGTGTCAAAGGATTCAACAAAACCAATACTTCATCATTAGGAAAAAGTAACAGTAGAATGATGGTACGAAGCTCTCCAAAGTTGTTTTGGAACGGAGTCCCAGATAAGATAATCCGTAACAAAAGACGGATTAACCTATCAGGAACTCCGTTCCAAAACATCTTTGCATAACTTCGTACCAACATGCCCCGGTTACTTCTGGCAAATGATGAAGTCATGGAATTTTTCAATACTTTGACACTAGCTAGGCAACCTCTCTCGACCCCTCGACCCCCGACTGCTCGGCGATCCACAAACCCTAGACCCCCTCATGTCACATTTTGTCTAGCTATAGTGTCAAAGGATTCAACAGAACCAATACTTCATCATTAGGCGAAAGTAACAGTAGCATGATGGTACGAAGCTCTCCAAAGTTGTTTTGGAACGAAGTCCCAGATAAGATAATCCGTAACAAAAGACGGATTATCCTATCAGGAACTCCGTTCCAAAACATCTTTGCATAACTTCGTACCAACATGCCCCGGTTACTTCTGGCAAATGATGAAGTCATGGAATTTTTCAATACTTTGACACTAGCTAGGCAACCTCTCTCGACCCCTCGACCCCCGACTGCTCGGCGATCCACAAACCCTAGACCCCCTCATGTCACATTTTGTCTAGCTAGTGTCAAAGGATTCAACAGAACCAATACTTCATCATTAGGCGAAAGTAACAGTAGCATGATGGTACGAAGCTCTCCAAAGTTGTTTTGGAACGAAGTCCCAGATAAGATAATCCGTAACAAAAGACGGATTATCCTATCAGGAACTCCGTTCCAGAACATCTTTGCATAACTTCGTACCAACATGCCCCGGTTACTTCTGGCAAATGATGAAGTCATGGAATTTTTCAATACTTTGACACTAGCTAGCTAGGCAACCTCTCTCGACCCCTCGACCCCCGACTGCTCGGCGATCCACAAACCCTAGACCCCCTCATGTCACATTTTGTCTAGCTATAGTGTCAAAGGATTCAACAAAACCAATACTTCATCATTAGGCGAAAGTAACAGTAGCATGATGGTACGAAGCTCTCCAAAGTTGTTTTGGAACGAAGTCCCAGATAAGATAATCCGTAACAAAAGACGGATTATCCTATCAGGAACTCCGTTCCAAAACATCTTTGCATAACTTTGTACCAAAATGCCCCGGTTACTTCTGGCAAATGATGAAGTCATGGAATTCTTCAATACTTTGACACTAGCTAGGCAACCTCTCTCGACCCCTCGACCCCCGACTGCTCGGCGATCCACAACCTTAGACCCCCTCATGTCACATTTTGTCGAGTGTCAAAGGATTCAACAAAACCAATACTTCATCATTAGGCGAAAGTAACAGTAGCATGATGGTACGAAGCTCTCCAAAGTTATTTTGGAACGGAGTCCCCGATAGGATAATTCGTAACAAAAGACGGATTATTCTATCAGGAACTCCGTTTCAAAATATCTTTGCATAACTTTGTACCAAAATGCCCCGGTTACTTCTGGCTAATGATGAAGTCATGGAATTCTTCAATACTTTGACCCCCGACTGCTCGGTGATCCACAACCCTAGACCCCCGACTGCTAGGCAACCTCTCGACCCCTCGCCCTTCGGCCTCTCGATCGGTCCCTCGACGACCCTCGACCCCTCGACCTTCGGCCTCGGTCCCTCGACGACCCTCGACCCCGCCCCCCCTAATGTCGAAGTTATCGGGGAGAGGGTGTATACATATCCGATAAAAAATGAGGAAGAAGAAAAAAAAAGGAACCGCTAGAGGAGAAGATCGAAGAAAAAAAAAGAAAAAAAAAGGAGAAGAAGAAAGGAATAGAGGAGAAGAAGAGAAAATTTCTCTTCTTCTCCTCTATTCCTTTCTTCTTCTCCTCTTTTTTTCTTTTTTTTCTTCTTCTTATTTATTTCTCCTCTTTCTTCCTCTCCTTCTTCTTCTTTCTTTCCTCTTTCTTATTTTCTTCTTTCCTATCCTTCTTTTTCTTTTTTTTCTTCTTCTTATTTATTTCTCCTCTTCTTCCTCTCCTCTTCTTCTTTCTTTCCTCTTTCTTATTTTCTTCTTTCCTATCCTTCTTTTTCTAAATTTGTAACTTTTGCATATATATATATAAAACTTTCTATATATATTTAGCATATATAAACAAAAAACTATATAGCCACATACACATATATATACATCACATATACACACATCACATATATACAGCAACTTCCTAAGAAAAAATATATTTATATACACATAAATATATATTTAACATATATATTTAGCAAATTCCTAAGAAAAAAAAAGATATACACATACATATAAATACAGCAACTATATATACAGCAACTATATATACTGCAATTTATATAAACATAAAAAAAATATACACATATATACATATATATATATACACAGCAACTATATATATATATATACAGCAATATTAAACATATAAAAAAAGGGAGCCGGCCCTCACATCGGCAGGGCTGGGCGGCGCGACGACGGCGGGGCGGGGCGCGCGGCGGCGCGGGGCGACGGGCCGGCCGGGGCGCGGCGACGGCGCGGGGCGGGGCGACGGCGCAGGGCGCGGCGACGGCGCGGGGCGGAGCGACGAGGCGGCGTCGGGGGCGACGGCGACGGGGCGACGGGGGCGACGGGGGCGACGGCGACGGCGACGGGGACGGAGCAGATCGAGGGAGGCGTCGGGGCGGAGAGAAGAAGGAAACTGACGAAAATTTCGCAAGTCCTGGTTATATAGGAGGGGCATTAGTCCCGGTTGGTGGCTGAAACCGGGACTAATGCCACCCTTTAGTCCCGGTTGCTGCCACCAACCGGGACTAAAGGTCCCTTTTCAGCAGCCCAAAGGGCGGGAAGGTGGGGCCTTTAGTCCCGGTTGGTGGCAGCAACCGGGGCTAAAGGGATGCATTAGTCCCGGTTTCAGCCACCAACCGGGACTAATGCCACCCTTTAGTCCCGGTTGTTGCCACCAACCGGGACCAAAGGCCCTGTGCTGGCGCGGGTGCGGTGGGATGTTTAGTCCCACCTCGCTAGCTGAGGGAGCTCGAGAGTGGTTTATAAGGGCTGCTGCTCCCTCCATCTCGAGCTCCTCTCAAATGCAGGCTTCTGGGCCTAACTCTGCGCGGTGCCCTGTGAGCTTGCTGGGCCTTATATTATAGGTGGATCCTGTGCTATAGGCCTTGCAGGCTCACTGGGCAGCGCCCAATTTTTTTTTCCTTTTTTGCTTTATTTATTTCTAAGTTGTTTTTTTGCTGTATTTAGAGTTCTTTATTTATTTTATTTTCTTTGTTTATTTCTAAGTTGTTTTTTGCTGTATTTAGAGTTGCTTTATTTATTTTACTTCCTTTATTTATTTTCTTTGTTGCTTTATTTATTTTATTTTGTTTATACTTAATTACAACAAAATACTTATTGTTGCTATTTATTTCTAAGTTGTTTTTTGCTGTATTTAGAGTTGCTTTATTTATTTTATTTTCTTTGTTTATTTCTAAGTTGTTTTTTGCTGTATTTAGAGTTGCTTTATTTATTTTACTTTCTTTATTTATTTTCTTTGTTGCTTTATTTATTTTATTTTGTTTATACTTACAACAAAATACTTATTGTTGTTATTTATTTTTCAAGTTTGTTTTGTTTTGTTTTGTTTTGTTAGTGCAAGTAGTATTGAAATTTGAATAGCACAAACGGACAATGGTATCATACTCGTTTGTTACAAAGTTGGCATGGTATCATCATAATAGTTGCGGAAATAACTCTTCACTTTTTCTTCGCTTGTGTCATTTGCTTATTGCGCCGTAACCATGGATAATCTTCATCGTTTATCAGGATGCTTGGGTCAGCCTTGACTTTGAAGGGAGGAATTTCATGAAACTTTTCATAATCTTCAGACATGTCTGTCTTGCCCTCCACTCCCAGGATGTCCCTTTTTCCTGAAAGAACTATGTGGCGCTTTGGCTCATCGTATGATGTATTCGCTTCCTTATCTTTTCTTTTTCTCGGTCTGGTAGACATGTCCTTCACATAGATAACCTGTGCCACATCATTGGCTAGGACGAACGGTTCGTCATTGTATCCAAGATTTTTCAGATCCACTGTTGTCAATCCGTACTGTGGGTCTACCTGTACCCCGCCTCCTGACAGATTGACCCATTTACACTTAAACAAAGGGACCTTAAAATCATGTCCGTAGTCAAGTTCCCATATGTCCACTATGTAACCATAATATGTGTCCTTTCCCCTATCGGTTGTTGCATCAAAGCGGACACCGCTGTTTTGGTTGGTGCTCTTTTGATCTTGGACAATCGTGTAAAATGTATTTCCATTTATCTCGTATCCTTTGTAAATCAATACAGTCGAAGATGGTCCCCTGGACAACAAGTACAACTCATCACAAACAGTGTTGTCACCTATGAGACGTGTTTCCAACCAACTGCTGAAAGTCCTGATGTGTTCACGTGTAATCCAGTCGTCGCACTGCTCCGGGTGTTTGGAGCGCAGACTGTTCTTGTGTTCATCGACATACGGGGTCACCAATGTAGAGTTCTGTAGAACTGTGTAGTGTGCTTGAGACCAAGAATAACCGTCCCTGCATATTATTGAGTCCCTTCCAAGCGTGCCTTTTCCAGTCAGTCTGCCCTCGTACCGCGATTTAGGGAGACCTATCTTATTAAGGCCAGGAATGAAGTCAACACAAAACCCGATGACATCCTCTGTTTGATGGCCCATGGAGATGCTTCCTTCTGGTCTGGCGCGGTTACGGACATATTTCTTTAGGACTCCCATGAACCTCTCAAAGGGGAACATATTGTGTAGAAATACGGGCCCCAGAATGACAATCTCGTCGACTAGATGAACTAGGACGTGTGTCATGATATTGAAGAAGGATGGTGGGAACACAAGCTCGAAACTGACAAGACATTGCGCCACATCACTCCTTAGCCTTGGTACGATTTCTGGATCGATCACCTTCTGAGAGATTGCATTGAGGAATGCACATAGTTTCACAATGGCTAATCGGACGTTTTCCGGTAGAAGCAGTTGCGTCATAATCACAGGGCAGTCATGAGACTTTAGGTTCTGGAACTTTTTCTCTGCCATATTTATTATTCCCTTTATATTCGACGAGAAGCCAGTCGGGACCTTCATACTGAGAAGGCATTCAAAGAAGATTTCTTTCTCTTCTTTCGTAAGAGCATAGCTGGCAGGACCTTCATACTGCTTCGGAGGGATGCCGTCTTTTTCGTGCAAACGTTGCAGGTCCTCCCGTGCCTCAGCTGTATCTTTTGTCTTTCCATACACGCCCAAGAAGCCTAGCAGGTTCACGCAAAGGTTCTTCGTCACGTGCATCACGTCGATTGAAGAGCGGACCTCTAGGTCTTTCCAGTAGGGTAGGTCCCAAAATATAGATTTCTTCTTCCACATGGGTGCGTGTCCCTCATCGTCATTCGGAACAGCTAGTGCGCCGGGGCCCTTTCCGAAGATTACGTGTAAATCATTGACCATAGCAAGTACGTGATCACCGGTACGCATGGCGGGCTTCTTCCGGTGATCTGCCTCGCCTTTGAAATGCTTGCCTTTCTTTCGACATTGATGGTTGGTCGGAAGAAATCGACGATGGCCCAGGTACACATTCTTCCTGCACTTGTCCAGGTATATACTTTCAGTGTCATCTAAACAGTGCGTGCATGCGTGGTATCCTTTGTTTGTCTGTCCTGAAAGGTTACTGAGAGCGGGCCAATCGTTGATGGTCAGGAACAGCAACGCCTTTAGGTCAAATTCCTCCTGTTTGTGCTCATCCCACGCACGTACACCGTTTCCATTCCACAGCTGTAAAAGTTCTTCAACTAATGGCCTTAGGTACACATCAATGTCGTTGCCGGGTTGCTTAGGGCCTTGGATGAGAACTGGCATCATAATGAACTTCCGCTTCATGCACATCCAAGGAGGAAGGTTATACATACATAGAGTCACGGGCCAGGTGCTGTGATTGCTGCTCTGCTCCCCGAAAGGATTAATGCCATCCGCGCTTAGAGCAAACCATACGTTCCTTGCGTCCTTTGCAAACTCCTCCCAGTACTTTCTCTCGATTTTTCTCCATTGTGACCCGTCAGCGGGTGCTCTCAACTTCCCGTCTTTCTTACGGTCCTCACTGTGCCATCGCATCAACTTGGCATGCTCTCTGTTTCTAAACAAACGTTTCAACCGTGGTATTATAGGAGCATACCACATCACCTTCGCAGGAACCCTCTTCCTGGCGGGCTCGCCATCAACATCACCAGGGTCATCTCGTCTGATCTTATACCGCAATGCACCGCATACCGGGCATGCGTTCAGATCGTTGTATGCACCGCGGTAGATGATGCAGTCATTAGGGCATGCATGTATCTTCTGCACCTCCAATCCTAGAGGGCATACGACCTTCTTTGCTGCGTATGTACTGTCGGGCAATTCGTTATCCTTCGGAAGCTTCTTCTTCAATATTTTCAGTAGCTTCTCAAATCCTTTGTCAGCCACAGCATTCTCTGCCTTCCACTACAGCAATTCCAGTACGGTACCGAGCTTTGTGTTGCCATCTTCGCAATTGGGGTACAACCCTTTTTTGTGATCCTCTAACATGCGATCGAACTTCAGCTTCTCCTTTTGACTTTCGCATTGTGTCCTTGCATCGACAATGACCCGGCGAAGATCATCATTTGGTTCCTCTTGATCTTCAGCAGCTTCACCCGTTGCAGCATCATTGGGCACATCGTCTGGTTCCTCTTGATCTTCACCAGCTCCCCCCATTGCAGCATCACCGTATTCAGGGGGCACATAGTTGTCATCGTACTCTTCTTCTTTGCCGTCTTCCATCATAACCCCTATTTCTCCGTGCCTCGTCCAAACATTATAGTGTGGCATGAAACCCTTGTAAAGCAGGTGGGAGTGAAGGATTTTTCGGTTAGAGTAAGACATCGTATTCAAACATTTAGTGCATGGATAACACATAAAACCATTCTGCTTGTTTGCCTCTGCCGCATTTAGAAACTCACGCACGCCCTTAATGTACTCGGAGGTGTGTCTGTCACCGTACATCCATTGGCGGTTCATCTGCGTGCATTTATATATAATTAAGTGTGTCAAAAACCATTACAGAACATCATAAATAGATAATTAAGTGAACAAATGGATAAAAGTTCATCATCACATTAAAACCAAAGTACATACATATATAGTTCTCATCTAACAACATATAGCTCTCCATACACATCGAAACTATGTAAAACATTTCAACGCGAAAACAAATGCTATCATAATCGCAACCAAGGTAACAATTGATCCAACGGCATAATGATACCAAGCCTCGGTATTAATGGCATATTTTCTAATCTTTTTAATCTTCAACCGCATTGCATCCATCTTGATCTTGTGATCATCGACGACATCCGCAACATGCAACTCCAATATCATCTTCTCGTCCACAATTTTTTTTATTTTTTTCCTTCAAGAATTTGTTTTCTTCTTCAACTAAATTTAACCTCTCGACAATAGGTTCCATCTTGATCTTGTGATCATCGATAACTTCCGCAACATGCAACTCCAATTCCATCTTCTCCTCCTCCATTTTTTCCAATTTTTTCTTTAACGAAATGTTTTCCTCTTCAACTAAATTTAACCTCTCCACAAGAGGGTCGGTTGGAATTTCCGGTTCAACTACCTCCTAGACATAATAAAACATCTATGCATGTCAGGTTGGTCGGCATAACTATCATAAGCACTAAAACAAATAGTTATAAATTAAAGATAATATACCACATCCGAATCGTAGACCGGACGAGGGCCCACGTGGGCGGATATCAAAACCATCGCACTATATAATAACAAGCACTAATAAACGTAAGAAAATTAGACAAATATCTATCTAAAGCAATAATAAAAGTAAGAAAAGCATGGACATAACAAGAGGCTCACCACGGTGGTGCCGGTGACGAGATCGGCGGGGGCGATCAACGGCGGCGAAGACGGGGACGGGACGTGACGGACCGCTAAACCTATACAAATCTCGGAGAAAATAGAGCTTCGAGAGGAGAAAAGCTTAACTAGTGTGGCTCGGGCATTCCACCGAACATGTTGTGTGCATAGGAGGTGAGCTAGAGCACCACTAACCCCTCTCCCCCTCGGCCAGAAAAAAAAAAGAGCAGTGAGCTCTGCTCTTGAGTGAGGGGGTTTATATAGGCAACTCACTGGTCCCGGTTGGTGCTACAAACCGGGGCTAAAGGGGTGCCTTTGGTCCCGGTTCATAAAACAAACCGGGACTAATAGTGGTGGGCCAGGAGCAAGAGCCATTGGTCCCGGTTTTTAGCTCCAACCGGGACCAATAGGTCCAGACGAACCGGGACCAATGGCCCACGTGGCCCGGCCGGCCCCCTGGGCTAACGAACCGGGTCCAGTACCCCCATTGGTCCCGGTTCTAGATTGAACCGGGGCTAATGGGCTGGACCAATGCCCTGTTTTCTACTAGTGAAGGCTTATATGCAGATGACACAATTTTCCTGCTACAATGCTAGGAATCTGAAGTTTATCATTTTTGTTTTTGAGCAAGTATCTAGGTTGGAGATTAATTTTCAGTGGGGCCCAGTGGAAGAGAAGATTAGCAAAAAGATGGCTGGGTGGAAAGGGAGTTTGCTTTCTATAGGAGACAGGGTCACTTTGGTGAACTCTTCCATGAGTAGCATTTTTCTATTCATGCTTTTCTTCCTTGAAGCATCAAAAGGGGTCCTTACGAGTCTGAATTCTAGTAGTAGGGCTACGATGGTTTGGCAAGAATCCAGCGACAGAAGGAAATATCATCTGGTCAATTGGCCTACTGTTTGTATGCCTAAAAGTTGTGGAGGACTTGGTGTTTTGGTCTTTTGGACTTGGAGGTCATGAACTAGTGTCTGTTGACCAAGTGTCTCTGGAAATTGGAAAGCACTGAAGGACTGTGGCATGAGATCGCAAGCAAACTCTCTCTAGGTGGAGAGCTAGTACATGAGGTTCTCACTTTTGGCAAAGCCTACTGAATTGTAACCATACATTTCAAACCTTGGCCAA
>LR738710.1:867567499-867748195 GCA_902687465.1 Secale cereale
ATCTTTAGCTGAGTTGTTTCCCAGATTATATAACTTGACTTTGTTTTGCTGGTTATTAGCTTTTTCTGACCTTGTTTTGGGGTCCTGCGAGACCGTGCTCGCTGGCAGTCTGTTTGCCTGTTTAGATTGTGTTTTTTTTTTTTGCTATCTTGTAAACTTTGTGGCGGTTTCTTTAATGAAAACTGATAAGGAGGCTTGTCGTTTAAAAAAAAGTAACAGGATAAGAAAGGAAACATCGTGCGATCTTAACCCATATGGTTTCTCCTAATTTAGCAAATATGCAAACTACTTATGCATAAAATTATCTGTACAAAGAGCAGACTATTCTAGGTTTGACAGAGTCCAGCAGTGGTGGGGATGAAACCTATTGGAGGCTCTCGCGCTCGCGCTCGCCGCGGGTGAGCATCGCGGCGGCGCCGCCCGATCTACCGCCTCCGGCCTCCCCTGCATCTGCCGAGGCCGGATCCGGGATCCCCTCCGCCTCCTCTCTCTCCCCTGCGAAGTTTGCTCCATCCGACGCCATGCCTTCTCGCCCGTGCTCCAAGCTTGCCTCTGCGGCGACGGCCACGGCGGGGGCTCAGTCCGCCGGCACCCGCGAGCTCGTGCGCTCACCGAGGCCCTCGCCGGCGGCGGCCTCCCCACCGCCACCCTGTGTCCCGGCCGGCACGCTCGCGCCGCCCGTCTCGTCGGCCTTCCCGCCGCCGCCCCCTCCTGTCGAGCTGGCTGCTGGCTGCGAGGCGTGCGTCGCCCTGCCGGTCCCGCCGTCCGCTGCTCCAGCCGCTGCGGATCGGGAGATCCTGTCCGCTCCGCCGCTGCAGGCGCTGGGCCGCCCCGTCCAGGCCGTGCCGGGGCTGGAGGTGCCCCCGGCCACGCCCGCGACCGCGCCCGTGAAGCTCTCCGTGCCGGCTGCTCCGACTTCGTCCGTCGTCTCCGCGGCTGTGCCGGCTTCCCGCAAGGCTGACCCGACCATTGGTGGTCACATGGCTCCCCTGGCGCGGCCGGCCTGGGGGGATTGGCGTGGATGTTTTGGCCGCGAGGCGGCGCCGACGGTCCCCGTGGCTCCATTCAAGAATGCGTTGGAGGGCTGGCAGCTCGTCTCGAGAGGGCGTCGTTCGGCTCCCGTTGCTTTCCGTCGTCCTGCTGTCAACGTGCGGCGGCCCCCTCCGGCGTGGATGAGAGACAGGTGTTTCCGGTGCCTCTGTCGAGGTCACCGCGCACACTGTTGCAGGGATCCAATCCGATGCACGGAGTGCCTTCGATCCGGCCACATCGCCCGTTTCTGTCGTGCGAAGAAGCCCGTTCACCAAACTTCGCCGCTCCAATGTCATGCCCCTTCGGCTGCACCCTCTAGTGAAGTCATCACGTCAGATGTGCAGTTCCAGTCTGTCTTGGTTGAGCATGCCGGGTTGGCGGAGGAGACCGGGCTGCTTCACACCGAGCTTCGCGACTGCCTCGCGCGAGTTGAGAGAGTTTTGGGGAGAGCTGAGGTCGCTCTCGCCAAACTGGGGATGGTGCCGCCTGTGTCTTCGTTGTCTGAGCTTCAGATTGAGTCTTCGGTTGGGGAGGAAGGAACTCTCTATGGACATTTCTCCCCTCGTGCTACATCATGTCCATCGCCGATGCCTGTGTTGTTGTCTTCCTCTGGGCGTGTTGCCATCGACGAGGTCGTGACTCCAGTGTTGCAGATTATGCCCGAGCTGCAGGAACTTTGTGGCAAGACCGATTCACCTCTTTCAATGGTGCTTCCGAAGGAGGTGGGGCAGGTGATGTCTGTGGGTGATGAGGTTGCTGAGGTAGGTGTTGTGGCACCTATTCTCGAGGCGCAATTACAGGGTTCACCTCTGCCATGTGGGCAGCTGGAGGCGCCAGGGTCCATAGTGTCCGTGGTAACCGTGGCTGATGATGTTCTTGCGGTGGTGTCTATGAGAGACAAGATGACGTCTGTGGGTGCCGAGGTTGATGAGGTAGGCACTTTGGCACCTCATTCTGAGGCGCCGAAGTCCATCCGGTCGCCCGTCTTTGACCGGGAAGGCTTTTTGGCAAGTATTGACGAGGCGGTCTTCAAGGAAAAGCTTTGCCGTTTGCTTGCCTCTTTGGAGGCAGCTAGCCCTGGGTCTGGTAAGACGATTGCTTGCCTCCTAGCGAAGAAGACTTCTACGGACAAAATCAAGAAGGTGAAGAAGGCTCTTAGGAGCATAGGCAAGAAGAGTGGCGCCATTGGTAGGGCGTCCGCGGCTGCTTAATGGATGACTTTCAGTATCTTCGACCATCATGTCCGATTGGCTCGTCTTCGTGGATTTGGTGGTGTTTCTCGTCTTCAGCCTTGATTTTGTGGGGGGTTTCTTTGCAACATAGAAGTGCGAGGGATTGTGGTTGTTGCGTGTTATGTATGTTTGTCGGGTTGATCGTTGGGTCATGGAGTTTCTTTCTTAGCGAGTAGTCCACATGTGGTCTATATGTATCGGTTTTAGCCCGGTTTTCCGTTAATTAACTGGGCAATTCTCTTCTTCTTATTTAATCGATGAGGCAAATCTTTTGCCTCCGTTTCGAAAAAAAAAAATTATCTGTACAATGTACTGCAAGTTTCCCCCTACTGAGGATTAGCAACTTCTCGCGCCTGCAACCTTTAAATCTAGTCGTGGAATCGACAACAACCGCAGCCCTTGTGTCTAGTCGTGGAATCGGCTATTCTCAGATATACTACGATTCTCAATGACTGCTACAAAATTTGGTGATCGGGACCATAGTTTAATGGATGTAACTGTAAAGTCGGAAAGATAAGAGAAAGAGGAATACATCCATTGGAACATTTGGTCGAGCACGTACCATTCCTCATCTTCACGACTTCACTTGCCGCCGACGAGCCCACACAGACGGGGCACCAAAGGAAGCTAGCGTCGCCGGGCCAGGGAAATGGAAGAGCAGCGCGTCACAGGGCCTTCAGTGAGCGCATGTCTGCGCGGAAGCAGCGCAGATGCTCACGGCAGAATCGGCGATACCAGTGTAGTACTCCCTCTTTCCCTCTGTCCCAAATACATTGGCGCATCAATGCTCTTTAAATTTGACCAAATATATTGAAGAAAATATCAACAACTGTAATACTGATTACGAAAATGTATCTAAACGATGAATATATTGATATTGATTTGGTATTGTTTATCTTCATATTTTTGTATATACATTTAGTCAAACTTAGAAAGCATATACGTCTTGTATTTCAGAACGGGGGGAGTATAAATGCTACTCCCTCCGTTCCAAAATAGTTGACCCAACTTTGTACTAAGATTAGTACAAAGTTGAGTCATCTATTTTGGAACGGAGGGAGTAAGATACTATATATGTTGCATTCTGAATTATAGTAGCGTGTTCTTAATTTAGCACCCAAAAAGTCTTGAACATGTTTTGAAAATAAAAATAGTAACATTAATCCAACATACATGAGTATGTCACGTGATTTCAGATCCAAATCCATTCCTTGGCTCAAAAAATTAAATAAAAACTAGACAAATATCACCCTGAATATTACTGAAGCACCAACACCAATGGTACAATTATCTGAACATCTTGAGGCATTTTTCAAGTAAAAGCATTTCTGGGCTCCGTAGTTGAAGGCCAGCAAGCTCTCATATATTGTACTTCCTCGTTCGGAAATAAGTGACGCCGTTTTAATTCAGATTTCGTTATCAGGAGCTACTGCATTGGCTTATGCCGAGTTGGAAGTAATTATCGCGCCACGTCTTGTTCTTTCATTTCTATGGAGTGTCCTCTCTTAGTATAAACTGGTGAGCCAACATCATATTGATGTATGTGTATCATGTCTTCCATTGCACGTACATCTGTAAATTTTGTGATGAATGACCGAGGAAGCTGTTTCACTTGGGGAAAAAAAATCAAATATGAACACAATTTTGGTTACATTTTTGCCAATGTTGATCAACTTCTTCATGTATTGCAATTGCACCCATGATTTTACTATTTTAATTAATACAATATTAGTTGAGCACATCTCTCTTACTTAAAAGGTACTTCAAATTTAAGCCATGAAACTTTAATTGGCATAAATGCATTGCCAACTTCAATGATTCAATTTTCCGTTGTGAAATAAATTTTTACAACATTGTGTATGCGGATGTCCCCGCAGCAACGTGTTGGGAGTAGACCTGGCCATGGGCAGCCCGGCTCGACCTGAAAAAGCCCGACCCGAACCGGCCCGACCTTGTCCACGGGCCGGGCTCAAGCCTAGATTTTGAGCCCGAAGCTGGGCTAGGCCGGGCCCGCCATATTTACCATTTACTGAAGAGGCCCGGCCCATGGCCTGAGGCCCGCTGGGCTTTTTGACTGATGGGTTGGGCTCAGTCCGGGCCTGGGCCCGCCATATTTACCATTTACTGAAGAGGTCTGGCCCGTGGCCCGCCGGGTTTTTGACTGATGGGCCGGGTCAGGCCTGATTTTTAGGCCTAACGGCAGGGCAAGGCTAGGCCGGGCTCGGGTCTAGGTTTTTTGCATCGGGCTTTGGTAGGCCTGGCCCGGCCCGAGGGATGGCCAGGTCTAGTTGGGAGTCATCTAGATTTTTACTATGGCAGAAATATTTCATAATAGATCCAGTAATACCAATTTCATATAATAATTAATGTTGGCAAAATGTTTCCATAGTGATTGTCAAACTTACAAATATTTGACTGGCCAAACTGTAAAACAGCTTACAGTTTCGAGCAGAAGACCTATAATCTAAACAATGACCTTTGTATATTGCTTCTGTTCTTTACATCTCCTTTGCATATATTGCTTCTATGCGTGTGTAACAGTGTAAGCTGCAATTTTCGGCAAAACCTAACATGCCACGAAACTAATCATGTCACGGCAAGGTTATTTTGAGATTGCATGACGGAAGATCACAGGAAAATCTTTTCTACATCGGCCACCACCCAGCTATCAATCTCATTCTTGAGCTTAGACTGCAACTCGAACGCCCCCTTCACGAGGACGACGCACATCCTCTCAAGCACAAGCGTGTTGCGGAACAACAGCCTGGCCATCATCCTCTGTGTTTCGCCGCCCACGTAGTGCACCATGTTGATCTCCTTCACTCGGTGCCGCAGACACGGCATCGAGAAGCATGCCTCATCAGGAACCATGAACTCGTCGGGAGCTACGAACAAATCATCGCTCGCTGCATCCTTCTTCTCCACAACAGCATCGTCATATTCCTCGCCCATGGTCTCATATTTATCCTTGGTGTCCTTGACGCGCTCTTCCATGCACAGCGACAGAACCTCCAGGTTCGGGGTCTGCTCCAGGATTCTACCCACTGAGATAACGATGCCGCAACTATCAAGGGGTCCTTGCAGCACGAGCCGCGTCAGGCTAGAGAAGGAGGGGAAACCCAAGAAGAACCTGCTCTCTAGGCTTCAGTTGTGCAAATGCAGGTACTTGGCATCAAATATTTTCTCCATAAACCCTCTGAACCTGGTAAACTCCGCCTCATTGGAGAGCGCTATGCAGAAGTCGACCGTGCACGAAGGGACTCCCCGCAAGCCGTGCAAGGACAAGAGCGACTCGGACTTCACGTTGTGACAACAGCGAAGGGCGAATCTGCGGAGGCGTTTGTCGAGGACGGATACTCTCTTGAGGCGGTAGATGGCTTCCAGCGTTAGGTCGATGAGGCGGGGGCAGCTGGAGATGAGCCGATGGATGCTTCTCCCGCCGTCGCTGTGGGGAGCCGTGATGCTCAGCGTCTCGAGGAGCGGCAGGTTGACGGCCACCGGCAGTTTCAGCCGGCAATAGGTGACACATAGCGTCCGTATGACCGTGCAGGTGAAGAGCCATCTTGGGAGCACATACGTCCACATTTTGCTCATCTTGTCAAAGTCATCCTCCTCGTCGGAGTTGTCGGTGCCGCTATCCACCACCCCTTCCTCATGGTCGTCCTCCTCATCTTTGCGGTGACAGATGGGGCCGATCCGGAAGCGCAGGTCGAGGTGGAGCTCCTGGTTGCTATGGCGCAGCACGTAGGAGAGCCACTGGTCGACGTGGACGAAGTCCCAGTGGTGGCTGCTGTCGAAGGCGAAGCGGAAGCTGCGCAGCGGCACCTGCTGCCCGGCGGTCCGGCGGCGGCAGAGGAGCGCGGAGCAGACGTCGTCGAGGAGCACCGCGCTGCCGCTCTTCTTCTCCTCGGCCTCGTAGTAGTCGCTGCTCCAGTCGTCGCTCCTCTCGCCCTGGGTCTCGGAGAAGGAGACGGTGTGGACGTTGCAGAAGATGTTGCGCCACCGCCGGGACAGCTCCGCGGCGCGGCCGGCCTCCTTGTTGGGGAGGAAGGAGAGGACGTGGCCCAGCAGGAAGTCCGGGAGCTCGCTCAGGCGATCCCTGCTCCCTGGCGCCGGCGCCGGCGACGAAGCCATGTCGATCGGGCCGCGGGGTTGTTTGGATCCGATCCGGCAATCTAGCCGTCGATCTGGGTTGGCATGCAGTCCAACTATGTATAACGACGGTTTCTCCAGGGTTTAGGTGCGTGGGCCCTAGTCTTGTGACCGACTATAAAGTATAAACCGAGGAGATCTCCAGCGACGGAGTAGATTACAACTCGGTCAAGAGGTCGAGGAGGGATCGGAGGCGGCGCCGGAACTCGGAAGCGTGACATAAAAGCGCACGGGCCGGTTCTGAGACGACGACGACGATGGCGCCGTCGCACAGCGAGGGCGCAGACAGGCTGAGCGCTCTCCCCGACAATGCGCTGCAGCGCGTCCTCTGCCACCTCCGGTCCGACGAGGCCGTGCGCACGAGCGCGCTCTCCCGGCGGTGGCGCGACGTCCACGAGGCCGTCCCCGTCGTCGACCTCGTCGACACCAAGACGGGCGACCGGAACATCTCGAGACTCCAAATCTGCTTCGACCAAAAGGTGGCGTGCGCGATCCTCAGCAGGGGAGCGGAGACGCCGATCCGCGCCCTCCGTCTCAGCGGCGTCCTAAGCCCCGCGCGCGACCAGCTCGACCAGTGGATCACCTCCGCCGTCGCCTCCGCCGTCGAGGACCTCGACGTCAAGCTCAGGTACAAGGATAGTTACTGGGAACCCCGCACGAGGCCGCTCTGCCCGATGCGCGAATTCGAGCCAAGCGACAGTCAGATGTACGCCAAGACTCAGCGCCTCATCTTCCGCTGCCGCACGCTCCGCCGCCTGCGCCTGACGGGCTGGACGCTCGACCTGCCGGCGAGCGTCGACATGGCGTCGCTGGAGACGCTCTGCCTCGGGAAGATCGTGGACGATGGAGGCGGGATGCTGCAGCGGCTGATCTCGAGCTGTCCGCGCCTTGCCAGCCTGACGCTGGAGGAGTGCCCGAGCATCAAGGAGATCACGGTGACCAGCCCCTGCCTGCGCAGCTTCGCCATGATCTGCTGCCACAATGCCACGGGCGTCGAGCTGCACACCACCTGCCTCAACTCGCTGCACTACAGAGGCAGCCTCCCTCCTCGCGGGTCGTCCTTTATCACGGTCCCAAACTTCTTGGCAGTGGCGGCACTGAGGATAGAAATTTGTGAAAACCTATCCAGCAAAGGACCGTCGGAAGTTGCTCCGGTCACGACGCTCATCAGCAGGTGCAGACGCCTGAGACATCTTCAACTTTCCTTGCACCCATCCATGGCCTACTACAGCAGCCTCTTCACAAGCGTCTTGCGCCGACTAGACAACCTCACGGAGCTGAGCCTCCGGGGCAGATTGCCCACCGATCATGCTGTCCGGTCTGTCGCCGCCTTGCTTCTTAACGCCAAGAACCTGCAAGTGCTCTCGCTGTTCCTTCTGGGTCCATATGATCGGATGGCATACGATTTGTCTGATGCCGAATCAGAGACTGATCTGTCGGACGCCGATTCAGATGGCGAATATGGTACCTATCCCGATGGCAAAATAGATGCCGTTCCATATGGCAAAGCAGATGCTGATGTAGATGACGAAACATATACCGATCAAGATGCCGAGAGAGATGGCGAAACAGATACCGATCCAGATGCTGAAACAGAGACCGAGTCAGGTGGTGAGTCAGAGATCGAGCCAGATAACAAGACAGATGGTGAACCAGGGACTGAGCCAGATGGGGAACTAGATATGGAGCAAAAGGACAACGCCATCAACAATGGCGTCAAGGATAGTACCTTGATGCCCCCCAGTCTGAGGCATATGGACGTCAGATGCTTGGATCGCAGTCTGAGAAGAATCAAAATTGCCAACTACAGAGGACTGCCTCTCGAGAAGATGCTTGCAAACTTTCTGCTTTCCAAGGCTGCAGTGTTGGAGGAATTCTCAGTTACGTTAGGACTTTGGCTTGATCCACAGGAGGATAATAAACTAGCAAAGGAGCTGACATCCTGGCTATGCGTAGGCCGTACCAGAGTAACTTGTATCTATTCAAAGAAGAAACAGAGAGTAACTTTTGACTACTAGCCTGCAGCAAAATCAAGCTACCTCCACATGTAAAAAGTATAAAATAAGAAAGAAATTTATTTTGCTATTTTTTTGGGGCACGCCAGATAGAGTAGATATGATTTGTTATTTGCTTGAATATTTCTCTGTTAAATTTGTACCTGTGTGCATCACTCTCAAGTCTTCAAGAGGCGGGGTACATAGGAACAATACATCTGCATACAAGAAAGCAGATAGCACAATACATCTGCATAAAAGAAAGCAGATAGCACACAATACATCTGATAGAGAGAAAAAAATGCATCTGACAAAGTTAGGAAAGCAGTTCTGCAAGGGTACACAGATAGCATATTTGATGCTGCAAGATCAGCGCTATCCAAGAAATCCTGTTAAATTTAGCAAGAACATCTGCCTACTATTCAGAACAGTTCTCTGAAGCATCAGAAGGGCTATCAGCAAAAGCAAACAGACAGAGCAGAACAATGAATATCCAACATATGTTATGACATCTGATGAAATATTGAATGGGCAAGACGTGGGGTCCAGGACACTAACTCGAATTGCTGTGCAATAATTTCGAATTCAGATTTGCAATATTGATTTGGAACAAAACTCAGGTCTACTGGAGAACAACTTTTCAACAGCTTAGTATTATCATTCAACAGATAGTAGTACTATTTTTCTTGCCAAGACTATTTATTACCAACACTCACTATTTCCATATATGTGCCAATTACCAAATTGTAGATTGGAAATGAAAAATATGTGTTCTTAGACATAATTTGCGGAACAGAAAGCATGGGTAGTTTTAGAAAAAGAAAGAGTTAATTACACATATACAGTACACAAACTTGCATGGTATGTACATATTCATACAACAACTTGAAAATTGACACAAACTGATCCACTAACTTGAGTTTCGGAAACATTTTACTCACCGTCAAATGGTGAGTTAACTCTGCCAGTCTGCGTATCGCAGGCCGGCATCACATTAGTGGGCTAGCCAACCAACCAAAACAAGTAGCTGATGAATAACGATGCACAACTTATTTTATATCTTGAGAACAGTTTATTTGCTGTCCCACTTATCCTTTTTTTGCGGGAATGCTGTAGCACTTTTCAATGTGGGATTTAGAAAGAAATAAGCAAGACACCAAATTTACATTGCCCGGTCAAATGAAATGGGCACGGACCATGGTCCTTGTGTTTGCATGCAGTTTGTGAGAAGAGTGGTGTTAAGTTGTGGTTGACGGGCTCGTTGGAGCCTTTGAAAATAATAATCAAAAAGCATATTTAGAAATAAAAAAATGTGAAAACATATGTGGAGCCCGTCTCTCAAATGCCATACGTATGCATTTAAAAAATATCCAAAATATATATGCATGCACATATACATGTAGACTACATATGTGTGAAATTTTATGTAATATACTTTCAGCATGGCGTTTAAAAATAAGACAAATATGCATGTAAAAAAGGGTTGTTCTTTTGCAGTTGGGTCAACAATTTTTTTATGTGAGGCTCACAAATCATTATATGTTTAAACCATTTTTTACAGATTTGTATTGAGCACATACAAGTGTTCACAAAATATATATTTTGAAACTTTTAAATATGCTTTTAGAAACATTTAAAAAAGGCTCCAGGTAGCCCGCCAGCCACAACTTTGCACTCCCGTTTGTGCAATGTGCTCATCAAGTGGATAAAATAGTTATTCAGTGGGATGACACGTTCTGTCGACTGCGAGGCGTCTGTGATGACTTTGTAAAACCTTAAGATGTTATGCCGGCTCACTCTTTCGAAGGTGCTCATAAGGGTAGGATATGCGTGCGTGCGTTCATAAGGATGAGTGTATGTTTGTGTATCTGAGCGACTGCGATTGTACCGTGTTAAAGAAAAATAAGTGACCCTAATAAAAACATATGAACAAGCGTATGCTCATGCCTTTCAGGGTGTCTCCGACTCTGAATGCATGTATGTACCTGTAGCTTTGAGAAAGCAGCGTACACTACCCGCAGAAAAAAAAGCAGCGGACGCTACCAGTAAAAATAATACAGTAATGAAAAAAAAAGCAGCGTACGCAGCCTAAAAGGATATAATCATCCTTGTATCGTTGTTTAACAGAAACAAACAGGCGGAATTTGTAGTTAGCACCTTTCTAGTTTGAGCGGACGTCTCTGGTTCGAAACTAATTTCTCTCATTGGCTGACAGCATGGACCCATGTTATGATAGAGGAGAGAGTGTGGGCTTGGTGCCACGCTGGCGTGCAATGTAGACGAATATAACGGAGCACTAACAGTAACTGACGGAATTGTACTGTAATGTTGCCGAAACTCAAGTTATAGGAGCAATTTGTGTCATTTTACAAGTTATTGTATGAATTTGTACGCACCGTGCAAGTTCGCGTATGATAGGTGTAGAACAATGTTGGCTTTTCTATCTTTGTTTAGGGTCTGTTTGGGACTGCTTTACTCCTTCAAATTTAGCTCTGCTCCAGAAAACACAAGCCAAACAAGGGTAGATCCACGATATGCTGCTCCGCAAAAAACTAGAATCTGTGGTACAACTCCTAGTTTTTTATGAAGCTCTTCAAGGGGTGCTCCAAAAAACTCTAGAAGCTGGAGTTGGGTGGAAATTACCCACCACTGCCACCAGTAAGTGGATACCCCTTCGTTTATCCGCCCTCAACCAATCAAATAGATTCTTTCCACCAAATTTCTCATTCGTGAAGCTGGAGCCAGATGGAAGCCAAACATTCTCTTTGGTAGTGCTACAACTTCTAGTTGAAACTGCTCCAAAGTGAATTTAGTGGAGCAAAACTGATTTTTGTGAAGCAGAGCAGTCCCAAACAAGCCCTTAGTTGTATCATAATGAAAACATGGAAGTGCTCTTGTATTTACACTTCATACCGACTTACTGAGCGCAACGGGCATCAGAATACATAACCGCATTCTCATAGTATGAATGTGTGATGCTGCCCTTTATGAGAACCTACGAGACCAGCCGGTGGCAGAAGCAGGATAGTCCAAATCGTGATGTTAAGAAAGGCTGGCTTAAAGGAAAACTGAAAACTGATTACTGTTGACAAGCAAAATAGGCGAAAAATGCGACAACTGGCGGCCAAAAAAGCTACGAGGCTGTCGTTTTTTGCTACAACCAGTGAATTTTAGGGCCATGACCAGCGCGTAGAAGAGCTGCAACCAGCAACGAAAAATGGTACAACCGACTGCAACCAGCAACGAAAAATGATACAACCGACGGCCGAGAAAGCTACGAGGGATGTCGTTTTTTTGCTACAACCAGTGAAATTTAGGGCTGCGACCGGTGTGTGAAGGAGCTGCAACCAGCACTGAAAGCTATAACCGATGGCCAAGAAAGCTACGAGGGTTATACTTTTTTGCTACAACCAGTGAAATTTAGGGTTGTGACCAGCGCACGGAAGAGCTGCAACCAGCAACGAAAAATAATACAACCGACGGCCGAGAAAGCTACGAGGGCTGTCGTTTTTTGCTACAACCAGTGAAATTTAGGGTTGTGAGGAGCGCGCAGAAGAGCTACAATCAGCAACAAAAAATGCTACAACCGATGGCCGAAAAAGCTACTACCGATGTCATTTTTTGCTACAACCAGAGAAAACATGAACTACGACCGGTGTGGAAAATGCTATGATTGTGATAAAGCTACAACCGACCTATAAAAAAGCTTCAAGCGAAGACGTGGAAGGTGGGAGGCGGCCATGAATGCCCCGTCCAACGTCGCCGCTCTGCGTCACCGTCGTAACTCGTGGCCGTTAGCTCGCACAAAAAGCTTTGTTGTAGCATGGTCTCTGCTGGTCCTACCAAATTATCTTGCCGGTTGCAGCTTGTCATTTCGCCCGTCCTGGCAAATAATCTCCTCCTATTCTACAATGAAAAACTTCATACATTCTCGGCAACCAAAAAATCTTGCCGGTCGCAACAAAAATTCTCACCAATCCCAACAAAACTGGTAGATGGTTTGAGCAAAAAAAGACTTGCCATGCTGGATTGTAGCAAGAATTCTCGCCGGTAGTCAACCGCAACAAAAACAGTCATCGGACCCGGCACAAATGATCGCCAGCAAAAATAAATTTACTCGCAATCGTCAGTTCGTAACACAAATTCTCGCCGGTCGTGGCCGCAACAAAAAGTCACGCTAGTCCCAAAAAAATTTATAGCCGGTTGCAAAAAAAAATGATTGCCAGCAAAAATAAATTTACTCAGCCAGTCGCAGAAAAAATGATCACCAGCAAAAATAAATTTACTCGCAACCGTCGGGACGCAGCAAAAACTCTCCCCTGTCGAAGCAAAAAAAACTGGTCGATCGTAGCAAGAAAAAGTTCGTCGTCGCTGGTCACCGTGAGAAAACACACCATTCTAGCAAAATAACTCGTCGTTTGTAGCAAAAAAAAAGTTCGCCGTATCTCATCGCAAAAGATCACACTGGGCCCATCAAAATGACTCGTCAGTTGTAGCAAAAAAATGCCTCATCGGCGTCGGCCATAGCAAAAAAATTGCGCCGGTCCATCAAAACGACTAGCCGGTTGTAGGTCAGTATCAACCGGTTTGGAGCTCCACCGGGCTGTCCATGACAATTGCAACAAAAAAAAGATAAAATGAATGGACACGGCTGGAGATAGAGATAAGTGTAGAAAGAAAAATGGGCAGCTAAAAGAAATGGACGAGGCCCACGGCATGTGTAGAAAGAAAAATGGGCAGCTAAAAGAAATGGACGAGGCCCACGGCATGTGCGTTGTTGGTGCAACAGGAGACAGTTGATTAATACCGATCGTACGCTGCGCACGCGACCGGCGCGCGGTTAGGCCGGTCCGCCGGTGGGCAACGTTTCCCTAAGGGGAAGGGGGGGGGGGTCTAAAACAAACCACTAACTGAAGAAAAGCTAAATCGAACTCCGAACTCTCAATCTCCAAAATTAAACCTGACACCGTTTTAGAGCAAATAAGCTGACGTGGCAGGGATTTCACCAGGATTCTGACTGGTGGGCCATGGAGAAATTGTGTTGACCGGTGAACCGCGCTTTTGTTTAGAGAGAGGAATTGGGGAATCTGGGCGTTAGGTTTAGGGTGGCGGTCAAAGGCCATGTGGCGGCGATCTAAGCGTGGTGCAGTGTGGCGCCGGGTGTGATGTCGGGGTACTCAGGGGCATTTTCCGCTCCCGGATTCCATCGAGCTAGCGGAAGGAGGGAGGCTGAGTCGAGGTCGCCGGTTGCATATCGCGAGGGCGCCATGGCGTACGGGACGCCGAAGTATCGCCGCTGCAATCTGCCAAGGAAGGCGCGAGGTGGATATCATGGAGCCGGTAGAACCCCGGCTTGAGGTACTACGCTTGTGTCCGTGCGCCGGTGAGCTCCATTTTCCTTCTCCAAGTTTCTTCTCCTAGTGGCTCATTTCTTCCTTTCTTCTCTCACTAAATATGATTCTTCATTGGATAGCATGGTGGATGTGGGTTTGTTGAATGGCATGATGATCCACCGCCCAAGTTTTTTTTCTTCTGATTTGATTAGAGATTTGAGAGATCAAGTTTGGAGAGTGGAGGGTGCTAGGATTAAAGATGCAATTCACAAGAAAACAGTGACTAAAAATGTGGTTATGGCTCTGCAGGAACAGTTGAAAGAGAAAAATGCAGAGATAGATGCAATAAAGACCAAATATATTACAATTTTGGTTATGTTTAGTGTCTTTGCGCTAGGTTTAGTGCTAGGGAAAATTGTAGTGCACTCAATGTGTGGCCAGGTTGATCCTTGTATGGAGAATGGTTGGTTAGTGTCGGGTGTTGCTGGAACTTTGTAATAAAAGATGTGGTGTCCTTGTGTGACGCCCCGAGACCGATGCGCCAGGTGTCAGTCAGTTATTCGTCATCGTTATCATGTCATTTGCTTGCGTGTTGCACTTTGCCTTGTCATCATGTGCTTTCATCAGCATGTTTTCAAAACTTGCATTCGTTCGGGCTCCCCAGTTCTCTACGTTGTCCGTTCTGAGCCCAGACACACTCGCAGCGCCCGCGACCTGCTTCGCCCGAGGCCCGCCCCGCGTTGACTGCTGCAGCTCCAGCATGGACGAGGCCAGCGCCTCCACTTTCGCCAGGCCCAACTGCGCCCCCTGCCAGGCCTGCAAGGCCTCTTCGCCAGCCGGGCTGAAGCCCGATGTGAGCAGCCGCCTGACCCCCCTCTGCACTGTTGGGCCAGCCAGTTTCGGCCCAACATGTTTTTTTCCTTTCTGCGAATTTAGCTAATTTCCAGTGAAAACAGTTTTACAGTTTAGTCCTCCTACTTCATTCATTTAATAACTCACAAACCCTGCATCATATGTAAAAAACTTTAGATATGTAAAATGCTCAAAATTTTGTCTAGTTTCATAATATGCTACTTTCATCCATGATAAAAATTATTAAAATTGGTGTTTGCATTGTTTTGCTTAAATAACATGTTAAAATGGTTTAATTCATAACTAAATGACCGTAGCTCCAAATTTAATAAACTTTATATGTATTTGGGGGTGGAAAAATGTGTAGAATAACATGATGCACTTTGTTTTGCTGTTTAACAACTTTAAAATGTGGTAATAGGCAGAACAGTACCTAATTCATAAATATGCACATGAGGAGTTTCCGGAATTGTTGTTGTTATTTCCGGCCACATTTAACTTGTCTAAATAGTTAGTTTACTTTTGCTTCACCTCTTGCCATGTTAACAAACATTTAATCTTGTCTTATAAATAAACGAGAGTCAACTAAATAAATAAAATGTGGTGTTTCGTCAATATGCAGC
This sequence comes from Secale cereale, assembly GCA_902687465.1. Taxonomy (NCBI): domain Eukaryota; kingdom Viridiplantae; phylum Streptophyta; class Magnoliopsida; order Poales; family Poaceae; genus Secale; species Secale cereale. The sequence goes on from LR738710.1 coordinate 867,582,718, forward strand.
TCATTGCATATTGAGCTCCACTTAACTTGTAGTACTTGTTTGTGCACTTTGCCATGCCATGCATATCTAAACCGGACATGCATCATACTTGGATGTGCATCGTATGCCATGTTTATGCTTGTGTGTTTACCGTGTTGTTTGCTTCTTTCCGGTTGCTTCTCTGGTTAGCTTCGGTTCCGTTGCAGAGTTGTGAGGATTTGTTCGACTACTTCATGGACTTGTTCTTCTTCCTTGCAGAATCCCAGACAAGATGACCATCACCTTGGATACCTTTACTATCTTTGCCATGCTAGCTGTCTCGATGCTATCGTTATATGTCGCGCTACCCATCATTTTTGGCAGCCTCTCCTTGTTGCCATGAAACCTCTAACCTTTGACACCTTCCCAGCAAACCGTTGTTTGGATATGTTACCCGCTTGCTCAGCCCCTCTTATAGCGTTGTTAGTTGAAGGTGAAGATGAAGATTGTTCCATGTTGGAACTTGATGTTTTGGGAATATCACAATATCTACTATTATTATTAACACACCTATATACTTGGCAATGGGTGGAAGGCTTGGCCTTTTGCTCAGTATTTTGTTCCACTCATGCCACCTTAGGAGCCGATAAACCGGTGTTATGTTCCTTGATTTTGCGTTCCTTACATGGTTTGGTATATGGGGACCCCTTGACAGTTCGTCTTTGAATAAAACCCCTACAGCAAGGCCCAACATTGGTTTTATTTTGCCTCATAATAACAACTTAATTAATTAATTAATTTGCATAGGGGGTCATGTCCCCGAGGATTCTTCTACATAACAGGGGGCCAGTGCTGATGGCGTTGGTCCCAAACTAGAGCCACTTGTGGTGCCACCTAGTTATCTGGGGTCTTCGGTTGCTGTACGTAGTGCTTATCTGGACGTGGCCTGAGACGAGATACGCGCGGCTACTATCAGGGTGTCGGCACGCCGAGAGGTCTTGCTAGACTTGTTTTACCATTGTCGAAATGTCTTGTGCACCGGGGTTCCGAGTCTGATCAGGCTGTCCCTAAGATAAGGGGTAATATTATTATTACTTCTGCTGATCGTGAGAGCTTGTGATGGGCTAAGTTGGGACACCCCTGCAGGGTTATGATCTTTCGAAAGCCGTGCCCGCGGTTATGTGGCATATTGGAATGTGTTAATGTCCGGTTGTAGAAAACTTGACAGAGGATCCGAAGTAAAACACACAACTGTGTGAGTAACCGTGACTGTCTCTTTTCACTTTGAGAAGAGAACATGGTGGGGTTATGTTTGACTCGTAGGTAGTTCAGGATCTTTAGCGATCACTACTAGTTTGCGACCATTTGCGTAGATGCTCTTCTTATTCTTGTACTCGTAAGTTAGCCACCATATTATGCTTAGCCGCTGCTGCAACCTCACCACTTTACCTCTTCCTACCCATTAAGCTTTGCTAGTCTTGTTACCCATGGTTATGGGATTGCCGAGTCCTCTGTGGCTCACAGATTCAACACACCCCAGATGCAGGTTCAGCCGAGAATGATGCAGGAGATGGATCAGAACTTCACCGGGAGCTCGATGAAGAGAGTGGCCGTTCGTATGTGATGTTTTTCGACGATCAGTAGTGGTTCCTACTAGGGGCGATCGGACCTTGTGTTTATGGTATCTTTCATTTGGATTTTCGTCCGTAGTCGGACTGTGATGTTATTTGGATGATGATTGTTTATGTAATGCATTGTGTGACGTGGCGAGTGTAAGCCAACTACTCTTTTGCAATTTCATCCCTCTTTTACATGAGTTGTGCAAAGATACCATACTTGAGATCATTCTAGTATGAGATTATGCCTTTAAGTCGTGCCTCGACACGTAGGAGGTATAGTCTCATACTGGGCATTATAAGTTGGTATCAGAGCCTTCTCCGACTTAGGAGCCCCCTTGATTGATCGAATCGTTGATGGTTGAGTCTAGGCACACACTTGAAAATGTTTTGAGTCATATATATATATATATATATATATATATATATATATCGGAGAGTAGGATTTCTTTTGCTCCTCGTCCCTTTATCACTCTGGTGAGGACTCCTGACGATTGCTCTATCTCTTCTACTCTAAAAAATTCACTAAATTTTTTTTAAGGATCACGCGAGTATTGTTTGGATTGTTCCGATGTCTTTGTGACGAGAACATTGTTCTCGATGCCTCCTATCATTTAGGGGTTGTGGCAGTGTCCCGGGGAGTTGAGCTCCGAGGTGTTATCGTCACAAATCTATCGCAACAGTTCTGGAATACTTAAGACGGCCGACATCGAAAACTCTTCTATGCGGTTAGTGGTGAGATAACCCCGACATCACCCAGTACTGGGGAGGTAGTCCGGGAGTATTGCCACAACTTGTATAGCAGATGCGTTTCGAAGGTCCGAGGTAAACGGTTTCCGAAAATAACTGGTTATGTGTTGAAGGATGGATACAGCTGGATGTAGGATTAGAGTTGAGTGCGCGATGCTTCCCCTGTATCCCCAACACCCGATTGCATAACTGGAAACTTTCGGAAATTAATAGGTGGGTTCATCTAGTAGATCGTAGGCATTCTTCCAACGAATGCATGATATGGAGTTCGGGGTTCTACATTGAGTGAAGTGGTTTTATGGGCGTTGTTCCAATCAGGAGTTGCATCTTAAAGGGTCCTTGGCTATGCTGATCCGGGGATTGCAAAACCCTTTTGTAACACGTTCCATGAGCTTTCAGCACGAACATGTGGAACGAAGCTTCTATCTTGTATTTGTTCTATCTGCTCCTTGTTGTTTTTATTTACCTTTTGTTCTCCCAAGTGGCTTCTCGACAAGTTGATGTACCTACGGAATTCATTCGTTCAATTCTCCGTTCGAATGATATTGTGAAGATTATGTTGCAACATATTTATCCTTTGTTTTTGTTTTGATTCTGGTATTCGAGTTGCTTCGATGTCAAATGTTGATTCCATACCTTTCCTAATCGGTGTTCTCATATTTCTATGGGAGTGATAATCCTTCTTGATCATCGAGATTGTTATGTTAAATTCTTTTCAACCGGCGTGCTTCTCTTCAAGTTAATCCGATCCTTTCAATTTGTGCAAGACCAATCCTTGGTTTTTCTCAACGGTGTCTGTTTCATTCATCCCAAATTGTCTTTGTTTTCCCCGCCCTCCCTCCCTTCTTCTTCTCGGAGCCAGAAATTCTTAAATGAGTATCCATTTTATTCATGTGATGTTTCTCATTCATTTTCTTGAATGTTCTTATCCGGTGATTTATTGTGAAGATGCTCAGGAAACTTCAAGTTCATCATTCTTTTGTTCTCAAATTCTGCCGGTGGATGTAATTCAAGCTTGGTGTTGATCATATCTGTTCCTCTTGTTTCACATGTTTTCCGTGTTGGAATTTCTTATCCAAGGCTCTCTTATTTCTTCACATCTCTTTATTCATATCCGGAGTGCTCAAGATATCTCAAAAGATTCGCGTTTCCATTCTTAATCCGTTCAAGCTATTTTGAGGATTATCATCTTATTCAAGCCATTTAATTCAATCGGTGCAATATCTCTTAAGCAATCTTTTTCAACGGTGATTTCTTTAGTGGGCCCTAACCCACAGTTCTTTTCCCAGGATCTTACCTGACTCTTCTAATTTTTTTTCTGGAGTTATACTCAAATTCTTTTCTTGCTTGGTTAAACCTTCCATCTTTTTATTCTTCCGAAGTATCTCGCAAATTCTTCATGGTAGTTCTCGTTTTCATTCTCAACATTTGTAGACCGAAGAAGAATTTCTCCTAAATCTTGGTCTTTTTCCTTCAAGATTCATGGATCTAGCTTCTTGCCATCCTCATTGTTGTTTCCGATCATGAGGAATCTTTTTATACCCATACGAAGCATTTCTTGAATTCTTTCCATTGTGATCCTCCGAAGGCCATCATTCAGAAGATTTCTTCGTTCCCAGTTTGCAACTTCGTCTTCCAAATATTCTTCATTGATGCCTCTTCGTTCGTCTCCATATTCTTACGGCGGTTCATTTAAAATTCCTTTTCCTTTGTTATCATGCAAATTCACTTGTTTCTTCCAAATCCTACCAGTGTTTCGTTGAATACTTTCTCAAGTTGGTGCGAGATCTCTCTTTAATTCGTTCCAACGAGAATAAGTAGTATGCCAAATCCTTTGGTTGTCATCAATAAATCGATGAAGGATAAGCATGACATAATTCTTTTTCTTATTTCTTCCAGGTGATTTAATTCCTTTGTCTGAAGTTCATTCATGATATCAAATTATTTGTTGTTCATCTTTTCTTTCCGGAGTTCCAAACACTCGTGTCGCGAAGCTCTATCTAAACCATTGCAAGGCTTCAATCTTATTCTTGTCATCCTTCACTTCTCATCCTTTTCTTACCGGAGTTCTTCATGGTGGCTCATCATGATTTAAATCATCCCCGAAGTCTTCATCAAGATTCTTGTCGGAGCTCAAGTATTCATCTTCTTGCATTTTGAGGTGCAATTCTTTCTACCTTATCGTTTGAGATGGTGGTATGTCATTTTGACAATTTCCCTTCATGTTTCATGATTCACAAGTTGTCAGAAATGAGATATTTAAACCCATCATTTTCTTTGTTCAGGAAATCTTCCTAACCTTTCAATTTATTCGTTGGATTTATCTTGGGTTGTATTTCACCAAAAAGCTTTCCCTAAGGATTGTTGCTATTTATGGTGCTTATAAATAACCCAAGCTTTTCATTTATCCTCTCGGCGAAATAAGTTTTTCGTCTCCTTGTTGATCTCAATCCAATCAAATGTTTTCATTAGTGGCTGGTTGTCACCTCATAACTTTGAGATGTTTTCCATAAGGCCACAACAAGCTTATTCTTTTGTTGTTGACTATTTTCAACAACTCCGTTCAACCCTTCTTCGTAAGGATGATTTTCATATTCATTTGTCCGAGAAGTTGTCTTTTTCTTCTCCGTTCTTTTCTTTCCAACAATCTAGCTTCTACTCTTTCATTTCGGAGGCATTGTGATATTGCTCTCGTTAACCATCATCTCGTTTTATCAAGATCATGCTCTTGTCCTTTCCAGTCCATTTAACAGGAGGTCATGTCCTCCGTTCAAATTCTCTCATCTAATCAAGTTTTGCCTCTATTTTCAACCGGAGTGCTGTCTGAATCCTTCTTACCCCTGGTGCCATTCTTTTAATTGTTCTGGAGGCAGTGTGATGTTGATTTCATAAAGTATCACCCATCTTCTCAAGTTCTTGTTCAATTCCTTCCATTTTCAGATGGAGTGCTGTCCAAATTATGTCATTCTTATTGCTTGGCTATACCGTTGCGGTTGCATATTCTTTTGGTTTATAAGCTCTTGTTTCTTGTCTTTCAACCTACAAGGTTCTCGTAATGTTCCTTGTTCCTCATTTTATCGGAGTGCTCTTAACTTCGTTCATCTCCGTTGTATTCTTCCTTTCAAGATTGTTCAACCCTCCAAGGTTCATTGGTTTCACTCATTTGTCAAGAGGCAACTTGTTTTTACCTCTTCTTTTTCCGTTTTATTCGGTGCCATCTCCAGGATCTCGGGTCGAGATCCTCTGTTAGTGTGGGAGAGTTGGGACGCCCCGAGACCGATGCGCCAGGTGTCAGTCAGTTATTCGTCATCGTTGCCATGTCATTTGCTTGCGTGTTGCACTTTGCCTTGTCATCATGTGCATTTCATGAGCATGCTTTCAAAACTTGCATTCGTTCGGGCTCCCCAGTTCTCTCTGTTGTCCGTTCTGAGTCCAGACACACTCGCAGCGCCGGCAACCTACTTCGCCCGAGGCCCGCCCCGCGTTGATTGCTCTAGCGCCAGCATGGATGAGGCCAGCGCCTCCACTTTCGCTAGGCCCAACTGCCCCCCTGCCAGGCCTGCAATGCCTCTTCGCCAGTTGGGCTGAAGCCCAATGTGAGCAGCCGCCTGACCCCCCTCTACACTGTTGGGCCAGCCAGTTTCGGCCCAACATGTTTTTTCCTTTCTGCGAATTTAGCTAATTTCCAGTGAAAACAGTTTTACAGTTTAGTCCTCCTACTTCATTCATTTAATAACTCACAAACCCTGCATCATATGTAAAAACTTAAGATATGTAAAATGCTCAGAATTTTGTCTAGTTTCCTAATATGCTACTTTCATCCATGATAAAAATTATTAAAATTGCTGTTTGCATTGTTTTGCTTAAATAACATGTTAAAATGGTTTAATTCATAACTAAATGACCGTAGCTCCAAATTTAATAAACTTCATATGTATTTGGGGTGGAAAATGTGTAGAATAACATGATGCACTTTGTTTTGCTGTTTAACAACTTTAAAATGTGGTAATAGGCAGAACAGTACCAAATTCATAAATATGCACATAAGGAGTTTCCGGAATTGTTGTTGTTATTTCCGGCCTCATTTAACTTGTCTAAATAGTTAGTTTACTTTTGCTTCACCTCTTGCCATGTTAACAAACATTTAATCTTGTCTTGTAAATAAACGAGAGTCAACTAAATAAATAAAATGTGGTGTTTCGTCAATATGCAGCTCGTTGCATATTGAGCTCCACTTAACTTGTAGTACTTGTTTGTGCACTTTGTCATGCCATGCATATCTAAACCGGACATGCATCATACTTGGATGTGCATCGTATGCCATGTTTATGCTTGTGTGTTTACCGTGTTGTTTGCTTCTTTCCGGTTGTTTCTCTTGTTAGCTTCGGTTCCGTTGCGGAGTTGTGAGGATTTGTTCGACTACTTCATGGACTTGTTCTTCTTCCTTGCAGAATCCCAGGCAAGATGACCATCACCTTGGATACCTTTACTATCTTTGCCATGCTAGCTGTCTCGATGCTATCGTTATATGTCGCGCTACCCATCATTTTTGTCAGCCTCTCCTTGTTGCCATGAAACCTCTAACCTTTGATACCTTCCCAGCAAACCATTGTTTGGCTATGTTACCCGCTTGCTCAGCCCCTCTTATAGCGTTGTTAGTTGCAGGTGAAGATGAAGATTGTTCCATGTTGGAACTTGATGTTTTGGGAATATCACAATATCTACTATTATTATTAACACACCTATATACTTGGCAATGGGTGGAGGGCTTGGCCTTTTGCTCGGTGTTTTGTTCCACTCATGCCACTTTAGGAGCCGATAAACCGGCGTTATGTTCCTTGATTTTGCGTTCCTTACACGGTTGGGTATATGGGGACCCCTTGACAGTTCGTCTTTGAAGAAAACTCCTCCAGCAAGGCCCAACATTGCTTTTATTTTGCCTCATAATAACAACTTAATTAATTAATTAATTAATTTGCATAGGGGGTCATGTCCTCGAGGATTCTTCTACATAACAGGGGGCCAGTGCTGATGGTGTTGGTCCCAAACTAGAGCCACTTGCGGTGCCACCCAGTTATCTGGGGTCTTCGGTTGCTGTACGTAGTGCTCGTCCGGACGTGGCCTGAGACGAGATACGCGCGGCTACTATCAGGGTGTCGGCACACCGGGAGGTCTTGCTGGACTTGTTTTACCATTGTCGAAATGTCTTGTGCACCGGGATTTCGAGTCTGATCGGGCTGTCCCTAAGATAAGGGGTTATATTATTTTTACTTCTGCTGATCGTGAGAGCTTGTGATGGGCTAAGTTGGGACACCCCTGCAGGGTTATGATCTTTCGAAAGCCGTGCCCGCAGTTATGTGGCAGATTAGAATTTGTTAATGTCCGCTGGTAGAAAACTTGACAGAGGATCCGAAGTAAAACACACAACTGTGTGAGTAACCGTGACTGTCTTTTTTCACTTTGAGAAGAGAACATGGTGGGGTTATGTTTGACTCGTAGGTAGTTCAGGATCTTTAGCGATCACTACTAGTTTGCGACTGTTTGCGTAGATGCTCTTCTTATTCTTGTACTCGTAAGTTAGCCACCATATTATGCTTAGCCGCTGCTGCAACCTCACCACTTTACCTCTTCCTACCCATTAAGCTTTGCTAGTCTTGTTACCCATGGTTATGGGATTGTTGAGTCCTCTGTGGCTCACAGATTCAACACACCCTAGATGCAGGTTTAGCCGAGAATGATGCAGGAGATGGATCAGAACTTCACCGGGAGCTCGATGAAGAGAGTGGCCGTACGTATGTGACGTTTTTCGACGATCAGTAGTGGTTCCTACTAGGGTCTATCGAACCTTGTGTTTATGGTATCTTTCATTTGGATCTTCGTCCGTAGTCGGACTGTGATGTTATTTGGATGATGATTGTTTATGTAATGCATTGTGTGACATGGTGAGTGTAAGCCAACTACTCTTTTGCAATTTCATCCCTCTTTTACATGAGTTGTGCAAAGATACCATACTTGAGATCATTCTAGTATGAGATTATGCCTTTAAGTCATGCCTCGACACGTAGGAGGTATAGTCTCATACTGGGCATTATACCTTGTAAGGAAAGATTTGGTATTATTGATCCTAGTAATGAAATATGTGGCCATTCTGACATTATCATCCAGTTTGTGCATTTATATTGTTGGTTAAATCATGAAACATATCTTGTTACTTGATATGTTGAATAATGAGCAAGATATTTGCTTGATATGTTGACAGGAGCATGATATGTTCACAGGAGCATGATATGTTGACTAATGGCCAAATATTTCTGGCATTTTCATTTCGGGCGTAATCTTCATGTTTACAACAACACCAAAAGCATTCAAATGTTTGCAGCATGTTATGATCTATGATCATGACAAGCACATAGTACTAGAAGTTCCAGCTTGTGCACTTGGAGTTGTTTTCCTGGGAGGTTTAAACCTTGAAGCAGTTCCAGAAGTTGGGGCTGATCTTGCTGCAGGTTGAGAAGTAGGTGCAGTTCCAGATGAGGTTGGGGTTGATCTTGCTGCAGGTTGAGAAGTAGGTGTGGTTCCAGATTAGGTTGGGGCTGATCTTGCTGTAGGTTGAGTAGTAGCTTGTGTAGTACCAGCTTGCAGTAGCATTCATGCACAATTACTTGAAGGCAAGTCAAATGATCTAAAATCACTAGTAAGCAACCGTATTAATTCACAGCTACTAAACTCATCTAAAATTACCTCGGTGGCTTTTCTTTTCTTGCCTGCCTTCACAAGATGTGCATTTTTTTCTTGCCCTTCTCTAGATTCTTCTTGCAACCAGATCTGTTGTGGCCTGTAGTGCCACACATTGAACAAATAATAACAATGCCATGTTTGCTCATTTTTTTGCCAACTGGATTCTCATGTTCTTCCCTCTTCCTAGAATTTCTCTTAGGCCTTCCTGGCATTCTAACACTAACATAATCAGGAGCTTGTGGCCTAGGTTTTTTCAGAAATAGGTCACATCTCCTCACCTTCCACAGGTGCCACATCGCCTCACCTTCCACGGGTGCCACATCTCCTCACCTTCCACAGGTTCCAAGCAATGCTCATAAATTTTGTTGAATGTGTTAATGCTATAGCAAGGATCAATGTAATCTTCCACTTGTTTCCCACACTTGTATATTGTTGTTATGGCATGGGAACAAGGAAGGCCTGGAAGTTGGAAATAACCACATGAACAAGTTCTTTTTTCAAGACTTATAGTGTATTGCCTTCTTCTCCCAGTTACCGGTCACACTTCAAAACCATCTTTGCCATTCCAAAGGATCTCCATGAACTGTGTTCTTGCTATGCTGGCTTTCAACTTTCTAAATATTCTAGGGCATATTTTTCCATGAAACTTCATATCTTTGGTCCTCTATTATTGAATTCTAGCAAATATTTTCTTCCTTATTTTCTCTAGCATGGAAATTAATGGATAAACCTTGCATCCACAATTGCATGATTGAAAGATTCACACAAGTTGTTATCCACTGACTCATAGTTGGAACCAATTGAAAAATATGCACGTACCTAGTGTATTGGTTCTGTTCTCATGATATCTTTTGCACCCCCTGGTGTTTCTTGTCGTCGGTGTAAAAACCGGCAGATCTCGGGTAGGGGGGCCCAAGCTGTGCGTCTGAAGATAGATGGTAACATGAGGCAGGGGACACGCTGTTTACCCAGGTTCAGGCCCTATCGATCGAGGTAAAACCCTACTTCCTGCTATATTAATATGGATGAATATGTGTACAAGAGTTGATCTACCACGAGATCGTAATGGCTAAACCCTAAGTCTAGCCGATGGGGATATTGTAATGACGATGATCCATCTACAGACTAAACCCCTCGGCTTATATACACGCCTGAGGAGACCTAGGGTTACAAGGATGACTTGGGGAGGAAGTAATTGATACATCCGGACTCAAAACCTGTCGTTCTACGTACATAGGAGTCGTGACCGAATACGGGGGAAGGTCTTTGATACGTCCAAAAGTATCTATAATTTCTGCTTGCTCCATGCCACTTTTGGGTGATATTGCTATGATATTCATACACTTCCATACACTTTTGATCATATTTGGACTAACTTACTAATCCAGTGCACCCCAGTGCCAGTTTCTGTTTTCGGCTGTTTTTGTATTTCAGGTTTTCACGTTTCGAGAACTGCCCAGAAAAATACAGAAAAAATATATAAAAAATCAGCGTATCGGGAACGACACTACTTCCGAAGGGGAGCCTGGGGGGGCCACAGGGGCCCCAGGCGCCCTGTGGGCGCGCCCCCCCCCTGGGCCGCGCCGGGGGGGCGCCTCGGCACCCCGAGAGCCCCCCGGTGCCCTGTTTTGGCAGATATTTAAAGGGTCCCCCGTAACCCTTGAAAGAAGACTTCTTTTCGCGATCCCATCTCTGTTCCGCCGCCGCCGCCGCTTCCAAGATCGGGAGCACCAGGAGAACTCTTCCCGGCACCCTGCCGGAGGGGAGGATCACCACCGGGAGCTTCTCCACCACCATGGACGCCTCCCGGATGACTCGTGAGTAGTCTCCCTTGGACCATGAGTCCATGACCAGTAGCTATGTGATGTTCTCCTCCCGTTCTTGTTCTTCACTAATTAGTCCTCGTGAGCTGCCCTACATGATCGAGGCACCTATGTAATCCTTGTGTTGTTGCTATGTTGAGTTTGCTGGGATCCGATGGATTATGAGATTATGTTCAGATTGATCTTGAGTAATATATTTGATTCACCTCTTTTATATTTTAGTTCATAAGTAATTCTTGCATGTTCTCCGTTGTTATTTATTGCTTTGGCCGAGTAGTAAGTAGTGACTCCAAGAGGGAACGTTATGCTCGATTGTGGGTTCATGCCCTCGATGACTAGCTTGAGTGACAGAAACATGAGTCTAGGGGATGTGCTGTTGCCACAAGGGGGAAAACAACGGTGCTTGTGCCCGCGGGTGCAAGGATTGTTTACTTTACGCAAAGTTCTTTTAATGCAGTTGTCTGTTGCATTGAGTTTACACTATGGGTGGGACTCGCAACTTAATACCAGCGAGATGTTCTGGATAGATATCTCAAGGTGGATGATTAGTAGTAGATGCAGATGGATTTCGGTCTACTTACTTTGGCGTACCGCCCATGCTTTGAACCTCAACCTTTCTTGCAATGTAGTCAGCATTGGTTTGCGTTCATGGTCCTGTCAATTGCCCAGCTGTAATTTGTTACCTCACATAGCTGTTTTATCGTCTTTTGGGAGAGAGACATCACTAGTGAACATCATGTGACTCCGGTCCATATTACTATCATTGATCACATACACTATTTTACTTTCCGCTATTTTATTTACTATTGCAAAACACTATCTATCACTACTATCATATTGCTTTTAACCCTTTGTGAACTACAAGGCCGGAGAGATTGACAACCTCTCTATACTGGTTGGGAGCAAAGTTATTTGTATCTGTGTGCAGGTCCACGTTGATTGCTAATTGCGCCGTTAGCAGTTGACACCTACCTGCTGAACCTAGGAGTCTCTGGGGATTTGATCCTTGGCATCTTTGCTAGGGGAAAACACTTCTACTTACTGCATCTTACACCTTCCACTTGGGGTAATCCAACGAGGGGTTCGAGGCCCATCAAGGAGTATTTTCTGGCGCCATTGCCGGAGACTCCACTCTTCAGGATAGGGGAGTTGCATGCTATCTTTTACCTTTGCTTTTTAGTCTTGTTAGTTTACCTATCATATTTGCTTTAGTTCCTTTTATCAAAAATCACAAAAAATTTATTTACCTTCCTGTTAGTAGTACTATCTGTTTAGTTAAACATGTTAGGATTTGGAGCTTTGAGGGAATCAGAAGTTTTAGATTTCCATCAAAGGGATGGAGAAAATATGAAGAAGGCATGGGACAGAATTTCTGATGCACATAGGAGAATTATGCCTTGGATACCTATAAAAATTGTGCTTAGGAATTTTTACCATGGTCTTTTTAAATGGTGTAAACACTCCCTTGACATTATAGCTGAGGGAGATTTCTTAGAATGTGATGAAGCTAGAGCTCTTGAAATTATACATGGTCTATCTAGTTACTTTGTTTATGATCATAACTTTGATACTATCATAGATAGACTTGCTACTATTGAAAAAAGAATGGATGCTCTAGACTGAACGAAGGCAGAGAAACCCAAACCCAATAAGGGAGATATTTTGGAAATAGATAATGACTGGGAACCTCTTGTTAGGATTAGCATCTCTAATCAAGACTTCCTTGCTTATTGTGATATTGGATCTATGGTTTCTACTATGCCAAAAATTGTTCATGATTCTTTAAAATTTAACATGGATAGATTACCATCTTATCATGAACATACTAATGGAGATATTTCTGAAATCCAGGGGAAAATAAAAGACGTGCCAGTTAAATTCCTTAAAGGGATTGCAATGATTGATTTCTTCATCATGGAGCCAAACCAAGGAAATATAGTGCTTGGAAGGGACTTCCTCCGAGCAGTTAAGGGCTTCATTGATATAGGTAAGGGACAAATCCGCTTACGCGGGAAGGCAAAAGGTGTGTACCCCTTTCCTAGAAGGAACAAGAATGAACTTGTTGAGGAATCATTTGAACCAATGTATAACTCTGATTATTATGATGATTATTGATTCCTCTATGCATTATGCCTAGCTTAAAGGCATAAAAGAAAGCGCTTTTGGGAGGCAGCCCACATGAATAATTTTTTTGCTTTTGTTGTGTCTTGATGTTGTTTACTGCTGTAGCATCATCATTGTATCTTTGCTTTTCATATTTGTGCCAAGTATAGCCTCTGATTGCTAGAAAGTTCAAAAGTTGTGAGGTGCTGTCCAGGAAACAGATTCTGTCCTTGGATAGAAAAATTCGTATAAAATCACCAGATCATCTTTTTGGTCTGAATTTTTTCGACAGCGTTCCCTATATAATTGTCTTTCGTGCGTCAGTTCTGAGTTTTTTGATTTGAGTTGCAGAAGTATCCCGAACAGGTCAATTACTGCCTGCTGTTCTGTTTTTCACAGATTCTGTCCTGTTTTGCCTTACCTTCACTTTGCAAATTAAGAACTTGCTTTTTCTTTGCAAAAACCTTTTGGCAATCTTGAGAAACAGTAGAACTTCAAGAATATCCTTATTTCCAGAAAGGTATAATTATTTTATTAAGGGTACTAACCTCGCTAATCAGATTATGAATGAGTTATGTATGAAGGGAGTTTTCAAGTGTGCGAGGGAAGATGATAAAAAGATTCAGGAGTGTCAAGCGCTCAAGCTTGGGGATGCTGTTGGGGAATGTAGTATTTTAAAATTTTCCTACGATCACGCAAGATCTATCTACCAGATGCATAGCAACGAGAGGGAAGAGTGTGTCTACGTACCCTCGTAGACCGGGAGCGGAAGCGTCAAGTGACGCGGTTGATGTTGTCGAACTTCTTCGCGATCCAACCGATCAAGCACCGAACGTACGGCACCTCCGCGTTCAGCACACGTTCAGCTTGATGACGTCCCACGAGCTCTTGATCCAGTTGAGCTTCACGGGAGAGTTTCGTCAGCACGACGGCGTGGTGACGGATATGATGTATTCACCGGCGCAGGGCTTTGCCGAAGCACCGCGACGGTATGACCGAGGTGTGTTTCTGTGGAGGGGGGCACCGCACACGGCTGGAACAATTCAACTTGTGTGTCTTTGGGTGCCCCCCTGCCCCCGTATATAAAGGAGCAAGGGGGAGGCCGGCCGGCCCTTGTTTGGTGCGGCTAGGGTGCAATCCTACTAGGAATAGGATCGCAATCCTATTCCTAGTAGGAACCACCAAAGAAGGAAGAGAGGGAATAGGAAAAGAAGAAGAGGTGGCGCCCCCCAACTCCTAGTCCAACTAGGAACCCTAGGTGGGGCGCCGGCCAGCCCTATGGGCTGCCTCTCTCTTTTCCATGAGGCCCACTATGGACCATCCCCCTTCGTAGGGGGTTCCGGTAACCCCCTCCGGCAATCCCGTTAAATCCGAAACTTTTCCGGTATACTTCCGGTGTCCGAATATAGTCGTCCAATATATCAATCTTTATGTCTCGGACATTCCGAGACTCCTCGTCATGTCCGTGATCTCATCCGGGACTCCGAACTACCTTTGGTACATCAATACTCATAAACTCATAATACCGATCGTCATCAAACGTTAAGCGTGCGGACCCTACGGGTTCGAGAACTATGTAGACATGACCGAGACTCATCTCCGGTCAATAACCAATAGCGGAACCTGGATGTTCATATTGGCTCCTACATATTCTACGAAGATCTTTTATCGGTCAGAACCGCATAACAACATATGTTGTTCCTTTTGTCAACGGTATGTTACTTGCCCGAGATTCGATCGTCGGTATCTCTATACCTAGTTCAATCTCGTTACCGGCAAGTCTCTTTACTCGTTCCATAACACATCATCTCGTGACTAACTCATTAGTCTTTTGCTTGCAAGGCTTATTGTGATGTGTGTTATCGAGAGGGCCCAGAGATACCTCTCCGACACTCGGAGTGACAAATCCTAATCTTGATCTATGCCAACACCACGAATACTTTCGGAGACACCTGTAGAGCATCTTTATGATCACCCAGTTACGTTGTGACGTTTGATAGCACACAAGGTGTTCCTACGGTATTCGGGAGTTGCATAATCTCATAGTCATAGGAACATGTATAAGTCATGAAGAAAGCAATCGCAGTAAAACTAAACGATCATAGTGCTATGCTAACGGATGGGTCTTGTCCATCACATCATTCTCCTAATGATGTGATCCCATTGATCAAATGACAACTCATGTCTATGGCTAGGAAACATAACCATCTTTGATCAATGGGCTAGTCTAGTAGAGGCATACTAGGGACATACTGTTTTGTCTATGTATTCACACATGTACCAAGTTTCCCGTTAATACAATTCTAGCATGAATAATAAACATTTATCATGATATAAGGAAATATAAATAACAACTTTATTATTGCCTCTAGGGCATATTTCCTTCAGTTTCCCACTTGCACTAGAGTCAATAATCTAGCTCACATCGCCATGTGATTTAATACCGATAGTTCACATCGTTATGTGAATAACACCCATAGTTCACATCGCCATGTGACCAAAACCCAAAGGGTTTACTAGAGTCAATAATCTAGTTCACATTGCTATGTGATTAATACCCAAGAGTAATAAGGTGTGATCATGTTTTGCTTGTGAGAGAAGTTTAGTCAACGGGTCTGTCACATTCAGATCCGTATGTATTTCGCAAATTTCTATGTCTACAATGCTCTGCATAGAGCTACTCTAGCTAATTGCTCCCACTTTCAATACGCATCCAGATTGATACTTAGAGTCATCTCGATTTAGTGTCAAAGCTTGCATCGGCGTAACCCTTTACGACGAACTCTTTATTACCTCCATAATCGAGAAACATTTCCTTAGTCATCCAGTTACTAAGGATAATTTTGACCGCTGTACAGTGATCTACTCCTGGATCACTATTGTACCCCCTTGACAAACTCATGGCAAGGTACACAACATGTTTGGTACACAACATGGCATACTTTATAGAACCTATGGCTGAGGCATAGGGAATGACTTTCATTCTCTCTATATTTTTGCAGTGGTCGGGCATTGAGTCTTACTCAACTTCATACCTTGTAATACAGGCAAGAACCCTTTCTTTGACTGATCCATTTTGAACTTCTTCAAAATCTTATCAAGGTATGTGCTTTGTGAAAGTCCAATTAAGCGTCTTGATCTATCTCTATAGATCTTGATGCCTAATATACAAGCAGCTTCACCGAGGTCTTTCATTGAAAAACTCTTATTCAAGTATCCTTTTATGCTGTCCAGAAATTCTATATCATTTCCAATCAACAATATGTCATCCACATATAATATTAGAAATGCTACAGAGCTCCCACTCACTTTCTTGTAAATACAGGCTTCTCCAAAAGTCTGTATAAAACCATATGCTTTGAGCACCTCATCAAAGCGTATATTCCAACTCCGAGATGCTTGCACCAGTCCATAGATGGATCGCTGGAGCTTGCATACTTTGTTAGCACCTTTTGGATCGACAAAACCTTCTGGTTGCATCATATACAACTCTTCTTTGAGATATCCATTCAGGAATGCAGTTTTGACATCCATTTGCCAGATTTCATAATCATAAAATGCGGCAATTGCTAACATGATTCGGACAGTCAACTCCTTGAACTTGTCGAAAACCTTTCGCAACAAGTCGAGCTTTGTAAACAGTAACATTACCGTCTGCGTCGGTCTTCCTCTTGAAGATCCATTTATTTTCGATGGCCTGCCGATCATCGGGCAAGTCAACCAAAGTCCATACTTTGTACTCATACATGGATCCCATCTCAGATTTCATGGCTTCAAGCCATTTTGCGGAATCTGGGCTCATCATCGCTTCCTCATAGTTCGTAGGTTCATCATGGTCTAGTAACATGATTTCCAGAACTGGGTTGCCGTACCACTTCTGGTGCGGAACGTACTCTGGTTGATCTACGACGTTCAGTAGAAATTTGATCCGAAGTTTCATGATCATCATCATTAACTTCCTGACTGATTGGTGTAGGAATCACTGGAACAATTTTCTGTGATGTACTACTTTCCAATCCGGGAGAAGGTACAATTACCTCATCAAGTTCTACTTTCCTCCCACTCACTTCTTTCGAGAGAAACTCTTTCTCTAGAAAGGATCCATTCTTAGCAACGAATATCTCGCCTTCGGATCTGTGATAGAAGGTGTACCCAACAGTCTCTTTTGGGTATCCTATGAAG
Organism: Secale cereale; assembly: GCA_902687465.1. Taxonomy (NCBI): domain Eukaryota; kingdom Viridiplantae; phylum Streptophyta; class Magnoliopsida; order Poales; family Poaceae; genus Secale; species Secale cereale. The sequence goes on from LR738710.1 coordinate 867,599,888, forward strand.
ACACATTTCTCCGACTTGGGTTCGAGCTTATCAGGTTTGAAGCTTTTTCACATAAGCATCGCAGCCCCAAACTTTAAGAAACGACAACTTTGGTTTCTTGCCAAACCATAGTTCATAAGGTGTCGCATTAACGGATTTAGATGGTGCCCTATTTAACGTGAATGTAGCTGTCTCTAATGCATAACCCCAAAAGCGATAGTGGTAGATCGGTAAGAGACATCATCGATCGCACCATATCTAATAAAGTACGGTTATGACGTTCGGACACACCATTACGCTGTGGTGTTCCGGGTGGCATGAGTTGTGAAACTATTCCACATTGTTTCAAATGAAGACCAAACTCGTAACTCAAATATTCTCCTCCACGATCAGATCGTAGAAACTTTATTTTCTTGTTACGATGATTCTCTACTTCACTCTGAAATTCTTTGAACTTTTCAAATGTTTCAGACTTGTGCTTCATTAAGTAGATATACCCATATCTGCTCAAATCATCAGTGAAGGTCAGAAAATAACGATACCCGCCGCGTGCTTCAACACTCATTGGTCCACATACATCAGTATGTATGATTTCCAACAAATCTGTTGCTCGCTCCATGGTTCCGGAGAACGGAGTTTTAGTCATCTTGCTCATGAGGCATGGTTCGCAAGCACCAAGTGATTCATAATCAAGTGATTCCAAAAGTCCATCACTATGGAGTTTCTTCCTGCGTTTTACACCAATATGACCTAAACGGCAGTGCCACAAATAAGTTGCACTATCATTATTAACCTTGCATCTTTTGGCTTCAATATTATGAATATGTGTATTACCACGATCGAGATCCAACAAACTATTTTCATTGGGTGTATGACCATCGAAGGTTTTATTCATGTAAACAGAATAACAATTATTCTATGACTTTAAATGAATAACCGTATTGCAACAAATATGATCAAATCATATTCATGCTCAACGCAAATGCCAAATAACATTTATTTAGGTTTTAAACTAATCCCGAAAGTATAGGGAGTGTGCGATGATGATCATATCAATCTTGGAACCACTTCCAACACACATCATCACTTCACCTTTAACTAGTCTCTGTTCATTCTGCAATTCTCGTTTCGAGTTACTAATTTTAGCAACTGAACCGGTATCAAATACCCAGGGGTTTCTATGAACACTAGTAAAGTACACATCAATAATCTGTATATCAAAATATACCTTTGTTCACTTTGCCATCCTTCTTATCCGCCAAGTATCTAGGGCAGTTCCACTTCCAGTGACCATTTCCTTTGCAGTAGAAGCACTTAGTTTCAGGCTTGAGTTTAGCTTTGGGTTTCTTCATGGGAGTGACAACTTGCTTGTCATTCTTCTTGAAGTTCCCCTTCTATCCCTTTGCCTTTTACTTGAAACAAGTGGTCTTGTTAACCATCAACACTTGATGCTCTTTCTTGATTTCTACCTTCGCCGATTTCAGCATCGCGAAGAGCTCGGGAATTACTTTCGTCATCCCTTGCATATTATAGTTCATCACGAAGTTCTACTAACTTGGTGATAGTGACTAGAGAACTTTGTCAATTACTATCTTATCTGGAAGATTAACTCCCACTTGATTCAAGCAATTGCAGTACCCAGACAATCTGAGCACATGCTCACTGGTTGAGCTATTCTCCTCCATCTTGTAGGCAAAGTACTGTCAGAGGTCTCATACCTCTTGACACGGGCATGAGTATGAAATACTAATTTCAACTCTTGGAACATCTTATATGCTCCGTGGCGTTCAAAACGTTTTTGAAGTCCCGATTCTAAACCGTAAAGTATGGTGCACTAAACTATCAAGTAGTCATCATATCGAGCTTTTGTCAAAACGTTCGTAATGTCTGCATCTGCTCCTGCAATAGGTCTGTCACCTAGCGGTGCATCAAGGACATGATTCTTCTGTGCAGCAATGAGGATAATCCTCAGATCACGGAACGATTCCGCATCATTGCTACTAACATCTTTCAACTTAGTTTTCTCTAGGAACATATAAAATAAACGGGGAGCAACATCGCGAGCTATTGATCTACAACATAGATATGTTAATACTACCAGGACTAAGTTCATGATAAATTAAAGTTCAATATAATCATATTACTTAAGAACTCCCACTTAGATAGACATCCCTCCGGTCATCTAAATGATCACGTGATCCAAATCAACTAAACCATGTCCGATCATCACGTGAGATGGAGTAGTTTCAATGGTGAACATCTTATGTTGATCATATCTACTATATGATTCACGCTCGACCTTTCAGTCTCCAGTGTTCCGAGGCCATATCTGCATATGCTAGGCTCGTCAAGTTTAACCCGAGTATTCCGCGTGTGCAAAACTGGCTTACACCCGTTGTATTTGAACGTAGAGCTTATCACACCCGATCATCATGTGGTGTCTCGGCACGACGAACTTTCGCAACGGTGCATACTCAGGGAGAACACTTATACCTTGAAATTTAGTAAGGGATCATCTTATAATGCTACCGTCGTTCTAAGCAAAATAAGAAGCATAATAAGATAAACATCACATGCAATCAAAATATGTGACATGATATGGCCATCATCATCTTGTGCTTTTGATCTCCATCTCCAAAGCACCGTCATGATCACCTTTGTCACCGGCGCGACACCTTGATCTCCATCGTAGCATCGTTGTCGTCTCGCCAACTATTGCTTCTACGACTATCGCTACCGCTTAGTGATAAAGTAAAGCAATTACATGGCGATTGCATTTCATACAATAAAGCGACAACCATATGGCTCCTGCCAGTTGCCGATAACTTTACAAAACATGATCATCTCATACAAAACCGTATAACTCATCATGTCTTGACCATATCACATCACAACATGCCCTGCAAAAACAAGTTAGACGTCCTCTACTTTGTTGTTGCAAGTTTTACGTGGCTGCTACGGGCTTAGCAAGAACCGTTCTTAACTACGCATATAAAACCACAACGATGTTTCGTCAAGTATGTGCTGTTTTAACCTTCACAAGGACCGGGCGTAGCCACACTTGATTCAGCTAAAGTGAGAGAGACAGACACCCACCAGTCACCTTTAAGCAACGAGTGCTCGTAACGGTGAAACCAGTCTCGCGTAAGCATACGCGTAATGTCGGCCCGGGCCGCTTCATCTCACAATACCGCCGAAGCAAAGTATGACATGCTGGTAAGCAGTATGACTAGTATCGCCCACAACTCATTGTGTTCTACTCGTGCATATCATCTACGCATAGACCTGGCTCATGATGCCACTGTTGGGGAACGTAGTATTTTAAAATTTTCCTACGATCACGCAAGATCTATCTACCAGATGCATAGCAACGAGAGGGAAGAGTGTGTCTACGTACCCTCGTAGACCGGGAGCGGAAGCGTCAAGTGACGCGGTTGATGTTGTCGAACTTCTTCGCGATCCAACCGATCAAGCACCGAACGTACGGCACCTCCGCGTTCAGCACACGTTCAGCTTGATGACGTCCCACGAGCTCTTGATCCAGTGGAGCTTCACGGGAGAGTTTCGTCAGCACGACGGCGTGGTGACGGATATGATGTATTCACCGGCGCAGGGCTTCGCCTAAGCACCGCGACGGTATGACCGAGGTGTGTTTCTGTGGAGGGGGGCACCGCACACGGCTGGAACAATTCAACTTGTGTGTCTTTGGGTGCCCCCTGCCCCCGTATATAAAGGAGCAAGGGGGGAGGCCGGCCGGCCCTTGTTTGGTGCGGCTAGGGTGCAATCCTACTAGGAATAGGATTGCAATCCTATTCCTAGTAGGAACCACCAAAGAAGGAAGAGAGGGAATAGGAAATGAAGAAGAGGTGGCGCCCCCAACTCCTAGTCCAACTAGGAACCCTAGGTGGGGCGCCGGCCAGCCCTATGGGCTGCCTCTCTCTTTTCCATGAGGCCCACTATGGACCATCCCCCTTCGTAGGGGGTTCCGGTAACCCCCTCCGGCAATCCCGTTAAATCCGAAACTTTTCCGGTATACTTCCGGTGTCCGAATATAGTCGTCCAATATATCAATCTTTATGTCTCGGACATTCCGAGACTCCTCGTCATGTCCGTGATCTCATCCGGGACTCCGAACTACCTTCGGTACATCAATACTCATAAACTCATAATACCGATCGTCATCAAACGTTAAGCGTGCGGACCCTACGGGTTCGAGAACTATGTAGACATGACCGAGACTCATCTCCGGTCAATAACCAATAGCGGAACCTGGATGTTCATATTGGCTCCTACATATTCTACGAAGATCTTTTATCGGTCAAAACCGCATAACAACATACGTTGTTCCTTTTGTCAACGGTATGTTACTTGCCCGAGATTCGATCGTCGGTATCTCTATACCTAGTTCAATCTCGTTACCGGCAAGTCTCTTTACTCGTTCCATAACACATCATCTCGTGACTAACTCATTAGTCTTTTGCTTGCAAGGCTTATTGTGATGTGTGTTACCGAGAGGGCCCAGAGATACCTCTCCGACACTCGGAGTGACAAATCCTAATCTTGATCTATGCCAACACCACAGATACTTTCGGAGACACCTGTAGAGCATCTTTATGATCACCCAGTTACGTTGTGACGTTTGATAGCACACAAGGTGTTCCTACGGTATTCGGGAGTTGCATAATCTCATAGTCATAGGAACATGTATAAGTCATGAAGAAAGCAATAGCAGTAAAACTAAACGATCATAGTGCTATGCTAACGGATGGGTCTTGTCCATCACATCATTCTCCTAATGATGTGATCCCGTTGATCAAATGACAACTCATGTCTATGGCTAGGAAACATAACCATCTTTGATCAATGAGCTAGTCTAGTAGAGGCATACTAGGGACATATTGTTTTGTCTATGTATTCACACATGTACCAAGTTTCCCGTTAATACAATTCTAGCATGAATAATAAACATTTATCATGATATAAGGAAATATAAATAACAACTTTATTATTGCCTCTAGGGCATATTTCCTTCAGATGCCCCCGTGCACCCCCAAGAAATATTCAAGGAGACTCAAGCGTCTAAGCTTGGGGATGCCCCCGTGCATCCCCTTCTCCATCAACATTATCAGTTCGTCTTTCGTTCCGCTATATTTTTATCACTTCATGTGTTATGTGCTATGCTTGGAGCGTCTTGCTTTTAGTTTTCTTTTTAGTTTTTCATAACGAGTCGGAACCCAGCATTCCTTTATGTGGGAGAGAAACACGCTCCACCTCTACCTAGAACATTACATAGAATTTTCATTGTCTATCTATGTTGTGTGTGTTCTTTGTCTTTTAAATAGCTACTATCGTGCTCTGCTCTTAGTATTCATGCTTATCTTTTCAAGAGCTTTTATTTAGTTGGTTGCTTGAACTCTTTTTAATTATCATGATCACCTTATTAAGAGAGTTTGCTTCCGTTGCATTGGTTAATGTGTCTATGATAAAGATGCTACTTTCATGATGGTGCTTAGTAGTTCAGGTTTTCTTATGGTTAATTTCAAATAGCTGGGGGATTCCCAATGTGTTATTGGAGTACCAACTTGGTTTGTTTGCCTATGATGTGGTATGGTTTAGTAATATCTTCCTTTGAGAATTTATTTTGATTGACTTGGCGTATGCTCACGCATATTCAAGACTGTAAAGAAAGTCTGTCAAGCCTTGATGATCTTTTGTTTCTGAGTAGCGATATAACTACCATGCCTGATTCAATATTGCTTTGTCGCTCTGCATGATTATGACCGTCATTGCTCTCTTAGTTGGTTGCTCCCAGTCTTTTGCTAACCTACACCTGCACTAAGCAAATTAACCATGCAATACATAGCTCATGGGAAAGTAGCCTAAAAACTATTGTGGTAAAGAATATGTTGCTTATGTATCTTATTTCTTATGAGTTGCTTGCTGAGCGGTAACCATGTTTCTGGGGACGCCATCAACTGTCACACTTTTGTTGAATATCATGTGAGTTGCTATGCATGTTCGCCTTGTCTGAAGTAAGGGTGATTTACCGTGGGTTGAATTAATATGCATAGTGTTAGAGAAGAACATTGGGCCGCCAACCAAAGCCATGCATCATGGTGGAAGTTTTAGCTTGGACCTTAATCCTCAATCTCTCATGAGAATATGCTTATGCATTTAAGAGGAGTCCATCATCTATTTTCTATGTTGTCCCGGTATGGATGTCCTCAAGTTGAGATTTATCAAAAACGAGAAATCAAATGCGATCTATCTCCTTGGACCTTTGTACAGGTGGCATAGAGGTACCCCTTTGTGACACTTGGTAAAAACATATGCAATGCAATGATAACCCATGGGGATCCGAGCTAATTAGGACAAGGAGCGAGCACTATGGTATTCGATGCATGAGGCTTGCAACTTATAAGATGTTTTATACATGACACATATGAAGTACTACTACCGTTGACACAATTGCTTCCATGTTTCAAAATAAAAAGCTCTAGCACTCTAAGCACCAACTACTGAGAGCATGATTGTCATTCTGAGTATAATGTGCATTCTCCCAAAGTAGCATTGTCTTTTGCATGATTGTGATATCGTTTATTCTGAAATGATTGTATCTAGTCATCACTTAAACCTTGAAGGTGCCCCTGCACTTATGTTTTGCATCACTAAAGGGGGCAAGCTAGATATCACTTGATCATATTTGCACATCATGTTCATTGCAAATCTTTTTGATGTTTCAGTTTCATGTTGTAAAACTTTCAGTCATTTGTGATTCTCTCTTGAGACAACTTAATTACTTTAGAATCATCGTCTCAGTAAGCATTTTTCATATGACTATGAGAAAGTCTTATATGGTTAATAGCATGTCACCACAGAAATTATTCTTGTTATCATTTACCTACTCGAGGACGAGCAGGAATTAAGCTTGGGGATGTTGATACGTCCAAAACGTATCTATAATTTCTGCTTGCTCCATGCCACTTTTGGGTGATATTGCTATGATATTCATACACTTCCATACACTTTTGATCATATTTGGACTAACTTACTAATCCAGTGCACCCCAGTGCCAGTTTCTGTTTTCGGCTGTTTTTGTATTTCAGGTTTTCACGTTTCGAGAACTGCCCAGAAAAATACAGAAAAAATATATAAAAAATCAGCGTATCGGGAACGACACTGCTTCCGAAGGGGAGCCTGGGGGGGGGGGGGCACAGGGGCCCCAGGCGCCCTGTGGGCGCCCCCCCCCTGGGCCTCGCCAGGGGGGCGCCTCGGCACCCCGAGAGCCCCCCGGTGCCCTATTTTGGCAGATATTTAAAGGGTCCCCCGTAACCCTTGAAAGAAGACTTCTTTTCGCGATCCCATCTCTGTTCCGCCGCCGCCGCCGCTTCCAAGATCGGGAGCACCAGGAGAACTCTTCCCGGCACCCTGCCGGAGGGGAGGATCACCACCGGGAGCTTCTCCACCACCATGGACGCCTCCCGGATGACTCGTGAGTAGTCTCCCTTGGACCATGAGTCCATGACCAGTAGCTATGTGATGTTCTCGTCCCATTCTTGTGCTTCACTAATTAGTCCTCGTGAGCTGCCCTACATGATCGAGGCACCTATGTAATCCTTGTGTTGTTGCTATGTTGAGTTTGCTGGGATCCGATGGATTATGAGATTATGTTCAGATTGATCTTGAGTAATATATTTGATTCACCTCTTTTATATTTTAGTTCATAAGTAATTCTTGCATGTTCTCCGTTGTTATTTATTGCTTTGGCCGAGTAGTAAGTAGTGACTCCAAGAGGGAACGTTATGCTCGATTGTGGGTTCATGCCCCTCGATGACTAGCTTGAGTGACAGAAACATGAGTCTAGGGGATGTGCTGTTGCCACAAGGGGGAAAACAACGGTGCTTGTGCCCGCGGGTGCAAGGATTGTTTACTTTACGCAAAGTTCTTTTAATGCAGTTGTCTGTTGCATTGAGTTTACACTATGGGTGGGACTCGCAACTTAATACCAGCGAGATGTTCTGGATAGATATCTCAAGGTGGATGATTAGTAGTAGATGCAGATGGATTTCGGTCTACTTACTTTGGCATACCGCCCATGCTTTGAACCTCAACCTTTCTTGCAATGTAGTCAGCATTGGTTTGCGTTCGTGGTCCTGTCAATTGCCCAGCTGTAATTTGTTACCTCACATAGCTGTTTTATCGTCTTTTGGGAGAGAGACATCACTAGTGAACATCATGTGACTCCGGTCCATATTACTATCATTGATCACATACACTATTTTACTTTCCGCTATTTTATTTACTATTGCAAAACACTATCTATCACTACTATCATATTGCTTTTAACCCTTTGTGAACTACAAGGCCGGAGAGATTGACAACCTCTCTGTACTCGTTGGGAGCAAAGTTATTTGTATCTATGTGCAGGTCCACGTTGATTGCTAATTGCGCCGTTAGCAGTTGACACCTACCTGCTGAACCTAGGAGTCTCTGGGGATTCGATCCTTGGCATCTTTGCTAGGGGAAAACACTTCTACTTACTGCATCTTACACCTTCCACTTGGGGTAATCCAACGAGGGGTTCGAGGCCCATCAGTCTTCTGCTTCTTCTTTATGCGGCCCACCAGTGCGGCCTAGCTTCATTGACCTAGATGCGTGAGGACCCATGAATACATGACTCCCTCAGTAGCCCCCGGACTTGCCTTCAAGGACGAGATTGTATCCAGCTTCATGTCTTCGGTCTTGCAAGGTGAGTCCTTCTGGATGATAGTCTGGCTTCTTTAAATAATATAACTTGCCGGTTCCTCGCCGCCATCGCCTTGGCTTCCACGTGTTCAATGAATGCGAACCGTCTGGGCGTCTTTTTGCAAATACCCCCCTGACTATTCAGATAAAACGCATATATAAGGGAATAGATCCAATTGCTTCTCCATCTCATTCCACGCAGAAGAAATCCCTAGTGCCTGCAAAAAATCTTCAGATATGGCCAGTGTTCCGAGCTCCTCCTCCCGCCCTCATGGCCCTAGTGCAGGAGATTGGAAGGGCTGCTCCGTGTCCCATGCACATCTGCAGACACTACAATCGCAGGGGTATCTCCCTCCGGAGGATCTAGTCCTCGTCCGGGCCAGACTAACGTCCGTTGACAACCAAGCCCTGGCGGAGAGCTTTCCCAACCCCTCTAATTGAGAGCGGGTATGTTTAGTCCCCTACCTTCTAAGAGGTGTGGGGTTCCCGGTCCATCCCTTTCTTAGGGGACTCTTGGAGTTTTACGGCCTCCAACTGCACAATCTTACTCCAGCGTCAATCCTGCACATTGCGGGTTTTGTCGCTTTATGTGAACTATTTTTTGGGCTGCGAGCCCCACTTTGAGCTATGGAGGAGGTACTTATGCCTCGTTCCTCGATCGGAGGAAGGATCCATATTTAAAGTTGGGAGCGCTGAAGTATGGCGTATAGCCAAGACAGGTTACCTACCCGGTACTCCGAAGAAGGCATCCGATGAGTGGCCCTCGGAGTGGTTTTACATTGAGGATGTAGCTTTGCCGGATGCAGTTCGGCAAGGACTTCCCCCGTATTCCAGTGTTCCTCCAAAGAAGCTTTTCAACTGGCGTCCCCGGGGCCCCCTAGAGGAAGAGAGTGCGGAGGTTAGCCGACTGGCCGGCAAGATCAAATTGCTTGCCAGTTCGGGATTAACTATAATCGAAGTGATGGCCATTTCGATGAAGCGACATGTGTAGCCGCTCCAAGTCAGAGGTCTTCCAATGTACCACTATAACGGTCAGGACGACGCCTCGCGCCGCCTTTTCCTCGATCTGGACGACCCTGCTATTCTAGGCGCAATCCTGGAAGGCCTCTATAAGGGAGAGAAGCAGGATTTTATCCGTTTAACATGCCGGGAAGCCCTTTACATGTACAATCTTCCCGACTGGGTACGTCCTTCTCCTTGGTTGTTCAGATGTTTTTAAGTATGAGGTTTTAATCGAACTGCATTCGATTGCTCCCGACAGGAGTGGAGGAAGGTGGTAAGGGGGTTTAACAATCCTGCCCCGCAACCGGAGGACCCGTTACAAAAAGCGGGCCCTGGATACGAAGAAGATCCAGATGTAGGCATAGAGTTAGAAGAGGGAGTCTTCTATCAAGCCTGCTGTGGGGGCACCTTGGTGGCTATAGTGGCCGATTACCTGGGCCTTATTCCTTCTTCCAGTGTAAGCAATTTAGGGTATATCTCACCAACGAGAAGATTCCCAGTGCGCATTTACCCACTGTTGGGGAACGTAGTATTTTAAAATTTTCCTACGATCACGCAAGATCTATCTACCAGATGTATAGCAACGAGAGGGAAGAGTGTGTCTACGTACCCTCGTAGACCGGGAGCGGAAGCGTCAAGTGACGCGGTTGATGTTGTCGAACTTCTTCGCGATCCAACCGATCAAGCACCGAACGTACGTCACCTCCGCGTTCAGCACACGTTCAGCTTGATGACGTCCCACGAGCTCTTGATCCAGTTGACCTTCACGGGAGAGTTTCGTCAGCACGACGGCGTGGTGATGGATATGATGTGTTCACCGGCGCAGGGCTTCGCCTAAGCTCCGCGACGGTATGACCGAGGTGTGATTCTGTGGAGGGCGGCACCGCACACGGCTAAAACAATTCAACTTGTGTGTCTTTGGGTGCCCCCCTGCCCCCGTATATAAAGGAGCAAGGGAGGGAGGCCGGCCAACTTCTCCTGGTGCGGCTAGGGAAGGAGTCCTACTAGGAATAGGATTGCAATCCTATTCCTAGTAGGATTCACCAAAAGAAAGAAGAGGGAAAGGAATAGGAGAGGTGGCGCCCCCCCAATCCTAGTCCAACTAGGAACCCTAGGTGGGGGCGCCGGCCAGCCCTATGGGCTGCCTCTCTCTTTCCCTTTAGGCCCACTATGGACCATCCCCTCTCGTAGGGGGTTCCGGTAACCCCCTCCGGCAATCCCGATAAATCCGAAACTTTCCCGGAACACTTCCGGTGTCCGAATATAGTCGTCCAATATATCAATCTTTATGTCTCGGACATTCCGAGACTCCTCGTCATGTCCGTGATCTCATCCGGGACTCCGAACTACCTTCGGTACATCAAAACTCATAAACTCATAATACCGATCGTCATCAAACGTTAAGCGTGCGGACCCTACGGGTTCGAGAACTATGTAGACATGACCGAGACACGTCTCCGGTCAATAACCAATAGCGGAACCTGGATGCTCATATTGGCTCCCACATATTCTACGAAGATCTTTATCGGTCAAACCGCATAACAACATACATTGTTCCCTTTGTCATCGGTATGTTACATGCCCGAGATTCGATCGTCGGTATCTCAATACCTAGTTCAATCTCGTTACCAACAAGTCTCTTTACTCGTTCCGTAATACATCATCCCGCAACTAACTCATTAGCTGCAATGCTTGCAAGGCTTATAGTGATGTGCATTACCGAGTGGGCCCAGAGATACCTCTCCGACAATCGAAGTGACAAATCCTAATCTCGAAATACGCCAACCCAACAAGTACCTTCGGAGACACCTATAGAGTACCTTTATAATCACCCAGTTACGTTGTGACGTTTGGTAGCACACAAAGTGTTCCTCCGGTATTCGGGAGTTGCATAATCTCATAGTCATAGGAACATGTATAAGTCATGAAGAAAGCAATAGCAGTAAAACTTAAACGATCATAGTGCTAAGCTAACGGATGGGTCTTGTCCATCAGATCATTCTCCTAATGATGTGATCCCATTGATCAAATGACAACTCATGTCTATGGCTAGGAAACATAACCATCTTTGATCAATGAGCTAGTCTAGTAGAGGCATACTAGGGACACTCTGTTTTGTCTATGTATTCACACATGTATTAAGTTTCCGGTTAATACAATTCTAGCATGAATAATAAACATTTATCATGATATAAGGAAATAAATAATAACTTTATTATTGCCTCTAGGGCATATTTCCTTCACTAGGATCCCTAGGTGGGGTGCCGACCAGCCTCTATGGGCTTCCTCTCTCCTTTCCTCAAGGCCCACTATGGACCATCCCCCCTCGTAGGGGGTTCCGGTAACCCCCTCCGGCAATCCAGTTAAATCCGAAACTTTTCCGGAACACTTCCGGTGTCCGAATATAGTCGTCCAATATATCAATATTTATGTCTCGGACATTCCGAGACTCCTCGTCATGTCCGTGATCTCATCCGGGACTCCGAACTACCTTCGGTACATCAAAACTCATAAACTCATAATACCGATCGTCATCAAACGTTAAGCGTGCGGACCCTACGAGTTCGAGAACTATGTAGACATGACCGAGACTCATCTCCGGTCAATAACCAATAGCGGAACCTGGATGTTCATATTGGCTCCTACATATTCTACGAAGATCTTTTATCGGTCAAAACCGCATAACAACATACGTTGTTCCTTTTGTCATCGGTATGTTACTTGCCCGAGATTCGATCGTCGGTATCTCTATACCTAGTTCAATCTCGTTACCGGCAAGTCTCTTTACTCGTTCCGTAACACATCATCTCGTGACTAACTCATTAGTCTTTTGCTTGCAAGGCTTATTGTGATGTGTGTTACCGAGAGGGCCCAGAGATACCTCTCCGACACTCGGAGTGACAAATCCTAATCTTGATCTATGCCAACACCACGAATACTTTCGGAGACACCTATAGAGCATCTTTATGATCACCCAGTTACGTTGTGACGTTTGATAGCACACAAGGTGTTCCTACGGTATTCGGGAGTTGCATAATTTCGTAGTCATAGGAACATGTATAAGTCATGAAGAAAGCAATAGCAGTAAAACTAAACGATCATAGTGCTATGCTAACGGATGGGTCTTGTCCATCACATCATTCTCCTAATGATGTGATCCCGTTGATCAAATGACAACTCATGTCTATGGCTAGGAAACATAACCATCTTTGATCAATGAGCTAGTCTAGTAGAGGCATACTAGGGACATACTGTTTTGTCTATGTATTCACACATGTATCAAGTTTCCGGTTAATTCAATTCTAGCATGAATAAAAGACATTTATCATGATATAAGGAAATACAAATAACATATTTATTATTGCCTCTAGGGCATATTTCCTTCAGTCTCCCACTTGCACTAGAGTCAATAATCTAGCTCACATCGCTATGTGATTTAATACCGATAGTTCACATCGTTATGTGAATAACACCCATAGTTCACATCGCCATGTGACCAACACCCAAAGGGTTTACTAGAGTCAATAATCTAGTTCACATCGCTATGTGATTAATACCCAAGAGTAATAAGGTGTGATCATGTTTTGCTTGTGAGAGAAGTTTTAGTCAACGGGTCTGTCACATTCAGATCCGTATGTATTTTTGCAAATTTCTATGTCTACAATGCTCTGCATAGAGCTACTCTAGCTAATTGCTCCCACTTTCAATACGCATCCAGATTGATACTTAGAGTCATCTGGATTTAGTGTCAAAGCTTGCATCGGCGTAACCCTTTACGACGAACTCTTTATCACCTCCATAATCGAGAAACATTTCCTTAGTCATCCAGTTACTAAGGATAATTTTGACCGCTGTACAGTGATCTACTCCTGGATCACTATTGTACCCCCTTGACAAACTCATGGCAAGGTACACAACATGTTTGGTACACAGCATGGCATACTTTATAGAACCTATGGCTGAGGCATAGGGAATGACTTTCATTCTCTCTATATTTTTCTGCCGTGGTCTGGCTTTGAGTCTTACTCAACTTCACACCTTACAAGTCAGGCAAGAACTCCTTCTTTGACTGATCCATTTTGAACTACTTCAAAATCTTATCAAGGTATGTACTTATCGAAAGTCTTATCAAGCGTCTTGATCTATCTTTATAGATCTTGATGCCCAATATGTAAGCAGCTTTACCAAGGTCTTTCTTTGAAAAACTCCTTTCAAACACTCCTTTATGCTTTCCAGAAAATTCTACATCATTTCCGATCGACAATATGTCATTCACATATACTTATCAGAAAGGTTGTAGTGCTCCCACTCACTTCTTGTAAATAGAGGCTTCACCGTAAGTCTGTATAAATCTATATGCTTTGATCAACTTATCAAAGTGTATATTCCAACTCCGAGATGCTTGCACCAGTCCATAGATGGATTGCTGGAGCTTGCACATTTTGTTAGCACCTTTAGGATTGACAAAACCTTTGGGTTGCATCATATACAATTTTTCTTTAATAAATCCATTAAAGAATGCAGTTTTGTTATCCATTTACCAGATTTCATAAAATGCGGCAATTGCTAACATGATTCGGACAGACTTAAGCATCGCTACGGGTGAGAAAGTCTCATCGTAGTCAACTCCTTGAACTTGTCGAAAACCTTTCGCAACAAGTCGAGCTTTGTAAACAGTAACATTACCGTCAGTGTCGGTCTTCCTCTTGAACATCCATTTATTTTCGATGGCCTGCCGATCATCGGGCAAGTCAACCAAAGTCCACACTTTGTTCTCATACATGGATCCCATCTCAGATTTCATGGCTTCAAGCCATTTTGCGGAATCTGGGCTCATCATCGCTTCCTCATAGTTCGTAGGTTCATCATGGTCTAGTAACATGATTTCCAGAACTGGGTTGCCGTACCACTCTGATGCGGAATGTACTCTGGTTGATCTACGACGTTCAGCAGAAACTTGATCCGAAGTTTCATGATCATCATCATTAACTTCCTCACTGATTGGTGTAGGAATCACTGGAACAATTTTTTGTGATGTACTACTTTCCAATCCGGGAGAAGGTATAATTACTTCATCAAGTTCTACTTTCCTCCTACTCACTTCTTTCGAGAGAAACTCCTTCTCTAGAAAGGACCCATTCTTAGCAACGAATATCTTGCCTTCGGATCTATGATAGAAGGTGTACCCAACAGTCTCTTTTGGGTATCCTATGAAGACACATTTCTCCGACTTGGGTTCGAGCTTATCAGGTTGAAGCTTTTTCACATAAGCATCACAGCCCCAAACTTTAAGAAACGACAACTTTGGTTTCTTACCAAACCATAGTTCATAAGGTGTCGTATCAACGGATTTAGATGATGCCCTATTTAACGTGAATGCAGCTGTCTCTAAAGCATAACCCCAAAACGATAGCGGTAAATCGGTAAGAGACATCATAGATCGTACCATATCCAATAAAGTACGGTTACGACGTTCGGACACACCATTACGCTGTGGTGTTTCGGGTGGCGTGAGTTGTGAAACTATTCCACATTGTTTCAAATGAAGACCAAACTCGTAACTCAAATATTCTTCTCCACGATCAGATCGTAGAAACTTTATTTTCTTGTAACGATGATTCTCTACTTCACTCTGAAATTCTTTGAACTTTTCAAATGTTTCAGACTTGTGCTTCATTAAGTAAATATACCCATATCTGCTCAAATCATCAGTGAAGGTCAGAAAATAACGATACCCGCCGCGTGCTTCAACACTCATTGGTCTACATACATCAGTATGTATGATTTCCAACAAATCTGTTGCTCGCTCCATGGTTCCGGAGAACGGAGTTTTAGTCATCTTGCCCATGAGGCATGGTTCGCAAGCACCAAGTGATTCATAATCAAGTGATTCCAAAAGTCCATCATTATGGAGTTTCTTCATGCGTTTTACACCATTATGACCTAAATGGCGGTGCCACAAATAAGTTGCACTATCATTATTAACCTTGCATCTTTTGGCTTCAATATTATGAATATGTGTATCACCACGATCGAGATCCAACAAACTATTTTCATTGGGTGTATGACCATCGAAGGTTTTATTCATGTAAACAGAATAACAATTATTCTATGACTTTAAATGAATAACCGT
This sequence comes from Secale cereale, assembly GCA_902687465.1. Lineage (NCBI taxonomy): Eukaryota > Viridiplantae > Streptophyta > Magnoliopsida > Poales > Poaceae > Secale > Secale cereale. Next base: position 867,615,747 of record LR738710.1, read on the forward strand.
ATTGCAACAAATATGATCTAATCATATTCATGCTCAACGCAAATGCCAAATAACATTTATTTAGGTTTTACACTAATCCCAAAAGTATAGGGAGTGTGCGATGATGATCATATCAATCTTGGAACCACTTCCAACACACATCGTCACTTCACCTTTAACTAGTCTCTGTTCATTCTGCAATTCTCGTTTCGAGTTACTAATTTTAGCAACTGAACCGGTATCAAATACCCAGGGGTTGCTATGAACACTAGTAAAGTACACATCAATAATCTGTATATCAAAATATACCTTTGTTCACTTTGCCATCCTTCTTATCCGCCAAGTATCTAGGGCAGTTCCACTTCCAGTGACCATTTCCTTTGCAGTAGAAGCACTTAGTTTCAGGCTTGAGTTTTAGCTTTGGGTTTCTTCACGGGAGTGATAACTTGCTTGTCATTCTTCTTGAAGTTCCCCTTCTATCCCTTTGCCCTTTACTTGAAACAAGTGGTCTTGTTAACCATCAACACTTGATGCTTTTTCATGATTTCTACCTTTGCTGACTTCAGCATCGCGAAGAGCTCGGGAATTCCTTTCGTCATCCCTTGCATATTATAGTTCATCACGAAGTTCTACTAACTTGGTGATTGTGACTAGAGAACTTTGTCAATTACTATCTTATCTGGAAGATTAACTCCCACTTGATTCAAGTAATTGTAGTACCCAGACAATCTGAGCACATGCTCACTGGTTGAGCTATTCTCCTCCATCTTGTAGGCAAAGTATTGTTAGAAGTCTTATACCTCTCGACACGGGCATGAGTATGAAATACTAATTTCAACTCTTGGAACATCTTATATGCTCCGTGGCGTTCAAAACGTTTTTGAAGTCCCGGTTCTAAGCCGTAAAGCATGGTGCACTTAAACTATCAAGTAGTCATCATACCGAGCTTTTGTCAAAACGTTCATAACGTCTACATCTGCTCCTGCAATAGGTCTGTCACCTAGCGGTGCATCAAGGACATATTTCTCTGTGCAGCAATGAGGACAATCCTCATATCACGGAACAATTCCGCATCATTGCTACTAACATCTTTCAACTTAGTTTTCTCTAGGAACATATAAAAAAATAAACGGGGAGCAACATCGTGAGCTATTGATCTACAACATAGATATGCTAATACTACCAGGACTAAGTTCATGATAAATTAAAGTTCAATTTAATCATATTAATTAAAGAACTCCCACTTAGATAGACATCCCTCCGGTCATCTAAGTGATCACGTGATCCAAATCAACTAAACCATGTCCGATCATCACGTGAGATGGAGTAGTTTCAATGGTGAACATCTTATGTTGATCATATCTACTATATGATTCACGCTCGACCTTTCGGTCTCCAGTGTTCCGAGGCCATATCTGCATATGCGAGGCTCGTCAAGTTTAACCCGAGTATTCTGCGTGTGCAAAACTAGCTTACACCCGTTGTATTTGAACGTAGAGCTTATCACACCCGATCATCACGTGGTGTCTCGGCACGACGAACTTTTGCAATGGTGCATACTCAGGGAGAACACTTATACCTTGAAATTTAGTAAGGGATCATCTTATAATGCTACCGTCGTCCTAAGCAAAATAAGAAGCATAATAAGATAAACATCACATGCAATCAAAAAATGTGACATGATATGGCCATCATCATCTTGTGCTTTTGATCTCCATCTCCAAAGCACCGTCATGATCACCTTCATCACTGGCGCGACACCTTGATCTCCATCGTAGCATCGTTGTCGTCTCGCCAACTATTGCTTCTACGACTATCGCTACCGCTTAGTGATAAAGTAAAGCAATTACATGGCGATTGCATTTCATACAATAAAGCGACAACCATATGGCTCCTGCCAGTTGCCGATAACTTTACAAAACATGATCATCTCATACAAAACCGTATAACTCATCATGTCTTAACCATATCACATCACAACATGCCCTGCAAAAACAAGTTAGACGTCCTCTACTTTGTTGTTGCATGTTTTACGTGGCTGCTACGGGCTTAGCAAGAACCGTTCTTACCTACGCATACAAAACCACAACGATGTTTCGTCAAGTATGTGCTGTTTTAACCTTCACAAGGACCGGGCGTAGCCACACTTGATTCAGCTAAAGTGAGAGAGACAGACACCCGCCAGTCACCTTTAAGCAACGAGTGCTCGTAACGGTGAAACCAGTCTCGCGTAAGCGTACGCGTAATGTCGGTCCGTGCCGCTTCATCTCACAATACCGCCGAAGCAAAGTATGACATGCTGGTAAGCAGTATGACTAGTATCGCCCACAACTCATTGTGTTCTACTCGTGCATATCATCTACGCATAGACCTGGCTCATGATGCCACTGTTGGGGAACGTAGTATTTTAAAATTTTCCTACGATCACGCAAGATCTATCTACCAGATGTATAGCAACGAGAGGGAAGAGTGTGTCTACGTACCCTCGTAGACCGGGAGCGGAAGCGTCAAGTGACGCGGTTGATGTTGTCGAACTTCTTCGCGATCCAACCGATCAAGCACCGAACGTACGGCACCTCCGCGTTCAGCACACGTTCAGCTTGATGACGTCCCACAAGCTCTTGATCCAGTTGAGCTTCACGGGAGAGTTTCGTCAGCACGACGGCGTGGTGATGGATATGATGTGTTCACCGGCGCAGGGCTTCGCCTAAGCTCCGCGACGGTATGACCGAGGTGTGATTCTGTGGAGGGAGGCACCGCACACGGCTAAAACAATTCAACTTGTGTGTCTTTGCGTGCCCCCTGCCCCCGTATATAAAGGAGCAAGGGAGGGAGGCCGGCCAACTTCTCCTGGTGCGGCTAGGGAAGGAGTCCTACTAGGAATAGGATTGCAATCCTATTCCTAGTAGGATTCACCAAAAGAAAGAAGAGGGAAAGGAATAGGAGATGTGGCGCCCCCCCCAATCCTAGTCCAACTAGGAACCCTAGGTGGGGGCGCCGGCCAGCCCTATGGGCTGCCTCTCTCTTTCCCTTTAGGCCCACTATGGACCATCCCCTCTCGTAGGGGGTTCCGGTAACCCCCTCCGGCAATCCCGATAAATCCGAAACTTTCCCGGAACACTTCCGGTGTCCGAATATAGTCGTCCAATATATCAATCTTTATGTCTCGGACATTCCGAGACTCCTCGTCATGTCCATGATCTCATTCGGTACATCAAAACTCATAAACTCATAATACCGATCGTCATCAAACGTTAAGCGTGCGGACCCTACGGGTTCGAGAACTATGTAGACATGACCGAGACTCATCTCCGGTCAATAACCAATAGCGGAACCTGGATGTTCATATTGGCTCCTACATATTCTACGAAGATCTTTTATTGGTCAAAACCGCATAACAACATACGTTGTTCCTTTTGTCATCGGTATGTTACTTGCCCGGGATTCGATCGTCGGTATCTCTATACCTAGTTCAATCTCGTTACCGGCAAGTCTCTTTACTCGTTCCGTAACACATCATCTCGTGACTAACTCATTAGTCTTTTGCTTGCAAGGCTTATTGTGATGTGTGTTACCGAGAGGGCCCAGAGATACCTCTCCGACACTCGGAGTGACAAATCCTAATCTTGATCTATGCCAACACCACGAATACTTTCAGAGACACCTGTAGAGCATCTTTATGATCACCCAGTTACGTTGTGACGTTTGATAGCACACAAGGTGTTCCTACGGTATTCGGGAGTTGCATAATTTCATAGTCATAGGAACATGTATAAGTCATGAAGAAAGCAATAGCAGTAAAACTAAACGATCATAGTGCTATGCTAACGGATGGGTCTTGTCCATCACATCATTCTCCTAATGATGTGATCCCGTTGATCAAATGACAACTCATGTCTATGGCTAGGAAACATAACCATCTTTGATCAATGAGCTAGTCTAGTAGAGGCATACTAGGGACATACTGTTTTGTCTATGTATTCACACATGTATCAAGTTTCCGGTTAATTCAATTCTAGCATGAATAGAAGACATTTATCATGATATAAGGAAATACAAATAACATATTTATTATTGCCTCTAGGGCATATTTCCTTCACCCACTGTATTCTATTATGTTTAAACAGGGACGGCGCTCCTCACGCCGAACTATGCGTAGGCCGCCAACCCGGAGGGTGGCGCCCGCGTCAGGCGAGGTTTTGAAGCGGAAAAGGACCACAATCTCCAGCAGACCTCCAAATAGGTATGTTTGTTTTATCATGTGCTGGGTGGTGAAATCATTATTATAACTTTCCGCATTGTCTATTCCTTTAAGGAGGAATTCAAGCCGGACTGTCTCCGGAGGCGACGCAGGCCAAGTTCCAACCAATCCAGCACCAGGCCCGTCAAGGGTGAATGCTGATTCGATGACGGAATGTCCTCTCCAGGAGGATTCAGGTGAAGTATCCGCTACTAATTCTGAAGTGGAGGTTGCGATGATTCATCGGCGGCAGAAAGCAGCATGCGTGACCCTGGCTTCTCTGCAGAGGTGTTCAATGCCCTTACTTCCGCCGATGCGGATATCCGAGCCGCTGAAGACGAACTCGCTGGAGCCACTCATCAGCTTTCAAAGGATATGAGGGTAAATTTTTGTTATTTGAGTATTATCCTGCTAGTAGCCCCCGACACTTAAAGCACTTGGTACAACTGATTTGAGGATCGTTGCATTTTTATAGGTCATTCGAGAAAAGAATAACTCTTTGTCCAAGGAACTTGAGCAGTGCCAGACCCAACTTGCCGAATTGAAAAATTCGAAGGAATCCGGAAAGGATGCTATTGGTAAGAATAATTGTGTCCAGAAATTATGACAGTTCTGCTGATTACTGTGATGTATATACTAATGTGTAATACAGCAACAGGATCGACCGACCAACTGGAGAGGGAGCTAAGAGCTGCCTTAGCGGACAAGAAGTTTGCCGAAGAGGAAAAGGCCGCTGGCGAGCATGCACTAACACAGGCGATGGAAAAAAAGAACCAAGTGCAGGATATAAATATTAGGCTCGAACAGGAGCTGAAGGGCGTAAAGGCCCAACTGTCAAGCGCCTTGGAGGAGAATCGGAGGCTAAAAAGCGGCATGTTTAGTATGTCTCTTATACCTAGCTCTCCTTATAGTCTCGTAGTTTTAAAAGTTTCTTATAAAAACTTTTCCTGCAGGTTTAATAACTGGTCAGCGTGAGGACGGGGTGTCCGGATTTGAGGGCGATGTGCTGCAGGAGCTTTCCAGGGTCCATGAACGGGCTCGGAAGGCCATGAAGAGTAAGTCTAGAGCTCTATGGCCTGGTGACTCCCCTCCAGAATCTATGGAGGACTTGGCGGACCTGTTCAAAGGGGCTCGACACCGCTTTGAACTATGGAAAGCCTCAGCATGCCGCATGGGTGCTTGAGAAGCGTGGGCTATGGTGAAGACACGTTTTACTCGCCTTGATCCAAATCACATGGCCCTTGTGGGACCTCGAGGGCCTGATGGACAAGAAATTCCTCCGCGTTTGGTATATGACCAAGTAGGTTTAGCTGCTAAGCTGTCCCAACAGGACTGTGTACTAGACCACCTGATAGAGGGAATAGAAAATGAATAGTCATTTGATTCTATGTATCAATGTAGTTTTACCATCAAACTTATCTCCGGCCGAATTTGTATAAAGTTTGTCATTGCCGACCATCTGCTTCGACCTCCATAAACCCCGAAGGTTGGAGTGTGTCTGAATACTATATCTGTGACGAGCACGTGATATGTTCGGAAACCAGGCAATCCGGTCATAATTGCTTGAACAGACGGACTGAGTTCGGGGAGTTATGTTATAATACTATTTAACGTAAGAAACATCTTCCGAAGAGAATAGTTCCGTTAGGGGTTCCTTTCCCTGGGTCGGCATGCATAAATATGCAGGCCTAGGCATTCAATCCCATGATGGGGATACTAGGAAGCCATTTCCTGTTATTTAAAATACGTTGTAGAATGTGTTATGTCGTGTATCCACCGACCAATTATTCCCTTAAGAGCACTAGCTTTCGGCTTCACCCAGTGTGAGGTACATATCCAGATTACCCGGCTATAACAATCGCAGAGGTGCTCCCTTTACACCCTAGCCGAACAATCGGAAACGTAGGGGTAAGCATAGGAGCCAGGCGACCCAGCTTGGCCAGAACTTAAGTCATATTGGTGCATATAATGGTAAGGATGAACTGTAAAACCAGGCGGCATTTTTAAGCAAGAATCTTTATTGATGATGGGCTTCATTAAAGAAGCCCCCATGTATATATGCGGACGTAATCGTCCTGTGGCAGTTCAAGCGAGCCGAATACTTGCCAAGTAAATGGAAAGAAAAAGAAAAAAAAGGTAGAGAAACAAGAGAATAAAAGACAAGACCTAACTTATAAAGAGGAAGAAATTGCTACCGAACTATCCATAAAATCGTCGGAGCCTGGCAGCGTTGCAAGGGTTCGGCTCAAGGCGGTTGTCCTATGCATTGAAGGCGATAGGCTCCACCGGTGAGTACTTCGTCAATAATGAAGGGGCCCTCCCATTTTGGTTTGAGCTTGTTCTTTTTCTTCTCCGGTAGGTGTAACACGAGTTCGCCGACGTTGTATGTCTTGGCCCACACTTCTCTGCTCTGGTATCGCCTAGCCTGTTGTTGGTAAAATGCAGAACGTGCTAGCGCTATATCGTGCTCCTCTTCAAGTCCATCTAGGTCGTCCTGCCGATCTAGCTCGGCTTCTCTTTCCTTGTACATGCGCACTCTAGGTGAGTCATGAATAATATCGTAGGGCAAGACGGCCTCTGCGCCGTACACCATGAAAAAAGGTGTATAACTGGTCGTACGATTGGCCGTGGTCAACAGCCCCAGAGTACGGAGTCGAGCTCTTCGACCCAGTGTTTATCAAAATCCCGTAGGGAGCGCACTAGTCGGGGTTTAATGCCGCTCACAATCATACCATTGGCCCTTTCGACTTGACCATTTGTTTGAGGGTGGTATACGGAAGCGTGTTCGAGTTTTATACCCAACTTTGCGCACCAATTTTTTACCTCATCAGTTGTGAAATTGGAGCCATTATGTGTGATAATACTATGCGGGACACCATAACGGTGTACTACACAGGATATGAAATCTATCACGGGTCCTCCTTCAGCTGTTTTTACTGGCTTGGATTCTATCCATTTAGTGAATTTGTCCACCATCACCAGTAAGTATTTTCTTTTATGACTTCCCCCTTTAAGGGGTCCGACCATATCAAGCCCCCAGACCGCAAAAGGCCAAGTAATGGGGATTGTTCTCAGTGCGGTGGGAGGCATGTGACTTTGATTTGCAAAGAGCTGGCAGCCAACGCAATGTTGGACTAACGTTTGGGCATCTGCTCGGGCAGTGGGCCAGTAAAAGCCAACACGAAAAGCTTTGCCTACAAGCGCCCTAGCTGTGGCATGGTGACTGCCCATTCCAGCGTGTATTTTAGTGAGAATTGGCCTTCCCTCTTCTTCTGAGATACACCTTTGGAGAATACCAGATGTGCTTTTCTTGTATAGTTCACCTTCGTGAACTTTGTAGGTTTTGAGCGCCGGACTATGCGGCGGGCCTCATTCTGGTCATCGGGGAGTTCCTACCTATTAAGGTAAGCTAGGAAAGGCTCTGTCCAGGGGGCTATAACAGCCATGATTTCATGAGCCGACGGAGTTATATCCATGATTGGCTCTCTGATGACTTCGTGATTGAGTTCGGTTGGGGGTGTGTTCGAATCTGTATTCGTATCGCCGCTCGCATCCTGCCATGTTACTGATGGCTTAAACAACCGTTCCACAAATGTGTTCGGTGGGACGGGGTCGCATTTAGATCCCATGCATGCGAGTACGTCGTCTACCTGGTTATTATCCCGGGCTACGTGATGGAATTCCAACCCCTCAAATCGAGTCGACATTTTTAATATGGCATTGCGATAAGCTGCCATTTTTGAGTCCTTCGCATCAAAATCCCCATTGATTTGGGAGATGGCGAGGTTTGAGTCTCCATGTACCTCGAGGCGTTGAATGCCCATGGATACGGCTAGTCGGAGACCATGCAAAAGGGCCTCATATTCGGCCGCATTGTTCGAGTCCGTATACATAATCTATAAAAAGTACCGAACTGTATCCCCTGTTGGGGATATCAGTATTACACCTGCCCCCAATCTGGATATCATTTTGGAACCGTCGAAGTACATTGTCCAGTGGGAGTATGAGCCGTACTCTTTAGGGAGTTCGGCTTCGGTCCATTCTGCGATGAAGTCGGCCAATACCTGGGATTTAATAGTCCGGCGCGGCTTGTAAGATATTTTGAACGGTAGGAGCTCAATGGCCCATTTTGCTATGCATGCCATGTCGTCTTTATTATTGATAATATCATTGAGTGGTACCTCGGATGCCACTGTGATCGAACACTCTTGAAAGTAGTGCCGGAGTTTCCGAGATGACATGAAGACTGCATAGTCAATTTTTTGATAGTGGGGGTACCGGGCTTTACACGGTGTGAGAACCTCGGATACATAGTATACGAGCTTTTGAACGGGGAATTTATGTCCCTCTTCGGCTCGTTCGACGACGAGCACGGCGCTTACCACCTAGTGAGTGGCTGATATGTACAACAACATTGGTTCGCCAACACCGGGGGCAGCTAGGATTGGGTTGCTTGCTAGTAAAGCTTTTATTTCTTCCAATCCGGCCGTGGCCGCATTTGTCCATTCGAAATTGTCAGTGCGCTGTGCCAATCTGTAAAGTGGCAATGCTTTTTCTCCTAACCGGGAGATGAAGCGGCTTAAAGCCGCTATGCAGCCTGCTAGTTTTTGCACTTGCTTGAGATCGGTTGGTATTTTGAGTTCTGATAGGGCCCGGATTTTAGCTGGGTTAGCTTCGATTCCTCTATGGGATACGATGAACCCTAATAGCTTTCCGGCTGGAACGCCGAAGACACATTTTTCCGGATTGAGCCTTATATCATATTCTCGGAGGTTGACGAACGTAAGGCGGAGATCATCCACCAAGGTTTCGACGTGTTTGATCTTTACAACTACGTCGTCAACGAATGCCTCCACTGTTTTGCCAATTTGTTTTTCTAAGCATGTTTGAATCATGCGTTGATATGTGGCGCCAGCATTTTTGAGTCCGAAAGGCATAGTGTTGAAACAAAAAGGGTCGTATGGTGTAATGAATGCCGTTGCGGCCTAATCGGATTCTTTCATCTTTATCTGATGGTATCCTGAGTAAGCATCAAGGAAGCACGGCGAGTCATGTCCGGCCGTTAAATCGATAATTTGGTCAATGCGGGGCAAGGGGAAGGGATCCTTTGGGCAAGCCTTATTCAAATCTGTGAAATCGACACAGAGGCGCCATGATTTATCCTTCTTTGGTACTATGACTAGGTTGGCTAGCCAGTCCGGATGTTTGATTTCTCTGATGAATCCGGCTTCCAATAGTTTGGCTAACTCTTCTCCCATTGCTTATCTTTTGGGTTCAGAAAATCGTCGAAGTGACTGCTTGACTGGTTTGAACCCTTTTATAATATTGAGGCTGTGTTCGGCCAGCCTGCATGGGATTCCTGGCATATCTGAAGGGTGCTAGGCGAATACATCCCAATTTCCCCGAAGGAAGGCGCGTAACGCGCTGTCTACCGCCAGATCCAGCTGTGCCCGATGGATGCTGTTTTATTAGGGTCCGTTGGGTGCACTTGAAATTTGATGATTTCGTCAGCGGGTTTGAAGGAGGTAGACTTCGATCTTTTGGCGAGGATGACGTCGTCGGCATCCACCTTTGATTGTAGGGTAGTTAATTCTTCAGTCGCGAGAGCTTCAGATAATGCCTCTAAGGCTAAGGATGCCGTTTTGTTTTCGGCGCGGAGTGCTCTATCCGGATCACGTATTATTGTGATCACCCCATTGGGCCCTGGCATTTTGAGCTTCATGTACCCATAAAGGGGTATAGCTTGAAAGCATTTGAAAGCGTCCCGTCCTATAAGGGCGTGGTATCCGATGTGAAAGGGCACAATGTGAAAGAGTAGTTCCTCCGATCTGTAGTTGTCGGGTGAGCCGGACACTACATCGAGCTTAATGCCTCCCGAACACTTGGCCACGCGGCTTGGTATAATTCACCTAAAGGTTGTGTTGGTGTGCTCAATGCGGGATTTTTTGACCTGCATTTTTGCAAGCGTTTCCTCATATATGAGGTTTAGTCCACTTCCTCCGTCCATAAGTACTTTAGTGAGGCGAAAGCCATCTACTATTGGGTCTAGTACAAGAGCTGCTGATGCCAGGACTAGACGGACTCGGGGTGCGTCTTCGGCAGAAAAACTAATTGCCGCGTCGCTCCATGGGCTTGCGAGCTAATTTGGTAAACCTCGGCAAGTTCGCAATTTGCTCTCTTGTGACGGTTATTTGAGGAGAACGTCTTGAAGACATTGAGGACATTGGTGTCATTCTGCCTTAGTGCGGTAGTGGCAAGAAGTGCCATACCGCTTTTTGCTACCTGTCGGAGTACCCAGCATGCTCTAAGGCGATGGTTTGGGACATTATTCGGGGTTGCGTGTATTTGGCAAGGTGTATCGAGTAGTTTGTCCAGTACGGACCTGTGCCTTGAAATAGGCTTGTTCTTCCTGCCAATAGGAATGCTATCGGCTCACCAACTAGGGTAAGTCCGTTTAGCTTTGGTAACGTACTGTCCGGAGATGAACCGTTCCAGAGGTGTATTATGGGCTTTCCAAGTATTTTCAATTGCGCAGTACTTCCATACAAACTGCGATAGTTCTGTGAAACTCAGAACACGACGTCGGTTGAGGGCGTTCAAGACTCCCTCGTCCGTGCAATTGCGGTGAAATAAAGAGACCGCTTTGTCATTGATGACCCACAACCGTAAGGGATCTATTGCAGCGTTTTCGATAAGTAAGAGTGTCGAACCCAACAAGTAGCAGAAGGTATTGATAAGCGATTCTGAGCAAGAAATTACTGCAAGCACTGAAAGATAACTTTTTAGGGGTTTTCTCGATATAAGCAACAGGAAAGTAAAAGCAAGCAATGTAAAAGGCACTGAGAGTAACAAGTGGCCCAATCCTTTCTTAGCAAAGGAGAGGCCTAACAACTGAACTTATAAAGGTTAAAGCATTCCTGAGGACACACGGGAGAAGTAGTCATGTGCTTTCGCCATATTCCGTATCGATACTATGTTATGTGTTGATAAGTGTTGAGTGGGTGGATCTATGCTAGTACACTCTCTAGACTAAGATGAGTGCACTCTTATGATTAAACACCTTGCAAGCATCCGCAAATACAGGATAGAATTTAAGGCAAAAGCCTAACCATAGCAATACGACCGGGGATCCATTGTTCCCTTATGCAAAAGCGTGCGAACTGGGGTTCAGGTTTCTGTCACTCCGGCAACCCACCGTAAGCATTCTTTGTACACAATGTATTCTCCTGGGTCCTTAATAAGGCGAAGTGTTGAGTGTTCGACTCACACAACACCACTAGTAGAATGACAACGCAACTTAAGTATCAAACAACACATATTACTTCAACAGCATATGACTACTAACAACAAGACATTCCCCATGTCCTCAAGAACTAAGGTAACTACTCATGAGACATAAAAGAGATCATTATCAGTGGAGATAAATGGGTGATAAACAATCTGGACATAATAATATTTCTCCAACAAAACTCAATAGCATTCACCACAAAGTAGTAATCAACACCAATGGAGTAGAGAGGGTAGGTAGTACGAGTTACAACACAAGTTGCAATTGCGAGATGAGATTTGGATGAAGATGGAGATGGTGCTGGTGTTGGGGATGATGTTGATGATGATCTCGATGATGCCCGTGACGATGGTGATGACGATGGCGACGATCTCTCCTTCCGGGAGGTGATCTCCCCGGCGGAATCTGCCCGCCGGAGATGGCTTTTTCTTCTCTGTAGGTTTCCGCCACGGAGCGGCGGCGGAACTCCATAAAAACTCCCTCTTTTAGGGTTTTCGGATAACGGAGAGTATATAGGCAAAAGGGGGCAACCGGAGGTGGGCCAGGGGCTCCAGGCGCCCCCCCGGCGCGGCCAGGGGGGGCGCCCCCAGGGCGCCTGGGCACCCTGTGGCCCCCCTCTGACTGCCCTTTCGCGTGCCTTCGTGATCCGTCTGAAAAATATCTCCCGTCAATTTTCAGGTAATTTGGAGGTATTCTTCTTCAGCAACTCAGCGTCCACTTTTTACTGCTGAATCCTGCGTCTGCTGCTTCGGCATCGGAAAGTTGCAAACTGTGTAAAATAGACCAAAATAACATAAGAACATCATCGTAACGTGAAATATATCAATGAATAAGGATAAATTACGATATAAAATAGTGATGCATTTTGGACGTATCAACACCCCCAAGCTTAGACCTCGCTTGTCCCCAAGCGAATACTGAGCTCAGTAAACCTGTCCACAAGTTTAGAGAGTGAAGTGTCGATAAATAGAATACGGACAAGAAGCATCACAGTTTCTTCACCAACTCAAATATCCTCAACAGCAATCTTCAACTCATACGGCCCTTATAAAAGAGTAGTAACACTTATATTCGGAAGTAGGGCTAAGGAAACTCATTGAATCATGGCAAACATGTCCTTTGGTCAAAGAACAACTAATAGCTTTTACTTTTGCTCTTTCTCTTTATGTTTTGAAGTTTTTGAAAGAAGATGTTATCAGGCAAGAAGTGAAAGTGTTAACACAAAGGAAGATATTTGCCTTAGCTGGGCTTGACAAACAACTTACTTATCAAATGATAATGTCAACAAGGATATGATATGACAAATCTTAATGCAACTTTATATGAATGGATCCCTATCAACATCAAATGTCTGTTCTCTTTGAGAAATAGAAGGAAGTAGGAATGACTGACTCAATCTAAAATTAAAAGATAGGCCCTGCTCTAGGGTAGTAGGGAAAACTCATGTGCTATCCTTAAATCAAACAGAATGAAATCAAGTTTTGAGAGGTGCATGATTTGTCAACGAATGCTAATAGATAACTCAATTACCTCTTGAGCTGGACAAGTTTCGAGGAACGGCTCCCGCACGAGGACGATCACATCCTCTTATTCTCCTTTGTTTATCACTGCCAAAGTTTTCTGATTTCTCATGAACAAAGCGTGAAGGAGGGTTTGTTTGTCATATTAATTTTGAGCCGGGCGCACTCTTTGCCAGTTCCTTCTCGTATTATGGGTTTGCACATTAGACATGCAATCCCGAGGTGAAGCTTGTCCAACTCAAAAAGACCATGAATTAACTATTACTTCCTCATGAGCTGAAGCAGAGGCACAATAAAAGATTTTGAACATTTAAGGATAACACATAAATTCTGTACTTTAGGAGGTGGTAGTGGAATACCACGAGTAGGAAGGTATGGTGGACTCATATGGAAGGTATTGGTTTAAGGGTATGGATGCACAAGCAGAATTCCGCTTAGTACAGAGTTAGGCTAGCAAAGGCTTTGAGAGAACAGACAATTGATGATGACTAAGATGCAAAACAATATAAAGCATAAACATTGAAACAAGCATAACACATCAAGTTGTCTTCCTTGTCAGCATAACACTTCAAGCATAATAACATAAAGATTTTGGCTATGTCGATACTTTAAGAAAATCATGCTTGTTGTTATGACCAAAGCTATGTTTGCCAAGATTAAATAAAATTTTCACAGCCATACCTGATATAAGGTCAATACTCCCCATAAGAATCATCATATAAGGTCGATTGCGTGAAGAGAATACCGAGTGCAGCAAAAGGAACCAATAAACTTCTCATTAATATTCCATCATAGACGACTCCACACTCACGGATACAATCTCCACCGAAGGAGTGATAGACCTTAATGCACACACCTATTTCATATAATAACCTCCCTAGACATGATACGACTCTACTTGACTCTAAAAGACAAAAGGTAAAGATAAAGATACCAGTCACTCCCCCAAGCTTGGAACAAGCCAAGGGAATGCCATTACCCCAGGAGATTTCACTCCTCATCCATGTTGGCGTTGATCACGCAGTCCTCGGCGAAACGCTTCCGTGGAAGGGGTTCTCCAGTCTCATATGAGAAGTTTGTCTCCTGAATCCTGCATGCAGCACCCATACCCATGCGCATAAACCTTAGTTCATACTCACAGTTCTGGCGATGTAGATCATTAATTTGCCCTTGGAGCTCTTCAATTCTTTCTTCAGATACGGTGATGCTTTTCCACATCTCCTTCATCTCCTTCAGGAAGTAGTTCTTCAGCTCGTTGATGATGTCAAAGTTAGCTTCAACACCACGCTCGATCATCTTCTTGTACTCGAAGACTTCTTGCTCCACTTCTTCCAGCCTGGCCTGGATGCTCCCCTCCTTGATAGGTCCCTTCAGATCTTCTTGATGAAGGACACCGTCCTCCATCCGAACAACCTGAGGGTGCTTCTTCACCTCAGCGAGGTAAGGGTTGATGACGTTGACGACGAACTTGTCCTTGGGGGAACTTGGAGAAGCCATGGCACCTAGATTCAGCTAAAAGATTCCTTGGCAGAAACAGATCAAAAAGAAAACACACGAAATCGCAAGATACGTTGCCGGAACAATCCGGGCAAATATATAGCAAAAAATTATGCACAGAAAGGAAGGTAACAGGCTAAAGCTGGGTCGGAGACGGACTCCCGGGTGTCCAGGCGGCCTCCCGGCGCGGCCAGGAGGTAGGGCACGCCAGGGGGGGCGCCTGGACCCCCTGGAGCTCGTCTCCGGCTCCACTTAGGCTCAGAATTTTACTAATTTTGCAAAAACTCGTAATACGGAACTTTTATGGCGGTTCATGATGTTTCCTTACCGTACTACATACCTTTTCTTTATTCTGCCTCTGCTGGCGTCTGAAACAGGGCTGCAACATGTTCTTCGTGAGTTGTTGTGTATATTATATTCACATCAACATCGACTGGGTCTCCTGCTATGTAATGTTTCAGTCTTTGCCCATTCACAACTTGAGGTTCGGTGCCTTCAAAATTGTTAATCTTAATCGCACCAGACCGATAGACTTCTTCAATATGAAATGGCCCTTCCAACCTGGAAAGCAGTTTGCCTGGAGAAAACTTGAAACGGGATCTAAACAACAAAACTTTATCACCAACATTAAATTCACGTTTCAGAATCTTCCTATCATGCCACTTCTTTACCTTTTCCTTGAACATTTTAGCGCTCTCGTAAGCTTCACTTCTCCATTCATCTAGAGAAGTCAAGTTCATGAGACGCTTCTCACCAGCTAATTTTGGGTCAGCATTAAGCTCTCTAACAACCCAGAAAGCTTTGTGCTCTAACTCTAATGGCAAATGGCAAGCCTTGCCATATACCATCTTATAGGGGGACATGCCCATGGGGTTTTTGTAAGCAGTTCTATATGCCCGCAAAGAATCTCCTAACTTATTCGACCAGTCCTTTCTATTTCTGTTTACTGTCTTCTGTAAGATCAACTTAATCTCTCTATTGGTGAGCTCAACTTGCCCACTAGTTTGAGGATGATATGGTGAAGCAATTCTATGGTTGACATCGTATTTGGCTAAAGCTTTTCTAAAAGCTCCGTGCGTGAAGTGTGATCCTCCATCAGTCATGAGATACCTTGGTACACCAAACCTAGGAAAAATTACATCTTTAAGCATTTTCAAAGATGTCTTGTGATCAGCACTTTCAGTGGGGATTGCTTCAACCCACTTGGTCACATAATCAACAGCTACTAAAATGTGAGTGTACTTGTGCGAAGAAGGAAAAGGACCCATAAAATCAAAACCCCAACAATCAAAAGGTTCAATCACTAGTGAGTAATTCATAGGCATCTTATTCCTTCTACTAATGTTACCAACTCTCTGACATTTATCACAGGCTAAAACATAATTTCTAGCATCCTTAAAGAGAGTAGGCCAATAAAAACCTGATTGAAGAACCTTATGTGCAGTCCTCTCACCGGCATGATGTCCTCCATAGGGACTATCATGACACCGTCTGAGAATGTCGTTCTGCTCGTGTTCCGGTATGCATCTTCTCACGATCCCGTCGGGACCTTCTTTGAAAAGATGTGGGTCATCCCAAAAGTAGTGCCTCAAATCATGAAAGAACTTCTTCCTTTGCTGAAATGTTAAACCTGGAGGCAAATACTTCGCAACAATAAAATTAACATAATCTGCATACCAAGGATCGGAAAGAGATTGTACTTTTACAACGGCAAGTTGCTCGTCTGGAAAACTATCATTGACCGGGATGGTGTCGTGCGGTATATCTTCCATCCTTGAAAGATTGTCCGCCACCGAATTGTCTTCTCCTTTCCTATCAACAATCTGCAAATCAAATTCTTGAAGAAGGAGTACCCATCTGATAAGCCTTGGCTTGGCATCCTTCTTTGTCATAAGGTATTTAATGGCAGCATGATCAGTATGAATAATAACTTTGGAATCAACAATATACTGCCTAAACTTATCACAAGCAAAAACTACAGCTAAGAATTCCTTCTCAGTAGTAGCATAATTCCTTTGAGCACTATCAAGGGTTTTACTAGCATAATGTATAACATTCAATTTCTTATCAACTCTTTGTCCTAAAACAGCTCCAACAGCAAAATCACTAGCATCACACATAATCTCAAAAGGTAAATTCCAGTCAGGTGGTTGTACTATAGGAGCGGTTATTAAAGCTTTCTTAAGGACTTCAAAAGCTTCCTTACAATCCTCATTAAATACAAAAGGGACGTCCTTCTGGAGAAGATTAGTGAGGGGCCTCGAGGTTTTAGAAAAGTCTTTAATAAATCTTCTATAGAAACCAGCATGACCAAGAAAACTGCGAATACCTTTGATGTCCCTTGGATAGGGCATCCTCTCAATAGCTTCGATCTTGGCTTTGTCCACTTCAATTCCCCTTTCGGAAATCTTGTGACCAAGAACAATTCCTTCGTTAACCATGAAGTGGCACTTCTCCCAGTTGAGTACCAAATTTGTCTCCTCACACCTCTGCAAAACTTTATTAAGATTGTGAAGACAATGGTCAAAGGAGGTTCCATAGACGGAGAAATCGTCCATGAAGACTTCCATAATATCCCCACAGAAACCATGAAAGATAGCAGACATACACCTTTGAAAAGTAGCAGGGGCATTACATAAACCAAAAGGCATACGCCTGTAAGCATAAGTACCAAAGGGACAAGTAAAAGTGGTCTTCTCTTGATCAGCAGTGTTAACATGAATTTGGGAGAAGCCAGAATAACCATCGAGATAACAAAAGTGGGTATTTTTGGATAACCTTTCAAGCATTTGGTCGATGAACGGCAACGGGTAGTGATCCTTCCTGGTTGCCTTGTTCAGCTTCCTGTAATCAATACACATTCTATATCCAATAATAATTCTCTGAGGTATTAGTTCATTCTTATCATTAGGAACCACAGTTGTACCTCCTTTCTTAGGAACACAATGTACCAGGCTTACCCACTTACTATCAGCTATAGGGTAGATAATACCTGCGGCTAGAAGCTTGAGAATCTCAGTTCTCACAACATCCATCATCTTCGGGTTCAACCGTCGTTGATGATCAACAACTGGTTTAGCATCAGGCTCAAGGTTGATAGTATGTTGACAGATAGATGGACTAATCCCCTTAAGGTCATCAAGGGTATAGCCAATTGCACCTCGGTGTTTACGGAGTACTTCCAATAGTCGCTCTTCTTCATATCCCGAAAGGTTAGAATTGATAATAACATGATATACTTTCTTTTCATCTAAATAAGCATACTTGAGCGTATCTGGAAGAGGTTTAAGATCGAACACCGGGTCTTCTTTCGGTTTTGATAAAATTCCCAAAGGTTCAACCGGAAGGTTATGCTTCAGGATAGCAGGTTGCCTCAAGAATATCTCATCTAGTTCATTTCTTTCCTGCATATGCAAATCATTCTCGTGGTCCTCCATATATTGCTGCAAAGGATCATTAGGGGGAATAGCAATAGAAGCAATACTTTCAATAAGTTTATCATCACTAGGTAAATTGGTACCACGAGGCTGCTTAGAGAACTTAGAAAAATTAAATTCATATGGCTCACCATTGAATTCAACAGAAACTTTACCTTTCTTGCAATCTATTATAGCTCCACAAGTTCTAAGAAAAGGTCTACCAAAAATAATTGGACAAAAATTGTCCCTCTCTGAACCAAGTACTAGAAAGTCGGTAGGGTATTTTACCTTTCCACATAGGACTTCAACGTCCCTCACAATTCCGATAGGAGAGATAGTTGTTCTGTTTGCAAGATGAATGGTAACATCAACTTCTTCAAGTTCACAAGGAGGAATCTCACCGATGATCTCTTCATAAAGTGAATAGGGGATAGCACTTGCACTCGATCCCAAATCGCATAGCCCATAATAATTGTGATCTCCTATTTTAACAGATACCACTGGAGTACCTGAAATTGGGCCTTTATTCTTGGCTGTGACAAGGTTAGTGGAAACAGCACAAAAATTTACATTGGAATCCAAAACATCATTAGTAATAAGGTCTTTAATTAATGCAACTTGAGGATTGACCCTGATCTGGTCCTCAGGCTCATCAACTCTTCTCTCACTTTTATTTATTATGCCTGTCACAAGAGTGTGCTCCCTCATCCTTGCGGGAAAAGGAGGTTGTTCATATATAACTGCAAGCAAAATAGGGTCAGCAACATGAATATCAACAGGTGGCTCTTTAAAAGGTTCATGATGCTGGTCTCTCTTCTTTTTAAAAGAATCAACATGAGAGGCAAAATTCTTACAGAAATCAATCACTAGATGGGAATCAAGACCAATCTTAGAGCAAAAAGTATTGAAGTAATCAGTTTTCACATAGCTCTCAATATAATCATGTTCATAATTTATAGCGGGTTCAATACCTTTATCAATTTCCCAATCTTCGGTATTCCTATGGATCCTTTCAATGAGATCCCACCTTTCTTCAACACTCTTCTTCTGAAATACCCCACTAGAGGAGGCATCCAGCATCTCCTTATCCTGACGAGAAAGCCTGGCATAAAAATTTGTAAGTATAATTTCCTTGGGAAGCTTATGAATAGGGCATTTGAGCATTAGGGACTTCAATCTCCCCCAAGCTTGAGCAATGCTTTCTCCGTTACGAGACCTAAAGTTATAGATATAGTTCCTGTCTCGATGAATTTCATGAAGAGGATAAAACTTAGTATAAAAGAGAGACATAAGCTCCTGCCATTCAAGCAAGTGTGAGTTATCGAGAAGCCTATACCAATCTGAAGCTTTATCTATAAGTGATACAGCAAACAATTTCCTCATGACAAACTCCCTCGATACACCTGCAAGCTTAAATAATGAACATAGTTGTGACAGATATAGCAAGTGTTCACCGGGATGTCTGTCTCCTGCATAACGATTAGCCAAAACATAATCGATAATACCAGCTGGTATTTTATAGGGCACAATTTCAGTAGGGGGAGGATCAACCACCACAGGCGTGGGGCGTCTTCCCGCAAGCAACGATGCAATAACAGGGTTGTCCATAAGGACAAAGAGCAGCAATAGCAAAAAAATAAAACAAGAATTATAAAAACTTCCTTACTAGTTTCACTTTACCAATAGCGCTACGCTCCCCGGCAACGGCGCCAGAAAACGGTACTTGATGACCCACAACCGTAAGGGATCTATTGCAGTGTTTTTGATAAGTAAGAGTGTCGAACCCAATGAGGAGCAGAAGGTATTGATAAGCGATTCTGAGCAAGAAATTACTGCAAGCACTGAAAGATAACTTTTTAGGGGTTTTCTCGATATAAGCAACAGGAAAGTAAAAGCAAGCAATGTAAAAGGCACTGAGAGTAACAAGTGGCCCAATCCTTTCTTAGCAAAGGAGAGGCCTAACAACTGAACTTATAAAGGCTAAAGCGTTCCCGAGGACACACGGGAGAAGTAGTCATGTGCTTTCGCCATATTCCGTATCGATACTATGTTATGTGTTGATAAGTGTTGAGTGGGTGGATCTATGCTAGTACACTCTCTAGACTAAGATGAGTGCACTCTTATGATTAAACACCTTGCAAGCATCCGCAAATACAAGATAGAATTTAAGGCAAAAGCCTAACCATAGCAATACGATCGGGGATCCATTGTTCCCTTATGCAAAAGCGTGCGAACTGGGGTTCAGGTTTCTGTCACTCCGGCAACCCACCGTAAGCATTCTTTGTACACAATGTATTCTCCTAGGTCCTTAATAAGGCGAAGTGTTGAGTGTCCGACTCACACAACACCACTAGTAGAATGACAACACAACTTAAGTATCAAACAACACATATTACTTCAACAGCATATGACTACTAACAACAAGACTTTCCCCATGTCCTCAAGAACTAAGGTAACTACTCACGAGACATAAAAGAGATCATGATCAGTGGAGATAAATGGGTGATAAACAATCTGGACATAATAATATTTCTCCAACAAAACTCAATAGCATTCACCACAAAGTAGTAATCAACACCAATGGAGTAGAGAGGGTAGGTAGTACGAGTTACAACACAAGTTGCAATTGCGAGATGAGATTTGGATGAAGATGGAGATGGTGCTGGTGTTGGGGATGATGTTGATGATGATCTCGATGATGCCCGTGACGATGGTGATGATGATGGCGATGATCTCCCCTTCCGGGAGGTGATCTCCCCGGCGGAATCTGCCCGCCGGAGATGGCTTTTTCTTCTCTGTAGGTTTCCGCCATGGAGCGGCGGCGGAACTCCATAAAAACTCCCTCTTTTAGGGTTTTCGGATAACGAAGAGTATATAGGCAAAAGGGGGCAACCGGAGGTGGGCCAGGGGCTCCAGGCACCCCCACCGGCGCGGCCAGGGGGGCGCCCCCAGGGCGCCTGGGCACCCTGTGGCCCCCCTCTGGCTGCCCTTTTGCGTGCCTTCGTGATCCGTCTGAAAAATATCTCCCGTCAATTTTCAGGTAATTTGGAGGTATTCTTCTTCAGCAACTCAGCGTCCACTTTTTACTGCTGAATCCTGCGTCTGCTGCTTCGGCATCGGAAAGTTGCAAACTGTGTAAAATAGACCAAAATAGCATAAGAACATCATCGTAACGTGAAATATATCAATGAATAAGGATAAATTACGATATAAAATAGTGATGCATTTTGGACGTATCAGTCATCACAGCAGTACCTGATCTTGTTTTTGACAAGTAAGAATCTGGCCCAGAAGTGGTTGATCGTTTCCCCGGGCTGCTGCTGTATGTTCGTGAGATCATCTATGTCCGGGATTCTGGATTTACTTGAAGAGTTTTTCCCAGGGTGGGTGGGTGTTGGTAATTTTCAATCCCGACCCAGAGTGATGTTCTGGGTTTTAACAACCTCCGTTGGTGACAATCCGGACTTGATGGGGTCTAATTGCCCTTCGGGCCCGTCGTCGGTCCGAACGCTCAAGGAACATAGTGCGGTTCCTGATAAGGAGGTGTTCAGCTCGATGGGTTCGAAGATCCGGTCTGTGGCGGTCTCCGTCTGGAGAGGAGACGTCTCTATGGCTTCATCCTCGACTGCTGCTACTAGATGAGTAACCGAAGAAGGGTCGATCTCATCATGGCCGGATTTAAGTATGATCCGATCTCCTGGCGAGAGAGCCCCAGGGCCGTGCTACCTCTTGAGCTTGCGTTGTATTCACTCGAAGAGGAAATGGAGATGCAGCATAGTAGCGTAAGTATTTCCCTCAGTTTTTGAGAACCAAGGTATCAATCTAGTAGGAGACCACGCACGAGTCCCTCGCACCTGCAGAAACAAATTAGAACTTCGTAGCCAACGCGATAAGGGGTTGTCAATCCCTTTACGGTCACTTACGAGAGTGAGATCTGATAGAGATGATAATTATATTTTTGGTATTTTTGTTTTAATAAAACAGCAAATAAAAGCGGTAAAAGTAAAGTAGATGTAGATTGATATGTTGAGAATAGACCCGGGGGCCATAGTTTTCTCTAGTGGCTTCTCTCATGATAGCGATATTCTACGGCGGGTAAACAAATTACTGTCGAGCAATTGATAGAAAAGAGAATAATTATGAGACTATCTAGGCATGATCATTGTATATAGGCATCACGTGCGAGACAAGTAGACCGACTCCTGCCTACATCTACTACTATTACTCCACACATCGACCGCTATCTAGCATGCATCTAGTGTATTGAGTTCATACGAACAGAGTAACGCCTTAAGAAAGATGACATGATGTAGAGGGATAAACTCAAGCAATATGATGTAAAACCCATCTTTTTATCCTCGATGGCAACAATACAATATGTGCCTTGAAACAACAGCTGTCACTCGGAAAGGACACCACATGATTGAACCCAAAGCCAAGCACTTAACCCATGGCAAGAACTATAGATCTAGTAGGCCAAACCAAACCAATAATTCGAAGAGACTTGCAAGGATATTATGAGCACACATAAAAAGTTCAGAGAAGAACCAAATATCTTTCATAGACAACCTTGATCATAAACTCACAATTCATCGGATCTCGACAAACACACCGCAAAAAGAGATTACATCGAATAGATCTCCTCGAAGACCGAGGAGAACTTTGTATTGAGATCCAGAGAGAGAGAGAAGAAGCCATCTAGATACTAGCTATGGAACCAAAGGTCTGTGGCAAACTACTCACAACTCATGGTGAGGGCGATGATGATGATGATGAAGGCCTCCGTGATGGATCCCCCTCCCGGAACAGGCTCCAAGATGGGATCTCCACGAGAACAGAAGCTATGGCGGTGGAATTAGGGTTTTCTCTCTGCGTATGGAGTCTCTGGGGTCCATGGATATATATAGGAAGAAGGAGGGCACCGGGGTCACACGAGGTAGCCTCGAGGTAGGGGGGCGCGCCCTGGGAAGGGGGGCGCACCCCCCACCCTCGAGGGCAGCCCCTCTGTCCCTTGACTTGGTCGTGAAGTTTCCCGTGCGTGATCTGCTCCAAAAATATCTCTCGCGAAGGTTTCATTCCGTTTGGACTCCGTTTGATATTATTTTTCTGCAAAACCCTGAAATAGGCAAAAAAACAGCAATCTGGACTGGGCCTTTGGATTAGTAGGTTAGTCCCAAAAATGATATAAAAGTAAATGATAAAACCCATTAAACATCCAAGACTTCATAAATAATAGCATGGAACAATAAAAAATTATAGATACGTTGGAGACATATCAAGCATCCCCAAGCTTAATTCCTGCTCGTCCTCGAGTAGGTAAATGATAAATAAAGAATTTTTGATGTGGAATGCTAACCAATATAGTTTTTCAATGTAATTCTCTTAAATGTGGCATGAATGTTCAGATCTGAAAGATTCAAGATAAAAGTCTATATTGACATAAGAAATAACAATACTTCAAGCAATACTAACAAAGCAATCATGTCTTCTCAAAATACCATGGCTAAAGAAAGTTATCCCTACAAAATCATATAGTCTGGCTATGCTCCCTCTTCATCACACAAAATATTCATATTATGCACAACCTTGATTTCAGCCAAGCATTTGTTTTCATACTCTATATTTTCAAACCTTTCAACTTTCACGCAATACATGAGCGTGAGCCATGGATATAGAACTATGGGTGGAATAGAGGTGGTTGTGGAGAAGACAAAAAGGAGGGAGATAGTCTCACATCGACTAGGCATATCAATGGGCTATGGAGATGTCCATCAATAGATATCAATGCGAGTGAGTAGGGATTGCCATGCAACGGATGCACTAGAGCTAAAAATATGAGTGAAAGCTCAACAAAAGAAACTAGTGGGTGTGCATCCAACTTGCTTGCTCACGAAGACCTAGGGCATTTGAGGAAGCCCATCGTTAGAATATACAAGCCAAGTTCTATAATGAAAAATTCCCACTAGCATATGAAAGTGACTAAGCATGAGACTCTCTACAATGAAGAACATGGTACTACTTTGAAGCACAAGTGTGGAAAAAGATAGTAGCAATTGTCCCTTCTCCCTTTTCTCTCATTTTTTTGGAGGGGCTTTCTCCTTTTTTTATTAGCCCCTTTCTATTTTTTTGGGCCATCCTTTTTTATTGGCCTTTCCTCACATGGGACAATGCTCTAATAATGATGATCATCACACTTTTTTGTTACAACTCGAAATTACAACTCGATACTACAAAAAGTATGTCTACATGAATGCCTCCGGCGATGTACCGGGATATGCAATGAATCAAGAGTGACATATATGAGAAATTATGCATGGTGGCTTTGCCACAACTACAATGTCAACTACATGATCATGCATGGCACTATGACAATATGATGCGTGTCATATAAATGGAACGATGGAAAGTTGCATGGCAATATATCTCGGAATGGCTACGGAAATGCCATGATAGGTAGGTATGATGGCTGTTTTGAGGAACAATATGGTGGTTATTTTGAGGAAGGATATATAGTGGGTTTATGGCACCGGCGAAAGTTGCGCGGTACGAGAGAGGCTAGCAATGGTGGAAGGGTGAGAGTGCGTATAATCCATGGACCCAACATTAGTCATAAGAACTCATATACTTATTGCAAAAATCTACGAGTCATCAAAACAAAGAAATCAATGCATGCTCCTAGGGGGGAGGTTGGTAGGAGTTAACCATCGCGCGCCCCCGACCTCCACACAAAGGTTGGCACTCTAGAAATACCTCATGCTCTAACTTCGTCACATATCGGTTCACCATACGTGCATGATATGAGAATCACTAACCTTAACACAAGTATTTCTCAATTTCATAATAACTCCACTAGCATGACTCTAATATCACTATCCTCATGTCTCAAAACAATTATCAAGCATCCAACATCTCTTTCTATTCAATGCACTTAGTGTGAATTTTTTTACTACGTTGACCTTGGATGTTTATCATGTGAAGACTAGTTTCTTTAGTCTAAACACTTTACCATGCTGTTCTAATAGACTCTCAAATAGATATAAGTGAAGCATGAGAGTTCAACAATTTCTACAAAATACTACCACCACCGTGCTCTAAAAGATATAAGTGAAGCGCTAGAGCAAAAACTATTCAACTCAAAAGATATAAGTGAAGCACATATAGTGTTCTAATAATTTATAGGCCATATTTAACCCTCTCAAATAGGTGTGTCCAGCAAGGATGATTGTGGCAAACTAACAAGCAAAGACTCAAATTATACAAGACGCTCCAAGCAAAACACATATCATGTTGCAAATAAAAATATAGCTCCAAGTATAGTTACCGATGGATGAAGACGAAAGAGGGGATGCCTTCCCGGGGCATCCCCAAGCTTAGGCTTTTAATTATCTTGAATTTACTTGGGGTGCCATGGGCATCACCAAGCTTAGGCCTTTGCTACTCCTTGTTCCATAGTCCATCAAAGTAATACTCAAAACTTGAAAACTTCACAACACAAAACTTAGACAAAAATTCTCGTGAGCTCCGTTAGTATGAGAAAGCAAACCACTACTCAAAGGTACAGCAATGAATTCATTATTTGTTTATATTGGTGTTAAACCTACTGTACTCCAAGTTTTCTATGGTTTATATCCTCCAATATTACTCATAGATGCATCGGAATAAGCAAACAACACACGAAAAACAGAATCTGTCAAAGACAGAACAATCTGTAGTAATCTGTAGGGTTCGCCTACTTCTGGAACTCCAAAAAATTCAAAATAAATTGATAAATTTGCGCAATTTTTCTACGAATCAGCAGAAAAAAGAATCAACTAAAAAGCATGCTCCAGTAAAATCCCACGACTACTTTAGCGAGCGCTAATGATTCTGTTTTTCACAGCAAGATCATATAAACTTCACACAAGTCTTACCAAAGGTTCTACGTGGCACAAACACTAAACAAAACATGAAACCACATCTAATCAGAGGCTAGATGCAATATTTATTCCCTAACAGCAACAAAAACAAAAAAACAAAAAATTGGGTTGCCTCCCAACAAGCGCTATCGTTTTACGCCCCTAGCTAGGCACGATACAAGATAGACCTAGGTATTGCCATCTTTGGAAGGCAATCCATAAGTGACTCTCATGATAGATTCATATGGTAATATGATTTTCTTTCTAGGAAAGTGTTCCATGCCTTTCCTTAACGGAAATTGGAATCTAATATTTCCTTCCTTCATATCAATAATTGCACCAATCGTTCTAAGGAAAGGTCTACCAAGAATAATAGGACATGAAGGATTGCAATCTATATCAAGAACAATGAAATCTACGGGCACATAATTCCTATTGGCAATAATAAGAACATCATTAATTCTTCCCATAGGTTTCTTAATAGTGGAATCCGCAAGATGCAAATTTAAAGAACAATCATCAAGCTCATGGAACCCTAGCAAATCACACAAAGTTTTTGGGATAGTGGAGACACTTGCACCCAAATCACAGAAAGCATAGCATTCATGATGTTTTATTTTTATTTTTATAGTAGGTTCCCACTCATCATAAAGCTTTCTAGGTATAGAAACTTCCAACTCAAGTTTTTCTTCATAAGATTGCATCAAAGCATCAACTATATGTTTAGTTAAAGCTTTATTTTGACTATAAGCATGCGGACAATTTAGCACAGATTGCAACAAGGAAATACAATCAATCAAAGAGCAATTATCATAATTGAATCCCTTGAAATCCAAAGTAGTGGGTTCATCACTATGCAAAGTTTTAATCTCTTCGTTCCCACTTTTAACAATTTTAGCATCAAGATCTAAAAACTTCGAATCATTGGGCACCTTAAAGCAGAATCATCTCCAATCCTATTCTCATCAAGATTAATACTAGAAAACAAGGATCTAATAGGAGACACATCAATAACTTTCAGATCTTCATCTTTATTTTCATGCTCTTCCAGTTTAGCAGCCATCTTATTAATCAAAGTGGACTATTTATCCAAAATTTGGGCAATTAAGTTCTTAAGATGAGCAAACTAAGATTTCAAGCCATAAAATTCTTTAGACATATCATCAAGGTCTTTATTCATATACTCCATAAACTTTTTCTGTTCTTTAAGCTCACTTATGAAGAAGTCATTATGCTCAAATTGTATAGTCATAAAATGTCTAACATTGTTTTCAATATCCTCCAGCCTATTGAGGCGAGGGTCAACACTAGAAGGAAGAGCCATAGTGACAAGCAAGCAAGCAATACACACAGGCAAACAAGAAGCAAGCGAACGATAAACACACGGCGGAAGAAGGGCAAATAAAACGGCAAGGGTGAAGTGGGGGAGAGGAAAACGAGAGGCAAATAAATGTAATGCGAAGGATAAGGGTTTGTGATAGGTACTTGGTATATGACTTTTGCGTAAGCCTCCCCGGTAACAGCGCCAGAAATTCTTCTTGCTACCTCTTGAGCTTGCGTTGTATTCCCTCGAAGAGGAAAGGGAGATGCAGCACAGTAGCGTAAGTATTTCCCTCAGTTTTTGAGAACCAAGGTATCAATCCAGTAGGAGACCACGCGCGAGTCCCTCGCACCTGCACAAACAAATAAGAACTTCGCAACCAACGCGATAAGGGGTTGTCAATCCATTTACGGTCACTTACGAGAGTGAGATCTGATAGAGATGATAATTATATTTTTGGTATTTTTGGTTTAATAAAACTGAAAATAAAAGCGGTAAAAGTAAAGTAGATGTAGATTGATATGTTGAGAATAGACCCGGGGGCCATAGTTTTCTCTAGTGGCTTATCTCATGATAGCGATATTCTACGGCGGGTAAACAAATTACTGTCAAGCAATTGATAGAAAAGCTAATAATTATGAGACTATGTAGGCATGATCATTGTATATAGGCATCACGTCCGAGACAAGTAGACCGACTCCTGCATGCATCTACTACTATTACTCCACACACCGACCGCCATCCAGCATGCATCTAGTGTATTGAGTTCATACGAACAGAGTAACGCCTTAAGAAAGATGGCATGATGTAGAGGGATAAACTCAAGCAATATGATGTAAACCCCATCTTTTTATCCTCGATGGCAACAATACAATACATGCCTTGCTGCCCCTACTGTCACTGGGAAAGGACACTGCAAGATTGAACCCAAAGCCAAGCACTTCTCCCATTGCAAGAACTATAGATCTAGTAGGCCAAACCAAACCAATAATTCGAAGAGACTTGCAAGGATATTATGAGCACACAAAAAAAGTTCAGAGAAGAACTAAATATCTTTCATAGATAACCTTGATCATAAACTCACAATTCATCGGATCTCGACAAACACACCGCAAAAAGAGATTACATCGAATAGATCTCCTCGAAGACCGAGGAGAACTTTGTATTGAGATCCAGAGAGAGAGAGAAGAAGCCATCTAGATACTAGCTATGGACCCGAAGGTCTGTGGTAAACTACTCACAACTGGTGAGGGCGATGATGATGATGATGATGATGAAGGCCTCCATGATGGATCCCACTCCCGGAACAGGCTCCAAGATGGGATCTCCACGGGAACAGAAGCTACGGCGGTGGAATTAGGGTTTTCTCTCTGCGTATGGAGTTTCTGGGGTCCGTGGATATATATAGGAAGAAGGAGGGCACCGGGGGCCACACGAGGCAGCCTCGAGGCAGGGGGGCGCGCCCCCCACCCTCGAGGGCAGCCCCTCTGTCCCCTGACTTGGTCCTGAAGTTTCCCATGCGTGATTTTCTCCAAAAATATCTCTCGCGAAGGTTTCATTCCGTTTGGACTCTTTTTGATATTCTTCTTCTGCAAAACCCTGAAATAGGCAAAAAACAGCAATCTGGACTGGGCCTTTGGGTTAGTAGGTTAGTCCCAAAAATGATATAAAAGTATATGATAAAGCCCATTAAACATCCAAGACTTCATAAATAATAGCATGGAACAATTAAAAGTTATAGATACGTTGGAGACGTATCAGGCGGCGATGCGATCCAGCAGCTCGTTTAAGGGCGAGAGTTCTGCCAAAGTCGCGTCATCGGAATAGCTGGAATCGGCGTAAAGGTGATGCTCAACAGCCGCATGGGGTGCGGCCGGCCCCAAGGCTATGTGGGCGCATATGGTGAACCCGCCGAGCTGGAGAACTTGGCCGATAGCCAAGTTGTTTCTGAGGGTGATCTCATCGTTGATGACGAGGCGTGCCATCGATTGCTCATTGCGAGCGCATAGCGGAGCTCTCAATGAAAGCACCATTGTCGGTGTCAAAACCGGCAGATCTCGGGTAGGGGGGCCCAAGCTGTGCGTCTGAAGATCGATGGTAACAGGAGGCAGGGGACACGATGTTTACCCAGGTTCAGGCCCTCTCGATCGAGGTAAAACCCTACCCCCTGCTATATTAATATGGATGAATATGTGTACAAGAGTTGATCTACCAAGAGATCGTAATGGCTAAACCCTAAGTCTAGCCGATGGGGATATTGTAGTGACGATGATCCCTCTACAGACTAAACCCCTCGGCTTATATACACGTGTGAGGAGACCTAGGGTTACAAGGATGACTTGGAGAGGAAGTAATTGATACATCCGGACTCAAAACCTGCCTTTCTACGTACATAGGATTCATGACTGAATATGGGGGAAGGTCTTCTGCTTCTTCTTTATGCGGCCCACCAGTGCGGCCCAGCTTCATTGACCTAGATGCGTGAGGACCCCTGAATACAGGACTCCCTCACTTGTGCAAGCTTGGCTTTATAATAATTGAAATCTTGGATGTTTGCTGCTTTGGCAACTGCCTAGAATTTCTTTTGCCACTCATGTACCCTATGTTTCTTTCTCTAGTTGGCATAGATATGCCAAACACACATCATTGATACGTCTCCATCGTATTTTGATTGTTCCATGCTATTATATTATCCTTCTAAGATGTTTTATGGGCTTTTATATACACTTCTATATGATTTTTGGGACTAACATATTAACCTAGAGCCCAGTGTCAATTTCTGTTTTTTCCTTGTTTTTGAGTTTTATAGAAAAGGAATACCAAACGGAGTCCAATTGACGTGCCAATTTTTGATGATTTTTTCTGGACCAAAAGAAGCCCCTGAAGTAAAAGACTTGGGCCAGGAGAGCCACGGGCTGCCCACGAGGGTGAGGGGCGCGCCCACCCGAAGTGGTGGCGCCCCCTTTCTCGTGGACAGCCCGGAGCCCCCCTGACTTGTGCCCTACGCCAAAAAATCCTGTAAATACCGAAACCTCCCGAAAGTAACCCAGATTGGGAGTTCCGCCGCCGAAATCCTCTGTTGCCACCGAAAGCCAATTTAGACCCGTTCCGGCACCCTGTCGGAGGGGGAAATCCCTCTTCGGTGGTTATCTTCATCATCCCGACGCTCTCCATGACGAGGAGGGAGTAGTTCACCCTCGGGGCCGAGGGTATGTACCAGTAGCTATGTGTTTGATCTCTCTCTCTTTCTCTCTCTCTCTCTCTATCTCTCTCTCTCTCTCTCGTGTTCTTGAGATGGCACGATCTTGATGTATCACGAGCTTTTCTATTATAGTTGGATCTTATGATGTTTCTCCCCCTCTACTCTCTTGTGATGAATTGAGTTTTCCCTTTGAAGTTATCTTATCGGTTTGAGTCCTTAAGGATTTGAGAACACTTGATGTATGTCTTGTGTGGGATACCCATGGTGACAATGGGGTATTCTATTGATTCACTTGATGTATGTTTTGGTGATCAACTTGCGGGTTCCGTGACCTTGGGAATCTATGCATAGGGGTTGGCACATGTTTTCGTCTTGACTCTCCGGTAGAAACTTTAGGGCACTCTTTGAAGCTCTTTGTGTTGGTTGAATAGATGAATCTGAGATTGTGTGATGCATATCGTATAATCATGCCCACGGATACTTGAGGTGCCAATGGAGTATCTAGGTGACATTAGGGTTTTGTATGATTTGTGTCTTAAGGTCTTATTCTAGTACGAACTCTATGATAAATCGAACGGAAAGAATAGCTTCGTGTTATTTTACTATGGACTCTTGAATAGATCGATCAGAAAGGATAACTTTGAGGTGGTTTCGTACCCTACCATAATCTCTTCGTTTGTTCTCCGCTATTAGTTAGTTTGGAGTGACTCTTTGTTGCATGTTGAGGGATAGTTATATGATCCAGTTATGATATTATTGTTGAGAGAACTTGCACTAGTAAAAGTATGAACCCTAGGCCTTGTTTCCTAATTGCAACACCATTTATGCTCACTTTTAACACTTGCTACCTTGCTGTTTTTATATTTTCTTGTTACAAAAACCTATATCTACCATCCATATTGCACTTGTATCACCATCTCTTCGCCGAACTAGTGCACCTATACAATTCACCATTGTATTGGGTGTGTTGGGGACACAAGAGACTCTTCGTTATTTGGTTGCAAGGTTGTTTGAGAGATACCATCTTCATCCTACGCCTCCCACAGATTGATAATCCTTAGGTCATCCACTTGAGGGAAATTTGCTACTGTCCTACAAACCTCTGCACTTGGAGGCCCAACAACGTCTACAAGAAGAAGGTTGTGTAGTAGACAACAAGCTCTTTTCTGGCGCCGTTGCCGGGGAGGTGAGTGCTTGAAGGTATATATTTAGATCTTGCAATCGAATCTTTTAGTTTCTTGTTTTATCACTAGTTTAATTTATAAAAGAAAACTACAAAAAATGGAATTAAGGTTACCTCATATGCTTCATCCTTTTAATATTTTTCGTGAAAATGATGTGAAGGAGAATTGTGCTCAAGTACTAGAAGAAGAATTACATAAAATGCTTGGCATAAAATATGTGCATGATGAGCATGATTGCAATGTTGTTAGTATGAATTATTTGGATACCCATGATGTTAATGATATGCAAAGCCACAAGCTTGGGGAAGCTATGTTTGATGAAGATGATATTTTTAGTCCCCCAAGTTTTGATAAGCAAATTTATTATGATGAAAGCATGCCTCCTATTTATGATGATTATATTGATTAAAGTGTATTTGGAGAGGTCATGACTTTATTTAGTGATGAATCCACTATTTCGGAAGAGGTTCCAATTGATTATGAGAACAATGTTGCTATCTATGATGATTATTGTGATGACTTGTATGCTATTAAGAATAATGATAAGCATGAAACTTTTCATCATGTTTTAGTTTTCATTTGGATTATGCCTCACATGATAATTATTT
Source organism: Secale cereale (assembly GCA_902687465.1). Classification (NCBI taxonomy): domain Eukaryota; kingdom Viridiplantae; phylum Streptophyta; class Magnoliopsida; order Poales; family Poaceae; genus Secale; species Secale cereale. The sequence continues at coordinate 867,647,900 of LR738710.1, forward strand.
TGTTGAGTTTGCTCCCACTACTATTCATGAGAAGAAATTTGCTTATGTGGAGAGTAGTAAAATTTCTATGCAAGTAGATCATGAAAAGAATGCTTTATGTGTTGTTTATATTGTTGAATTCATTCATGATTCTACTGAAAATTATTATAGGGAGGAATATATTCTTTTAGGAGTTGCAATAATATCAAGTTTCCTCTCTATGTGCTTAAAATCTTGAAGTTATGCTCGTTTTCCCTTCCTATACTAGTTGATTATTGTTCCCATAAGTTGGTTGCTCACAAAATCCCTATGCATAGGAAGTGGGTTAGACTTAAATGTTCTAATCATATTATTCATGATGCTCACCTTATGTTTCAATTCTTATCCTTTTTGCGAGCATCGTTGAAATCATCATGCCTAGCTAGGGGCGTTAAACGACAACGCTTGTTGGGAGGCAACCCAAGTTTATTTTATTTTCTTTGATTTTGCTTCTGTTTAGGAATGAATATTGCATCTAGCTTCTGTTTAGATGTAGTTTTGTGTTTTAATTAGTGTCTATGCCAAGTAGAACCTTTGGGAAGACTTGTGTGAAGTTTATGCGATCAGGCTGTAAAAAATAGAAACTTTAGCGCTCACGAGATTAGCTACCATTTTTTACTGAAGAGTGATTTTTAGTTGATTCTTTTTGTAGATGATTAATAGAAAAATTCCTCAGGTTTACCAATTTATTTGAGAATTTTTAGAGTTACAGAAGTATTCAAAAGCTACAGATTGCTACATACTGGTCTGTTTTTGACAGATTCTGTTTTCTATGTGTTGTTTGCTTATTTTGATAAATCTATGAGTAGTATCATAGGGTATGAACCATAGAGAAGTTGGAATACAGTAGATATTACACCTATATGAATTTAGAATGAGTTCACAATTGTACCTAAGTGGTGGTTTTATTTTCTTATACTAACGGAGCTTACGAGTTTTCTGTTGAGTTTTGTGTTGTGAAGTTTTCAAGTTTTGAGTATGGCTTTGATGGAATATGGAACAAAGAGTGGCAAGAGACTAAGATTGGGGATGCCCAAGGCACCCCAAGGTAAAATTGAAGGACAACCAAAAGCCTAAGCTTGGGGATGCCCCGGGAAGGCATCCCCTCTTTCGTCTTCATCTATCGGTAACTTTACTCGATGCTATATTTTTATTCACCACATGATATGTGTTCTGCTTGGAGCGTCAAGTTATTTTGTTTTGTTTTGTTTGCTGTTTGAATAATATCCCAAGATCTGAAATTCTTAAATGTTAGAGGGTCTTCACATAGTTACATAATTATTCAACTACTCATTGATCTTCACTTATATCTTTTGGAGTAGTTAGTCATTTGCTCTAGTGCTTCACTTATATCTTTTAGAGCACGACAGTGGTTTTATTTTGAATAAATAGATGAACTCTCATGCTTCACTTATATTATTTTCAGAGTCTTTTAGAACAGCATGGTAATGTGCTTTGGTTATAAAACTAGTCCTAATATGATAGGCATCCAAGATTGATATAGTAAAAACTTTCATATAAAGGGCATTGAATATGATGAGAAGTTTGATACTTCATGATTGTTTTGAGATATGGGGATGGTGATAATAGAGTCATGCTAGTGGGGTAATTATGAATTTGAGGAATACTTGTGTTAAAGTTTGTGATTCCCGTAGCATGCACGTATGGTGAACCACTATGTGATGAAGTTAGAGCATGATGTATTTATTGAGTGCCAACCTTTGTGTGGAGGTCGGGGGCGCGCGATGGTTAACTCCTACCAACCTCCCACCTAGGAGCATGCGTTGATTGCTTTGTTTTGATGACTCGTAAATTTTTGCAATAAGTATATGAGTTCTTTATGACTAGTGTTGAGTCCATGGATTATATGCACTCTCACCCTTCCACCATTGCTAGCCTCTCTTGTGCCGTGCAACTTTCGCCGGTACCATACACCCACCATATACCTTCCTCAAAACAGCCACCATACCTACCCATCATGGCATTTCCATAGCCATTCCGAGATATATTGCCATGCAACTTTCCACCATTCCGTTCAGATGACACGCTTCATATTGTCATATTGCCATGCATGATCATGTAGTTGACATCGTATTTGTGGCAAGGCCACCATTCACAATTCATTCATACATGTCACTCTTGATTCATTGCACATCCCGGTACACCACCGGAGGCATTCACATAGAGTCATACTTTGTTCTAGTATCGAGTTGTAAATCAATAGAAGTGTGATGATCATCATTATTAGAGCATTGTCCCAAATAAAAAAAAGAAGAAAGAAGAAAAAAAAAGAAGGAAAGTCCAAAGAAAAAAAAGTAGGCCCAAAAAAAGAAAAAAAGAAAAGAAAAGAAAAGGGACAATGCTACTATCTTTTTCCACACTTGTGCTTCAAAGTAGCACCATGTTCTTCATGATAGAGAGTCTCATGTTTAGTCACTTTCATATACTAGTGGGAATTTTCATTATAGAACTTGGCTTGTATATTCCAACGATGGGCTTCCTCAAATGCCCTAGGTCTTCATGAGCAAGCAAGTTGGATGCACACCCACTTAGTTTATTTTGTTGAGCTTTCATACATTTATAGCTCTAGTGCATCCGTTGCATGGCAATCCCTACTCACTCACATTGATATCTATTGATGGGCATATCCATAGCCCATTGATACGCCTAGTTGATGTGAGACCATCTTCCTATTCTTTGTCTTCTCCACAACCACCACTCTATTCCACCTATAGTGCTATATCCATGGCTCGCGCTCATGTATTGCGTGAAAGTTGAAAGGTTTGAAAAAATTGAGTATGAAAACAAATGCTTGGCTGAAACCGGGGTTGTGCATGATATGAATATTTTTTGGGATGAAGAGGGAGCATAGCCAAACTATATGATTCTGTAGGGATAACTTTCTTTGGCCATGTTATTTTGAGAAGACAAGATTGCTTTGTTAGTATGCTTGAAGTATTATTATTCTTATGTCAATATTAAGATTTTATCTTGAATCTTTCGGATCTGAACATTCATGCCACAAAAAAGAAAATCACATTGAGAATTATGTTAGGTAGCATTCCAGAAATCAAAAATTCTGTTTTTATCATTTACCTACTCGAGGACGAGCAGGAATTAAGCTTGGGGATGCTTGATACTTCTCCAACGTATCTATAATTGTTTATTGTCCCATGCTATTATATTATCCTTCTAGGATGTTTTATGGGCTTTTATATACACTTTTATATGATTTTTGGGACTAACCTATTAACCTAGAGCCCAGTGCCAGTTTCTGTTTTTTCCTTGTTTTTGTGTTTTACAGAAAAGGAATACCAAACGAAGTCCAATTGACGTGCCAATTTTATGATTTTTTTTTCTGGACCAAAAGAAGCCCCCAAAGTAAAAGAGTTGGGCCAGGAGAGCCACGGGCTGCCCACGAGGGTGGTGGCGCCACCCCTATCTCGTGGACAGCCCGGAGGCCCCCCTGACTTGTGCCCTACGCCAAAAAATCCTATAAATACTGAAACCTTCAGAAAGTAACCTAGATCAGGAGTTCCGCCGCCGAAAGCCTCTGTTGCCACCGAAAACCAATCTAGACCCGTTCTGGCACCCTGTCGGAGGGGAGGATCCCTCTCAGGTGACTATCTTCATCATCTCGGCGCTCTCCATGACGAGGAGGGAGTAGTTCACCCTCGGGGCTGAGGGTATGTACCAGTAGCTATGTGTTTGATCTCTCTCTCTCTCGTGTTCTTGAGATGGCACGATCTTGATGTATCGCGAGCTTTGCTATTATAGTTGGATCTTATGATGTTTCTCCCCCTCTACTCTCTTGTGATGAATTGAGTTTTCCCTTTGAAGTTATCTTATCGGATTGAGTCTTTAAGGATTTGAGAACACTTGATGTATGTCTTGCGTGGGATACCCGTGGTAACAATGGGGTATTCTATTGATTCACTTGATGTATGTTTTGGTGATCAACTTGCGGGTTCCGTGACCTTGGGAATCTATGCATAGGGGTTGGCACACGTTTTCGACTCGACTCTCCGGTAGAAACTTTGGGGCACTCTTTGAAATTATTTGTGTTTGTTGAATAGATGAATTTGAGATTGTGTGATGCATATCGTATAATCATTCCCACGAATACTTGAGGTGACAATGGAGTATCTAGGTGACATTACGGTTTTGGTTGATTTGTGTCTTAAGGTCTTATTCTAGTACGAACTCTATGATAGATTGAAAGGAAAGAATAACTTCATGTTATTTTACTACAGACTCTTGAATAGATCGATCAGAAAGGATAACTTTGAGGTGGTTTCGTACCCTACCATAATCTCTTCGTTTGTTCTCCGCTATTAGTTACTTTGGAGTGACTCTTTGTTGCATGTTGATGGATAGTTATATGATCTAGTGATAACCCACAAGTGTAGGGGATCGCAACAATTTTCGAGGGTAAAGTATTCAACCCAAATTTGTTGATTCAACACAAGGGGAGCCAAAGAATACTCTTAAGTATTAGCAGCTGAGTTGTCAATTCTACCACACCTGGAAACTTAGTATCTGCAACAAGATAGTTTAGTAGCAAAGTATTATGATAGTGGCGGTAGCAGCAATAAAAGTAAAGATAGTGTTTTTGTAGTTTTTGTGATAGTAGCAACGGAAAAGTAAATAAGCGACTAGCAATATAGGTACAACTCGTAGCCATTGGATCGGTGATGGGAAATAATGTCGGATGCAATTCATCATGTAGGAGTTATAACCTAAGGTGACACAGAACTAGCTCCAGTTCATCAATGCAATGTAGGCATGTATTCTGAATATAGTCATACGTGCTTATGGAAAAGAACTTGCATGACATCTTTTGTCCTACCCTCCCATGGCAGCGGGGTCCTATTGGAAACTAAGGGATATTAAGGCCTCCTTTTAATAGAGTACCGGAGCAAAGCATTAACACATAGTGAATACATGAACTCCTCAAACTATGGTCATCATCGGGAGTGGTCCCGATTATTGTCACTTCGGGGTTGCCGGATCATAACACATAGTAGGTGACTATAGACTTGCAAGATAGGATCAAGAACACACATATATTCATGAAAACATAATAGGTTCAGATCTGAAATCATGGCACTCGGGCCCTAGTGACAAGCATTAAGCATAGCAAAGTCATAGCAACATCAATCTCAAAACATAGTGGATACTAGGGATCAAACCCTAACAAAACTAACTCGATTACATGATAGATCCCATCCAACCCATCACCGTCCAGCAAGCCTACAATGGAATTACTCACACACGGCGGTGAGCATCATGGAATTGGTGATGGGGGAACGTTGATGATGCCGATGGCGACGATCTCCACTCTCCGGAGCCCCGAACGGACTCCAGATCAGCCCTCCTGAGAGAGATTAGGGCTTGGCGGCGGCTCCATCTCGTGAAACATGATAATTCTTTCTCCTTGGTTTTTTCCTCCGCGAAACAAAAGATATAGGACCTAGGGGTACGTCGGTGGAGCATCGGGGGGCCCTCGAGGCAGGGGGCGCGCCCTGGGAAGGGGGGCGCGCCCCCCACCCTCGAGGACAGGCCGTGGCCCCCCCGGTGAGTACTTCTTGCAGATATTTTTTATATTTTCTCAAATAATTCTTCGTTGATTTTTAGGCGATTCCGAGAATTTTTTATTCTGCACAAAAACAACACCATGGCAGTTCTGCTGAAAACATCGTCAGTCTGGGTTAGTTCCATTCAAATCATGCAAGTTAGAGTCCAAAACAAGGCCAAAAGGGTTTGCTCTTGGAGACGTATCAACTCTCCCAAGCTTAAACCTTTGCTTGTCCTCAAGCAATTCAGTTGATAAACTGAAAGTGATAAAGAAAATTTTTGACAAACTCTGTTTGCTCTTGTTGTTGTAAATATGTAAGCTAGCATTCAGGTTTTCAACAAGATCATGAACTAACCACATTCACAATAACTTTTAGGTCTCAAGACTACTCACATCAATAGCATAATCAACTAGCGAGCAATAATAATAAACCTCGGATGACAACACTTCTCAAAACAATCATGATATGATATAACAGGATGGTATCTCGCTAGCCCTTTCTGAGACCGCAAAACATAAATGCAGAGCACCTTTAAAGATCAAGGACTGACTAGACATTGTAATTCATGGTAAAAGAGATCCAGTCATGATCATACTCAATGCAAATTAATAGTAATACATGCAACGACCGAGGTGCTCTCCTACTGGTGCTTTTTGATAAGAGGGTGATGACTCTGCATAAAAGTAAATAGATAGGCCCTTCGCAGAGGGAAGCAGGGATTTGTAGAGGTGCCAGAGCTCGATTTTTAAATAGAGATGAATACCATTTTGAGCGGTATACTTTCATTGTCAACATAACAACCAGGAATCTCGATATCTCCCATGATATGCACATTATAGGTGGTTCCCAAATAGAATGGTAAAGTTTATGCTCCCCCAACCACCAACAAGCACACTCCACGGCTAGCCCGAAACAACGGGTACCGTCCAAACAAGCAACAACCCTGGGGGAGTTTTGTTTAATTATTATGATTTTGAGCATGGGACTGGGCATCTCGATTACTAGCCATTTTCTCATGAATGCTGAGCAGAGTCCACTCATCGTGAGAGTAACCCACCTAGCATGGAAGATATAGACAACCCTAGTTGATACATGAGCTGTTCGAGCATACAAAACAGAATTTCATTTGAAGGTTTGGAGTTTGGCACATACAAATTACTTGGAACGGCAGGTAAATACCGCATATAGGAGGGTATGGTGGACTCATGTGGAATAACTTTGGGGTTTATGGAAGTGGATGCACACGCAGTATCCCCGCTTAGTACAGGTGAAGGCTAGAAAGAGGCTGGGAAGCGACCAACTAGAGAGCAACAACATTCATGAACATGCATTAAAATTAATCAACAATGAATGCAAGCATGAGTAGGATATAAATCACCATGAACATAAATATCGTGAAGGCTATGTTGATTTGTTTCAACTACATGCGTAAACATGTGCCAAGTCAAGTCACTTAAATCATTCAGAGGAGGATACCACCCATCATACCACATCACAACCATTTTAATATCATGTTGGCACGCAAGATAGACCATTATAAACTCTCAGCTAATTAAGCATGGCATAAGCAGCTATGATCTCTAATTGTCATTGCAAACATGTTTCATTCATAACAAGCCGAATCAAGAACGACGAGCAATCATATTTATAAAAACAAAAGAGGTCGAGTTCATACCAGCTTTTCTCATCTCAATTAGTTCATCATAAATCATCCTTATTGCCTTTCACTCGCACGACCAAACGGTGTGGATAATAATAATAGTGCACGTGCATTGGACTAAGATGGAATCTGTAGGCATTTAATACAAGAGAGAAGACAAGGTAATATGGCTCAAGGTTAAATCAACAACAAAGCATATGAGAGCCACTAAGCATTTTGATCATGGTCTTCTACTCTCAACCCCTAAAGAAAAGAAAAGAACTATTTACACGAGCAAGCTCCCAACAAGCAAAAGAAGAACGGGAAATCTTTCTGGGTATTCATTTTTATCTACTACTACAAGCAAAGAAAGTAAACTAGATAGAAGCTACAACTAATATTTTTTTGTTTTTCTGGGTTTTTCTTCACTCTGTGCATTTTGAAACCGAACCGAAAAACCATACCGAAAATAAACCGAACCGAACCAATTTTACGGTTTTTATGGTTTGTGGTTTTGGTATGGTATGAAATTTTCATACCGTTTTGAACTTCGGTTTTTATGGTATATACCGAAAAACCGAACGGGTAACCGAAAAAACCGAAGTAAAAAATAAATTTATATTTCTTGAGACAAACAACCATACAAGTTGTCATATTTCTTGTACATGAGTCAAATTCACTACTAAGCATGTACATTTTTCTTGTAGCATAGTTATTTTTATCTTTAAAAGATGCTAAGCACGTCCATTATCATTAAGGGATGAATATATGCATGCATATATACTTATATCTATAGTTATATACTTTTTATGTAAAATAGTATGTGTTTTTATTGGTTTTGAGTCATAAATTTATAAATTATTATTACGTCATTTTCAAATTCGCGTCAACTTTGGTTTTTATGGTATATACCGAAACCATACCAAAATAATTTGCTATATACCGAAACCGAACCGTATTTTCATTTCATACCGTATTTACCGAAGTATTAATACAATACAAACCGAAAACCGAATAAACCGAACGCACAGAGTGACACTTTTTCTAGCACACAAGAAAAAGACTAAGAAAAAGAAATTTAAACTAAGCATGGATGGTACAGTGAAAGAGTGTGAGCACCGACAACTAGAATAAGTGTGTGAACATGAATGTAAGTCGGTGAGAAACACGTACTCCCCCAAGCTTAGGCTTTTGGCCTAAGTTGGTCTATGGCTACGGATCGAAGCCACTCCCTCCAGTGTACTGAGATGCATCCTCTGGGCGCCACTGGTTGGCGAGCTCGTCCAGCTCCCACCCATAAATAGATTGACGGGAATGATCAAGTGGTGGTTCTGGCTCAGGCTCTGAAGCTTGTGCCTGGCCTTGGTACTTGTAGAAGGCATCTGATGTAATGAGATACTTGCCTGTGGACAGATCAAACAAAAATGGTGAAGGCAAGGTAACAATTTCACATTATATTTCATCAAACCTTAACTTATAATTAAGCTGCATATTCTTGTCTTTAACAATAAAGTCATGAGCTACCATGCTCTTGTAGTCTAGATAAACAGGGGCAATCAATTTTTCTTCCTTCTCATGATGCCTAATAGGTATATTAAAATATTCAGCAAGGCGAGAAGGAAAGATGCCTCCAAAGACGGGTCCCTTTGAGCGATTCAGACTCAATCGTTTGGCAACGACGGCGCCCAAGCTAAAAGTTGTGTCTTGAAACAAAGCATGGCGTAAAATGATAATATCAGGGGCACTGAGATTCCCATTGTTCCCGCGACCAATTAAACACCTACTAGCAAATAAAGCAAAGTAGCGCAGAACAAGGAAGTGTATGCTAGTGATTCTTGCCCCTGAAACTTGTCTAGTTTCACCTACGACTATCATATCAATAAACCCTTTGCCGTCTTCATGACGCGGTTCATCAAGTATACCTCCAAAGGGTACTTTGCATATTTCACAAAAGTCTAACAGTGATATCTCCTTACTCACATCATATAAGCGAAACTCCACCATAGGTGCTGTTTTCCTAGAATGAAAATGAAAACTTTGCATGAAAATATTGGCGAGTAAGAGATACTGTTCTTTTTGGTCTTTGAGGAAGTTAGTGAGGCCTGCATTATTCGCCATCCAATAAAAGTCTTCGTAAATACCGGCGGGCATCATGAAATTATTACACGACCATTCGCACGGTCGAACTTCCGCCATGCGAGGAAGATGATACTTGGGCTTCTTCTCCTCTGAGCTCTTGCTGGAGGAGCCCCTCAATAATCTTTTTAACATTTTCCTTTTCTGAAAATTTCAGAATTTTTTAGTAACTCACAATAAAAGTTAACAAAACTCAACAAGATTGATAGCAACAACTCCTATAAGTGCCTAGAGGCTATATCATGCATTGGAACTACTTGGGGCCAAGAAAATTTGACATGTAAGCTCAAGAACAAGGTCACCACAGCAGCACAAATTTGCAACAAATAAAGCACTAGAACAAAAACTAATTGGACCAATGGAGGAGTCGCATACCAAAGAACAATCTCCCCAAACAGTTTGGTGAATGGTGCTTTGAGCAAGGAGATCGAAAATGGCAGCAAAATGAGCTAGAACTCGGGTTTGAGCTGGTTGGGGATTTTTTTTGGGAGGAAGAAGAAGAGCATGGGTGAAAGGATAAGTGGAGGGGGGCCACGTGGGGCTCTCGAGGCAGGGGGCGCGCCCTGTGCCCTCGAGGCCACGTGCTGGCTCCCCTCACTGTGTGTTCAGTGCCATATTTTCTTAAATACTCTAGAAAAAATCATATTTAATTTTCATGGCATTTGGAGAACTTTTATTTTCGGGATATTTTTTTATTTCACGGATAAGTCTGGAAATAGACAAACAATGGTATTTTTGTTTTATTTAACCTAATTAACAGAAAGTAAAAGAAGGGTACAAAAGGTTTGTGCTATCTAGATTCACCTATCCCATGCTCATCAAAAGGAATCCATTAACAAGGTTGATCAGGTGTTGTTAATAAACTCTTTCTGAGTAGCATGAAACCGGAGAATGTTTGAATAACACTATGTTACCTCAATGGGGATATGTATATCCCCAACAATAAGTATGTCATATGCCTTCTTGGTAGTAGGAATAGGAAACTCAAAACCTCCAATAGTAATAGTTGAAGTTTCTCCAATATAATTGATACTATGAGCCTGAGGTTGTTTCCTCGGAAAGTGTACTGTATGCTCATTACTATTGACATGAAAAGTGACATTGCCTTTGTTGCAATCAATAATAGCCCCTGCAGTATTCAAAAAAGGTCTTCCAAGAATAATAGACATACTATCATCCTCGGGAATATCAAGTATAACAAAGTCCGTTAGAATAGTAACATTTGCAACTACAACATGCACATCCTCACAAATACCGACAGGTATAGCAGTTGATTTATCGGACATTTGCAAAGATATTTTAGTAGGTGTCAACTTACTCAAGTCAAGTCTACGATATAAAGAGAGAGGCATAACACTAACACCAGCTCCAAGATCACACAAAGCAGTTTTAACATAGTTTCTCTTAATGGAGCAAGGTATAGTAGGTACTCCTGGATCTCCTAATTTCCTAGGCATTCCACCCTCAAAAGTGTAATTGGCAAGCATGGTGGAAATTTCTACTTCAGGTATCTTTCTTTTGTTGGTAATAATGTCTTTCATATACTTGGCATAAGGATTTGTTTTAAGCACATCAGTCAAACGCATACGCAAAAAGATAGGTCTAATCATTTCAGCAAAGCGCTCAAAATCCTCATCATCCTTTTTCTTGGATGGTTTCAGAGGAAAAGGCATGGGTTTCTGAACCCATGGTTCTCTTTCCCTACCGTGCTTCCTAGCAACAAATTATCTCTTATCATAACGTTGATTCTTTGATTGTGGGTTATCAAGATCAACAACAGGTTCAATCTCTACATCATTATCATTGCTAGGTTAAACATCATCATGAACATCATTAATAATATTATCACTAGGTTCATGTTCATTGCCAGATTGTGTCTCGGCATCAGAAACAGATATATCATTGGGATTCTCAGGTGGGTGAGCTACAGGTTCACTAGAAGCATGCAAAGTTCTATCATTTTTCTTTTTCTTCTTCTTAGAAGAACTAGGTTCATCTAAATTAGCTCTCTGAGAATCTTGCTCAATTCTCTTAGGGTGGCCTTCAGGATACAGAGGTTCCCGAGTCATTCTACCACCTCTAGTTACAACTCTAATGGCATTATCATTATTCTTACTACTTAGTTCACTGAGCAAATCATTCTGAGCCTTAAGTACTTGTTCTACTTGAGTGGTGACCATAGAGGCATGCTTACTAATAAGTTTCAGTTCATCTTTAGCACTAGACAGATAATCACTCAAGCGTTCAATCATATAAGCATTGTGTTGTAATTGTCTACCAACATAAGCATTGAAGTTTTCTTGTTTCACAATGAAATTGTCAAACTCATCTAAGCATTGGCTAGCAGACTTATAACGAGGAATATCACCTTCATCAAATCTATAAAGAGAATTTACCTTTACTACATGTGTCGGGTTATCAAGACCATGTAATTCTTCAATAGGCGATAAATTCTTAACATCTTCAGCTTTAATACCTTTTTCTCTCATAGATTTCTTTGCCTCTTGCATATCTTCAGGACTGAGAAATAGAACACCTCTTTTCTTCGGAGTTGGCTTAGGGGCTGGTTCAGGAAGTGTCCAATTATTTTCATTGGCTAGCATATTATTGAATAGTAATTCAGCTTTTTCAACTGTTCTTTCCCTGAAAACACAACCAGCACAACTATCCAGGTGGTCTCTGGAAGCATCGGTTAGTCCATTATAAAAGACATCAAGTATATCATGCACCTCAAGAGGATGATCAGGCAAAGCATTAAGTAACTGGAGAAGCCTCCCCCAAGCTTCTGGGAGACTCTCTTCTTCAGTTTGAGCAAAGTTATATATTTCCTGTAAGGAAGCTTGTTTCTTATAAGCGAGAAAATATTTAGCAGAGAAGTAATACATCATATCCTGGGGACTACGCACACAACCAGGATCAAGAGAATTAAACCAAGTCTTAGCATCACCCTTTAACGAGAACGGAAATAGCTTAAGTATATAGTAGTAACGGATCTTTTCATCATTGGTAAACAGGGTGGCTATATCATTCAACTTGGTAAGATGTGCCACAACAGTTTCAGACTCATAGCCATGGAAAGGATCAGATTCAACCAAAGTAATTAACTCAGGATCAACAGAGAATTCATAATTCCTTATCAGTAACACAGATAGGTGAAGTAGAAAAAGCAGGGTCATGTTTCATTCTAGCATTCAAGGACTTTTCTTTCATCTTACCTAATAACTTCTTAAGATCATATCTATCATTGCAAGCAAGAAAGTCTCTAGCAGTCTATTCATCCATAACATAACCCTCAGGCACAACAGGCAATTCATATCTATTGGGAGTAGTTTCATCATCACTTTCATAAATATCATCAACATTTGCACTCTCCCTAACCTTAGCAATTTGTTCATCTAGAAATTCACCTAATGGCACAGTATCAGGCATAGAGATAGTTTCATCATACATAGCAGCAGTAGCATCATCAAGAACATACGACATATCAGATTCAATAGCAGGAGTAGGTGTCGCAAGTTTACTCATAACGGAAGGAGAAGCAAGTGCAGAGCTAGATGGCAGTTCCTTACCTCCCCTCGTAGTTGAGGGTAAGATTTTGGTTTTTGAGTCCTTCAAATTCTTCATAGTGATAAACAGATATAAATCCCAAGTGACTTAAAGAATAGAGCTATGCTCCCCGGCAACGACGCCAGAAAATAGTCTTGATAACCCATAAGTGTAGGGGATCGCAACAGCATTTGAGGGTAAAGTATTCAACCCAAATTTGTTGATTCGACACACGGGGAGCCAAAGAATACTCTTAAGTCATAGCAGCTGAGTTGTCAATTCATCCACACCTGGAAACTTACTATCTGCAGCAAGATAGTTTAGTAGCAAAGTAATATTACAGTGGCGGTAGCAGCAATAAAAGTAAAGATAGTGTTTTTGTAGTTTTTGTGATAGTAGCAACGGAAAAGTAAATAAGCGACTAGCAATATAGGTAAAGCTCGTAGGCATTGGATCAGTGATGGGAAATTACGTCGGATGCAATTCATCATGTAGGAGTTATAACCTAGGGTGACACAGAACTAGCTATAGTTCATCAATGCAATGTAGGCATGTATTCCGAATATAGTCATACGTGCTTATGGAAAAGAACTTGCATGACATCTTTTGTCCTACCCTCCCGTGGCAGCGGGGTCCTATTAGAAACTAAGGGATATTAAGGCCTCCTTTTAATAGACTACCGGACCAAAGCATTAACACATAGTGAATACATGAACTCCTCAAACTATGGTCATCACCGAGAGTGGTCCCGATTATTGTCACTTCGGGGTTGCCGGATCATAACACATAGTAGGTGACCATAGACTTGCAAGATAGGATCAAGAACACACATATATTCATGAAAACATAATAGGTTCAGATCTGAAATCATGGCACTCGGGCCCTAGTGACAAGCATTAAGCATAGCAAAGTCATAGCAACATCAATCTCAGAACATAGTGGATACTAGGGATCAAAACCTTACAAAACTAACTCGATTACATGATATATCTCATCCAACCCATCACCATCCAGCAAGCCTACGATGAAATTACTCACACACGGCGGTGAGCATCATGGAATTGGTGATGGAGGAAGGTTGATGATGACGATGGCGACGATCTCCACTCTCCGGAGCCCTGAACGGACTCCAGATCAGCCCTCCCGAGAGAGATTAGGGATTGGCGGCGGCTCCGTCTCGTGAAACGCGATAATTCTTTCTCCCTGATTTTTTTCTCCACGAAACGGAAGATGGGGGTACGTCGGTGGAGCATCGGGGGGCCCTCGAAGCAGGGGGGCGCGCCCCCCACCCTCGAGGATAGGCCGTGGCCCCCCGGTGAGTATCTTCTTGCAGATATTTTTTATATTTTCTGAAATAATTATCCATTGATTTTCAGGCGATTCCGAGAACTTTATATTCTGCACAAAAACAACATCATGGCAGTTCTGCTGAAAACAGCGTCAGTCCGGGTTAGTTCCATTCAAATCATGCAAGTTAGAGTCCAAAACAAGGGCAAAAGGGTTTGGAAAAGTAGATACGTTGGAGACGTATCATCCAGTTATGTTATTATTGTTGAGAGAACTTGCACTAGTGAAAGTATGAACCCTATGCCTTGTTTCCTATCATTGCAACACCGTTTATACTCACTTTTACCACTTGCTACCTTGCTGTTTTTATATTTTCTTGTTACAAAAACCTATATCTACCATCCATATTGCACTTGTATCACCATCTCTTCGCCAAACTAGTGCACCTATACAATTTACCATTGTATTGGGTGTGTTGGGGACACAAGAGACTCTTCGTTATTTGGTTGCAGGGTTGTTTGAGAGAGACCATCTTCATCCTACGCCTCCCACGGATTGATAAACCTTAGGTCATTCACTTGAGGGAATTTGCTACTGTCCTACAAACCTCTGCACTTGGAGGCCCAACAACGTCTACAAGAAGAAGGTTGTGTAGTAGACATCAATCATGAGCTCTGCTTGGAAGATAATCATTCATGGCATTAAGAATACCATTTTTTTGATCAGATATGAACACCCAGCCATCTCCATTGTTCTTAATGTCTAAATTTTTAATGAGCAAACCAATGAACCATTTCCATGTATCATTTGTTTCCTGCTCAACTACTGCCCAAGACAGTGGATACATTTGATTATTTGCATCCCTAGCTAGCACACAATAGCCCACCCTTCATAGCTCCTTTAAAGAAGCAACCATCTAATCCTATCACTTTCCTGCAGCCAGCTTTGAATCACATCTTCAATGCATTAAAGCAAACATAAAAGTTCTGAAATATATATTGCTCCATGTCAGTTGGATCCAAACAAACTGCCACTGTACTTCCAGGATTACTTCTAAGAATCTCAAGCTAGTAATCAAACACTCTGGTATATTCATTCTTCATGCCACATAGAAATTTGTCTTTCAAAAGGTTCTTTTGCATGCTTGCACTTTGAGGTGGACACATCTGCAAACATATCCTGCAATACTGTAGCTTTCATACTCTCTATCTTTCACATTGGATTTGCAAGGAAGTGCTCATACCTCTATGCAATAACCTTTGCAGTCACTAGCATATTCTCTCTGTTTTGGGCACAATGATGTTCACCATTATATGTGATGACTTGGAATCTGCTTATCCTGCTGGCTTTTGATACATATATCATCCAAGGGCATCCAGGCTATCCACACTTGACTCTAAATCTATCTGTCTCTGATTTTTTGAACACAATGCTTCTTTTTGTCACTAGCCCATATCTCTTCAATGCTTTGACAAGCTAGTTCTTGCTTCTGAAGACCATTGACAACTGGAAGTTTGGAATTTCAGTGTCATTATTGAATCTAGGAAACTGTTTCTTCATCCTCTCTGGCTCTCCATCAGAATCCTCACCATAGGCGTGATCCTCATCAGATGAATCAAAGTTCCAGTCCTTCTCCTCTCCCTCTAGCTACTCCTCCATATTTGCAATCAAATTTATTGGAACTGCTTTAGTTGTATCTCTTCCGATCTAGCTTTTTGTTTCTCTCATCATTTTCTTGAACTTTCTTGCATGCCTTCTAAGATCTACCACTGTCCTCACTGTGTGGCATATATTCAGTGTCTGTGTCACCATCTGAACCTTCATTGACAGCAGATGCATCTGGATTTGTTTGTGCATGAGTGGACATTGCTTGTGAGGTACTAAGCACATGCTGTGAAGTAGCACACATATGTTGTGTAGGACCAGCTTGACTTGGATTGCAAATTTGTGACACTTCAAATTCATCTTCATCTAGCTCACTCGTAACTACATTAGTTGTTCCCCCTTTCTGCTTCACTAGACTTACAATGATTTGGGCTATGACCCTTGTGCCATTAGGAACCATGACATTTTCAATAACTAGCACTTCTTCTTCACTCTCAATAGCTTCTGTAGTGACAATGTTAGGTGGAGCATCACTTAACTGCACAAGTTCATACTCAAAATCACAGCAACTGCTGATGTCTTCAGTTTCCTCCTCCCCATGGTACTCAACATAAATATGTGCCATATCTCCAACACAAATATAATCCCCCATCATAACACATTTACTGTCATCATCCAAGAACACCAAACCATCGGCCAATTCAGTCCCAGAAATATGAAAGTAGATTTTCATTGATTCCTTCAGCTGCACATGATCTTTCAAAAACCCTTTGACCCCCTGCAAAGAGAGCTTGTCTCTTTCAATCTCTGACTTCTCCTCATCACCCCCAACATAGTCCAATTTTGGACCAATTCAGATGAAATCCCCTCCAAAATGAAACCAATTTAGTATATCTATTGGATCCATGATGTAACTGAAAAAATAATACACAAATCACTACCTTGTACTAATACGAAATAAGATCCGAAACTATCTAAACAAAGAACCTACTTTTCTCCACTGAAAATATGACCCTTTTAAGCCTAAAACACAAACTCTTCCGCTATTCAGACAGGACAAAATGCGCCGCCATAGGAGGACTTCGGGGACATACTCGCTGTTGCGCGCCAGCTCGATCGTCGTCGCTGGAGTCGATAAGTCACATGTCGCCATTGTTGTCGCCAGAGTAGAGAGGAAGACATGGGCGGCTCCTCAACTACTACGGTGGGTGGGCTTGACTCCTCCTCTCAACTGATAAGGTGGACGAGATGGGGCACTGGGCCGACCCAACTTATACGGACCCAACCGACCAGCTCTCTCCGTTTCTAAAAAATTGGAATCCCATCCAGTCTGTTTGGAATGGTGTCAAGGTTTAATTTGGACCAGAATTAGTGAGTTCAGTGTGCTAATTTTGGGGATTGAGAGTTCAGGGTTTGATTTAGCTTTTCTCCACGAGTTCAAGGTTTGTTTTAGATATTTTCCGAAAAAAGGAAAAAAATATCAGTCAAATATCATATTCTTCTTGAGCTAAGGATTGGACGGTTCCGTTGCCGTCCGATCTGGACGGTGGGAGGAAGAACAAGAGAAAATGGGCAAAGGATGGATGTCATGCCCCTTTCTCAATGTGGTGGGCATTTTGTCGAGATGTTGCCGTGCATAGACACCATTTATATGTGAGGCCTATCAAACATGAGTAAGGTTTGTCCTCGGTGGCGCCGGAGCATGGCCGATAACATGGCTAATCCATGAACACAATCTATGTATGTAGACACATGGATATGCACATCTCAATTAAAAAATAATAAATAGAGGAGAGTCAAATGATATCTTTCTCGAAACAAATAAAAATGACAAGATAGAGAAAATATAAATCATGATCAACTAAGCCCTCTCTGGGGCTGCTTAAGAATAAGAAGGAAGAATCTTATGAAAATAGCGTGGAATAAGGTTTGATCCTATTCATGGGGAATCCATAAATATCCCATTTCAAAAATCCAAATTATCGGGACTTTTCGAAGATTGGTTGCGATTACTAATTCATGATCTATTTTTCCCGATAAAAGGGTGGATTTTATTGACTCGTAATATCATATCAAGAATTGAAGATAATACAATCATCCAAAGTACACCACCGGCCTCTAAACAACTAGGATGCACACAGACAACACCAACACACACACACACAGACACTCACACACACACACACACACACACACACACACACACAGACACACACACACACACACACACAGAGAGAGAGAGAGAGAGAGAGAGAGAGAGAGCAACTTTCGAAAGTCCCACCAATGCGGCACAAGCATGCAATAATAACCATCAACATCAACCCCCACCGATTATAGGACCCGGACTGTGGAAAAAATGCTTCAACAATGACACCTCCAAGAAGAGAGCGACGCACAAGAGTCTTCTTCGCCTGATCCAACACGATCTTGGGTTTTCACCACAAGGAAGTCTGGGCTCTAGACAATGCTTCCAACAAGGTTATGATGTGGAGCACCACCATTTCCAGGTAGAACCAGTTCAGGCCAGACCTAGAATTTTCATTCCAGAGCTCGAGACCCTGTGCTTAGTAGCAGCACCAAACCCAAACTTAAGTCACCATGTACTATTGCCCCCACCTTCAATGCACCAGTCACCATTGCAAGCAAGATTGCCATCCTCCGATAGTCATACATGCTCATAACCCTAACGTGGGCATCACGCAAACAGGGCATACCACGTGTATGAGGTGCGGCTCGGGACACACCCTGTAACTCAGGGCATACAATGTATACCTATTCATGTCTAATAATAGAGCCAATGACCTATAATGTGAGCTATAAGCACCCTCTAACTCCATTGAGGATAAAATTAAGCAATTTTTGGCAATGATGCTTTTTGAACCATGTAAAAAAGTTGCGTATGATCTCATAAATATAAAAGATGAGAAAACGTTGAAGAAAGTACCACACATAAAACGCTTACATAGGCACGACTCAACTATGAAGCCAAACCATCACAACCACAAGTGTCAAAGGTCTGCAACCAAAAGACCATCCTCCATAAGAACCACAACAATAGTCGACCCTAACACGACTCAAAACGACAACGATGACAAGAACGATCGGAGCACAAACGAACACATGAGTTTGAGCTGGGGTTGGAGTGCACGGTAGACTAAGCTGCATCTATTCCACTTAAAGCCCAATCTGGATTGCACCAAAACGTCCACCCTAGTTACCGAACTACATTATCTCAAAAAATTCACCGAAGTACTCCCTCCGTCCCAAAGTAAGTGTCATAACTTTGTAATAATTTTAGTACAATAGTAAAAAGCTATATTGAAATTGAGACTTTTATTTTAGGATGAAGAGAGTATGATCCAGTACCCCCAAAACTTTGTGTGTGGGGGGGGGGGTGGGGGGGACTTTATCGATCCACCCAGTACTTTTTTACTGAATACATCAATCTCTCTCCCCAAACCGAACCCCTCCCAAGTCCCGACCACGCCTACTTCCCAGTACCAAATCTCCTTTCTACACCAAATCAATATTGAAATATAATTTCCAACCGTACTATTTCTATGACATGTATTTTATATATTATTGGTTAGATTTATGATCAAAGGTAATAATGGAAAACAAGAAAGCCATGTCAATAGAGACCTTCTTAGGCTTCACTCGTAAACTTATGTCTTTTTTCATTTAGTATTTTGTATATGAGTTTTGATTGATTAGGCTTGCATTTGTATCTATTTTTTGTATTGAATGTTCAGCCCGGCAGACTTTGATTCCGGGATCCGCCACTGGTTACACGCAGTAAGGGCTGTAGCTGTAGAAACAATGTCAAAAACACGAGACGCGATATAAACAATGCATCTAAAACATGAGATGCAATAGAAACACATGATACAACATAAAAGCATCTGGCGAACCAACATGTGGTTGGACGGTTAGGAGAACAGTAGTATCCTCAGTCCAAGAGGGTTCAAGTTCTAGACTTGAAAATTGGTGCTCGTGGTATTCCTGGATTTGTTCCAGGCTTGTGGCGATGTTCGTTCAGTATGAGGAGATGTTCCCGTCGAGTACAAGGCGCCAGTGTTGACTTCGTAAAATCTCAAGATGATATACCGGCTCAGTCTCTCAGATGTGCTCATAGGAGTAAGATGTGTGAGCGTGCGTTCATAGGCGGTAAGTGTATGCTCGTGTATGTGAGCAACTTCGATTGTACCGTGACAAAAAAAAAACATAAAACTGTTTGCTGGAATCGAATCTTGCGCTTGATTTACTAAATTCTCCTTAATCCTTAGTCACTCCAATTTTTATTTTTTTTGAAAAGAAGGATGTACCCCGGCCTCTGCATCTGGGAGATGGCCACCATCTTGGCAATACCTGCGCTACTCCTATCCCCGTGACGAAGGGGTGCCGAATATCTGAGCCTAATACCAAACAGACATCGCACCAACACCTAACATCTAATGTTGGATGCCTCATCCAAGCCATAATACTAAGACCGAGTTACAAACCGGTCCGACGCACTTTCAGTGGGCACCACATGCGCACGCTGCAAGGGTCGTCACCTCCTTCATCCATCGATCCATCCTCAGATCAGATACCGAGGCATCGACCTTGCCAGACCTCTCTACCATCGACGCCACCACGACGCAAGACAACGGCGTCCTCCTGCGCGAGTCCATTGCCACCCATCGGGCATCGAGTCTTCACTGTGCTACGTCACCGGGATCCGCCGCCATTGATGTGTAAGACGAAGTACCGCTCCACCACCTACCGACACCCAACCACCAAGCTGTCCACATGTCCTTCCAGCCGGCGAATGTCTCCAGAGATGATGCCCCCATGGGGGTGACGATGAAGACATCACCATCATCTGATCTAGGAGGCCCCTCAACGCCTCCATCGAGGGCTTCGACGCCCACGAGCGCCGTCATCAATGGTAGCCTCCTCCAGATCTGGGGGGGGGGAGGGGGGGAGGGAGGAAGGCAGGGAGGACGGGAGGCGGAGGAGATCGGGATCTGGAGGGGAGGTGGAGGCGGACCTCACTCCAACATGTTTCCAATTGTTTCATTATTACAAAAAAATATGGTAAATTATCACGCAAGGCGCGCCGCTCCACTTCTGCCCGTCGCAACCGAGCTATACACCACCTCCACCGTTCACCGCCGCCGTTGCTAGCTCCCACGCCTCCAGCTTGGACACCTTCACGGCGCCGGCGCCATAGTTGAACGCGTACAGCCGGCTGCTGCCCGTCGCCGCGTGCTCCGGGTACACCCGGGCCGTCATGCACGTCCTCCCGCCATCGGCGAAGCTCTCCACCACCGTGTGGTCGACCTGCGTATACACGACGTTTGTTAATGATATCGGCCCTGTACTAGTTTTTTTTCAATGCAAATGGACTAAACTCACCAGTGTTCTGAGCGACAGGCTCTTGTCCTTCTCCACGTCCACGTCCAGAAATGCTCCGTAGGACGGGATTTTTACCCCTTCTGCTTTCCTAGATGACCTGTGCGTGCATTTTCCATGTTAATTTGCAAGAAGATGTTCAGAAATTTACATGCCTTTTCTTTCTAGATTCACAAACTGCCATGTTTTCTTGAAGTAAATATCAAGGGTACGTACTTCGTGAGGTCGGTGCACATGAGAACCTTGTACGTGTCAAGGTGCTTGAACACCCTGAAGAAGATGGCGGTGTGCTCCTCCAGGTCGCCGGAGGCCATGACGAGGAGCCCGAACGGGCCGACTCCGTCCGGCACGGACGCGCCCTTCTCGGCGCACAGCCCCTTGGGATCCTGCAGCCACTTCGGGTCCAACGTCTCGGCATCCTCCAGGTTCGGGACCTCGAAGACCACTTCCACATCAGCCTGCGAGCTCACGATGCCGGCGATCTCCTTCGTGCCGCCGGCCTCCACCTCCGTCGCCCACTGCAGGCCGACCCGCTTCCTCCTCAGCGTCTCGATCTCTTCCACCGGCCACTGCACCAGCCGCTTCCCGTCGGTGTCCAGCCACATCGCCCGCGGGAACGCCTGGATGCCGGCCCACCCCCTGGCCTCGCCGCCGCCGTCGGTCTCGTCCACCCACGCCCACAGCACGCGCCGCTTCTTCCGGGCGTCGTAGAAGGACTTGGACGCGTACAGGTGGCCGTGGTCCAGCCGGCGCCAGTTCGCGCAGTCGCCGCCGCGCTCGGGCTCTGCCGGCGCGAAGGTGTCCGCCTCGTCGTCATACCGCCCGACCATGTAGTGGTCCTCCTTGGCGAAGTCGCTGAGCTTGAGCACGTGCAACACCCCGGCGTGGCTCGTCGACACGTCGAGCCCCTCCATCGCGCCGGGTGCCGCCATCGGGAACAGGTCCGGGCACTCCAGCACAGCGGGGCCGTTCCGGCCGCGCGAGCTGGCGACGTGCAGAGGAGCGCCGGCGTTGCGCTCCCAGTGTAGGAAGTCCGCGCTCCGGTAAACGAGCAAGGAACCCACGCCGGCGACCTCGGCGGCGACGGCGACCCTCCATAGGCCGTCGCGGCCACGCCATGCCTCCGTGGGATCGCGGAAGTTGTTGCCGGTGACGTCCGCCGGCATCGGGATGACCGGGTTGCAGCTGGGCTTCTCCCATTCGCGGAGAAGCGGGTCGGAGGGGTTCTTGGCGAAGGCCACGTTCTGCACCTGCGCCTTGTCGACGTCGTCCATGCCGGTGTAGAGAATCGCCGGGCGGCCGTCCGGGAGGACGGTGGCGGACCCCGACCAGCAGCCGTTGACGTCGAACGGGGACGTGGGGTCCAGCGCATTGCCAACGTCGGCCCAGTTGACGAGGTCGCCGGAGACGGAGTGGCCCCATGATAGCTTGCCGTCGCCCCAGGTCGGGCCGCGAGGGTTGTACTGGTAGAAGAAGTGGTACATGCCGTTGTGGTACATTGGCCCTGCCGGTATGGCACAAAACTACTATCACTTTAACTAGCTCTAACCAAGATTAACTAGCCGATTAGCAACAATTTGCCATGATAAGTTTATCTGCTGGACGGACTAGAGGGAAGAAGAAAACACGTACCATTGGGATCTGCAAGATTTCATGGATCCGTCGTGGTGTGATCGTCCAAATTCAGGGATTGCAGACGAAGATCAGCAAAATTGTAGTGAAAGTTACTTACAAAATCATGTGAACTGATCAGATAATAACGCGGGAAAGCACAAATTTGAAGTACTATGTAGTAGTACCATTTTGCCAGCACTTGGCAGGCTGGAAGTGGTAGGCCGTTCGGCCATGGTTCAGCTTCTGAGCTCCATTCATGGTCACAGGAAGAGACAGAGCTGTTGCTGCTCTGATTAGGTTGTTGTGCACATTGCAGATGACTTCTAGTAGCCTTCCAAGTCTTCAAGTTTAATGGAAGTCAATAAGACTTGCCACCATGTGGGCAATAATGTAGTTTTAAAATTTGATTTAGGAATCGCAGTAGATGTCAAGGCAAGACTTTAACAATGTTTTCTAGTCTCTTAGAGCATCTCGAACGTCCGTACAAAAAAATCGCGCCCAATAAAATTTATAGCGCGTCACTGTAGCATTTTTAGTGTGCCGGGACCAACATTGCTTTAGCAGACGCCCAAAAACGCGCGTCCAAAACAGCACGCTGTGCAAATTGTGAAGCGCGCCCAATCCGGCGCCCAAAATATAGTGCGCGCCATGGCATTTTTCAGCGCGTGCCCAAATTTTTTTAGCGCGCGCACAATTTTACAGCTTTTGTTGGAGCTGTTCGGCGCCAAAAAAATAACTTTATAGCGTGTGGAGCTCTTTTTGGGTGCCTGTTGGAGATGCTCTTAGATTCACGCGGGCTGTGCTTACCACGTACTAGGTGACTAGGATGAGGACTAATGCGCCCTGCTAATGAGATGAGATCAAGAGTAGTTGAGGAAATTGTTTCCTAATAGAACAACCCACCATCCTCTGTATTCTGACCTCTTGGGGAATCGGTGGATTCAAAGGAGCACAATGGATAGGGAAATGTTTGGTCTTGCCATTCTAGATTTTGTCATTCTTTCGTATGCCATTTTAGATTTTAACATTTCACTTTTTCCGGATAGGGAAATGCCCAATGGATATGCGCGTAGTTTTTTCCCCCTAGTGTACATTTCTATAGCTTTTCCTTTTCCCGTCTGTCAGCCATCCTGAACCTTGATCTGTATTTCTTGCGGTGCCTCATCCTATCTTAATGAATGAAATCAGCACAATGCTGCCTTTCGTAAAAAAAAAAACGGAAAATGGACCCCACGCCGAGACATGGTTTTCGGCTTTTGGTGTATATCAGCACGGAGCTTCGTTGAAGCAAAACCAGACCGTCGCCCTCCCAGTTTTGCTTCAAATCAGTGTGCCCGAGAGAGAAATAGGTCGTGAGTGCAAAAAATCATGCACTCTGCTCTAGCTGGCCCGCCCAACCATTGCCATGTAGCTCCGCCACTGTGTATATGTATCATCGCGGTCGGCTGGTGTCCTACAAGCGATGCGGTTGCAGTGTTGCCGCTCGCGTGGCAACAATGTGGGTAGTGAGAGGAGTTGGGTCGTGGCATGACTTTGTCGTCGACCGTGTGGAATATCCTTTAACACAAAGTCGAAGCTACATCGTCGAGGGCCGCCGCCGCCACAATAACGATGCCATGTGATGGGTAGGTTGGGCTATGGTGGTGCAAGCCATTCTTTCTTTCTCACCTGATGCTCGTTCTCGAAGTTGGAGCTGCCATATCCCTAATGTGTTTGTCCCGTTGCTTGGCCGACGAGGTTCTCGTGTGTCATTGTTCAGAGATATCTTTAGGGATCATTTGATATGAAATTGAAGTCGCTTGCTCTGGGAGAAGTGATGACGATGACATTGTGGGCAACCATGACGGTGTCCTCTCCTTGACGATACGTGTGGGTCTTGTGAGTAGTTGGGTCAGTGGTTGTGACGTATCTTGTGGGCGTGTTGTAACGATTTTGCTTGGTTCTTGCAAGTTGACTGAGAATCGGTGCCCTAAAGGCACAACCTAAAAAATACAGGATTGCTAAAACTCAGCTAGCCGAGATTTAGTTTGGTTTCATTCATGGGCACAATTGTTAGACCAAAACACACGCCGTGATTCATGTAAGCGATCGCTACTCGCTCGTTTTCCTTTCTCCCATGTTGGTGGTGTGGCCCGTTCGTTTATGGGCCTTTTTTTCTTTTGGGATAATTAATTTCATATTTCTAGTTGGGTCCCACTCTGTTGTTTTACCCCGGTTTTCGAAAACCCAAAGCGGATTGCAATGTGGTGTGGCGTAGCATTACACTATTAGCTATGCCACATTTGACGAACGTTGAGCGTGGTGCGCCACAACAATTTTTTTTCCTTTACCTTTTTTCTGATTGATCGTTAACGTTGCTCATAGTTCGTCATGAGCATTTCTATTGTCGGTATAAAGTATCGGCAGGCAGCTGATGACCATTCGTCTTCTTCCCATCTTTTTCCGTTGTACTAGCAAGTAAATGCACAAGATAGAGGGTGGAGGAGAGATAGCTGCCCCTCATTTCTTTGCTTTTATTTATTTATTTACCTTTTTTCTAAAAAATAATATATTTTCATTCTTTGATACATTTGCAACTGCGCTAGTAGGGGTTGTTGGCCCGAAGAAGCAAAATAACAACAAGCAGAAAAAGCATCAGGATTAAAGAAGAGAGATCAGAGCAGAGCGAGGGATTGCAGCACCCGAGCTCCATTGCTCTTTATATTTAAATATTTTGAAATTTGTGTTCTTGAAGTTTCAAAAGAAAATGTGATTTTCCCCGGGGGATACATATACACATTCCGAATACTCGTGGCAAGCTTCGGCAGAAATCTCGTTTTGTTTTGGGCTATAGAAATAAAGTAAAATTCTGACGGTATATAGGAGAAAATTATGCCATTTGTCAGAAATTTCTCCTTTTTGTATTTCTCAAAATAAAAGCATTTCTTAAAACTGTGCGCAGGAGAGAGTGAGCGCACTTAGAGACCCTCTAAATCGTTCATATATGTCCAAACTGTCCGCAAATCTTAAAACTCAACTTGTATGTGGGGAGAAAATGAGGGTGTCGAGACACGCCACATCGGACCCAACCCATCTCGGACTACTTTTGTTCTTCTTCTCTCTCTTCCCATCCCCACCAATTACATGCATGTGTTTGTATAATTTGGGGAGACATGTCTGTCTGCTCCAGATAAATGAAGGTTCGGAGCAGGCACGTTTTGACACTATTTGAACGTGTCTATGGACAAGCGAGGGGTCAAATGAGAGCAATCTAGCGAAGAAGAAGAAGAGGGGGAAGAGGGTAGTTGTGCTGAGTTTGAAGATGAAGATTAAAACCCTGAAATGAAGACAATGACTTTGAAAATTACGATGAGCTGTATTTCTTTAACACAAAAAATGAAGAATATGATCTGTATTTTTCTCTGGTTCACGTGATTATCTATTTCTTAACTCAAAAAAATAGAGGACCCCCTGTTCACCCACACGTGTTTCGGAGAAATAAATGTTCGCCTGTCATTTCTTCCTGCCTACAGGCAATGGCCATGGCATGAACTAAGCGAGCGAGTCCCCACCTACTACGCTTCACCTCTGCGCATGGAGCTCGGCTGAATCAACCCGTCGTCCCCAACGTTCACGGTCGCCGTGGCCAGCTCGTATGCCTCGAGCTTGGCCACCTTCACCGCGCCGCTCCCGTTGTTGAACACGTACAGGTGGCTCTTGCCGTTCTCGGCATGCTCCGGGTACACCCTCGCCGTGATGCACGTCCGGCCACCGCCGCCGAAGCTCTCCAGCACCGAGTGGTCAACCTGTGAACATCACAACTTGTCACTTGATTTCATTTTTCATTTCATTCATTCACTTGACAAAGTTGAGGACGATGAATTTACCAGTGCTCTGAGTGATATGCTCCTCCCGTGCGCCTCGATGTCCATGTCCACGAAAGCCCCGTACGGCGGCTTGTACACGCCGGCTCTCGTGCTCGACCTGCTCAGGTCGGCGCACATGAGGACTCTGTACGTGTCATGGTGCCTGAACACCCTGAAGAAGACGGCGGTGTGCTCCTGCAGGTCGCCGGAGGCCATGACGAGCAGCCCGAACGGGCCGACCCCGCCCGGCACGGACGCGCCCTTCTCCCCGCACAGCCTCTGCGGGTCCAGCAGCCAGTTGGGCTCGAAGCTCTCGGCGCCCTCCAGGGCCGGGATCTGGAAGACCACCTCCACGTCCGCCTGCGCGCCCGCGACGCCGACGATCTCGTTCACGCCGCCGGAGTTCACCACCGTTCCCAGCAACCCGACCTTTCTCCTCCTCAGCGTCTCGATCTCCTCGATTGGCCATTGCCTTAGCTGCTTCCCGTCGTTGTCCAGCCATACCTTCCGTGGGAAGATCTGCAGCCAGCGTAGGAGATAGGGAAAGCATGTCAGCATGATAATCGGCAAAATTTGGTTCGAGGATGGCGGCGGCGACGGACCTGGACGCCGGACCATAGTTGCCAAATTACCGGGTCGATAGGAACGAGGAACGGGAACGAGGGTCGAGGATCGCTACGTGGGCAATAGTAGGGAACGACGGGGTATACATCTTTCAAGCGAACCAATCGATAGGTGGAACGTGAACCAATTGATTCGGGAACGACGACCCCGGAACGATCAGGCGCGGTGAGGTACACGACCCTCCCTAGATTTTGGAGATGCACACAAGGAAAGCTAAATCAGCGTTGTACTGTTACTAAGGTAGCATATCGCTAATTAGATGGCTTGATCCTAGAGCCCTTTAACTGCGTTGCATATACATGGCAGCACTTTAACTACGTTGTCCATGCATGGCAACCTGCAAAAAATTCAAGGAAAGTTCTAATTGTCCTTCGGGGCTTCAACAAAATGGCTACCACTGAAGTTCATACAGCAGCTCGACGCAACATTGGAGCCGCCGGCCAGTTCACTTCAGCACTTCGGCGCCATGTCCACGACGACGCCGCCGCCGACCGCCGCCGCGTCTCGCCTGCGCAGCGGCACAAAGCCGGGTTTCTGGTGCGACACAACGGCAGTGGGATGCGCACGGGACTATCGGCCGCCCGGTACCACGTTCACGTCGCTAGAAGGCAGATGCCATGGACTCCTGGTAAGTCTCGACATCTCCATGAATCAATCTTTCAATCCAGATGCCGATGACGAGTTGGGTCGAGATCCAATGTTTGGGGATTGGAGTAGCTGAATCGGAGCCGTGAACCTAGAGTTCCGGGGTCGCGTTCCTGCCATCGAATCCTGCCGTTCCCTGTGTCGTCCCCGAACCCCGATCCGGGTCGACGATCCCGGTACACGGGACGTGGCACCGTTCCCCGTTCCCGGCAACTATGCGCCGGACCAACCCTTGGCGACGTCATCGGCCTGGCTGTCGGTCTCGTTGGCCCACGCCCAGAGCACGCGCCGGTTCTTGCGCGCGTCGAAGAAGGACTTGGACGCGTACACGTGGCCGTAGTCGAGGCGGCGCCAGCTCTGGCAGTCGTCGCCGTCGTCCTCCGGTTCAAAGCTGTCCGTCGTGTCGTTGTATCGCCCGACCGTGTAGTAGTCCTGGAACGTGTCCGTCGCGCTCAGCTTCAGCACGTGCCTCACCACGGTGCCGCTCCTCGGCGCGTGGTCGAGCCCCACCTCCACGCCGGGCTCCGCCACCGGGAACAGGTCCGGGCACTCCACCATGCCGGCGGCGGGTGACTCTTGCAGCGGCGCGGCGTTCCGCTCCCACAGCCGGAAGTCCTTGCTTCGGTAGATGAGCGTGGACCCCACGGCATTACCGACCTTGGCCGATACGGCGAGGCGCCATAGACCGTCGCGGCCGAGCCACGCCGTGGAAGGGTCGCGGAAGAAATCCGCGGGGACGTCAGCGGGGAGCGGGATGACGGGGTTGTAGCTCGGCTTCACCCACTCGCGGAGGAGCGGGTCGGACGCGTTCTTGGGGAAGGCCACGTTCTGGACCTGCTCGCCGTCGGCGCTGATGCCGGTGTATAGGATGGCCGGGATGCCGCCGGGGAGGACGGTGGCGGAGCCCGACCAGCAGCCGTTGGCGTCGAACGGTGAGGTCGGCTCGAGCGCGTCGCCGAGGGCGGCCCAGTTCACGAGGTCGCCGGAGACGGAGTGGCCCCAGGAGAAGTTGCCGACGCCCCAGGTGGCGCCGTGCGGGTTGTACTGGTAGAACAAGTGGTACATGCCGTTGTGGTACATTGGACCTGCCGGTGTAACAAAGAAAACAACCGTCAGCTCCATTCGTGTATACACATGACGGGACGCCATTAATGTCCACTACAAGCACGCTCACAGCAAACTGGCTGGAACACTTGGACACCGGATGAAAATTCAGGCACCTACTAATTCAGCAGAAGGCAGAGAAGGAATGAAACAGCGCGTACCATTCGGATCTGCTCGGCGCCATCCCGAAGCAGCAGCAATTTCCACCATGATCGCACATACACAGTGATCAGATTAGCCAAATTCATTCCTCGGAAGATCGGGTCTAGCAACAATGCAGCGAATTAAAAAGCGTTAATTCGTACCGTTCTGCCAGTTCTTGCCGGGCTGGAAGTGGTAGGCGGTCCGGCCATGGCGCGCCGAGCCCGAGCTCTCCGCTTCGGGGTCTGCCCCTACCCGGAGAGAGGAAGACGAAGAGAAGATAAGGAGATGGAAGAAGGCGACGCACGCGGCGAGAGAGAGTACAGCCATGGCCACCGTTGGACGAGACCAAGAGCTGCTTCCTCTGGCGGTTGCTCTGCTTCGGGCTCCAGATTATTAGTAGCGCCTCAAAGTCTCCAGGTCTCCAAGTTTAATGCGAGTTTAGGACTTGCCGCCATGTTCTCTGCGGTCATTGTTAGTACGAAAGGCAATTTCCTATGTAAATATGCCTCGGGTGCTCATGGACCCGAGGCTGTAGGTTCTTATTCTACTCACCTGCAGTTTTGTTTTCTTACTTCTGAGTTCAAGATCTGATCTGGAGCTTGTTTTTCTCAAAATGCCTCCGCCCAAACGACAAATCGGACACCGGGTTACCAGAGGCTTTGACCTTCAAAAGTATTCCGGGAAACCACAATTATTTTTGTGAGGCTAAATTAGGTCTCTCCTGGTGTCAGAGATATTATTAGCAGGTATAAACCGGCCAGGAGGGTCCGGATTACACTGACAAAGTTATATTATTACATGCCCAGTAGAATATGTACAAGAGGTCATAGCGCGTCGAGGCTTAGGGCCCATGTATAAAGCCCATGATCTGTAAACCGTCGTACCATATAACTTGGGATGTAAGATAGAAAGAGTAGAGACCGAGGCGGACACGTTTATGAGCCGGCCTCGGGACTCTGTAAACCGAACCGGGCGTCACCTCTTATATAAAGGGGCGACCCGACGACGGTTTAAGGACAAGAGACAACAGCTCGAGACACAGGCAAACGGATTCGCTCCCTGGTCATCGAAGCCCAAGCAATACCACACCAAACTAGACGTAGGCTTTTACCTTCATCGAAGGGGCCGAACTAGTATAAAATTCCATGTGTCCTTCGTCCGCTTTAACCCCTTCAAGCTAACCCGAGCGATGGCCTCACACCTAAGTCCACTAAACCGGACATCTGCCGTGCTAATTCCACGACAGTTGGCGCCCACCGTGGAGCTATCGCACGATGGTTTCGAGTTCTTGAAGGGCAGCTTTGAAGGGCTCAAGGGTTATGCAGTGGGCCGGATGACCAAGAGTCGTCGCGGCCGGATCTACATCGACGACGCCGGCTGGGGCCCCGAGGCCGATTCAATCGAATACGAGTACTGGGTCCCCTTCGGCGGCATCCACGTCTTCATCGGCAAGATCGGCGAACCGGGACCTGAGTCGGACATCTTCCCCAACATCGTCGAGCCGGCTCAGCGTGTGTCGTGGAAATAGCACGACAGATGTCCGGTTTAGCGGACTTGATGATGGAACCATCGCACGGGTTAGCTTGAAGGGGTTCATAGCACACAAAGGACACAGAAGGTTTATACTAGTTCGGCCCCTTCGATGAAGGTAAAAGCCTACGTCTAGTTGGTTTGGTATTGCTTGGGCGTCGGATTACAGGGAGCGGATTCGCTTGCCTGCGTCTCGACGGGTTGATCGTTGCTTGTCCTTGAACCGTCGCCGGGTCGCCCCTTTATATAGAGGGTACGCCTGGTCCGGTTTACAGAGTCCCGAGGCCGGCTCATATTTGTGTCCGCCTCGGTCTCTGTCTTTTCTTCCTTATTTCTCAAGTTACATCACGGGGCGGTTTACAAACCTTAATTCTATACACGGGCCCTAAGATCTTATGGGCCGTAGCCTTTACTAAATATTACAAACAAGTATAATATTAATAAAGCCGGTTTATACTAGCCGGTTTATACCTGCTAGTCATATCCCTGACATTAGGCCCCAGAATGATTTGAACTTGTTCATATCAGTCTTCTCTTGTATAATTTTCTTCTGTCCTCACATCCTTATAAACCGGCTCTGACGTCATCCTCAGGGATCATTAAATCTGACCGTGACATCATCTCCGTATTTAACGCCGCGAGCTGTACTGTAGCTTGTTTTAAGGGTCGCCCCGAGAATCGAGGCGTCAGAGGATCTTTATCCGATTTTTTGCCTCCTCGAATCCCGCACCCGTCGCTTCAGATCTGACTCTCCTTTATAAATACTGTTATCCCCATTCATTATCTTCTTCCTGCTCCGTCTTCTTCCTCCGTCGCCCAACTCCATCGTCATCCGAGCTCGAACCGCTGCCGTCGACCGCTGGATCCAAGTCTTCGCCGGCCGCTGCATCACCCTGAGCTTGACCAGAGAACCTCCGCCGCCGATCCTTGCCGCTCCAGGTATGTCCTTCTTCTTCATTACCAGTCTGTAACTTCTAGGGTTTCTTCCACGCCTCCGCCATTAGAGCCTTAATAGAAGCTTCACCTTGTTCAACCTTAAGCCAATGATTTCTAGTAACCTTCACCTTCAGATCTTGCCCTTTAAACTGTACTTTTACCCTGCTGTAAATGCTTCAGATCTCCATCGTTCCTGTCTAACCTGTAGATTTATCCGCTTGGTATAAAACCCTTGTAGTTCTTTCCCGTATACTCTTACATTTGTTTCTCTTTTCTTAGTATGCTCAGATCTATTCTTCCTTAGCTGTCTTTTAAAAACCTGTTTTCCTCCTTGGTAGATCTGCTAAATATGTTCCGGTTTAAACTGTTATGCCCTTTTCGGGCGAAACTCTGTAATTTAAACGCGACGGTTTAACCGTTCCCCTTCAACTGCCATTAACCGGAAATGGTGTAGCTTGTTGTAATTGCCGGTTTAACCATGCCATTAGTCCTCAGTTAAACCGTTGCGTAACTTTCATAGATAGTTTCCGGCTTATACTGCTGTATCTTCATAATCCGTTTTCTGCACTTTATCTTTTCCAGTACTTTGCCTTTTCGTTGCAATGGCCAAGCAGTATGTCTCCTGCGATTGGGTTCCTTCTATCATTACTGAGGACGATTTGATCAAGATTTCTGAAATTGGCACGTTAGGACCTCAGTCTGTTTTAAAGTGGCGGGCCCCGGGTAATGAATGTCCCCCTACCCCCAGGTCCGGGGAGGTCATTGTGTTCTTTGATCACATATCTCGAGGCTTCTCTCCCCCCGGTTCAAAGTTTTTCTGGGATGTTCTTGCTGCTTTCCAACTGCACCCTCAGGATATTGGACCAAATTCTGTCTCAAACATCTGTGACTTCCAAGTGTTTTCGGAGGTATATCTGCAAGAAGAACCGTCCGTCGATCTGTTCCGGGACTTCTTTCATTTAAACCGGCGCACCGAGTTTACCAGCGGACCACATCAGGAGCTTGGTGGCGTTAGTATTCAGAAGAGGAGAGACGTTGTTTTTCCTCACGCCGCTTTACACACTCATCCGAAAGACTGGAACAAATCATGGTTTTACTGCATTGACACTTCTCCTAAAGGGGAGAACCCTCTGCCGGGTTACCGTGAAACCCGTATTCCGGAGAATCATCCTTTACCACAGCGGCTTGGCTCTGTTGAACGGACCCAGTTTTCATCATAGCTTTCCAAGCTAAGAGCCTTCATAGCTAATGGTTTGATTGGAACTGATTTTCTACGCTGCTGGCTGTCTTGGAGCATCCTTCCCTTGAGCCGGCGATCACAGCTAATGTGCAAATATTCTGGCAAACCGGATGATCCTCAAAGGTTTACCAAGGAAAAGCTTTCTGAATCGGAAGTTGTAGAATCAGCCAAGAAAATTCTCAATGTTTCTTTGGCAGACTGTAGCAAGGTCGGGTTAGCTCCATATTATAAGAAGAACAAGCCGCCTGCAGTAAGTTTCACTTTACCCTATATTTGTAATCCGTTTCTTTTAAACTGTCTTTCAATTGCCTTTCTTTCTTTCGATTAGGCTGATGACCCTTTCTGGAAGAGAAAACCTCAGGAGAAAACCGGCAAACAGGTTCGCCGAAAAACCTTTGCCAATAAGAAAAGGAAAGCAGCTGTTGACGCCGGTTCTCCCACTGAAGATGATGATCCGGATTCCGAGGTATGCTTTAATCCGGTTTAGATTTTGCTTTCATGTACTTGTAACTGTATCTAACGATGACTTTTCCACAGGAGTTGCCTGAAGGTGATAATCCGGCCGAAATTGAGGTAACCATTCTTTCCTCTGACTCAGAACCTCTTCCACAAAAAAGTCGTCGGACCGTCCGGAAGTACCAATTTTCTCACCCTTATGCTCAGTTGGACCCTAATTTTATTTTGAAGAAGCAACAGCACGAGGCTCTTTGCCGGACCACCCGCCACAGCGGCCTGGCGGTGGAATCATCCGGGATTTCTTTAACACCGGTTCGAAAACGCCGTGCTGAGGTGATACTTTCTCCGACTCCCCTTCATCCCAAAGCCGGGCTTATCCGAAAACCTCTTAAACCGTCTGACCCTGATTATCAGGAAACTCCACTGTCTTCCTCTGGTGAATCGACCGCCACGCAGCTTCCTCCTTTAAAAACTGTCCCAGGGTAACTTTCTTCACCTTTCCGGTTTATGATCCCCTTTGCTTTATAATGTCAACTCATTTTACATACTTTTCCAGCAAACCAAAACCCAGCAAGAAGCCCAAGGCAAATAAGCCTCCTACTGAACCTACTGCAGATGATCCGGCTGCTGATCCGTCAACAACCGTTCCTTCAGAGGGCGAGCCCTTAGCTCCTCTTGAAGACCCTGCGCCTACAGATCACATCTCTGCTCCTGAGAATCCTACTGCTGAAGACGCCCATAATCCACCAAGTCCGGCCCGGGTTAACTCTCCTCAGATCAATCCGGCGTCTCCTAATCCGGCTCATACTGCCACTCCCCCAAACGTACCTGCCTCTCCTGATGTTGTGGTAACTGGGGCTGCCTTTGTTGCTCCGGCTGAGCCCACCGTTTTAGCCAAACATACGGCTAAAACGGAAAAACTATCTCAAGAAAAGGGGAAATGGAGTACTAAGATATCCAGCCTTTCCGATATGAGCGCCCAAGAAATTTACTCCGGGTATCTAAACCGGCTCCACAGCAGCCGGGATTATGAAGCCAGCCTGGTTAACTTAATGAGGGAAAAATATGAGGTAAACCTCTTCTTCTGACTTCGTTCTTTTGATGTGTATCTATCTCATAACAGCCCCCAAGTTCCGGTTTAGCTGCGTGCTGAAGGTGAACCGGAACTTTGTAGATTGAACCATTGATCTTTACATTAGCCCCCAAGTATCAAGTAGATAACTTGTTTATGTATTTGATACTTGTAAAAGTTGCTGACGATACTTCAACTATGCATTAGCCCCCAAGTGTCAAGCAGACAACTTGTTTGTGTGCTTGAGACTTGTCTGATTTTTACCTCTTGTTTTTTAAACTGTGTTTGCAGGCTGAGTTGAACCGGAATGCTATTGAAATCAATGAACTTCGTAGCCGTCTTACTGAAACAGAATCTGCTGCTTCAAAGGCTAAAAAAGATCTTCAGGTGAGCTTAAAGACTGCTGAAGACCTGAAGAAATACTTTGAAGAAGAGCGGACCGCTTTTGAGGTCCAGAAGAAAGATCTGGAGAAACGGGTTTAGGATGCTGAAGGAGCGCTTAATCCGGTGACAGAAGAATTGTCCGGATTAAGACGGCAAATTGACTTGATGACCTCTGCTGTCTTTGGTAAGTATAATCTGAACTCCTGCTTTTATCTTTGTAATCTGTGTTTTGTGCCGGTTTAACTATAATAGTTGTGTGCAGGGTGCCGTGTCTCCCATCTTGGGGATGACTTACGGAAAAAACTTAAAGCTTGCTACACCTTGGTCGAACAGCTGTACTCCGGCACTCAGAGGATCATCAGTGCCACTTCTTTTAGTAAACCGGCCCCTACAACGATCCAAGATACTTTGAACAAGTTATCTGTTTTGCCGGCTCGTCTTGAAGAAGTCAAGAAATCTGCCGCTCGGGGTGGTGCTCTTCTGGCCCTTACAAGGGCTAAGGCTTGGGTCCCGGATCTTGATCCGGAGGAGGCTTTAACCGGATTTCCAGATACAAAGGATGACGGCTCAGCCTTTACCAAAAAGGATCTCTATGCCCTGACGAAGGAGATGCGTCCCCTCGCCAGCAAGCTTGCAGCTGAATCTGACTTGTCCAGATATCATCCAGGATATAATTTGCAGAACGAGCGGGTGGAGCGACCGGTCTATGATACCGTCAACTTAATTCCGCCGGTTCGTCCTCACACTTTTGCTCCTGACATTGACCCTTCTGAACTTATCAACGACGAGATGTATTTCCGGGCCTTAATGAAGATTGACTGGCATGCGCCGGACTTCCAACCGCTTCAAGAAGAGGAAGATGTTCCGGATCAAGGCGATGGCCAGCTGTCTCAGCAAGGAGAAGCATAACTTCGAATTTTATTGCTGTAATCGTAATCTGTGTTCCGCCAAACAATGTTTCCAAACTGTTGGGCTTGCTATGCCTTGTAATAGGCTAGCCGAAACTTGATGTGCTTCAATCCGGATATTTTGTCTTTATGAAATACTTGCCGGTTGAAATGTTGTCTGATATTGGTTGCCTTCCATATCCTCTGCTCCTGCAGAAAAAAAATATTGAAAATATGTCCTAGTGGCTTACCACTGGACGGATTAAATTGTTCTCTTAAAACGTCAAATAAGTATATCTTTATACTAAAAATAACTTTTGATACCTGAGATTTATATATGCTCAGTATTCTTAACCCGGTTAGGACTTTAAAATCACTTTATGAAGACCTTCATGGATCCAAGTAGAAACCTGAATTTCTCCGGATCATCTTGATGATAAATCTGGTTCATCTTGTTCCTCAAGACTTTACTCGGAAAATCGTAGCTTTTTGCCTGATATATGATCCGGGTTTTAATGAACGCCGGTTTACTTATGCTGGTATTCATGATCCAGACTTTCACTTTATAGATATGTGGCCAACTTCTGTAGCTGTTCCACTCCGGTTTAAAAAGTTATAAAGCACAAAACACCAGAAATACGCAAATTTTGCAAATAATACCATGTAGTCGAGGCTTTTTTAAGAGCTGCCAGGCTCAAAGCAAGGTTCAGCCAATCAATGGGACGTGGTTTCTCCAACACTCCCAAGGGGCCTAGCCAATCACTGAACGTGGTATTATCCAACTTTTCAGGGGGCCAAAAGAACCATAAATAAAAATTGAGCCAATCAATGGGACGTGGTTTGTCCAACACTCCCAAGGGGCCTAGCCAATCATTGAACGTGGCATTATCCAACTTTTCAGGGGGCCGAAAGAAACATAAAATTTGATCCGATCACTGGGATATGGACGTTGCCATTCCCAGGGGGCCTCCAGGGTTCCTCCTGAACCGGTGGGTCAATTTAAACCAATCACTGAACGTGGATTTATCCAACTTTTCAGAGGGTCTCCAGGGTTCCTCCTGAACCGGTGGGTAAATTTAAACCAATCACTGAACGTGGATTTATCCAACTTTTCAGAGGGTCTCCAGGTTCTCTCCTTGAACCGGATATGATCTCATGTTTCTTTAGAGAGTTTTGCTCATTTGCATATTCTGCAAAAAAATAATTTCTAAACCGGACAATATATTAAAATATGATATCTGACAATAAACTTGTATGGTTGCTTTCACAAGATTTTTGCATATGGAAAAAGGGCTAAGCCCCCGGTTTACCGAGGGTGCCAGTTTATTTATTACTCATAATATATACATAGGATACATTGGAGCACATAGCTCAAGTATAGTATGGCCGTAAATGGGCGATGTTCCACGGCCTCTTCGTCTCTTCTTCTGATGTCCGTGAGTCCTTGTGTTCCCGAACGTCCACCAAGTAATATGAGCCGTTATGTAGATTCTTGCTGACCACAAAGGGCCCTTCCCAAGGTGGGGATAGCTTGTGCATATCTGTTTGATCTTGGATGAGCCGGAGTACCAAGTCACCCTCCTGGAACGTCCTTGTTCTAATCCGGCGGCTATGATATCTGCGCAAGTCTTGCTGATAAACCGCCGATCGTGCTGCAGCTATATCACGCTCTTCATCCAGCCGGTCTAAACTGTCCTGCCTTGACTCCTCGTTGATTGCTTCCACATAGGCTGTCACCCTTGGTGAATCATGACGTATATCGCTCGGAAGAACTGCTTCAGCACCATAAACCATGAAGAAAGGTGTGTAACCTGTAGACCGGTTTGGTGTAGTGTTAATACTCCAAAGAACAGATGGCAATACCTCAACCCAACATCCTGGGGTTCTCTGCAAAGGCGTCATAAGCCGGGGTTTGATTCCTCGCAAGATCTCCTGAATTGCCCTTTCAGCCTGACCATTGGATTGGGGGTGGGCCACAGAAGATACGTCCAAACGAATATGCTCTCGTTGACAGAACTCTTCCATCACACCCTGAGATAAATTGGTACCATTGTCAGTGATGATGCTGTGCGGAAAGCCAAACCGGAATATTATGTTTTTGATAAATTTGACTGCCGTTGCCGCATCACACTTGCTTATAGGCTCCGCTTCAACCCACTTTGTAAACTTGTCTACTGCCACTAGTAGATGAGTTTTCTGATCTTGAGATCGCTTGAAAGGTCCAACCATATCAAGCCCACAAGTCGCGAACGGCCAAGTTATTGGTATCATCCGGAGTTCCTGTGCTGGAACCAGAGCACGTCTTGAGAATTTCTGACAAGCGTCACACTTCCGGACCAGATCTGCCGCATCTGCATGAGCGGTTAACCAATAGAAACCATGTCAGAATGCTTTAGCCACCAATGATTTTGAACCGGCATGATGACCACAATCCCCTTCATGAATCTCGCGAAGAATCTCACAACCTTCCTCAGCTGATACACATCGCTGAAATACTCCAGAAGTACTGCGATGGTGAAGTTCTCCATTTGCAATTGTCATGGACTTAGAGCGCCGGATTATCTGTCGTGCTTCTTCTTCGTCATCTGGCAACTCTCCTCGGCTCAGGTATGCCAAATAGGGCAGCGTCCAATCCGGAATAATATGGAGTGCTGCAACTAACTATGCCTCTGGGTCCGGAACAGCCAGGTCTTCTTCCGTCAGTGTCTGAACCGATGGACTGTGCAATTCATCCAAAAAGGTGTTTGGTGGCACCGGTTTACGTTGCGACCCTAGCCGGCTTAGAGCGTCAGCCGCTTCATTCCTCCGCCGGTCTATATGATCCACCTGATATCCTTTAAAGTATCCTGCGATCGCTTCAACCTCTCGTCTATAAGCCGCCATGAGGGGATCTCTTGAATCCCACTTGCCAGAAACTTGCTGTGCCACCAGATCTGAGTCACCCAGGCACTTAACCCGGCTCAAGTTCATCTCCTTTGCTAGCCACAAACCATGAAGTAATGCTTCATATTCCGCTGCATTATTAGTACAAGGAAATAATAAGCGGAGGACATAGCAAAATTTATCACCTCTGGGGGAAGTTAAGACAACTCCAGCCCCCGAGCCCTCCAACTGTTTTGAACCGTCAAAGTGAATCGTCCAATAAGTAAGATCCGGCTTCTCCTCAGGAGTCTGCAACTCTGTCCAGTCATTGATGAAGTCTACCAATGCCTGAGATTTTATCGCAGTGCGTGGTACATATTTCAACTCATGCGGGCTGAGCTCAATGGCCCACTTTGCTACTCTGCCCGTAGCTTCCCTGTTCTGGATTATATCCCCCAGCGGTGCTGAACTAACCACAGTTATTGGATGCCCTTGGAAATAGTGCTTTAATTTCCGGTTTGCCATGAACACCCCATATACCAATTTCTGCCAATGAGGGTATCTCTGCTTGGATTCAATGAGTACTTCACTCACATAATAAACCGGGCGTTGAACCGGGTACTCCTTCCCTGCTTCCTTGCGCTCGACCACAATTGCAACGCTGACTGCCCGTGTATTAGCAGCAACGTATAACAGCAAAGGCTCCTTCTCAATAGGAGCAGCTAAAACCGGTGGTTTTGCTAGTTGCCGTTTCAGATCTTCAAATGTTGCGTTTGCCTCATCACTCCAGATAAACCGGTCTGTTTTCCTCAACATCTGGTAAAGTGGGATCGCCTTTTCTCCTAGGCGACTGATGAACCGGCTTAATGCTGTGATCCGGCCAGCTATGCGTTGAACATCGTTGATGCAAACCGGTTTAGTCAAAGATGTGATGGCCTTGATCTTCTCTGGGTTAGCTTCTATTCCTCTGTTTGAGACCAAGAATCCCAGTAGTTTACCTGCCGGAACACCAAAGGCACATTTTTCCGGATTAAGCATCATCCTATAAGCCCGAAGATTATCAAAGGTTTCCTTAAGATCCTCTATCATCGTTCCTTCTTTCTTCGATTTGACCACAATGTCATCCACATAGGCATGCACATTCCTCCCTATCCGCCCCTTCAAACAATTCTGAACGCAACGCTGATAAGTTGCATGTGCGCACTTAAGCCCAAAAGGCATAGACACATAGCAAAAAGCACCAAAAGGAGTTATGAAGGCTGTCTTCTCTTGGTCTTCCACCGCCATCTTGATCTGGTGATACCCTGAATATGCATCCAAAAAACTTAGCCGCTCACACCCCGCCGTGGCATCGATGATCTGATCGATGCGAGGTAGAGCAAAAGGATCAGTTGGGCAAGCTTTATTGAGGTTCGTGTAGTCCACACACATCCTCCACTTCCCATTCTTCTTTAAAACCAGCACTGGATTAGCCAACCACTCCGGATGAAAAACTTCCACTATGAACCCTGCGGCCAAAAGTCTGGCCACTTCTTCTCCTATAGACTTGCGCCTCTCTTCGTTGAAGCGGCGCAGATACTGTTTAACCGGTTTAAACTTCGGATCAATATTTAACTTGTGCTCAGCGAGTTCCCTCGGTATACCTGGCATGTCAGAAGGTTTCCATGCAAAGATATCCCG
Organism: Secale cereale; assembly: GCA_902687465.1. NCBI lineage: Eukaryota > Viridiplantae > Streptophyta > Magnoliopsida > Poales > Poaceae > Secale > Secale cereale. The sequence continues at coordinate 867,688,130 of LR738710.1, forward strand.
ATTCTCACGGATGAACTCGATGAGCGCGCTTTCCTATTTGGGATCAAGGTTAGCACTAATAGTGAATTGCTTAGACGAATCCCCAGGCACAAAATCAACTTGCTTGGTCTCTTCAGCTGATTTAAACTTCAACGCCGGATCATGCTCGGTAGTTGGCTTCTTCAGCGGAGTCATATCTGCCGGATCAACATTATCTTTATAAAATTTTAACTCTTCTGTGGCACATACTGCTTCTGCATAAGCTGCATCACCTTCCTCACATTCCACTGCTATCTTGCGACTTCCATGAACCGTAATCGTGCCTTTATGACCCGACATTTTAAGCTGCAGATAAACATAACACGGCCTAGCCATAAACTTAGCACAAACCGTCCTTCCAAACAGAGCATGATATGGACTTTTAATCTTGACGACTTCGAAAGTGATCATCTCTGACCTGGAATCATATTCGTTCCCAAAGGTAACTTCCAAGTCAATCTTTCCAACCGGATAAGCTGACTTACCTGGGACCACTCCGTGAAACACTGTGTTTGATTGTCTTAGCTTCTTATCTGTCAGACCCATACGGCGGAAAGTCTCATAATATAAGATATTGACACTGCTACCACCATCCTTGAGAACTTTAGTAAATTTGTAACCTCCCACTTGAGGTGCTACCACCAAGGCTAAATGGCCCGGATTATCCACTGGCATTGGGTGGTCTTCTCTGCTCCATACAATGGGCTGCTCCGACCATCGAAGAAATTGCAGTGTCGCCGGTTCCACTGCATTAACAGCTCGCTTCAAAACCTTCTGGTCTCTCTTACACAGACTTGTGGTGAAGACATGATATTGCCCACTGCTTAACTCCTTTGGATTACTCTGATATCCAGATTGCGGCTGCTGTTGCTGGCGCTGTGGCTGCTGATTTCCCTGATTATTATAATTCCCTTGGCCCTGCTGCTGATTATTCTGATTATTGTAACCACCTTGATGATGTGATTGATTGCCCTGACCATTATAGTTTCCTTGATTATTTTGGCCACCTGCCCGGTTTTGATAACCATTGCTATTGCCCCTATATCCTGATCCGGAGCTGTTCCCCTGACGTCCCGGACCATAAAATCCAGGACCTGAACCACCATTTGGGGGTCGATTATGAGGATTGAAACGGCCCGCCACTGCCTTCATAAGGGGTATGCACTCTCTCATGGTATGCCTTGCCACTTTCCCTTTCACGCTATGCTTCGGACAAGGCTGGTCTAACTCCTGATCCTAGCTAAGAGCTCCTCCGCCGGTTTGCGAAGACGGATCTCCCAGGCTACGCTGAAAATCCCCTTGAACTTGAGTGTTGGCCACGAAGTCAGAGCCGCCCTCTGCCTTCCGTTTGCCCAAAAAACTTGAGGTAGCCGGATTAACTGGCGCCGGTTTACCTGACTTGCTAACCTTTCCAGTCCTGTCTCCTTCCGCCTCTGGATACTTGGTATTATCAGAATCTCCGTATTTCACCAGGGCACTCATGAGAGTTCCCATATCATTGCAGTCCCTTTTAAGCCGTCCGAGTTTTAACTTTAAAGATTCAAACCGGCAATTGTTCTCCAAAGTCACTATCGCCGTACTAGGATTAATACCATTTGAAGAATGCAAAATCTCTGCTACTCTCCGTACCCAAGCTGCCGTAGACTCCTGCTCTCCTTGCACACAAGCTGCTAGATCCACTACTGACATCGGCTGTTTGCATGTGTCTTTGAAGTTTTTGATAAACTGGCTGCGTAGTTCCCCCCATGATCCAATAGAGTTCGGGGGTAAAGCTTTCAGCCAGGTCCGGGCCGTTCCTTCAAGCATCATAGTAAAATATTTAGCACAAGCCGATTCATCCACGTCCAGCATCTCCATGGCCATCTCATAACTTTCAACCCAAGCTTCCGGTGCTAAATCGGCTGTGTAGTTAGGTACCTTGCGGGGTCCCTTGAAATCTTTGGGTAGCTTGACACTCCGTAAAGCAGGGACAAGACACTGCACCCCAAAGGAACTCACCGTAACCCCTGTTTCTGCAGTGGCTGTGTGAACCGGTGTTGTTTGACGAATCTCCTCCCTGGCTCCTGACCTAACCCGGTTTATCTCCGGAGCTTGTACTGCCGCACCCGTCGGATTATCCTGCCTGCGCTGATGCCTCCTGCGTTCACTGCTAGATACTTCTGGCTCCTCCCAATGCCTAGTATAACTTCGGCTGGGACGTGGTGTTGAATGTAACCTCTCCCTGCTATGAGAATATGCCTGCTGCTGTATCAACGCCGTATTAAGTAGCTTCTGGACCCTGCGCGCCTCTATCGCTACCGGAGACGTTTCTTCCGCGGGTAAAGCGGCCAAACGCGCCGCTGCTGCAGCGATGTTATCCAAAGGGTTTGAATAATGACCTGGAGGGACGGGAACATAAGGTGCCGACGTAATCCGGCGCTCCCGCTCTGCGGTGGGTTGCTGAACCGGTTCCTCCCTGGCCGGGGGTGCCCTCCGGTTTGAAGCCGGATTGTTACTAGTCCCAGCCCCAGGTGTCCTGAACAGATTTGTTGCTTCATAAACCGGCGGTATACGAGACCGGTACTTTCGTCCCCTTACTCCTTCCATAGAAGCTTGCTCCGTCCTTAAGTAGAAGGCTTGATCATCTAATTCCGCTTGTCTCACTGCTATCATCTCTCTCTCTGCCTTTAGGTCTTCCTTTAACTGATCGATCCGGCCTTTCAACAGAAGGAGCTCTGCATCATGATGCGCCTTGTCTGCTGGAGCTACCGTTTCCACCGCTTTAGCTGTGAACTCCTCGATCAAGGTGGATAGTACTTCAGTAAGTGAGGGGGTTGGGCAGCTTCCCCCCGCACCAGCTTCCGCTGTCGTCCCGTTCGCCGGGGGCTGTGAACCGGCCATGAAGACCGCCACCCAGTTTGGCGGGCCAAAGGGGCCCGGAATACTGTTTCCATCGGACTCGCCCTCAGACCGGCCGTCCTGCAACTGATACAGAGATTCAGTTTCTCCGGATGAAGATCCATCGTCTGAGTAGACAACTGTTGCACCACCAGATTCCGATCCGTCCTCGGCTCGACCTCTATGGATTGCTCCAACGAACACATGCTTCACGGCAGGCTGAATCCGGGCCGACCTCGCATGCTGAGCCGGCTCGACGATGTTGGGGAAGACGTCCGGCTCAGGCCCCGGTTCGCCGATTTTGCCAATGAAGACTTGGATGCTGCCGAAGGGAACCCGGTACCCGTATTCGATCGAATCGGCTTCCGGTCCCCAACCTGCGTCGTCGATGTAGATCCGGCCGCGGCGACTCTTGGTCATCCGGCAGACCGCGTAACCCTTGAGCCCTTCGAAGCTGCCCTTCAAGAACTAGAAACCATCGTGCGCAGGCCCCACGGTGGGCGCCAACTGTCGTGGAAATAGCACGACAGATGTCCGGTTTAGCGGACTTGATGATGGAACCATCGCACGGGTTAGCTTAAAGGGGTTCATAGCACACAAAGGGCACCGAAGGTTTATACTAGTTCGACCCCATCGATGAAGGTAAAAGCCTACGTCTAGTTGGTTTGGTATTGCTTGGGCATCGGATTACAGGGAGCGGATTCGCTTGCCTGCGTCTCGACGGGTTGATCGTTGCTTGTCCTTGAACCGTCGCCGGGTCGCCCCTTTATATAGAGGGTACGCCTGGTCCGGTTTACAGAGTCCCGAGGCCGGCTCATATTTGTGTCTGCCTCGGTCTCTGTCTTTTCTTCCTTATTTCTCAAGTTACATCACGGGGCGGTTTACAAACCTTAATTCTATACACGGGCCCTAAGATCTTATGGGCCGTAGCCTTTACTAAATATTACAAACAAGTATAATATTAACAAAGCCGGTTTATACTAGCCGGTTTATACCTGCTAGTCATATCCCTGACAGCGTGCGAGATCGGCCCGGATTCAGCCCGCCATGAAGCATGTTTTCGTTGGAGCAGTGCATGGAGTACAAGCCGAGGATGGATCGGATTCTGATGGTGAGACAGTTGTCTGTTTCGACGGTGAATCTTCATCCGGAGAGACCGAATCTTTATATCTGTTGCAGGACGGCCGGTCCGAGGGTGTGTCCGATGGCGATAGTATTCCGGACCCTTTTGATCCGCCGAACAGGATTGCTGTTTTCATGGACGAATCACAACCTATGCAGCAGCCCTCGACGACCGGGGCGATAACCTCAGAGGCGGCTGGAGCCAGAGTTGGAGACCTTCCCCCGTCGCCCTCTGACGTCCTAACCACCTTAGTCGATAACTTGACGGCGCTCGCAATAGCAGAAGTAGCCCAGGCCGACAAGGCGCAGCATGATGCGGAGATCGCTTAGTTGAAGAGCAGGATTGAGCAAGCTAAGTTGTGTTGGAGATATGCCCTAGAGGCAATAATAAAAGCATTATTATTATATCTCCTTGTTCATGATAATTGTTTGTTATTCATGCTTGAATTGTATTGTACGGAAACAGCGATACATGTGTGAATACACAGATCAAAATGAGTCCCTGGTAGGTCTCTAGTAGCCAGCTCGTTGATCAACAGATGGTCATGGTTTCCTGACCATGGACATGAGATGTCGGTGATAACAGGATCACATCATTAGGAGAATGATGTGATGAACAAGACCCAAACTTGAGCATAACACGAGATCGTATAGTTCGTAATGCATAAGCTTTTCGGTGTCAAGTATTTATTCCTTAGACCATGAGGTTGTACAACTCCCGGATACCGTAGGAGTGCTTTGGGTGTGCCAACCGTCACAACGTAACTGGGTGACTATAAAGGTACGCATCAGGTATCTCCGAAAGTGTCTGTTGAGTTGGTACGAACCGAGACTGGGATGTTGTCACTCCGTATGACGGAGAGGTACCTCTGGGCCCACTCGGTAAGTCATCATCATAATGAGCTCAATGTGACTAAGTAGTTAGTCACGGGATGATGGATTACGGATCGAGTAAAGAGACTTGCCATAACGAGATTGAACAAGGTGTTGGGAATACCGACGATCGAATCTCGGGCAAGTACCGTACCGATAGACAAAGGGAATAACATACGGGATTAAGTGAATCCTTGACACAGTGGTTCATCCGATGAAGATCATCGAGGAACACGTGGGAACCAACATGGGTATCCAGATCCCGCTGTTGGTTATTGACCGGAGAGTGGTCTCGGTCATGTCTACGTGTCTCCCGAACCCGTAGGGTCTACACACTTAAGGTTCGGTAACGCTAGGGTTGTAGAGATTAATGCACGTGGAAACCCGAAAGTTGTTCGGAGTCCCGGATGAGATCCCGGACGTCACGAGGAGTTACGGAATGGTCCGGAGGTAAAGATTGATATATGGGAAGTCCAGTTTCGGCCAACGGGTGATCTCCGGGGGTCACCGGGAGCGTCCCGGGACCACCGGAGGGGCCCCGGGGGTCCACCGGGTGGGGCCACCCATCCCGGTGGGGCCCCAGGCCGCAAGGGGATGTGTGCAGCCCCCTGGGCTGGCGCACCACCTAGGGAGGCCCACCTCCCCTGCGCCTAGGGTTCAAACCCTAAAGGGGAGGGGGGGCTCCACTTGCCTTGGGGGGCAAGGAACCCCCCTGGCCGCCGCCCCCCCTTGCAGATTGGATCTGCAAGGGGCTGGCGCCCCCCCTGGCCCCCTATATATATGTGGGGGGAGAGAGGGCAGCCGCACCCCAAGCCCTGGCGCCTCTCCCCCTCCCGTCACACCCCATACTCCCAACGCAGGGCGCCCGGCGAAGCCCTGCTGCGACATCCACTGCATCCGTCATCACGCCGTCGTGCTGCCGGATCTCTGACGACTTCTCCTCCCCCCTTGCTGGATCAAGAAGGAGGTGACGTTGCTGCACCGTACGTGTGTTGAACGCGGAGGTGCCGTCCGTTCGGCACTAGATCATCGGTGACGAAGAACGTGAAGAGTACGACTACTTCATCCTTGCTTCGTTGAAAGCTTCCGCACGCAATCTTCATAACGGTATGTAGATGCACTCTTAGTTGCTCGTTGCTAGATGTCTCCATACTTGGATCTTGGTGAAGACGTAGAAATTTTTTGAATTATGCTACATTCCCCAACAGTGGCATCTGAGCCTAGGTTTTATGCGTAGCATCTTGGCACGAGTAGAACACAAAGCAGTTGTGGGCGTATGATCTTGTTCAACTTTCTTACCGTTACTAGTCAATCTTGATTCGGCGGTATTGTGGGATGAAGTGGCCCGGACCGACCTTACACGTACGCTTACGTGAGACTGGTTCCACCGACAGACATGCACTAGATGCATAAGGTGGCTGGCGGGTGTCTGTCTCTCCTACTTTAGTCGGATCGGATTCGATGAAAAGGGTCCTTATGAAGGGTAAATAGAAGTTGACAAATCACGTTGTGGTTTTGGCGTAGGTAAGAAACGTTCTTGCTAGAAATCCTATAGAAGCCACGTAAAAACTTGCAACAACAATTAGAGGACGTCTAACTTGTTTTTGGAGCATGTGTTTTGTGACGTGGTATGGCCAAGAACGAAGATGTGATGAATGATATATGTGATGTATGAGATTGATCATGTTTTTGTAATAGGGAATCACGACTTGCATGTCGATGAACTTGACAACCGGCAGGAGCCATAGGAGTTGTCTTTATTATTGTATGACCTGCGTGTCACTGAATAACGCCATGTAATTACTTTACTTCGTTGCTAAACGTTAGCTATAGTAGTAGAAGTAATAGTTGGCGTGACAACTTCCTCAAGACACGATGATGGAGATCATGATGATGAAGATCATGGTGTCGAGCCGGTGACAAGATGATCATGGTGCCCCGAAGATGGAGATCCAAGGAGCAAGATGATATTGGCCATATCATGTCACTATAATTGATTGCATGTGATGTTTATCATGTTTTTGCATCTTGTTTACTTAGAACGACGGTAGTAAATAAGATGATCTCTCACTAAAATTTCAAGTAATGTGTTTCCCCTAACTGTGCACCGTTGCTAAAGCTCGTTGTTCCGAAGCACCACGTGATGATCGGGTGTGATAGGTTCTAACGTTCACATACAACGGGTGTAAGACAGATTTACACACGCGATACACTTAGGGTTCACTTGACGAGCCTAGCATGTACAGACATGGCCTCGGAACACGGAAGACCGAAAGGTCGAACATGAGTCGTATAGAAGATACGATCAACATGAAGATGTTCACCGTTTTTGACTAGTCCGTCTCACGTGATGATCGGACACGGACTACTCGATTCGGATCGTGTATCACTTGGATGATTTGAGAGATGTCATTCTGAGTGGGAGTTCATTATAATTTGATTAAGATGAACTTAATTATCATGAACTTAGTCTAAATTCTTTACAATATCTCTTGTAGATCAAATGGCCCACGCTCAGGTTTCCCTCAACTTCAACGCGTTCCTAGAGAAAACCAAGCTGAAAGACGATGGTAGCAACTATACGGATTGGGTCCGTAACCTGAGGATTATCCTCATAGCTGCCAAGAGAACTTATGTCCTAGAAGCTCCGCTAGGTGATGCACCTGCTCCCGATGCTGACCAAGACGTTTTGAACGTCTGGCAGTCGCGTAGTGATGATTACTCCCTGGTTCAGTGCGGCATGCTTTACAGTTTAGAATCGGGGCTCCAAAAGCGTTTTGAGCACCATGGAGCATATGAGATGTTCGAAGAGCTGAAAATGGTTTTCCAAGCTCATGCCCGAGTCGAGAGATATGATGTCTCCGACGCATTCTACAGCTGTAAGATGGAGGAGAACAGTTCTGTCAGTGAGCACATCCTCAAGATTTCAGGATTGCACAATCGCTTGTCTCAGCTGGGAATGAATCTCCCAGATGAAGCGGTCGTTGACAGAATCCTCCAGTCGCTCCCACCAAGCTTCAAGAGCTTCGTGTTGAACTTCAATATGCAGGGGATGGAGAAGTCCATTCCCGAGGTGTATTCGATGCTGAAATCAGCGGAGGTAGACATCAAGAAAGAACATCAAGTGTTGATGGTCAATAAAACCACTAAGTTCAAGAAAGGCAAGGGAAAGAAGAACTTCAAGAAGGACGGCAAGCAAGTTGCCGCGCCTGGCAAGCCTGTTGCTGGGAAGAAGCCAAAGTATGGACCCAAGCCTGAGACAGAGTGCTTTTATTGCAAGGGAACGGGTCACTGGAAGCGGAACTGCCCCAAATACTTAGAAGACAAGAAGGCCGGCAACGTCAAAGGTATATATGATATACATGTTATTGATGTGTACCTTATCAGCACTCGTAGTAGCTCCTGGGTATTCGATACCGGTGCAGTTGCTCACATTTGTAACTCAAAACAGGAGCTGCGGAATAAACGGAGACTGGCGAAGGATGAGGTGACGATGCGCGTCGGGAATGGTTCCAAGGTCGATGTGATCGCCGTCGGCACGCTGCCTCTACATCTACCCTCGGGATTAGTTTTGAACCTGAATAATTGTTATTTAGTACCAGCTTTGAGCATGAACATTGTTTCTGGATCTCATCTTATGCGAGATGGATATTCTTTCAAATCGGAGAATAATGGTTGTTCTATTTATTTGAGAGATATGTTTTATGGTCATGCCCCGCTGGTCAATGGTTTATTTTTGATGAATCTCGAACGTAGTGATACACATATTCATAGTGTAGATGCCAAAAGATGTAAAGTTGATAATGATAGTCCCACATACTTGTGGCATTGCCGCCTTGGTCATATTGGTGTCAAACGTATGAAGAAGCTCCATTCGGATGGACTTCTAGAGTCTCTTGATTATGAATCATTTGACACGTGCGAACCATGCCTCTTGGGCAAGATGACCAAGACTCCGTTCTCCGGAACAATGGAGCGAGCAACCAACTTATTGGAAATCATACATACCGATGTGTGCGGTCCAATGAGTGTTGAGGCTCGCGGAGGCTACCGTTATGTTCTCACCCTCACGGATGACTTGAGTAGATATGGGTATATCTATTTGATGAAACACAAGTCTGAGACCTTTGAAAAGTTCAAGGAATTTCAGAATGAGGTTGAGAATCAACGTGACAGAAAAATAAAGTTCTTGCGATCGGATCGTGGGGGTGAATATTTAAGTCATGAATTTGGCACACACCTAAGGAGCTGTGGAATTGTTTCACAATTGACACCGCCCGGAACACCTCAACGTAACGGTGTGTCCGAACGTCGAAATCGTACTCTGTTGGACATGGTGCGATCTATGATGTCCCTTACCGATTTACCGCTATCTTTTTGGGGTTATGCTTTAGAGACTGCCGCATTCACTTTAAATAGGGCTCCGTCGAAATCCGTTGAGACGACTCCATATGAACTTTGGTTTGGCAAGAAACCGAAGCCGTCGTTTCTGAAAGTTTGGGGTTGCGATGCTTATGTCAAGAAACTTCAACTTGAAAAGCTCGAACCCAAATCGGAAAAATGCGTCTTCATAGGACACCCAAAGGAAACTATTGGGTACACCTTCTACCACAGATCCGAAGGCAAAGTCTTTGTTGCCAAGAATGGATACTTTCTGGAGAAAGAGTTTCTCTCGAAAGAAGTGAGTGGGAGGAAAGTAGAACTTGATGAGGTGACAGTCACCCCTCCTGGACCGGAAAGTAGCGCAGCGCAGGAAACTGTTCCTGAGGTGCCTGCACTGACAAGGGAGGAAGTTGATGATAATGATCATGAAGAAACAGATCAAGTTACTACTGAACTTCGAAGGTCCACAAGGGCACGTTCCGCACCAGAGTGGTACGGCAACCCTGTACTGGAAATCATGTTGTTAGACAACAGTGAACCTTCGAACTATGAAGAAGCGATGGCAGGCCCAGATTCCAATAAATGGCTTGGAGCCATGAAATCCGAGATAGAATCCATGTATGAAAACAAAGTATGGACTTTGGTGGACTTGCCTGATGACAGGCACACCATAGAAAATAAATGGATATTTAAGAAGAAGACAGACGCGGATGGTAATGTGACCATCTATAAGGCTCGGCTTGTCGCTAAGGGTTATCGACAAGTTCAAGGAATTGACTACGATGAGACTTTCTCTCCCGTAGCGATGCTGAAGTCAGTCAGAATCATGTTAGCTATTGCCGCATTCTATGATTATGAGATATGGCAAATGGACGTCAAAACAGCATTCCTTAATGGCTTCCTCAAGGAAGAGTTGTATATGATGCAACCGGAAGGTTTTGTCGATCCAGAGAACGCTAACAAGGTATGCAAGCTCCAGCGCTCGATTTACGGGCTGGTGCAAGCATCTCGGAGTTGGAATATTCGCTTTGATGAGGTGATCAAAGCGTTTGGCTTTATACAGACTTATGGAGAAGCCTGTATTTACAAGAAAGTGAGTGGGAGCTCTGTAGCATTTCTCATATTATATGTGGATGACATATTGCTGATGGGAAATGATATAGAATTCTTGGAAAATGTAAAGGCCTATTTGAATAAAAGTTTTTCAATGAAGGACCTTGGAGAAGCTGCTTACATATTAGGCATCAAAATCTATAGAGATAGATCGAGACGCCTCATTGGTCTTTCACAAAGTACATACCTTGACAAAATATTGAAGAAGTTCAATATGGATCAGTCTAAGAAAGGATTCTTGCCTGTTTTGCAAGGTATGAGATTGAGTAAGACTCAGTCGCCGACCACGGCTGAAGATAGAGAAAAGATGAGTGTCATTCCCTATGCCTCGGCCATAGGTTCTATCATGTATGCCATGCTGTGTACCAGACCTGATGTGAACCTTGCCATAAGTTTGGTAGGGAGGTACCAAAGTGATCCCGGTACGGAACACTGGACAGCGGTCAAGAACATCCTGAAGTACCTGAAAAGGACTAAGGATATGTTTCTCGTTTATGGAGGTGACGAAGAGCTCGTCGTAAAGGGTTACGTCGATGCTAGCTTCGACACAGATCTGGATGACTCTAAGTCACAAACCGGATACGTGTATATTTTGAATGGAGGGGCAGTCAGCTGGTGCAGTTGCAAGCAAAGCGTGGTGGCAGCATCTACATGTGAAGCGGAGTACATAGCTGCTTCTGAAGCAGCGCAGGAAGGAGTCTGGATGAAGGAGTTCATCACCGACCTAGGAGTCATTCCAAGCGCGTCAAGCCCGATGACTCTCTTCTGTGACAACACTGGTGCTATTGCTATTACCAAGGAGCCCAGGTTTCACAAGAAGACCAAGCACATCAAGCGCCGTTTCAAATCCATCCAGAATTATGTTCAGGATGGAGACATAGATATTTGTAAAGTGCATACGGATCCGAATGTAGCAGACCCGTTGACTAAACCTATTTCACGAGCAAAACATGATCAACACCAGAACTCTATGGGTGTTCGATTCATCACAATGTAACTAGATTATTGACTCTAGTGCAAGTGGGAGACTGTTGGAGATATGCCCTAGAGGCAATAATAAAAGCATTATTATTATATCTCCTTGTTCATGATAATTGTCTGTTATTCATGCTTGAATTGTATTGTACGGAAACAGCGATACATGTGTGAATACACAGATCAAAATGAGTCCCTGGTAGGTCTCTAGTAGCCAGCTCGTTGATCAACAGATGGTCATGGTTTCCTGACCATGGACATGAGATGTCGGTGATAACGGGATCACATCATTAGGAGAATGATGTGATGGACAAGACCCAAACTTGAGCATAACACGAGATCGTATAGTTCGTAATGCATAAGCTTTTCGGTGTCAAGTATTTATTCCTTAGACCATGAGGTTGTACAACTCCCGGATACCGTAGGAGTGCTTTGGGTGTGCCAACTGTCACAACGTAACTGGGTGACTATAAAGGTACGCATCGGGTATCTCCGAAAGTGTGTGTTGAGTTGGTACGAACCGAGACTGGGATGTTGTCACTCCGTATGACGGAGAGGTACCTCTGGGCCCACTCGGTAAGTCATCATCATAATGAGCTCAATGTGACTAAGTAGTTAGTCACGGGATGATGGATTACGGATCGAGTAAAGAGACTTGCCATAACGAGATTGAACAAGGTGTTGGGAATACCGACGATCGAATCTCAGGCAAGTACCGTACCGATAGACAAAGGGAATAACATACAGGATTAAGTGAATCCTTGACACAGTGGTTCATCCGATGAAGATCATCGAGGAACACGTGGGAACCAACATGGGTATCCAGATCCCGCTGTTGGTTATTGACCGGAGAGTGGTCTCGGTCATGTCTACGTGTCTCCCGAACCCGTAGGGTCTACACACTTAAGGTTCGGTAACGCTAGGGTTGTAGAGATTAATGCACGTGGAAACCCGAAAGTTGTTCGGAGTCCCGGATGAGATCCCGGACGTCACGAGGAGTTCCGGAATGGTCCGGAGGTAAAGATTGATATATGGGAAGTCCAGTTTCGGCCAACGGGTGATCTTCGGGGGTCACCGGGAGCGTCCCGGGACCACCGGAGGGGCCCCGGGGGTCCACCGGGTGGGGCCACCCATCCCGGTGGGGCCCCAGGCCGCAAGGGGATGTGTGCAGCCCCCTGGGCTGGCGCACCACCTAGGGAGGCCCACCTCCCCTGCGCCTAGGGTTCTTACCCTAAAGGGGAGGGGGGGCTCCACTTGCCTTGGGGGGCAAGGAACCCCCCTGGCCGCCGCCCCCCCTTGCAGATTGGATCTGTAGGGGGCTGGCGCCCCCCCTGGCCCCCTATATATATGTGGGGGGAGAGAGGGCAGCCGCACCCCAAGCCCTGGCGCCTCTCCCCCTCCCGTCACACCCCATACTCCCAACGCAGGGCGCCCGACGAAGCCCTGCTGCGACATCCACTGCATCCGTCATCACGCCGTCGTGCTGCCGGATCTCTGACGACTTCTCCTCCCCCCTTGCTGGATCAAGAAGGAGGTGACGTTGCTGCACCATACGTGTGTTGAACGCGGAGGTGCCGTCCGTTCGGCTCTAGATCATCGGTGACGAAGAACGTGAAGAGTACGACTACTTCATCCTTGCTTCGTTGAAAGCTTCCGCACGCAATCTTCATAACGGTATGTAGATGCACTCTTAGTTGCTCGTTGCTAGATGTCTCCATACTTGGATCTTGGTGAAGACGTAGACAATTTTTGAATTATGCTACGTTCCCCAACAAGTTGGATCTGGATGCGGAGAAAGCCAGGATGGCTACAAGGCAGGCAGAGCTAGATTCCCAAGCTTTCAGCTCAGGCTAGATCAAAACGCTTCACAGGAGGTAATGTACAGAAGGCAACAAACTCGTCTACCGCCGGTTTATGAGGAAAGGAATCTCTTTGGCACACCAGGAGCGGGAGCCAGTAACCGCCCAGAGGTAAACCGGGGAGGAGTTCCGGTGACAGGCGCGTCGGTTCAGCCACCAGCCACAGAGCGGAACCGCCAAGTTGTGCCTAGAAGTCATCTAGATGAGTCTAACGAGCAGCCGTTAGCACGAACTAGCGCTTCATGGCAGACTCACAGTTAGTATTTTTTGGAAAGTGTTTGTCCACTTGTCTTGGTTAGAAAAATTTCCTTGATCCCAACTAATCATCTAGATGAGATATAATTTGGTCTCATTCATTGGAAAACAAGAACAAATACAACTCACGTCAGCACACACGCATCTTATAGCATCACATCCAATGGCTATAAAAGGTGAATGAGACCAAACTATATCTCATCTAGATGAGTTCTAGCAAACCTGACTAATTAAATAGAATAAAAAACATCAACAAGCATATTAAATGGTCCACGTGCATCCATTTGTGTATTCTTTTACTGCATGGGCGTAGAAATTTATTTCACGGTTCACAAATTTCAAAACACCATAACTTTCGAACCACGCATCGAAATTAAGATCCATTTTCACCATTGGAACCTTCTTGACGTGCTTTTTGAAACTAGATCCCTCATTGGTATGTTTCGATGATATTTTGGGGGATTTATATTTCCATGCCCCTGGTTCCTTAGTTGCGTCCGATTTTTTTTCCAAGCCAACTAACTTTGCTCACTTTTCCTCTTCTCACTCCGCCGCCGGCTCACAAAAAGCCAAACGGAGCTCTATCGTCCAATCAATGTCGTTGACCGTTACGTCCTGACTAGTGAGCCCGCATGATATCCTGATAGGTGGGCCAACCTTCTTCCCGTGCGACGTTTTTGAACGCGTAATAGAAGGAGAGAGACGTAGTTAGTAATAAAAAAGTTATTGTGCGATGTTTTAAGGAAGAAATAACTAATTAACGACGAGGCGATAAACGGTCGTCAATGTAATGAGCATATGTTAAGGCAGCTGAGTCTTTGTGGAAGACTGAACCCTCCATGCTCCCCTCTTCTTTCTTGGCAGCGGGCGGCAGAGCTATCATTCTCGGCTGCGGCGGATGAGATGAGTGAATTCAGAACCCTACTCCATGTCGAGTTAGATCTGACCGCGGTGCCTCTATTCGGATGATTTGGAATCTAGATTGTGGGGGGTGCAGGTGGGCTGAACAAGGTGGAACCGGCATTGACAAATAGGGAGGATGGTGCTGCAAGGGTTGCTACCGTTGATTTGAATTTAGTAGAATTAGATGACCCTACAGATTTGTTCACTGCACCATTGGCCGACATTGAGATGGCTTTTTTTGGCATACCAGTAGATGATAGACATAATGAGGAGAGGGGGAATCTAGTTTGCCTGCTGATGCTAACAGAGATTCGTCCGAAAATGTTGATGGATAGTTGATGGAAGATGCCGCAGATGATGTTGATGATGCACATGATGATGAGATGGTAAATGTCTATGACAAAGAAAACCCTGTTATTGAAGTGGGGAAATTGTGGCCAAACATGGATGCATTAAGGATGTGTTTCAAGACTTATGCGGTCAAGCATGTGTTTCAAGCCAAGACTAAGTGGACTGATATAAAGAAGTTTTATGCGATGTGTAGAGGTTTTGATGAAAACGCGAAGCCTTGCAAGTGGTATATATTTGCTAAATGCCAACCTGATGGAAATACCATCAGGGTTAATCAAATTTCACATCAACATACTTGTATTACAAGTTCACAGAGAGTACCAACCATGACATCACATATTTGGGTTGCAGAAAAGATCACTCCTATTTTAGCCAAGAAACCAAGCACTACTGCAAACAATCTTTTAGTATACTTAGAAAATTATTACCCCATTAAGCAGAAGTATACCATAGTGTGGAAGGCAAAACAAATGGCAATGAAGCAATTATATGGGTGACTGGGCGATTACCTTTAGGATGCTTTATAACTTCAAAGCAGAGGTGGAGAAGAGGTCACCTAGCAGTGTTGTTGAGATAGATACCGAGGTAACAAAGAATGGCAATATCGTTTTCTCCAAGTTCTTTATGGTTAGCCTTGCATCAATGGCTTCAAAGTAGGGTGCCGCCCATATTTGAGCATAGGCTCTTCTTCTTTAACTAGCAAGTGGAATGGTCAATTGGCAGCATGCAATGCTCTAGATGGCTCAATAGGATTTTCCATGTTGCTATTGGCTTGTTTCAGTCAAAGACAGAGGTTTCATGGACATGGTTCATGATGGAGTTGAAAAGAGGCATAGGGCCAGTGTCACCTTTGGCATTCCACACAGATGCATGTAAAGAGCTAGAAATTGCAGTCAAGAATGTTTTCCCCATGCTGAGCAAAGGGAGTGTTTCGGACATATGTGGATGAATTTGATCAAAAAATGCAATGGGGAAGAGTTCGAGCACATGTGGCTAGCAGCAAGATCTTTCACTACTCAGACACATTCATATCATCTTGGTAAGACGATGGCAGCATGTAGTGAGCTTGTTCCATGGATGAACACCTACCATTCTCTATTATGGTACATGTCAAGATTTAGCACTCCCATAAAGTGTGATCATATGAACAATAACTTGGCAGAGAGTTTTAACAACAAGGTGAAGCATTTTATAAACTTGCCTATGCATGACATGGTTGGCCATATAAGGATCATGATCATGCGTTTGTGGGAATTGATAAGAAGGATTGGTGATTATCTGCAAGGGGATAAGCTTCCTGTGGTGGTACAGCAGGTGGTCAACAGAGCAGAAATGTTACACATTTTTCTATTGAAAAATCTAGAGTGTGGGGTGCTGAAGTTAGAGATACAAAGTCTAGAAGCGGCATGTTGTTAACACTGAAATGCATGACAGCACTTGCCTAGAGTAGCAACACATTGTGAAACCATGTGAGCATGCCATGCTTTTTGTGGCCTCCCACACGAATATAAACATGCACCAATATTGCCATGAATATTACTCAGTGCCAAGATTCAAGGCTGCATATGCAGCTCCAATTCCAGCACTTAGAGATCAGTCTCAGTGGCATGAAGTGGAAATCAAATGTTCTATGTGTCCTCCCTTAACAAAAAGAAAGGCTGGCGGGCCTAAGGAGAGTGCATTTAAGGCATCGTTTGAGGAAGGTGAGAGTAGTAAGAAGGGAGAGAATGATCCAAAGCCTAAAAGTTCCCAGAAAGGTAATAAGAATAGATGCAAATTGTGCGAGGAACTTGGGCACCGAAAAGGTTCTCCAAAATGCCGTTACACTCCTGAAAGGCAAAAGTATGATTGTCAGGGATATGACTAACAGGTATAAACCGACTAGTGTAAACCGGCCTTGTTATGTTATACCTGATTGTAATATTTAGTAAAGGCTATGGCCCATGAGATCTTAGGGCCCATGTGTAGAATTAAGGTTTGTAAACCGCCAAGTGATATAACTTGAGAGATAAGGAAGGAAAGACAGAGACCGAGGCGGACACAAGTATGAGCCGGCCTCGGGACTCTGTAAACCGGACCAGGCGTACCCTCTATATAAAGGGGCGACCGGGCGACGGTTCAGGGAAAAGCAACAATCAACCCGTCGAGGCACAGGCAAGCGAATCCGCTCCCTGTAATCCGACGCCCAAGTAATACCAAACCAACTAGATGTAGGCTTTTACCTTCATCGAAGGGGCCGAACTAGTATAAACCCTCTGTGTCCTTTGTGCGCTATGAACCCCTTCAAGCTAACCCATGCGATGGTTCCATCATCAAGTCCGATAAACCGGACATCTGCCGTGCTATTTCCACGACAGTTGGCGCCCACCGTGGGGCCTCCGCACGATGGTTTCGAGTTCTTGAAGGGCAGCTTCGAGGGGCTCAAGGGTTACGCAGTCGGCCGGATGACCAAGAGTCGCCGCGGCCGCATCTACATCGACGACGCAGGTTGGGGACCGGAGGCCGATTCGATCGAATACGGGTACCGGGTTCCTTTCGGTGGCATACAAGTCTTCATTGGCAAAATCGGTGAACCGGGACCTGAGCCGGACGTCTTCCCCAACATCGTCGAGCCGGCTCAGCGTGCGAGATCGGCCCGGATTCAGCCCGCTGTGAAGCACGTGTTCGTTGGAGCGATCCACGGAGTTCAGGACGGATCGGAATCCGATGGTGCAACAGTTGTCTACTCTGACGACGAATCTTCATCCGGTGAAACTGAATCTCTGTATCAGTTGCAGGACGGCCGGTCTGAGGGCGAGTCTGATGGAAACAGTATTCCGGACCCCTTCGACCCGCCAAACCGGGTGGCGGTCTTTATGGCCGGTTCACAGCCTCCGGTGAACAGAACGACAGCTGAAGCTGGCGTAAGAGGGAGCGGCACTACCCTCTCACTTACTGATGTTCTATCCACCTTGATAGATGAGTTCACGGCTAAAGCGGTGGAAACAGTAGCTCCAGCAGACAAGGCGCATCATGACGCAGAGCTCCTTCAGTTGAAAGGCCGGATTGATCAGTTAAAAGAAGACCTGAAGGCAGAGAGAGAGATGATAGCAGTAAGACAAGCGGAGCTGGATGATCGAGCTTTTCGCCTAAGGATGGAGCAAGCTTCTATGGAAGGAGTAAGGGGGCGAAAGTACCAGTCTCGTATACCGCCGGTTTATGAAGCAACGAATCTGTTCAGGACACCTGGGGCTGGGACTAGTAATAATCCGGCTTCAAACCGGAGGGCACCCCCAGCCAGGGAGGAGCCGGTTCAGCAAAACACCGCAGAACGGGATCGTCGGATCACGTTGGCACCTTACGTTCCCACCCCTCCAGGTCATTATTCAAACCTTTTGGATAACATCGCTGCAGCAGCTGCGCGTTTGGCCGCTCTACCCGCGGAAGAGACGTCTCCGGTGGCATTGGAGGCACGCAGGGTCCAGGAGCTGCTTAATATAGCATTGATACAGCAGCAAGCATATTCTCATAGCAGGGAAAGGTTACATTCAACACCACGTCCCAGCCGAAGTTATACTAGGCATTGGGAGGAGCCAGAAGTGTCTAGCAGTGAGCGCAGGAGGCATCAGCGCAGGCAGGATAATCCGGCAGGTGTGGCGATACCGGCTCCGGATATAAACCGGGTCAGATCAGGAGCTAGGGAGGAGGTTCGTCAAACAACGCCGGTTCACACAGCCACTGCAGAAACAGGAGTTACGACGAGTTCCTTTGGGGTGCAGTATCTTGTCCCCGCTTTACGGGGTGTCAAGCTGCCTAAAGATTTCAAGGGGCCCCGTAAGGTACCTAATTACACAGCCGATTTAGCTCCGGAAGCTTGGGTTGAAAGTTATGAGATGGCCATGGAGATGCTGGACGTGGATGAATCGGCTTGTGCGAAGTATTTTACTATGATGCTCGAAGGCACGGCCCGGACCTGGTTGAAGGCTCTACCCCCGAACTCTATTGGATCATGGGGGGAACTACGCAGCCAGTTTATCAAAAACTTCAAAGATACATGCAAACAGCCGATGTCAGTGGTGGATCTAGCAGCTTGTGTGCAAGGAGAGCATGAGTCTACAGCAGCTTGGGTACGGAGAGTAGCAGAGATTTTACACTCTTCGAATGGTATTAATCCTAGTACGGCGATAGTGACTTTGGAGAACAATTGCCGGTTTGAATCTTTAAAATTAAAGCTCGGGCGGCTTAAAAGGGACTGCAATGATATGGGAACTCTCATGAGTGCCCTGGTGAAATACGGAGACTCTGATAACACCAAGTATCCAGAAACGGAAGGAGACAAGACTGGGAAGGTTAGCAAGTCTGGTAAACCGGCGCCAATTAATCCGGCTACCTCAAGTTTTTTGGGCAAACGGAAAGCAGAGGGTGGCTCTGACTTCGTGGCCAACACTCAAGTTCAAGGGGATTTTCAGCGTAGCTCGGGAGATCTGTCTTCACAAACCGGCGGAGGAGCTTTTAGCTGGGATCGGGAGTTAGATCAGCCTTGTCCAAAGCATAACGTAAAAGGGAAACCGGCAAAGCATACCATGAGGGAGTGCATACCCCTTATGAAGGCAGTGGCGGGCCGTTTCAATCCTCATAATCGACCCCCAAATGGTGGGTCAGGTCCTGGATTTTATGGTCCAGGTCATCAGGGGAACAGCTCCGGATCAAGATATAGGGGCAATAGCAATGGTTATCAAAACCGGACAGGTAATCAGAATAATCAAGGGAATTATAATGGCCAGAACAATCAGTCACATCATCAGGGCGGTTACAATCATCAGAGTAATCAGCAGTAGAGCCAGGGGAATTATAATAATCAGGGAAGTCAGCAGCAGCAGCAGCCACAATCTGGATATCAGAGTAATCGGAAGGAATTAAACAGTGGGCAATATCATGTCTTCACCACAAGTCTGTGTAAGAGAGACCAGAAGGTTTTGAAGCGGGCTGTTAATACAGTTGAACCGGCGACACCGCAATTTCTTCGCTGGTCAGAGCAACCCATTGTATGGAGCAGGGAAGACCACCCAATGCGGGTGGATAATCCGGGCCATTTAGCCTTGGTGGTAGCACCTCAGGTCGGAGGCTACAAATTCACTAAAGTTCTCATGGACGGTGGTAGCAGTATCAATATCTTGTATTATGAGACCTTCCGTCGTATGGGTCTGACGGATAAGAAGCTAAGGCAATCAAATACAGTATTTCATGGAGTGGTCCCAGGTAAGTCAGCTTATCCGGTTGGAAAGATTGACTTGGAAGTTACCTTTGGGAATGAGTACGACTCCAGATCAGAGATGATCACTTTCGAAGTTGTCAAAATCAAAAGTCCGTATCACGCTCTGTTTGGAAGGACGGTTTATGCTAAGTTCATGGCTAGGCCGGGTTATGTTTATTTGCAACTTAAAATGCCGGGTCATAAGGGCACGATCACCGTTCATGGAAGCCGTAAGATAGCGGTGGAATGTGAGGAAGGAGATGCAGCCTATGCAGAAGCAGTATGTGCCACAGAAGAGTTGAAATTTTATAAAGATAATGTTGATCCAGCAGATATGACTCCACTGAAGAAGCCAACTACCGAGCATGATCCGGCATTGAAGTTTAAATCAGCAGAAGAGACCAAGCAAGTTGATTTTGTGCCGGGAGATTCATCTAAGCAGTTCACTATCAGCGCTAACCTTGATCCCAAATAGGAAAGCGCGCTCATCGAGTTCATCCGTGAGAACCGGGATATCTTTGCATGGAAACCTTCTTACATGCCAGGGATACCGAGGGAACTCGCTGAGCACAGTTTAAACATCGATCCGAAATTTAAACCGGTCAAGCAGTATCTGCGCCGCTTCAATGAGGAGAGGCGCAAGGCTATATGAGAAGAAGTGGCCAGACTTTTGGCCGCAGGGTTCATAGTAGAAGTTTTTCATCCGGAGTGGTTGGCTAATCCGGTGCTGGTGTTGAAGAAGAATTGGAAGTGGAGGATGTGTGTGGACTACACAGATCTCAATAAAGCTTGCCCAACTGATCCTTTTGCTCTCCCTCGCATTGATCAGATCATTGATGCCACAGCGGGATGTGAGCGGCTAAGTTTTTTGGATGCATATTCAGGGTATCATCAGATCAAGATGGCAGTTGAAGACCAAGAGAAGACAGCTTTTATAACTCCTTTTGGTGCTTTTTGCTATGTGTCTATGCCTTTTGGACTTAAATGTGCACAAGCAACTTATCAGCGTTGCGTTCAGAATTGTCTAAAAGGGCAAATAGGGAGGAATGTTCATGCTTATGTGGATGACATTGTAGTCAAATCAAGGAAGGAAGGAACAATGATAGAGGATCTTAAGGAAACATTTGATAATCTTCGAGCTTATAAGATGATGCTTAATCCGGAGAAGTGTGCTTTTGGTGTTCCGGCAGGTAAACTACTGGGATTCTTGGTCTCAAACAGAGGAATAGAAGCTAACCCAGAGAAGATAAAAGCCATCACATCTTTGACTAAACCGGTTTGCATCAATGATGTTCAGCGCATAGCTGGCCGGATCACAGGTCCATCAGCCGTTTGGGAGAAAAGGCGATTCCACTTTACCAGATGTTGAGGAAAACAGACCGGTTTATATGGAGTGATGAGGCAAATGCAGCGTTTGAGGATCTGAAGCGGCAATTGGCGAAACCACCGGTTTTAGCTGCTCCTATTGACAAAGAGCCGTTGCTGTTATACGTCGCTGCTAATGCATGGGCAGTTAGCGTTGCGATTGTCGTGGAGCGCAAGGAAGCAGGGAAGGAATACCCGGTTCAGCGTCCGGTATATTACATGAGTGAAGTACTCATTGAGTCCAAGCAGAGATACCCTCATTGGCAGAAGTTGGTATATGGTGTATTCATGGCAAACCGGAAGTTGAAGCACTATTTCCAAGGGCATCCGATAACTGTGGTTAGTTCAGCACCGTTGGGGGATATAATCCAAAACAGGGAAGCTACGGGCAGAGTAGCAAAGTGGGCCATTGAGCTCAGCCCGCATGAGTTGAGATATGTACCACGCACTGCTGTAAAATCTCAGGCATTGGTAGACTTCATCAATGATTGGACAGAGTTGCAGACTCCTGAGGGGAAGCCGGATCTTACTTACTGGACGATTCACTTTGACGGATCAAAACATTTGGAGGGCTCGGGGGCTGGAGTTGTCTTAACTTCCCCCAGAGGTGATAAATTTTGTTATATCCTCCGCTTATTGTTTCCTTGTACTAATAATGCAGCGGAATATGAAGCATTACTTCATGGATTGCGGCTAGCAAAGGAAATGAACTTAATCCGGGTTAAGTGTTTAGGCGACTCAGATCTGGTAGCGCAACAAGTTTCTGGCAAGTGGGATTCAAGAGATCCTCTCATGGCGGCTTATAGACGAGAGGTTGAAACAGTCGCAGGATACTTTAAAGGATATCAGGTGGATCATATAGACCGGCGGAGGAACGAAGCAGCTGACGCTTTGAGCCGGCTGGGGTCGCAACGTAAACCGGTGCCACCAAACACCTTCTTGGATGAGTTGCACAGTCCTTCGGTTCAGTTACCATCGGAGGAAGAACTAGCTGTTTCGGACCCAGAGGCACAGTTAGTTGCGGCGCTCCATATTATTCCGGATTGGACGCTGCCCTATTTGGCATACCTAAGCCGAGGAGAGTTACCAGATGATGAAGAAGAAGCGCGACAGATAATCCGGCGCTCTAAGTCCATGACAATTGCAAACGGAGAACTTCACCATCGCAGTACTTCTGGAGTATTTCAGCAATGTGTATCAGCTGAGGAAGGTTGTGAGATTCTTCGCGAGATTCATGAAGGGGATTGTGGTCATCATGCCGGTTCAAAATCATTGGTGGCTAAGGCATTCCGGCATGGTTTCTATTGGCTAATCGCTCATGCAGATGCGGTAGACCTGGTCCGGAAGTGTGACGCTTGTCAGAAATTGTCAAGACGTGCTCTGGTTCCAGCACAGGAACTCTGGATGATACCAATAACTTGGCCGTTTGCGACTTGGGGGCTTGATATGGTTGGACCTTTCAAGCGATCCCAAGATCAGAAAACTCATCTACTAGTGGCAGTAGACAAATTTACAAAGTGGGTGGAAGCGGAGCCTATAAGCAAGTGTGATGCGGCAACGGCAGTCAAATTCATCAAAAAAGTAATATTCCGGTTTGGCTTTCCACACAGCATCATCATAGATAATGGCACCAATATATCTCAGCGTGAGATGGAAGAATTCTGTCAACGAGAGCATATTCGT
This sequence comes from Secale cereale, assembly GCA_902687465.1. Taxonomy (NCBI): domain Eukaryota; kingdom Viridiplantae; phylum Streptophyta; class Magnoliopsida; order Poales; family Poaceae; genus Secale; species Secale cereale. The sequence continues at coordinate 867,711,140 of LR738710.1, forward strand.
TTGGACGTATCTTCTGTGGCCCACCCCCAATCCAATGGTCAGGCTGAAAGGGCAAATCAGGAGATTTTGCGAGGAATCAAACCCCGGCTTATGACACCTTTGCAGAGAACCCCAGGATGTTGGGTTGAGGAATTGCCATCTGTTCTTTGGAGTATTAACACTACACCAAAACGGTCTACATGTTACACACCTTTCTTCATGGTTTATGGTGCTGAAGCAGTTCTTCCGAGTGATATACGTCATGATTCACCAAGGGTGACGGCTTATGTGGAAGCAATCAACGAGGGGTCAAGACAGGACAGTTTAGACCGGTTGGATGAAGAACGTGATATAGCCTCAGCACGATCTGCGATTTATCAACAAGACTTACGCAGATATCATAGCCGCCGGATTAGAACAAGAACGTTCCAGGAGGGTGACTTGGTACTCCGGCTCATCCAAGATCAAACAGATATGCACAAGCTATCCCCACCTTGGGAAGGGCCCTTTGTGGTCAGCAAGAATCTGCACAACGGTTCATATTACTTGGTGGACATCCGAGAACACAAGGACTCACGGACATCAGAAGAGGAGACGAAAAGGCCGTGGAACATCGCCCATTTACGACCATACTATACTTGAGCTACGTGCTCCAATGTATCCTATGTATATATTATAAAGTAATGAATAAACTGGCACCCTCGGTAAACCGGGGGCTTAGCCCTTTTTCCATATACAAAAATCCTGTGAAAGCAACCATACAAGTTTATTACCAGATATTATATTTCAATATATTGGCCGGTTTAGAAATTGATTTTTTGCAGAATATGCAAAGGAGCAATAAAACTCTCTAAAAAAACAGGAGATCATATCCGGTTCGAGGAGAGGAGGCTTCAGAATTTACCCACCGGTTCAGGAGGAACCCTGGAGACCCTCTGAATAGTTGGATAATTCCACGTTCAGTGATTGGTTTGAATTTACCCACCGGTTCAGGAGGAACCCTGGAGACCCTCTGAAAAGTTGGAGAATTCCACGTTCAGTGATTGGTTTAAATTGACCCACCGGTTCAGGAGGAACCCTGGAGGCCCTCTGGGAATGGCATCATCCATGTCCCAGTGATCGGATTAATTTTTACGGTTCTATCGGCCCTCTGAAAAGTTAGATAATCCACGTTCAGTGATTGGCTAGGCCCTCTGGGAGTGTTGGACAATCCACGTCCCATTAATTGGCTCGGTTTTTATTTTTGGTTCTTTCGGCCCTCTGAAAAGTTGGATAAATCCACGTTCAGTGATTGGCTGGGCCCTCTGGGAGTGTTGGACAATCCACGTCCCATTGATTGGCTGAACCTTGCTTTGAGCCTGGCAGCTCTTAAAAAGCCTCGACTACATGGTCTTATTTGCGAAATTTGCATCTTTTTGGTGTTTGTGTTTTATAACCCTTTAAACCGGAGTGGAGCAGCTATAAAGTGAAAAGTCTGGGTTATGAATACCAGCATGAGTAAACCGGTGTTCATTAAAACCCGGATCATATATCAGGCAAAAAGATACAATTCTCCGAACAAAGTTTTGAAGATCAAGATAAACCGGATTTTATCATCAAGATGAACCGGAGTGCTTCGAATTTCTAATTGGATCCATGCAGATCTTGGTCAAGCGACTTTAAGGTTTTACCGGATTAAGAATGTTGAGCGTATGTGATCTCAGGTATAAAGTCATTTCTGGTATAAAGATATATTTATTTGTCGTTTTACGAGAGCAATTTAATCCGTCCAGTGGTAAGCCACTAGGACATATTTTCAGTATTATTTTTGCAGAAACAGAAGATATGCAAGATAGGTAATATCAGACAACATTTTTCAAAAAACGGCAAAAATTCCACATAGAGAAAGACAGAATATCCGGAATAAAGCAGATCAAGTTCAGCTACCCTATTACAAGGCATAGCAAGCCCGACGGATTGGAAATATTGTTCGGTGAAATACAGACTGCGATTACAGCAATGAAGTTTTAAAGTTATGCTCCTTGTTGAGACGGCTGGCCATCACCTTGATCCGGAACTTCTTCATCTTCTTGAAGCGGTTGGAAATCAGGCACACGCCAGTCAATCTTCGCCAAGGCCCGGAAATACATCTCTTCGTTGATCAGTTCAAAAGGTTCGATATCTGGAGCGAAGGTATGAGGACGAACCGGCGGGATTAAATTCACGGTATCATAAACCGGCCGCTCCACCCGTTCGTTTTGCAAGTCATATCCAAGATGATACCTGGATAAATTGGACTCAACTGCGAGCTTGCTGGCGAGGGGGCGCATCTCCTTTGTCAAAGTATAAAGATCCGTTGCAGTAAAACTCGAGCCGTCATCTTTGGTATCAGGAAAACCGGTCATAGCTTCCTCCAGATCAAGATCCGGGACCCAAGCCTTAGCCCTGGTAAGGGCCCGAAGAGCGCCACCTCGGGCAGAGGATTTTTTAACTTCTTCGAGACGAGCCGGCAAGACAGACAACTTGTTCAACGTATCTAGGATCGTTGACGGGGCCGGTTTACCAAAGGAAGTGGCACTGATGATCCTCTGAGCGCCGGAATACAGCTGCTCGACCAATGTGTAACATGCTTTAAGCTTCTTCCGTAAGTCATCCCCAAGATGGGAGACACGGCGACCTGCACACAAGCATAACGGTTAAACCGGCACAGTTAGAACATTACAGGGATAAACCGGGAGTCCAGATTATACTTACCAAAGATTGCAGTGGTCATCATTTCAACCTGCTGCTTTAAACCGGTCAATTCTTCTGTAACCGGATTAAGCGCCCCTTCAGCGTCCTGAACCCTTTTCTCCAGATCTTTCTTTTGAACTTCGAAAGTGGTCCGCTCTTCTTCAAAATATTTCTTCAGATCTTCAGCAGTCTTTAAACTGACCTGAAGATCTTTTTTGTCTTTTGAAGCGGCAGATTCTGTTTCAGTGAGACGGCTACGAAGTTCATTGATTTCAGTAGCATTCCGGCTCAACTCAGCCTGCAAGCACAGTTAAAGGTAAGAGGTAAAAATCAGACAAGTCTCAAGCACACAAACAAGTTGTCTACTTGACACTTGGGGGCTAATGGCAGTTGAAGCAGTAAACAACAGCAATTCAAAGTTACAAGTATCAAATACATAAACAAGTTATCTACTTGATACTTGGGGGCTAATGTAAAGATCAATTGTTCAAACTACAAGTTCCGGTTCACCTTCAGCACGCAGCTAAACCGGAACTTGGGGGCTGTTATGGGATAGAAACGCATCAAAGGTACAAAGTCAGAAGAAGAGTTTTACCTCATATTTCTCCCTCATTAAGTTAACCAGGCTCGCTTCATAGTCTCGGCTGCTGTGGAGCCGGTTTAGATACCCAGAGTAAATGTCTTGGGCACTCATATCAGCAAGATTGGATACTTCAGTACTCCATTTGCCCTTTTCTTTATATAACTTCTCCGTTTTAGCCGTATGCTTGGCTAAAACGGTGGGCTCAGCCGGAGCAATGAAGGCAGTCCCAGTTACTACAACATCCGGAGAAGCAGGTATATTTGGGGGAGTAGCAGTTTGGGCCGGATTGGGAGACGCTGGATTAATTTGAGGAGAATTGGCCCGGGCTGGACTTGGCGGATTATGGGCATCTTCAGCAATAGGATTCTCAGGAGCAGAGGTATGATCTGTAGGTGCAGGGTCTTCAAGAGGAGCTATGGGCTCGCCCTCTGAAGGAACAGTTGTTGCCGGATCATCAGCCGGATCATTTGCAGTGGTCTCAGCAGGAGGCTTATTTGCCTTGGGCTTCTTGCTGGGTTTTGGTTTGCTGGAAAGAGTGCAAAATTAGTATGAATATTACAAAACAAAAAGGAATCATAAACCGGAAAGGTTAAAAAGTTACCCTGGGACAGTCTTCAATGGAGGAAGCTGTGTGGCAGTCGATTCACCAGAAGAAGACAATGGAGTTTCCTGATAATCAGGGTCAGACGGTTTAAGAGGTTTTTGGATAAGCCCGGCCTTGGGATGAAGGAGAGTCGGAGAAAGTATCACCTCAGCACGGTGCTTTCGAGCCGGAGTTAAAGAAATCCCGGATGATTCCACCGCCAGGACGCTATGGCGAGTGGTCCGGCGAAGGGCTTCGTGTTGTTGCTTCTTCAAAATAAAGTTAGGGTCCAACTGAGCATAAGGGTGAGAAAATTGGTATTTCTGGACGGTCCGACGACTTTTTTGTGGAAGAGGTTCTGAATCAGAAGAAAGAATGGTTACCTCAACTTCGGCCGGGTTATCACCTTCAGGCAACTCCTGTGGAAAAGTTATCGTTAGATACAATTACAAGTTCAAGGAAGCAAAATCTGAACCGGATTAAATCATACCTCGGAATCCGGATCATCATCTTCAGTGGGAGAACTGGCGTCAACAGCTGCTTTCCTTTTCTTATTGGCAAAGGTTTTTCGGTGAGTTTGTTTGCCGGTTTTCTCCTGAGGTTTCCTCTTCCAGAAAGGGTCATCAGCCTAGTCAAAAACAAGAAAGGTAATTGAAAGACGGTTTAAAGAAACGGATTACGAATACAGGGCAAGGTAAAACTTACTGCAGGCAGCTTGTTCTTCTTATAATAAGGAGCTAACCCGACCTTGCTGCAGTCTGCCAAGGAAACATTGAGAATTTTTTTGGCTGATTCTATAACCTCCGATTCAGAGAGTTTTTCCTTGGTAAACCTTTGGGGATCATCCGGTTTGCCAGAATATTTGCACATCAGCTGTGATCGCCGGCTCAAGGGAAGGATGCTCCAAGACAACCAACAGCGTAGAAAATCAGTTCCAATCAAGCCATTAGCTATGAAGGCTCTTAACTTGGAGAGCTGTGATGAAAACCGGGTCCGTTCAATAGAGCCGAGCCGTTGCGGCAAAGGATGATCTTCCGGAATATGAGTTTCACGATAACCCGGCAGAGGATTCTCCCCTTCAGGAGAAGTGTCAATACAATAAAACCATGACTTGTTCCACTCCTTTGGATGTGTGTGTAAAGCGGCGTGAGGAAAAACAACATCTCTCCTCTTCTGAATACTAACGCCACCAAGCTCCTGATGTGGTCCGCTAGTGAACTCTGTGCGCCGGTTTAAGTGAAAGAAGTCCCGGAACAGATCGACGGACGGTTCTTCTTGCAGATAGACCTCCGAAAACACTTGGAAGTCACAGATGTTTGAAACAGAGTTGGGTCCAATGTCCTGAGGGTGGAGTTGGAAGGCAGCAAGAACATCCCGGAAAAACTTTGAACCGGGGGGAGAGAAGCCTCGAGATATGTGATCAAAGAACACAATGACCTCCCCGGGCCTGGGAGTAGGAGGACATTCATTCCCCGGGGCCCGCCACTTCAAAACAGACTGAGGGCCTAACGTACCAATTTCAGAAATCTTGACCAAATCTTCCTCAGTAATGATAGAAGGGACCCAATCGCAAGATACATACTGCTTGGCCATTACAGCGAAAGGACAAGTACTGGAAAAGATAAGGTGCAGAAAACGGATTATGAAGGTACAGCAGTATAAACCGGAACTATCTATGAAAGTTACGCAACGGTTTGAACTGAGGACTAATGGCATGGTTAAACCGGCAATTATAGCAAGCTACACCATTTCCGGTTCATGGCAGTAAAAGAGGAACGGCTAAACCGTCGCGTTTAAATCATAAAGTTTCGCATGAACAGGGCATAACAGTTTAAACCGGAACATGCTTAACAGATCTACCGAGGAGAAAAACAGGTTTTTAAAGACAGTTAAGGTGGGATAGATCTGAGCATACTAGAAAAAGAGAAACAAATGTAAGAGTATACGGGAAGAACTACAAGGGCCTAATACAGAGCGGATAAATCTACAGGCTAAACAAGAACAACGAAGATCTGAAGTATTTATAGCGGGGTAAAGGTACAGTTTAAAGGGCAAGATCTAAAGGCAAAGGTTACTGAAAACTATCGGCTTAAAGTTGAACAAGATAAAGCTTCAGTTGAGGCTCTAATGGCGGGGACGTGAGAAGGAACCCTAGAAGTTACAGATCAGTAATGAAGGAGAAGGACATACCTGGAATAGCAAGGATCAGCGGCGGAGGTTCTCTGGTCAAACTCAGGGTGATGCAGCGGTCGGCGAGGTCTTGGATTCAGCGGTTGACGACGGCGGTTCGAGCTCGGGCAACGATGGAGTCGGGCGACGGAGGAAGAGGAAAGAGCAGGAAGAAGATAATGAATGGGGACAGCGGTATTTATAAGGAAAGTCAGATCCGAAGCGACAGGCGCGGGATTCGAGGAGGTAAAGGATCGGATAAAGATCCTCTGACGCCTCGATTTTCGGGATAACCCTTAAAAACAAAGCTACAGTACAGCTCGCGGCGTTAAGTGCGGAGATGATGTCACGGTCAGATCTAGTGAATCTCGAAGATGACGTCAGAGCCGGTTTACAAGAATGTGAAGACAGAAGAAATTTATACAAGACAAGATTGATATGAACAAGTTCAAATCATTCTGGGGCCTAATGTCAGGGATATGACTAACAGGTATAAACCGACTAGTGTAAACCGGCCTTGTTATGTTATACCTGATTGTAATATTTAGTAAAGGCTACGGCCCATGAGATCTTAGGGCCCATGTGTAGAATTAAGGTTTGTAAACCGCCAAGTGATATAACTTGAGAGATAAGGAAGGAAAGACAGAGACCGAGGCGGACACAAGTATGAGCCGGCCTCGGGACTCTGTAAACCGGACCAGGCGTACCCTCTATATAAAGGGGCGACCGGGCGACGGTTCAGGGAAAAGCAACAATCAACCCGTCGAGGCACAGGCAAGCGAATCCGCTCCCTGTAATCCGACGCCCAAGCAATACCAAACCAACTAGACGTAGGCTTTTACCTTCATCGAAGGGGCCGAACTAGTATAAACCCTCTGTGTCCTTTGTGCGCTATGAACCCCTTCAAGCTAACCCGTGCGATGGTTCCATCATCAAGTCCGATAAACCGGACATCTGCCGTGCTATTTCCACGACAATGATCATGTTTGTGATTTTTTTGATTTAGCTAAAAAAAATTACTAACCAAATGACATGCTTTATTTGTCAGGAGGAAGAGTGTAGGCCAGCCCCAGGTTGCTGAAACATTGCAAACTGAAACTAGTCCAGTGAAGAAAAGCAAGAGCATTAGTGAGCTTTGTGCTGTGAAATCAAGAGCAAGCTGTCATGAGAAGAAGTGAAAACTATTCATTTATGAGTCTCATTCTGTGTGATGTAATGCTACTTGTATTTTGATATGTGATGTACTTTGAAAACTATGCGCCATGTTCCAAATTTGAGCCAGATTTCAATTTTGAACTGACTTTCAAATTTGAGGCACATTTCAAATTTGTACTTTGATGTGTATTGATGTTCCAGTGCATTCTCAACTTGTATGCACGTTAGGTGATCAATCCGAGCACTTTTGTGAAGTAAAACACACATATTCATGATAAATGAGCTCCAAAGCTAGGGTAAACAACCATATTTCTAAGTTTTTTTCGAACTTCTCCAAATGAGCTGAAAAACTTAACATCTAGTGCGCAAATATAGGGCCCATGCGCAATATCGGATTGTTTGGACAAACTATGTCGTGGTTGACCCTAAACCCTAGCTCATTCCCCATGAAAACCATACAACCTTGTCCGTGATATCTAAGCTATATGTGAAGGGGATTTCATGAAAATATCCATAGTCATAATTTTTTATTTATTCTAGAAACTTAGTCATAATTTCTTATTTCTTTTTTTTGTTTCACCCACAACTAAAGAAAACAAAAATGGAAAACAAAATCTACTTAGTGAAGAAAGCAAAAAAGCACACACGAGAATATCAACCCCACGCTATTGCTCCCCGACAACGGCACCAGAAAAGAGCTTGATAATCCCCAAGTGCAAAGAATCATCGTAGCAATTTCCAAAGGTGGAAGTGATAAGTATGGAGTGTCGAACCCACAAGGAGCTAAAGGTAAGATCAATATTCTCTCAAGCCCTATCTGCCACTAATACGACTCTACCTACACCAAACGTTTGCTTCCATCTAGAAACGGGAAATAAAACTACGTTGTGGGTATGAAGAGGATAACTTTGCATAATATCAGAGAACTAAAATATAAAAATAGGTGTTGTTATCATAGATTTAGAATATATTACTATATATTATAATTAGCGAGTGTGGAATAATGATGGGTCGGTGTGCCGAATTGCCCTAGGCAATTGTTACCAAGATCGGTAGCCATCATTGCAATTTCATATGAGGGAGAGGCATAAGCTAACATACTTTCTCTTCTTGGATCATATGCACTTATGATTGGAACTCTAGCAAGTATCCGCAACTACTAAAGATCATTAAGGTAAAACCCAACCATAGCATATTAAAGTACCAAGTCCCCTTTATCCCATATGCAACAACCCCTTACTCGGGTTTAAACTTTTTTCACTCTAGCAACCCGCTATAAGCGAATCATGAACATATGGCAACACCCTACAGTGGGAATCCTTCACGTGTGCGCGGCACGGAAGGCACCAGAGGACGGCACCAGAATAAAACATACAATTCAAACCAATCTAGATCATCAATCAACCCAAAAGACAAAGAAAATCTACTCAAAACATCGTAGGCTGGCAACACATCATTGGATCATAATATGTGGCATAAAGCACCATGTTCAACTAGGGGATTACAGCGGGGTGCGGGAGAGTGGACCGCGTAAACGAGATGAGGATGGTGATGTTGATGAAGATGTTCACTGCGGTGATGGTTCCTACGATGACACTCCGGCGCCATCGAGAGAGAGGGGAGAGGTTCTCCCTCTTGTGCTTCCTCCTCCATGGCCTCCCCCCTAGATGGGGAGAGGTTCTCTCCCTCTGGTCCTTGGCCTCCATGACGATGAAGGCTCCCTCCGGGATCCACCTCCATGGCCTTTGGTGATGATGGCCCCCTCCGGCAGGGTGCCAGAGAGGGCCTAGACTGGTTTTTCGTGGCTACAGAGGCTTACTACGGCGGAACTCCCGATCTAGGTTTATTTTCGGAGGTTTCACTATATATAGGAATTTTTGGCGTCCGGGATAAGTTAGGGGGACCCATGAGGCGACGACAAGGTAGGAGGGCGTGCCCTAGGGGGGCGCCCCCACCCTTGTGGTGGCCTTTTGGCTCTTCTGGTCCATATTTGAGCGTAGGCTCTTCTTCTTTAACTGGCAAGTGGAATGGTCAATTGGCAGCATGTGATAACCCACAAGTGTAGGGGATCGCAACAGTTTTCGAGGGTAAAGTATTCAACCGAAATTTATTGATTCGACACAAGGGGAGCCAAAGAATACTCTTAAGTATTAGCAGCTGAGTTGTCAATTCAACCACACCTGGAAACTTAGTATCTGCAGCAAGGTAATTTAGTAGAAAGGTAACAACAATAAAAGTAATGGTAGTGTTTTTGTAGTTTTTGTAACAGTAGTAGCGGAAAAGTAAATAAGCAACAAGCAATATGTGAAAAGCTCGTAGGCATTGGATCGGTGATGGAGAATTATGTCGGATGCGATTCCTCATGTAATAGTTATAACCTAGGGTGACACAGAACTAGCTCAAGTTCATCAATGTAATGTAGGCATGTATTCCGAATATAGTCATACGTGCTTATGGAAAAGAACTTGCATGGCATCTTTTGTCCTACCCTCCCGTGGTAGCGGGGTCCTAGTGGAAACTAAGGGATATTAAGGCCTCCTTTTAATAGAGTACCAGACCAAAGCATTAACACATAGTGAATACATGAACTCCTCAAACTACGGTCATCACCGGGAGTGGTCCCGATTGTTGTCACTTCGGGGTTGCCGGATCATAACACATAGTAGGTGACTATTGACTTGCAAGATAGGATCAAGAACACACATATATTCATGAAAACATAATAGAATCAGATCTGAAATCATGGCACTCGGGCCCTAGTGACAAGCATTAAGCATGGCAAAGTCATAGCAACATCAATCTTAGAACATAGTGGATACTAGGGATCAAACCCTAACAAAACTAACTCGATTACATGGTAAATCTCATCCAGCCCATCACCGTCCAGCAAGCCTACGATGGGATTACTCACGCACGGCGGTGAGCATCATGGAATTGGTAATGGAGGAAGGTTGATGATGACGATGGCGGCGATCTCCCCTCTCCGGAGCCCCGAACGGACTCCAGATCAGCCCTCCCGATAGAGATTAGGGCTTGGCGGCGGCTCCGTATCGTAAAACGTGATAATTCTTCCTCTCTGATTTTTTTTCTTCCCGAAAGTGAATATATGGAGTCCGGGGGTACGTCGGTGGAGCAACAGGGGGCCCACGAGGCAGGGGGCGCGCCCAGGGGGGGCGCGCCCCCCACCCTCGTGGACAGGGTGTGGGCCCCCTGGCTTGATTCTTTCCGCAGACATTTTTTATATATTCCAAAATAATTCTTCGTTGAATTTCAGGTCATTCCGAGAACTTTTATTTCTGCACAAAAATAACACCATGGCAGTTCTGCTGAAAACAGCGCCAGTCCGGGTTAGTTCCGTTCAAATCATGCAAGTTAGAGTCCAAAACAAGGGCAAAAGTGTTTGGAAAAGTAGATACGTTGGAGACGTATCAACTCCCCCAAGCTTAAACCTTTGCTTGTCCTCAAGCAATTCAGTTGATAAACTGAAAGTGATAAAGAAAAACTTTGACAAACTCTGTTTGCTCTTGTTGTTGTAAATATGTAAAGCCGTCATTCAAGTTTTCAGCAAAGAGCATGAACTAACCACATTCATAATAACTTTCAGGTCTCATTTCTACTCATATCAATGGCAGAATCAACTAGCGAGCAATAATAATAAACCTCGGATGACAACACTTTCTCAAAACAATCATAATATGATATAACAAGATGGTATCTCGCTAGCCCTTTCTGAGACCGCAAAACATAAATGCAGAGCACCTTTAAAGATCAAGGACTGACTATACATTGTAATTCATGGTAAAAGATATCCAGTCATAATCATACTCAATGTAAATTAATAACAATACATGCAAATGACAGAGGTGCTCTCCAACTGGTGCTCTTTAATAAGAGGATGATGACTCAGCATAAAAGTAAATAGATAGGCCCTTCACAGAGGGAAGCAGGGATTTGTAGAGGTGCCAGAGCTCGATTTTTAAATATATATGAATAACATTTTGAGCAGTATACTCTCATTGTCAACATAACAACCAAGAATCTCGATATCTTCCATGCTACACACATTATAGGCGGTTCCCAAACAGAGTGGTAAAGTTTATGCTCCCCTAACCACCAACAAGCACACTCCACGGCTAGCCCGAAACAACGGGTACCGTCCAAACCAGCAACAGCCCTGGGGGAGTTTTGTTTAATTATTATGATTTAAGCATGGGACTTGGCATCCCGGTTACTAGCCATTTTCTCATGAATGATGAGCGGAGTCCACTCATCGTGAGAATAACCCGCCTAGCATGGAAGATATAGACAGCTCTAGTTGATACATGAGCTGTTCGAGCATACAAAACAGAATTTTATTTGAAGGTTTAGAGTTTGGCACATACAAATTTACTTGGAACGGCAGGTAGATACCGCATATAGGAAGGTATGGTGGACTCATGTGGAATACTTTTGGGGTTTATGGAAGTGGATGCACAAGCAGTATTCCCGCTTAGTACATGTGAAGGCTAGAAAGAGACTGGGAAGCGACCAGCTAGAGAGCGACAACAGTCATGAACATGCATTAAAATTAATCAATAATGAATGCAAGGATGAGTAGGATATATATCACCATGAACATAAATATCGTGGAGGCTATGTCGATTTTGTTTCAACTACACGCGTGAACATGTGCCAAGTCAGACCACTTGAATCGTTCAAAGGAGGATACGACCCTATCATACCACATCACAACCTTTGTGATATCATGTTGGCACGCAAGATAGACCATTATAAACTCCTAGCTAATTAAGCATGGCATGAGAAGCTATGATCTCTAATTGTCATTGCAAGCTTGTTTCATTCATAATAGGCTGAATTAGGAACGATGAACTATCATATTTACAAAAACAAGAGAGGTCGAGTACATACCAGATTTTCTCATCTCAATTAGTTCATCATATATTGTCAGTATTGCCTTTCACTCGCACGACCGAACGGTGTGGATAATAATAATAGTGCACGTGCATTGGACTAAGCTAGAATCTGCAAGCATTTAATACAAGAGAGAAGACAAAGTAATATGGCTCAAGGTTAAATCAACAATAAAGCATATGAGAGCCACTAAACATTTTCATCATGGTCTTCTCCTCTTGACCCCCAAAAGAAAGAAAAGAAACTATTTACACGGGAAAGCTCCCAACAAGCAAAAGAAGAACGATAAATCTTTTTGGGTTTTCTTTTAATTACTACTACAGGCATGGAAAGCAAACTAGCTAAAAATACTACAACTATTTTTTTGTTTCTCTTAAGGATTTTCTAACACACAAGAAAAAATACTAAGAAAAGAATTGAAACTAGCATGGATAGTACAATGAAAGAGTGTGAGCACCGACTACCAAAATAAGTGTGTGAACATGAATGTAATGTCGGTGAGAAACACGTACTCCCCCAAGCTTAGGCTTTTGACCTAAGTTGGTCTATGGCCAGTACTAGCCTGCCGGATATCTGAAGTCGTAGTTGGGGTTGTACTGAGATGCAGCGGCTACCGCCTGGCTAGCTGCATCCTGGAGACGAGTTGCTCTCATTGTCTCCTTATACTCATTTGCCTCCTCCCTGGTTATAATATATCTCCCTTTTGCCTGAAAGTCAAAGAAGGTAGGGGCAGGGAGAGCAATATGGATAGTGTGACGCCTGTCAAAGATTAGTCGATACTGGAGGGATTGTTCATCCCTCTCTATAAACCGATGGCTAACCATAGCATTATAATCTAAATAAGCAGCCGGTAATAGTTCATCATTTTCATGTATAGGCACACCAAGACGACGGGCAACAATGGATCCCAAGTTATATTGTCTATCACCTAATACAACACTCTTGAGAACACTAAGATCCGAGACGCACATATGACAGGCCTCATCTTTACCGTTGATGCATCTACCAATAAAGAGAGCAAAATAAAGTATAGCAGGAAAATGAATGCTTCCTATGGTAGCTTGTGTGATCTCTCTAGATTCCCCCACAGTGATACTAGCAAGGAAGTCTTTATATTCAGATTTGCGAGGATCACTAATATTGCCCCACTGCGGGAGCTTACAAGCATCATTAAAATCTTCTAGGTCCATGGTGTAACATTTATCATAAAGATCAAACAGGACAATGTGAGAACTACGTGAAGATGAAAATTTAAACCTTCTCACAAAGGTATCAGTTAAGTAACGGTATTGAGGGCACTTATCTAGCATGAAGCCCTCGAGGTCAGCATTACGCACATATGCGTCAAACTCCTCCTTAATGCCTGCCCGAACCATAAACTCTTCTGACGGCCATTCACAAGGCCTCACTTGAGCTTCCCTCGGCAATTCATCGTCCGGCTCATGCATCGCAAGCCTTGGTCCTTGCTTCCTTGAGGAACCACCTTGGAAGATTTTCCTATGCATTTTTCTGAAAATTTTAGTAACTCATAATAAAAGTGAACCAAACTCAACAAGATTGATAGCAACAACTCCTACAAGTGCCTAGAGACTATATCATGCATTAGAACTACTTGGGACCAAAGAAATTTAACATGCAAGCTCAAGAACAAGGTCACCACAGCAGCAAAAATTTGCAATAAATAAAGAACTAGAACAAAAACTAATTGGACCAATGGAGGAGTCACCTACCAAGGAACAATCTCCCCAAACAGTTTTGTGAATGGAGCTTTCAGCAAGGAGATCGAAAATGGCAGCAAGATGAGCTAGAACTCGTGCTTGAGCTGGATAGTGATTTTTTTGGGAGGAAGAAGGAGTGTGTGGGTGCAGGAATAAGTGGAGGGGGCCACGTGGGGCCCACGAGGCAGGGGGCGTGCCCTGGACCGTCGTGGCCAGGTGCTAGCTCCCCCTGGTGTGTTCTCTGTGCCAAATATTCTCAAATATTCTAGAAAAAATCATATTTCATTTTCAGGGCATTTGGATAACTTTTATTTTCGGGGTATTTTTTATTGCACGGATAAGTCTGGAAACAGACAGAAAATAATATTTTTGCTTTATTTAATCTAATTAACAGAAAGTAAAAGGAGGGTACAGCAGGTTGTGCTATCTAGATTCACCCATCTCATGCTCATCAAAAGGAATACATTAACAAGGTTGATCAAGTCTTGTTAATAAACTCTTTTCGAATAACATGAAACCGGAGAATTTTCGAATAACACTAGGTTACCTCAATGGGGATATGTATGTTCCCAACAATGAGAATTTCATATGTCTTATTGACAGTAGGGAGAGGAATTTCAAAACTTCCAATAGTAATAGTTGAAATCTTTCCAATAGAATTGATATTGTGGACCTGAGGTTGTTTCCTCGGAAAGTGTACCGTATGCTCATTACCATTGACATGAAAAGTGACATTGCCTTTGTTGCAATCAATAACAGCCCCTGCAGTATTCAAAAAGGGTCTACCAAGGATAATAGACATACTATCGTCCTCGGGAATATTAAGGATAAGAAAGTCCGTTAGAATAGTAACATTTGCAACTACAACAGGCACATCCTCACAAATACTGACAGGTATAGTAGTTGATTTATCAGCCATTTGCAAAGATATTTCAGTAGGTGTCAACTTACTCAAGTCAAGTCTACGATATAAAGAGAGAGGCATAACACTAACACCGGCTCCAAGATCACTTAAAGCAGTTTTAACATAGTTTCCTTTAATGGAGCAAGGTATAGTAGGTACTCCTGGATCTCCTAGTCTCTTAGTTATTCCACCCTTAAAAGTGTAATTGACAAGCATGGTGGAAATTTCAACTTCAGGTATCTTTCTTTTATTGGTAATAATATCTTTCATATACTTAGCATAAGGATTTGTTTTAAGCATATCAGTCAAACGCATACGCAAAAAAGATAGGTCTAATTATTTCAGCAAAGCGCTCAAAATCCTCATCATCCTTTTTCTTGGATGGTTTAGGAGGAAACGGCATGGGCTTCTGAACCCATGGTTCTCTTTCCTTACCGTGCTTCCTAGGAATAAAGTCTCTCTTATCATAACATTTTCTTTGATTGTGGGTTATCAAGATCAACAACTAGTTCAATCTCTACATCATTATCATTGCTAGGTTGAGCATCATCATGAACATTATTACTAGGTTCATGTTCATTACTAGATTGTGTCTCAGGGTGAGAGATAGAAATATCATTAGGATTCTCAGGTTGTCAGCTACATGTTCACTAGAAGCATGCAAAGTCCTATCATTTTTCTTTTTCTTCTTCTTAGAAGAACTATGTGCATCCAAATTAGCTCTTTGAGAATTTTGCTCAATTCTCTTAGGGTGGCCCTCAGGATACAAAGGTTCCCGAGTCACTTTACCCCCTCTAGTTGCAACTCTAACAGCGTAGTCATTATTCTTACTATTTAATTCATTGAGCAAATCATTATGAGCTTTAAGTACTTGTTTTACTTGAGTGGTAACCATAGAAGCATGTTTACTAAGGAGTTTCAACTCACCTTTAACTCTAGACATATAATCACTCAAGCGTTCAATCATATAAGCAGTACGTTGCAATTGTCTACCAACATAAGCATTGAAGTTTTTTTGTTTCACAATAAAATTATCAAACTCATATATGCATTGGCTAGCAGACTTATAACGAGGAATATCACCTTCATCAAATCTATAAAGAGAATTTACCTTTACTACCTGTGTCGGGTTATCAAGACCATGTATTTCTTCAATAGGCGGTAAATTCTTAACATCTTCAGCTTTAATACCTTTTTCTTTCATAGATTTCTTTGCCTCTTGCATATCTTCAAGACTGAGAAATAGAACACCCCTTTTCTTTGGAGTTGGCTTAGGGGCTGGTTCAGGAAGTGTCCAATTATTTTCATTGGTCAACATATTATTCAATAGTAATTCAGCTTGATCAACTGTTCTTTCCCTGAAAATACAACCATCACAACTATCCAGGTGGTCTCTGGAAGCATCGGTTAGTCCATTATAAAAGACATCAAGTATTTCATTCCTCTGAAGAGGATGATCAGGCAAAGCATTAAGTAATTGGAGAAGCCTCCTCCAAGCTTGTGGGAGACTCTCTTCTTCAATTTGCACAAAATTATATATTTCCCGTAAGGGATCTTGTTTCTTATGAGCGGGAAAATATTTAGTAGAGAAGTAATAAATCATATCCTGGGGACTACACACACAACCATGATCAAGAGAATTAAACCATGTCTTAGCATCACCCTTTAACGAGAACGGAAATAACTTAAGGATATAGTAATAATGAAAATTTTCCGCGTTGGTGTACAGGGTGGCTATATCATTCAACTTACTAAGATGTGCCACAACAGTTTCAGATTCATAGCCATGGAAAGGATCAGATTCAACCAAAGTAATTAACTCAGGATCAACAGAGAAATCATAATCCTTATCAGTAACAAAGATAGGTGAAGTAGCAAAAGCAGGGTCATATTTCATTCTAGCATTCAAAGACTTTTCTTTCAGCTTAGCTAATAATTTCTTAAGATCATATCTATCATTGCAAGCAAGAAAGTCTCTAGCGGTTTCTTCATCCATAACATAACCCTCAGGAATAACAGTCAATTCATATCTAGGGGAGAATCTTCATCATCACTTTCATAAATATTATCATTTCAATATTTGCACTCTCCCTAACTTTAGCAATTTGTTCATCTAGAAATTCACCTAGTGGCACAGTATTATCAAGCATATAAGTAGTTCCATCATACATAGCAGAAGTAGCATCATCAAGAACATACGACATATCAGATTCAATAGCAGGAGTAGGTGTCACAAATTGACTCATAACAGAGGGTGAATCAAGTGCAGAGCTAGATGGCAGTTCCTTACCTCCCCTCGTAGTTGAGGGATAAATCTTGGTTTTTGAGTCATTCAAGTTCTTCATAGTGATCAACGGATACAAATCCCAAGTGACTTAAAGAATATAGCTATGTTCCCCGGCAACGGCGCCAGAAAATAGTCTTGATAACCCACAAGTGTAGGGGATCGCAATAGTTTTCGAGGGTAAAGTATTCAACCCAAATTTATTGATTCGACACAAGGGGAGCCAAAGAATACTCTTAAGTATTAGCAGCTGAGTTATCAATTCAACCACACCTGGAAACTTAGTATCTGCAGCAAGGTAATTTAGTAGCAAGGTAATATGGAAATAGTGGTAACTGATACGTCTCCAACGTATCTATAATTTTTGATTGTTCCATGCTATTATATTATCCTTCTAGGATGTTTTATGGGATTTATTATACACTTTTATATTATTTTTGGGACCAACCTATTAACCCAGAGCCCAGTGCCAGTTTCAGTTTTTCTCCTGTTTTAGGGTTTTACAGAAAAGGAATTTCAAACGGAGCCCAATTGACCTGAAAATCAACGGAGGCTGTTTTTGGACCTAAAGAAGCCCAGCAAGTGCTGGAGGAGGACGAGAGGACCCACGGACAGCCCGTAGCCCCCCTTTGCTTGGCCCTGACTCCAACACCTCCTATATATGCTGAAACCTCCAGAAAGAAACCTAGATCGGGAGTTCCGCAGCCGAAAGCCTCTGTAGCCACCGAAAACCAATCTACACCCGTTCTGGCACCCTGTCGGAGGGGGGAATCCCTCTCCGGTGGCTATCTTCATCATCCCGGCTATGATGCCCGGATAATTAAGCTACAGTAATCCTCTATTAATGAGGCCACGTCACCACTATTACTGTTGCTAATCTCGCTTTGATTCGAAACAGGTTCAAATTCAAATTTAAATTTAAATTCTAAAATAAAATTCTTCAAACTGTAAAACCAAAATGCTCTTAATGTTGCAGATTTTCACTTGGGAATTATCATGATGAGACCAACATTTTATAAAGTGGTTAAGTGCCTTAACCTAAATAAAACAGTGCCCAAAGCAACCTTTTTAATCAAACGATGTTTAAGGAAAATTCAAATGAATTTATTTAACTCTCCAACCTTTTGTGGCAGTGCCAAATATTGCAGGGCATTTATATGGCCAAGTTCCATATTTTTGCAAAATCCTTTGATAGCTTAAATAAATACAAACGGTGCCTTTTTCAAAACAAAAATAGAAAACTGGAGAAGAAAAGTTTAGAAGAAACCACTACTGTGCACTAGGCCTACTATCTACAGGGGAGGCCCAACCCAACTTCCCCTTGCCATCCTCTTCCCCTGTTCACCCATGGCGTGCTGGACGCTGGTCGCTCGTCCACCTACTAGATCGCCACGTGCCGGCCATCAGCCAAATCTCCGGCGACTACTTGACCCTCCCCGACCACCTCGACGAACCCTAGCTCATTCCCCCCTTCGGCCCGCGCCGTTCCTCTCCCTCTCCCTCTCGACCCTGAGCTCGCAGCCGCACCGCCATCACCGAGTCGCCGTCGATGTCGCACCCCGGAGACACCCCGTGCTACCAGAGCCTATCCAGGAGACGCGTCGCTCCGTCTCCTTCGTCTACAGCACTGGATCTGCGTTGGGGAGCTCCTGCAGCACCGTCACTACCCTGTTCCCCACCGCCTCGGCCGTCGTCGAACCGCGGCGGACAACACCGCTCCGGCGCCATCCCCGGCCTCCCGAGACCTTCCCGAAGCCCGCTGTGAGCACCACGACCGATTCCCTCTCATCCCTCCGATTTTTAAGCCGTAGACCGCCGCCAGCACCTGCCCGAGGCCGCGCCCGATGCTCCCGCGCACGAGCGCTCGCCCCTGCGCCACATCCAGACACATCCCATCCCCCTGCGTGCCCCGCAGCCCCGCAGCCCTGTCGTCGCCGCCGTTGCTACCACTGGCCGCTGCTCGCCCCCGCGCCCCTCGCTCGCCTGCTGTCGCCACCCTCACCATCTCATGACCGCGTCGGAGCTCGGCTCCCACCTGCGTTCGCGAGCCGGCGAGCCCCTGGCCGCCGCCGCGGCCGTGCGTCCCGCCTCACCGCCCGCGGCCTTTGCCGCCTCTCCTGGCCGCCGCCGCAGCGACGCCTCACGCCGCTCCCCTGGCCCGCGCCCAGCGCCCTCAGGATGCCCTGGCCCGTGCCCAGGGCAGAGCCCCCCGTGGCCAAGGCCTCACCTCGGCCGACGTCCGGGGCCGGCGCCCCGCCGTGCTCGGGTCCGCGCTGCCTCGGGCACGGGCGCCCACGTCCGCACCCGCAGCCCGTTATGCCCGCGCCCGCTATGGCCTGGGCCACTGCCCAAGGGGCCCCACGTCCCTGTTTCCTTTTTTAAAATATAAAATGTGTTAAATAAATATACTAATTAATAAATTAATCAACTTAATTAATTTGGTCTAATTAAACTAATAAAAATTAATTAGCCTAATAACCTAGTTAGACTAATTAAACTAGTTAATTAGTTTCTGTCCATGACGAACGGGCCCCACTGCCCCTTTTGACCAGTCAACAGTCAAAGTTGACTGTTGACCCTGCTGACATCAGCATGATGTCATGCTGATGCAATATGTCCTTTTAAATTAATAACAATTCCCGAATATTGTTTAAACTTTGAAAATTCATAGAAAATAATCCGTAACTCAGATGAAAATGTTTTATATATGAAAATCGCTCAGAACGACGAAACGAATCCAAATACGCGGTCCGTTCATTCGCCACACATCTCTATCATACCGAACAAGCAACTTTCCCCCTCCGATTCATCTGTTCAAAACACGAAACACCAGGGATACGTTCTCGGATGTTATTCCCCTTCGCCGGTATCGTGTAGCACCACGTTAGAGCATCCTAGCACTACGTGTTAATTTGCCGTGCTTCTTTATTGCATCTGTATGCTTTGTATTTATTGTTTCTCCCCCCTCTTCTCTCCGGTAGGCCCCGAGACTGAAGATGCCCCGGTGATCGACTACGGTGTTGACGACCCCTCCTTCTTGCCAGAGCAACCAGGCAAGCCGACCCCCTTTGATCATTCCGATATTGCCCATTCTCTTCTCTCTTATGCTTGCATTTGAACTGCTACTGCTGTTTGTATGATCCTATTCTGATGCATAGCCTGTTGTTGATACTGCTTTCATACCTTACATGTTTATACTAAACTGCTTAGTATAGGCTGGTTAGAGATCCACCAGTGACCCCCCTACCTTGTCCCGACTGCCTCGCTGGAATATCAGAAGACCCGTTCAACGGGATCGAAGACCAGGACCCGGCACCGCACATCACTTTCCCCTTAGTTGCTCGACACTACTTGGTTACTATCGAGTGCCGAGGGTGAGACCTCATCAGCACTTCTGATGTTAACCTTGTAGGTTAGTTCATCGGTTGTGGTCATCGAGGGTGATTCCTCTTTCTCCACTCTCGATAACGACACTGTCGTGCAACTCCTCAAGAGTGTACCTCGAGGGTGACTCCTCTTTCGTTCACCTTGACGATAAACATTAGGTGGAATTCCATCGAGGGTGATTTCCTCAGGTTTCCCTTTGGTGTGAGACACACAGTTACTATGGTTACTATGACTTTACACTGAACCTGGTTACTAAAGACGGGTCGACCCAGAGGGGTACCCGCGCGAGCTTAATTGCGAGTGATGTGCAGTCAGGTTGACCTGGAAGGTGCCCGCGAGATAATACGAGGCGTGGCCGGGCACTCGCCCTTGCCGCAAGTTCTCGAGACGGGGCGATGGGGTCACATATTCGTGAGTCTCTGCTCGTTACCGCGCGTTCCCAAGACACTAAACGGTTTGGATATTTGATCCAAGGGGCCTCTGGCCTGATAGCGCTAACCATCACGTGGGCATAGTATGGGCGTTCTGCGTCGTATGCATCAGCCGAAGCTTAACTGACGTCATTGCGACTGAGCGGCGCGCGCCGGGTTGGACTGCGTAAGCACCTACCTTTTTAAGGAGGTTGCCTAGGTCTGCTCACCGGCTGCCCACGCAACGTGCAGGAGTTCCCAGAGCGATTGGCCCATGACCCCTCGGGACATAGGGTTTAGTACGGCGTGCATGACCTCTCTATTAAGCCTAGGTCGGGTTGCGGCGTATTGTTTGGCCGAGGGCGGGCATGACCTGATGGTGTGTCCGGCCGGAGTAAAGCAAGCGTGTTGGGTAAGTTGGTGCACCCCTACAGGGAAGAAAACATCTATCGATAGCCTGTCCTACGGTAACGGACACTTGGAGTTGTATCCCGATCGCTACAACTAGAACTGGATGCTGAGGCATTGTTTGGATATGTTGCTTCGGGAGTCGAGAAAGGATCCCGGAGCGTTGGAACAACAACATAAATATGACTTATGTTACATTACTCTACTTCCCCCTCATGCTGCAACACAGTGGTTTCCAGAAGATGCTAGTCTTCGATAGGACTAGCTTCCCCCCCTCTTATTCTGGCATTCTGCAGCTTAGTCCACAGATACTACCCCTTTCATTGATATCGTTGCATATGTAGTGTAGAAACTTGCTTGCGAGTACTTTGGATGAGTACTCACGGTTGCTTTGCTCCCCCCTTTTCCCCCTTCTTCTTCTTGCTGGTTGATGCAACCAGATGGTGGAGTCCAGGAGCCAGATGCCACACTTGACGATTGCTACTACCCCGACGGAGCCTACTACTATGTGGAGCCAGCTGACGACCAGGAGTAGTTAGGAGGTCCCAGGCAGGAGGCCTTGCCTTTTCGATCATTGATGTTTTGTGCTAGCCTTCTTAAGGCAATCTTGTCTAACTTATGTCTGTACTCAGATATTATTGCTTCTGCTGACTCTTGTGCATTCGAGCTTATGTATTCGAGCCCTCGAGGCCCCTGGCTTGTAATATAAAGCTTGTATTATTTTATTTGTGTCTAGAGTTGTGTTGTGATATCTTCCAGTGAGTCCTTGATCTTGGTCGTACACATTTGCGTGCATGATTAGTGTACGGTCAAATCGGGGGCGTCACAAGTTGGTAATAGAGCCGACTGCCTGTAGGAACCCCCTTTCCAACTCCTTGGCCGAAGTTGAGTCTAGTCTTTGAAAACTGTTTTACTAACTTCGTTGTGTGGCTTATGGGCCCACATCGCCAATTGGGTGGTATTAGGATCTTTTACTCCTCGTCTATACTCTGGGACTCTGAACTCTCTTCTATTCGGGTTAAAAGGATTTACTAACTACGTTAGGTTCTCGTGATGACTTTCTCTGGAGAGCCCCTTCATTTCGGATGGTTGTCTGCTTCACCAGAAGACTTCGAAGATACTCTTCGATCTACTCCCGAGAACTTGGGTTCATTGCTTTTGCAATCTCTTAATACCGTTGAACCCTTATGGATAACTGCTACCCTCGCCGTTCATACATCCATCCCTAGTTATTCTTGTCATTACAAGATACTCAAAAGTATTCTTCGACTTCCGAGAATCCTTTTTCCTGTTGCCTTGCAGCTCCTTTTCCGCATGAATACATGTATGAATAATTCCTCACACTCACTAGGGATTCGTTCATCCCCAGTTGTTCATGCATTTCACAAAGGTCTTCGAAACTCTATTCAATCTTCTAAAATCCTGAGCAACCTATTTGCTCTGGAAAGTTTTACCTGCTTGCATTATGGTTAATTCCATATGTATATCAATATTCGTTAAAATCCTTTGTGATTGACTTTCTGATCTTATTGATTCAATATGTTGCAAATACTCGCAATCATCAGTCAAACTAGAATTCGTTCTTCCAGCTCAGACGTCATTCCGAATATGAGCTTGTTCTCGACCAACCAAATTGTCGTCGATTGCACCCTAAGTCATTTCAACTTACCCATCCTTAATCTGAGCGTTTGCTTCTGATCCCTTGATTTGGAAATCATAATTCCTTTTGCATTTGAGTTTTGAATTAGTCAGTTGTTCCTATAAACTGATATCCCTCCATTCTTTCTTCTTCTGGTTGAGTATCGATGCTCACATCAGATCCCTGGTAGACCACCATATCCTTTGTTGGATTATTATCCGACATTGCCCCTCATATTTAATCTCCTTGTGACTTCTTCCCGTAGACATAATGCCTTGGTAAATTGTATCCTCTCTCTTTAAGTTTGTGGTATATGTTCCTAAGATGCCCCTATGGGTTGAACCTATGCTTCCCTAATCTGTGCGAACCTGAAAGTTTTCCAAGGTTCATACTCCTTTGGTAATTCACCAGGCAAGTCTTCGCAATCAATTCATTTTTAATAGAGGCGTGAATGAAAGCTTATGCATTTGAAGAAGTGGGAGTCAACCTTAAACTTTCTATTCATGCCCATGGACATGATGTAGATCTTATCATTAAAGCTTCTCTTAAATTAATTATCCCCTTGATATAAGTTCATCTTATATATGGGATCTGGCCTTTTTTAATCGTGGTTCCGACCATGTTCTCCTTTAAATACCATTTCTCGTGCAGGTTTAAGCATTTGTCTCCTACAGAGCAATACCCCTAGCCCAACCTCTACTTTGAGCTGTCGTCGAGCATTACCCCCTGGTATCTTGAGGTTATCACGGAACTGATAGCTTATTATGAGTTCTTCATTATGTGTTACATATTCACTGACTGCAATTTTCTTCGGGTTCTGAGATCTTTGACACTCAAGGACCCCGAGAAGTGAATCAATTCCGCACTCCGATTCAATAACTCTAAGTAATCTCCAATTCTTATGAGTTTATTAATTCTTTAAGTCATATCTAGCCTGATCGGCTATATCATTATCGTGCATCTATTTAACTGTGCTACCTGGTCCTTTCCGGAGCACAATTTCGGCAAAGAGCTAAGCTTACGCCGATCTTCCTCAGCATATCATTTGGCCTTGAACAACTAGCTTGATTTCAAGTTTGTATTGTACTAGTGGTTTCAATAACCTTTCTCTCTATCATTTTTTGACTTGATGTCATCGCTGATCGATTACATCTTAATGAAATCTCTCGACAAATGTGTCGTGATCATGACCAGCAATAATTTGCCTTCTTCCAAGTTGTAAATCGAATTCTTGATGGGTAATACCATCCTCTCCCCTTGATGATTTGTATTAACATCGACAACATTCTTGCATACCCTCCAACACAAACTTGTTCGTGTTTCGTGTTATACCTTAAGATCCTTGCTATCTAGCATTCGTTCTTTACCTTGGAGTATTACCATCTGTGATGTCAAGAAGGTCGTGAGAATTTCACCACCTCTTAAGAGTTCTTGATACACGTGATACTTCTTGCCATACCCATTCATTCCTTGGTCCCCGTGTTGTTTCTAAACGGTAACCCAACAATTGAAGTATTACGTACGAATTCAAAACTTCTAGCAAACTGAATGCTTTGAAGTGAATGGTCAATAGTTTCATTCCAACCCTTCAGGTTATTAAACCTCCATGCTAACATCGATTTTGCTACTTGGTACATATTTCCAGGTGCATCTCGTTCGGTACTTAATTGTGGATGTTCTCCACGAACACACTTCATTATATACCCTGGTGTGTCCAATGCTATCGCCTTGTTCACTTAATTTTGAAAAATCATGTCTAGGGAAATCTCGAGGAATTGTTTCTGAGCCCATCGGCCTCGTCCTCATCTTCCCTTGCCAAAATTGTATGACTTATTTTATAAGTTGTTTCCGATGGATCCTTTGTGTATCCGAAGTCTGACCTTTACCCAATGACCATGTCGGTGCTATCTCGAAGCATGTCTGTGGTACTCCGAACATTGTAAGCGAAATGTTAAATATTTCTTGATCAACTATCCAACATCGTTGTGTGGGTACATATCATGATTCTTCTTACCCCTTTTATCTATATGGTCATTACTTTGATCTCCTGACACGTATATCATGCCCTGCTTAATCTTGGGAATGATATACTCCTATTCATTGTGTTTAAACACATTTTCCTTTCCATTTGTTTGATTAACATTTCATTGATCTACATATAATCTAAGCAGTAATAAATTTTCTGCTTATGTAAACACATTGGTGTACTACTCTGTCAGTAAGACCCTGTTACTATTGTTGATTGTTGATAACATTCCGGTAACCACCGATGGACGAGAACTTTGCCTATTGGTCCTCCTCATTTCAAAGAGCAGGAAAATGGTTCTCTTCATCCCTCGCCCTTGGTACCGATGTTGTTGCCGGCATAACTGACATGCTATCCTCTGACATGCCTTGCTTACATGATCGTGCAAGACGTCACCGCCCTCCCTACTTTTAACCCACATGGTAGGCCCATAACCCACAGTTCCTCAAGATCGAAACCTGACTACTGTATATCCTTGTTTTCAATGTTATCCCTCGCGCTTGGCTTTGTATGTAATTCACGAGCCACCTTCCTTGTGATCTATTTTGGTATCAGACGCAATACTTAATCTCGTTGCTCTGGACCCCTTTCACACCTTATTTCAGACATCGAACGATTGCCTGCCCGCTTGGAGCTTCTTATTCGCACCTTTATACCTTGCTCTTGATGACTTACTTGAAGTTCAACTCGAGAGATAGCCCTCGGGTACAAATCTTGTGTTGAGCTCCGTCCTTCCCGAGACTTCCCCCCTTACTCCACCCCTTAAATCTCGGGACGAGATTTCTTGTAGTGGAGGAGAATTGTGACGCCCGGATAATTAAGCTACAGTAATCCTATGTTAATGAGGCCACGTCACCACTGTTACTGTTGCTAATCTCGCTTTGATTCGAAACAGGTTCAAATTCAAATTTAAATTTAAATTCTAAAATAAAATTCTTCAAACTGTAAAACCAAAATGCTCTTAATATTGCAGATTTTCACTTGGGAATTATCATGATGAGACCAACATTTTATAAAGTGGTTAAGTGCCTTAACCTAAATAAAACAGTGCCCAAAGAAACCTTTTTAATCAAACGATGTTTAAGGAAAATTCAAATGAATTTATTTAACTCTCCAACCTTTTGTGGCAGTGCCAAATATTGCAGGGCATTTATATGGCCAAGTTCCATATTTTTGCAAAATCTTTCGATAGCTTAAATAAATACAAACAGTGACTTTTTCAAAACAAAAATAGAAAACTGGAGAAGAAAAGTTTAGAAGAAACCACTACTGTGCACTAGGCCTACTATCTACAGGGGAGGTGTAATGCCCAGGATGGAGCTATACCTCCCACGTGTCGAGGCACGACTTAAAGGCATAAGTCCATCCTAGAATGATCTCAAGTTTGGTAATCTTTGCACAACTCATGTAAAAGAGGGATAGTAAACTGAAAATAGTTGGCTTACACTCGCCACGTCACAGAATAACAGTACAAGTCTCAAACATCATACATTAAGATCACTACAACCCTCTAAGGGCAAAAGCCAAATGACAAAGTACCAAACTCAGATAAATAAACCACAGGCAGATCGAATCCTAGTAAGAGACTCCACTACTGATCGTCCGGGTAGCGCACGTAGTACCGACTACGCTCCTCGTCGTACTCCCAATCCAGCTCGGTTCCATCACCTGGATAGCTCACAGCTGGACCTGCATCTGTTGTGTGAAGTAACTGTGAGCCACAGAGGACTCAGCAATCCCGTCTCCGGGTAACAGAACTATCAAAGCCTTTAGGTGAGGGAAAAGGCTGAAGAAAAGGACAAGTCTGCAGCAGCAACTAGCATCTAGCTTACGCAAGTGAGAGCGAGAAGAGAAGGCATCGACGAGAAGTGATCACGAAGTGATCCTAGCTACAAGCTCACAAACATAACACCTCTGTGTTCAACTCCCGAATCCCTATTCGGAAATTGACAGTCACGGAACACACGCTGGTAGTGTATTAGAATCATTGTGTCAAGTTATCTACAACCGGAATTAACAAGCTCCCATTTGCCACATAACCGCGGGCACGGCTTTCGAAAGTTCAAACCCTGCAGGGGTGTTCCAACTTGACCCATTACAAGCCCACGATCCGCGGAGTCGCAACTCCAAAGTGGGAAGACCCGAGTATCCTCGGAATCCCGTGCTCAAGATATACCGAGCTAAGGTAAGGCTAATCCAGCAAATCCTCCCGGCGTGCCGACACCCTGATAGTAGCCGCGCGTATCTCGTCTCAGGCCACGACCGGATGGGACAAGCTACGGGTTTTTACCAAACCTTGAGTTTCCTCGAGGTGGCCCCGCAGGTTGCCCGTTTCGGACCAACACTCATGTGGAGCACTGGCCCGGGGTTGTTGATTAAGAAAGAGGGTTAATTACTCCCTATGCATGTTTAGTTTGTTATTAGGCAAATAGTACCAATGTTGGGATTTGCTGGAAAAGACTTAGCACTTAGCGGTTTATCGAGGGGGTCCCATACACCCCAACCGTGTTAGGAACGCATAATCAAGGAACATAAAACCGGCTTATACGGATCCTAACGGCATGAGTGGAACAAATCACCAAGCAAAAGGCTTAGCCTTCCACCCTTGCCAATATATAGATGATTTCAATTAAAGCATTTATATAGAGTGATATAACCCAACCAAACTTCATCATGAAGCAAGCATCTTCACTTCACCTGCAACTAGCAACGCTATAAGAAGGGCTGAGCGAAGCGTACTTAGCCAAGCAACGGTTTGCATAGGTAGGGTGGTTAAACATGGCAATTGGTTACAAGTAGGAGGCTGACAAGAAGAACATGGGCATCGAGGCAAAACTATAGATCGAGACTACTAGCAATAGGCAAAGATAGTAATGTTATCGGGGTTCGGTCATCTTGCCTGAAGAGAATTCGTTCGGATCGTAAGAAGGGTCCTCGTGCTCAACCTCGTTGGAAAACTCGTGCTCAACTTCGTTCCCGGTCTCAGCTTCCGGCTCTTAACAACAAACACACCAAGCACCAATCAACACGATGCAATGCGCACTCGAAAAACATGAATGCATGATGGATGCACTAGGGCTCACATGGAGCACGTAAAACATCACTCAAGCAAAACACCTCAAAACAAGATAACAACCTGATATTATTAATCTACACAGAAAATCACCCAAGTTTGATATAAGATTCGCTGAAATCGGAGTTACGGGCTAAAAGTTATGCCCGAAACAAGATTTGAGCGAAAACTGAAAATTACAGCAACATAGCATCTTTGGAGCTCAAAATAATTAATCTACAGCACCCAAAAGCATGGCAAAGGACTTG
This sequence comes from Secale cereale, assembly GCA_902687465.1. Taxonomy (NCBI): domain Eukaryota; kingdom Viridiplantae; phylum Streptophyta; class Magnoliopsida; order Poales; family Poaceae; genus Secale; species Secale cereale. The sequence continues at coordinate 867,739,329 of LR738710.1, forward strand.
AACACAAACTAGATATATAGTACAGCAACTAGGTCCAAAGTGCACCCCCAACGGAGTCACGGATCAATAGCAATGATCTTGGACATATTGAACTTTGAAATAAAATTCTGGCAGCAGAATTTTATTGAAAGTTTGGAGCAAAAGATAAACATGCTACAGCCACTCAAATGGACATGTGAGGACATGGATGGAAAGACAACAATATATACTTCAAGGAACAATCAAAATCCACCCCAAAACTAACATGCTTTGTCCTAGAACATCACACGAACATGGCATCGGAACGTTACAGATTTCAGACTTAGTGAAATTTCACTAAGTCCTAAAACAGCAACATCATCATAGCATCAAAAAGAGCATGTTTAAGTCACCTCGAAACTAAACATGGCAAAGGGTAAGCACCTCATCAAAATACATATGACGGTGATCCCGAAACACACAAGCATGCATCATTGAGGTGAACACAACGATTGCAACGAGCTCATCAAGATGGCATTTCATAACAAGTGAAAACACAACATGTGAACATGGCACTTTGCAACAATGATAGCAAGGAAACAATAAATCTACCATGCAACCTATCACACACAACACATAGTTCGTGGCAAGACGAACACGTGGACATGTCATTTGCATCGTTTGGACAAACGAGCTAAAAGTTATCACATGTCAAAGGTGGCATGAAAATAACACATAACAGCAGTTTATAACATGATGCACTCTTGCAACAGCAAAACAAGTGTCAAGATGACATCTAACATGCATGACTACAACAGGTAAAACGTAGAGGACATCTCCACGAACATCTGGACATGCTACACGCGCAAAACGGAGCAACAGGCACAAAATTAGAGCAGGTCAAAGTTAGCATAACAGATAAACAGATCTGGGGACTTAGTGGGGGAAAAACAACCTCAGGGATCAGATCTGATGAACAGTGACGGGCCGGAGGAACAGTAGCGGCGGAGGCCCAGATCTGGTGCGGAGAGGCGGGGCGAGGCGGCCCGGCGCGGAGGCGTCGATGGGCCGAGCCCAGCCGGCGGCGGGAGAAGTGGCGGAGAGGTGGCGAGCGCGCGAAGGCCCACGGCGCGGAGGGAGGCCCAGGGCGGCAGGAATCCTCCAGGGCCCGCGGTGCGAGCGAGGCTCCGCTCGGTGGCTTCGGCTGCGGCTGGCGAAGGGCGTCGGGGGAGGCGAAAGGCCCAGCGCGTCGGGGCGAAGGCGGCCCGGCTGCTCGCGGCGAAGCCGCTCGGAGGCGCGGTGTACGGGGCTCGGGCCCGTACGCTGAGAAGGGGGCGAGCCCAGCTGGCGGCTCAGAGCGCGGAGAAGCCCGACGAAGCGGTCCCCCTGGCGCGGAACCAGGCGCGCGGTCGCTGACTTGGCCTGGAGCGGAGACTGCCTGGCGATGGCGCCGTTGACCTCGGCCTGAGGCCAGATCTGATCGCAGCGACGGCTGGATCGAGGGATCCCCTCGGGATCCGAGATGATTTCTTGGATCTGAAAGAAAAAGGAAAAAAAAAAGGGAGGGGATCTAGAGGAGGAAGAAGAAGGGATAGGGATGCCCAGAAATAGACTAGGGGGGTCTATATGTAGCAGTGATTTAGGTTTAGGGAGAGTTTTAGGGGCGCTAGGAGCCCTCCGATCGCGATCCGACGGATCCGATCGCGGGGGTTGATTTAAAAGGCCTAGACGGAGATAAAAGAAAACAGTAGGGGTATTTCCGGGACACGAAGTGAAGGCACATCGGACCCACACGGACAACGGAGGGAAAAGTCAACGGAGTCCAAACGAGACGAGATTTGAGAGGCGGGTTGCACACAACAAAACAACAACACACAACACAACCTCGCGGCACACCGGTAACGAAAAACGCCCGAACAACAAAGTAGGCCTACGGGACGTCACGGACACGTGAGGGAGCTCCGGAACGCGAAACGGACAACGGGAAGAAACACACGGAACCGGATGCAACCCACAACACAAATGCAATGCAATGCACATGTCTACATGATATGAATGAATGCCACACACTCACACAACAAAACGACGAAAGCCCGAAAGACAAAGAACCCGAAATGGAAATAGATGAAGCCGGAGATATATTATATACCCAAAAGGGAAAGTATTACATCCGGGGCATTACAAACTCTCCTCTACTACAAAAAGATCTCGTCCCGAGATCTAGGACTGGAAAAAAGAAGGGTACTCGGAACGAAGATGATCTTCTCGTTCCCAGGTAGCTTCTCGGTCTGTGTGATGTGACCACTTGACTTTCAGAAACTTGATGGACTTGTTGCGAGTCTTGCGTTCGGTTTCTTCGAGAATTGCAACTGGATGCTCTCGGTAGGAAAGGTCTTGTTGAAGATCAATCTCCTCAAACGGAATCATGCGCTCAGGTGCCTTGAAGCATTTGCGAAGCTGAGACACATGGAAGACATCATGAACATTTGCAAAGTTGGAAGGGAGCTCGAGCTGATAGGCTAGATCGCCTCTTTTGCCAAGAATTTTGAAAGGCCCGACGTATCTAGGAGCAAGCTTTCCTTTGATACCGAATCTTTGGGTTCCTTTCATCGGAGACACTCGGAGATAGACATGATCACCGATGTCGAAAGCCAAATCACGATGCTTTCCGTCATAGTAGCTCTTTTGACGCGACTGAGCGGCCTTGAGATTCTCACGTATGACTTTGCACATTTCTTCGGCTTCTGAGATCAAGTCATTGCCAAGAAGTTGGCGTTCACCTGTTTCAGACCAGTTGAGAGGGGTACGACACTTTCTGCCATAGAGAATTTCAAACGGTGCTTTGCCTGCACTTGCTTGAAAGCTGTTGTTGTAAGAGAACTCGGCAAATGGAAGACAGTCTTCCCATTTCATGCCGAAGGAGATGACACAGGCTCTGAGCATATCTTCTAGGATCTGATTCACACGCTCGACTTGACCACTAGTCTGAGGGTGAAAGGCAGTGCTGAACCTGATCTTCGTGCCCATGGCGGACTGAAAGGAGTCCCAGAACCTTGATGTGAACAAGCTGCCACGGTCTGAGGATATCACTTGAGGAATGCCATGTAGGGAGACAATTCTGGAAGTGTACAGCTCTGCAAGTTGAGCTGCATTGATTGATTCTTTGACTGGAAGAAAGTGAGCGACTTTGGTAAGCTTGTCAATCACCACAAAGATAGCATCATTGCCTCGCTTGGATTTAGGAAAACCAGTGACGAAGTCCATTTCAATGTGGTCGAACTTCCACTCAGGAATAGGAAGAGGTTGGAGAAGACCGGCTGGACGTTGATGTTCTGCTTTCACTCTTCTGCATACATCACATTCGTTCACGAACTGGGCAATTTCCCTTTTCATGCGTGTCCACCAGTAAGATTGCTTGAGGTCTTGGTACATCTTGGAACTGCCAGGATGGATGGAAAGGAGAGAGTCATGAGCTTCTTCCATTATGAGCTTCCTGAGATCACCTTTGGGAACAACGAGTCTGTCCTCGAAGAACAAGGTATCTCTCTCATCAACACGGAAGCACTTGTATTTTGGAGTGCCCTTTGCAATCCCATGTTTCACCTTCTTCACCATGGTATCACTGAGCTGGGCCTCACGGACTTGATCTTCCAAGGTAGGAGCAATCTGGAGATTTGCAAGAAAACCCTGCGGAACAACCTGGAGGTTGAGCTTCCTGAAAGCTTCACAAAGCTCAGGCTGGTGTGGCTTGATAAGAAGGCTGTTGCAATATGCCTTTCTGCTCAAAGCATCTGCAATCACATTCGCCTTGCCTGGAGTGTACTCAATGCTGGGGTTGTACTCTTGGATCATCTCGACCCAACGAGTCTGGCGGAGGTTCAGATGCGGCTGTGTGAAGATGTACTTCAAGCTCTTGTGATCAGTGAAGATGTCGACCTTTCTGCCCAACAACAGATGTCTCCACGTAATCAGAGCATGTATCGCAGCTGCTAGCTCGAGATCATGTGTGGGATAGTTCTTCTCACTGGGCTTGAGCTGCCGAGAAGTATATGCCACAATTTTCTTATCTTGCATAAGCACACCACCAAGACCTTGAAGAGAAGCGTCACAGAACACTTCATAGGGCTTGGTTTCATCCGGAGGAGTCAGAACTGGAGCTGAGACAAGCTTCTCTTTGAGGGTTTTGAAAGCCACTTCACATTCGGGAGACCAAAAGTATTTGACATTCTTCTGAAGGAGGTTGGAAAGAGGCTTGGCAATCTTGGAGAAATTCTCCACAAACCTTCTGCAATAGCTGGCAAGACCCAGAAAACTACGGAGCTGCTTGACGTTCTGAGGAGCTTCCCAGTTGACAATTGCTTCAACTTTCTCGGGATTAACCGCAATACCGTCAGCTGAGATGATGTGGCCCAGGTACAAAACCTTATCGAGCCAAAACTCGCACTTTGAGAACTTGGCATAGAATTTATGCTCTCGGAGTCGATCAAGAACCAGACGCAAGTGCTTTTCGTGATCTTCTTCATTCTTGGAAAACACCAGAATATCATCCAGATACACAAGCACAAATTCGCCAGTATAGGGGTTGAAGATGTAATGCATCATCCTTGAAAAGGTAGGAGGAGCATTAGCGAGACCGAAGGACATGACGGTATACTCATATGAACCGTAGCTCGTTCTGAAGGCCGTCTTGGGAATGTCTTCCTCGCGAATGCGAATTTGATGGTAGCCCATTCGGAGGTCAAGCTTAGAGAACACTTTAGCTCCTTTGAGCTGCTCAAAGAGTTCGTTGATGTTGGGGAGCGGATACTTGTTCTTAATCGTCTTCTTGTTCAGTGGCCGGTAGTCAACACAGAGACGCTCCGTGCCATCTTTCTTCTTGACAAATAAGACACCACAGCCCCACGGAGATGTACTCGGTCTGATGAGACCCATACTCTCCTGCTTATCAAGCTGCTTCTTCAATTCCTTCAATTCATCCGGAGAGAGCTTGTATGGACGCCGACAAGCAGGTTCGGTGCCCGACTCGAGTTCAATGACAAACTCCACCTGGCGGTGTGGAGGCATGCCTGGAAGATCTTCTGGAAAGACGTCTTGATATTCGTTCACCACTGGAATTTGCTCTATGGCATTAATTTCACCCTTATCATTAAGAGAGAAAAGCCGAATAGTATTATCCCTGGAGGCGAAGATAATCACATCTTCATCAGAATGAGTCAATTTGACTTCCTTTTGAGCACAATCAATGTGAGCATCGTGCTGAGAAAGCCAATCCATTCCGAGAATGAGGTCGATGTCAGAATGACCAAGAATCACCGGTGAAGCCAAAAATCGATAGTCACCCATGCGAATAGAAACATCCGGAGCCACCATACTAGAACTCAATCTCTTGCCAGGTGATATGACACTCAAAGGTCTTGGCAAGGCTTCAGAGTGAACATTATTCTTGGATGCAAATGGATATGACATAAAAGAGCAAGAAGCACCCGAATCAAATAACACTTTAGCTGGAAAAGAGTTCACTGGAAGGTTACCCAGAATGACATCAGAAGAAGCCTCCGCTTGTGCTGCATTCATCAGATTGACCCTGGCAGCCTTTGGATCATGCCTGACAATAGCTGAACTCACAGGTGGTGGAGGAGGAAGACGCTTCGGATTCGGACATCTGTTGGCATAGTGACCTTTCTGAGTGCATTTGTTGCAAGTCACTTCTGAGAGAGGACGGAACTGAGAGCCACTGGACTTGGAGCCTTGAGACTGAAACTGCTTCTTCGACTGGTTGCTTGGGTTGGGTGGGTGGGAGAAACCACGGCCACTAGAGTTCTTGTTGTTGGAGTTGTTGAAGTTGCTGGAGTTGTTGTATGGAGCTCGAATCACTGGAGGAGGAGGAAGCCAGAATTTCTGTTGTTTCGCAGCCAACTGAGACGATGAGGTAGAGTGAACAGCATCTCGAATTCTCTTCTTAGAAACCTCCATCTTAAGCTGAGCTGCTTCTTGTTTCAAAGCCATGTTATAGAACTTATCGAATTCGTCTGGCTCGAACAAAGTGAGAGCAAGCTGAAGTTCATCTTTGAGACCTCCACGGAACTGATAGATTTTACTCTTTGCATCAGGAATGTCTTGCTTTGCATAGCGAGCGAGGTTTTGGAACTTGACATTATACTGATAGACTGTCATGGAGCCCTGCTTGAGGTTGCGGAATTGCTCACGCATACCCTCGATAACACTTGTAGGAATGTGATGCGAGCGGAAATCCTTGCAGAAATTCTCCCATGAGATCACTTGACCCGGCCTTGAGTCTTTGTACTGCTGCCACCAATCAGCTGCTTGATCTTTCAGTTGGAAGGCTGCAAACTTCACATAGTCATCTTCTTTCACGTTACTGCACTCAAAATGCTTCTTGATATCGGTCAGCCAATCTTCAGCATCAAGAGGGTCGACACAGTAACTGAAAGCTTTAGGATTGTTGGCCAAGAACTGGTTGAGGGTAGCATGGTGCTGCTGGAAGAAGTTGCCTTGATTCATTGGAACGCCCTGATTAGCTTGATTAGCTTGCATAGCTTGCATTTGCTGCATCATCTGCATCATCAACTGAGTGTTCTGAGCAGTAGTCTGCATAATTGCTCTCCAAGCCTCAGGCGGAGGAGGAGGTGAAGGAGGATGCTCTGGGACCTCTTCCACCTCTGGGTTGGCATTTGGAACCTTTTTCGGAGCCATCCTGTAAGAGATGACCACGAATCAGCAATTGATTGACAAAAGGAATAAGCTGAATCAATGGAATGAATTGCAACAAGTCTTCACAATAATCATTCGAACAATAAGAACGAATGAAATCATCCGAACAAGAGGAACGAATGAATTTCTCAGTTAATTGATAACATCAGTCTTCACGAGAAGCCACATAGGGATCAAAAGGATAAAATAATAAAAACAACAAGGTACGGAAAGGAACAAACACAAGGGAGGAGTTTCGTTCTAACATCTTTGTGCTGAAAGCATATGAACGCGTTACGAAAAGGTTTTGCAATCCCCGGATCAGCATAGCCAAGGACCCTTTAAGATGCAACTCCTGATAGTAACCTCGGTCATATAACCCCTTCACTCAATGTCGAACCCCGAACTCACTAACCTCCATTCGTTGGAAGAATGCCTACGATCTACTGGATAAAACCCACCTATAGTTTTCCGAAAGATTCCAGTTATGCAATCAGGTGTTGGGGATACACGGGAAGCACCGCGCAATCAACTCTAACCTACATCCAGGTGTATCCATCCTTCAACACATAACCAGTCTTTCTCGAAAACTGTGTACCTCGGACCTTCGAAAAGCATCCACTATAACAAGCTATGGAAATACTCCCGAACTACCTCCCCAGTACTGGGTGATGTCGGGGTTATCTTGCCACTGGCCGTATAGGGGAGATTTTCGATGTCGGCCGTCTTAAGTATTTAGTACTGTCGCGATATGCTTGTTACAATGATACCCCAAAGCTCAACTCCTCGGTAACAGGAGGCATCGGGAACAATATCCTTGTCACAAGAACATCGAAACAATCCCAGAATACTCGCGGGATTCCTAACAAAAAAATTGTGCAAATTTTGAAGATAGGAGAGACAAGAGTAGACGTCAGGAGTCCTCACCAGAGAGAAAGGGGATGAGAAGCAAGAAATCCTACTCTCCGATATAATATAGGACTCAAAAAGTTTTCAGTGTGTGCCTAGACTCAACCGTCAACGGTTCGATCAAACAGTGGGGGCTCCTAGGTCGGAGAAGGCTCTGAATACCAACTTGTAATGCCCAGGATGGAGCTATACCTCCCACGTGTCGAGGCACGACTTAAAGGCATAAGTCCATCCTAGAATGATCTCAAGTTTGGTAATCTTTGCACAACTCATGTAAAAGAGGGATAGTAAACTGAAAATAGTTGGCTTACACTCGCCACGTCACAGAATAACATTACAAGTCTCAAACATCATACATTAAGATCACTACAACCCTCTAAGGGCAAAAGCCAAATGACAAAGTACCAAACTCAGATAAATAAACCACAGGCAGATCGAATCCTAGTAAGAGACTCCACTACTGATCGTCCGGGTAGCGCACGTAGTACCGACTACGCTCCTCGTCGTACTCCCAATCCAGCTCGGTGCCATCACCTGGATAGTTCACAGCTGGACCTGCATCTGTTGTGTGAAGTTACTGTGAGCCACAGAGGACTCAGCAATCCCGTCTCCGGGTAACAGAACTATCAAAGCCTTTAGGTGAGGGAAAAGGCTGAAGAAAAGGACAAGTCTGCAGCAGCAACTAGCATCTAGCTTACGCAAGTGAGAGCGAGAAGAGAAGGCATCGGCGAGAAGTGATCACGAAGTGATCCTAGCTACAAGCTCACAAACATAACCCCTCCGTGTTCAACTCCCGAATTCCTATTCGGAAATTGACAGTCACGGAACACACGCTGGTAGTGTATTAGAATCATTGTGTCAAGTTATCTACAACCGGAATTAACAAGCTCCCATCTGCCACATAACCGCGGGCACGGCTTTCGAAAGTTCAAACCCTGCAGGGGTGTTCCAACTTGACCCATTACAAGCCCACGATCCGCGGAGTCGCAACTCCAAAGTGGGAAGACCCGAGTATCCTCGGAATCCCGTGCTCAAGATATACCGAGCTAAGGTAAGGCTAATCCAGCAAATCCTCCCGGCGTGCCGACACCCTGATAGTAGCCGCGCGTATCTCGTCTCAGGCCACGACCGGATGGGACAAGCTACGGGTTTTTACCAAACCTTGAGTTTCCTCGAGGTGGCCCCGCAGGTTGCCCGTTTCGGACCAACACTCATGTGGAGCACTGGCCCGGGGTTGTTGATTAAGAAAGAGGGTTAATTACTCCCTATGCATGTTTAGTTTGTTATTA
>LR738710.1:867748205-867792266 GCA_902687465.1 Secale cereale
CATGAGTGGAACAAATCACCAAGCAAAAGGCTTAGCCTTCCACCCTTGCCAATATATAGATGATTTCAATTAAAGCATTTATATAGAGTGATATAACCCAACCAAACTTCATCATGAAGCAAGCATCTTCACTTCACCTGCAACTAGCAACGCTATAAGAAGGGCTGAGCGAAGCGTACTTAGCCAAGCAACGGTTTGCATAGGTAGGGTGGTTAAACATGGCAATTGGTTACAAGTAGGAGGCTGACAAGAAGAACATGGGCATCGAGGCAAAACTATAGATCGAGACTACTAGCAATAGGCAAAGATAGTAATGTTATCGGGGTTCGGTCATCTTGCCTGAAGAGAATTCGTTCGGATCGTAAGAAGGGTCCTCGTGCTCAACCTCGTTGGAAAACTCGTGCTCAACTTCGTTCCCGGTCTCAGCTTCCGGCTCTAAACACAACAAACACACCAAGCACCAATCAACACGATGCAATGCACACTCGAAAAACATGAATGCATGATGGATGCACTAGGGCTCACATGGAGCACGTAAAACATCACTCAAGCAAAACACCTCAAAACAAGATAACAACCTGATATTATTAATCTACACAGAAAATCACCCAAGTTTGATATAAGATTCGCTGAAATCGGAGTTACGGGCTAAAAGTTATGCCCGAAACAAGATTTGAGCGAAAACTGAAAATTACAGCAACATAGCATCTTTGGAGCTCAAAATAATTAATCTACAGCACCCAAAAGCATGGCAAAGAACTTGAACACAAACTAGATATATAGTACAGCAACTAGGTCCAAAGTGCACCCCCAACGGAGTCACGGATCAATAGCAATGATCTTGGACATATTGAACTTTGAAATAAAATTCTGGCAGCAGAATTTTATTGAAAGTTTGGAGCAAAAGATAAACATGCTACAGCCACTCAAATGGACATGTGAGGACATGGATGGAAAGACAACAATATATACTTCAAGTAACAATCAAAATCCACCCCAAAACTAACATGCTTTGTCCTAGAACATCACACGAACATGGCATCGGAACGTTACAGATTTCAGACTTAAGTGAAATTTCACTAAGTCCTAAAACAGCAACATCATCATAGCATCAAAAAGAGCATGTTTAAGTCACCTCGAAACTAAACATGGCAAAGGGTAAGCACCTCATCAAAATACATATGACGGTGATCCCGAAACACACAAGCATGCATCATTGAGGTGAACACAACGATTGCAACGAGCTCATCAAGATGGCATTTCATAACAAGTGAAAACACAACATGTGAACATGGCACTTTGCAACAATGATAGCAAGGAAACAATAAATCTACCATGCAACCTATCACACACAACACGTAGTTCGTGGCAAGACGAACACGTGGACATGTCATTTGCATCGTTTGGACAAACGAGCTAAAAGTTATCACATGTCAAAGGTGGCATGAAAATAACACATAACAGCAGTTTATAACATGATGCACTCTTGCAACAGCAAAACAAGTGTCAAGATGACATCTAACATGCATGACTACAACAGGTAAAACGTAGAGGACATCTCCACGAACATCTGGACATGCTACACGCGCAAAACGGAGCAACAGGCACAAAATTAGAGCAGGTCAAAGTTAGCATAACAGATAAACAGATCTGGGGACTTAGTGGGGAAATACAACCTCAGGGATCAGATCTGATGAACAGTGACGGGCCGGAGGAACAGTAGCGGCGGCGGCCCAGATCTGGTGCGGAGAGGCGGGGCGAGGCGGCCCGGCGCGGAGGCGTCGATGGGCCGAGCCCAGCCGGCGGCGAGAGAAGTGGCGGAGAGGTGGCGAGCGCGCGAAGGCCCACGGCGCGGAGGGAGGCCCAGGGCGGCAGGAATCCTCCAGGGCCCGCGGTGCGAGCGAGGCTCCGCTCGGTGGCTTCGGCTGCGGCTGGCGAAGGGCGTCGGGGGAGGCGAAAGGCCCAGCGCGTCGGGGCGAAGGCGGCCCGGCTGCTCGCGGCGAAGCCGCTCGGAGGCGCGGTGTACGGGGCTCGGGCCCGTACGCTGAGAAGGGGGCGAGCCCAGCTGGCGGCTCGGAGCGCGGAGAAGCCCGACGAAGCGGTCCCCCTGGCGCGGAACCAGGCGCGCGGTCGCTGACTTGGCCTGGAGCGGAGACTGCCTGGCGATGGCGCCGTTGACCTCGGCCTGAGGCCAGATCTGATCGCAGCGACGGCTGGATCGAGGGATCCCCTCGGGATCCGAGATGATTTCTTGGATCTGAAAGAAAAAGGAAAAAAAAGGGGAGGGGATCTAGAGGAGGAAGAAGAAGGGATAGGGATGCCCAAAAATAGACTAGGGGGGTCTATATGTAGCAGTGATTTAGGTTTAGGGAGAGTTTTAGGGGCGCTAGGAGCCCTCCGATCGCGATCCGACGGATCCGATCGCGGGGGTTGATTTAAAAGGCCTAGACGGAGATAAAAGAAAACAGTAGGGGTATTTCCGGGACACGAAGTGAAGGCACATCGGACCCACACGGACAACGGAGGGAAAAGTCAACGGAGTCCAAACGAGACGAGATTTGAGAGGCGGGTTGCACACAACAAAACAACAACACACAACACAACCTCGCGGCACACCGGTAATGAAAAACGCCCGAACAACAAAGTAGGCCTACGGGACGTCACGGACACGTGAGGGAGCTCCGGAACGCGAAACGGACAACGGGAAGAAACACACGGAACCGGATGCAACCCACAACACAAATGCAATGCAATGCACATGTCTACATGATATGAATGAATGCCACACACTCACACAACAAAACGACGAAAGCCCGAAAGACAAAGAACCCGAAATGGAAATAGATGAAGCCGGAGATATATTATATACCCAAAAGGGAAAGTATTACATCCGGGGCATTACAGGAGGCCCAACCCAACTTCCCCTTGCCATCCTCTTCCCCTGTTCACCCATAGCGTGTTGGACGCTGGTCGCTCGTCCACCTACTAGATCGCCATGTGCCGGCCATCAGCCAAATCTCCGGCGACTACTTGACCCTCCCCGACCAGCTCGATGAACCCTAGCTCATTCCCCCCCTCGGCCCGCGCCGTTCCTCACCCTCTCCCTCTCGACCCTGAGCTCGCAGCCGCACCGCCATCACCGAGTCGCCGTCGATGTCGCACCCCGGAGACACCCCATGCCACCGGAGCCTATCCAGGAGACGCGTGGCTCCGTCTTCTTCGTCTACAGCACTGGATCTGTGTCGGGGAGCTCCTGCAGCACCGTCACTGCCTTGTTCCCCACCGCCTCGGCCGTCGTCGAACCGCGGCGGGCAACACCGCTCCGGCGCCATCCCCGGCCTCCCGAGAACTTCCCGAAGCCCGCTGTGAGCACCACGACCGATTCTCTCTCATCCCTCTGATTTTGACGCCGTAGACCGCCGCCAGCACCTTCCCGAGGCCGCGCTCGATGCTCCCGCGCGCGAGCGCTCGCCCCTGGGCCACGTCCAGACGCACCCCATCCCCCTGTGCGCCCCGCAGCCCTGTCATCGCCGCCGTTGCTACCACTGGCCGCTGCTCACCCCCGCGCCCCTCGCTCGCCTGCTGTCGCCGCCCTCACCATCTCGTGGCCGCGTCGGAGCTCAGCTCCCACCTACGTTCGCGAGCCGGCGAGCCCCAGGCCGCCGCCGCGGCCGCGCGTCCCGCCTCACCGCCCGCGACCTTTGCCGCCTCTCCTGGCCGCCGCCGCAGCGGCGCCTCCTGCCGCTCCCCTGGCCCACGCCCGGCGCCCTCAGGACGCCCTGGCCCGCGCCCAGGGCAGAGCTCCCCGTGGCCAAGGCCTCACCTCGGCCGGCGTCTGGGGCCGGTGCCCCGCCGTGCTCGGGTCCGTGCTGCCTCGGGCACGGGCGCCCACGCCCGCACCTGCAGCCCGTTATGCCCGCGCCCGCTATGGCCTGGGCCACTGCCCAAGGGCCCCACGTCACTGTTTCCTTTTTTAAAATATAAAATGTGTTAAATAAATATACTAACTTATAAATTAATCAACTTAATTAATTTGGTCTAATTAAACTAATAAAAATTAATTAGCCTAATAACCTAGTTAGTCTAATTAAACTAGTTAATTAGTTTCAGTCTATGACGAACGGGCCCCACTGCCCCTTTTGACCAGTCAACAGTCAAAGTTGACTGTTGACCTTGCTGACATCAGCATGACGTCATGCTGATGCAATATGTCTTTTTAAATTAATAACAATTCCCGAATATTGTTTAAACTTTGAAAATTCATAGAAAATAATCCGTAACTCGGATGAAAATGTTTTATATATGAAAATCGCTCAGAACGACGAAACGAATCGAAATACGCTGTCCGTTCATTCGCCACACATCTCTATCATACCAAACAAGCAACTTTCCCCCTCCGATTCATCTGTTCGAAAACACGAAACACCAGGGATACGTTCCCGGATGTTATTCCCCTTCGTCGGTATCGTGTAGCACCACGTTAGAGCACCCTAGCACTACGTGTTAACTTGCCGTGCTTCTTTATTTCATCTATATGCTTTGTATTTATTGTTTCTCCCCCCTCTTCTCTCCGGTAGACCCCGAGACCGAAGATGCCCCGGTGATCGACTACGGTGTTGACGACCCCTCCTTCTTGCCAGAGCAACCAGGCAAGCCAACCCCCTTTGATCATTCCGATATCGCCCATTCTCTTCTCTCTTATGCTTGCATTAGAACTGCTACTGCTGTTTGTATGATCCTATTCTGATGCATAGCCTGTTGTTGATACTGCTTTCATACCTTACATGTTTATACTAAACTGCTTAGTATAGGATGGTTAGAGATCCACCAGTGACCCCCCTACCTTGTCCCGACTGCCTCGCTGGAATATCAGAAGACCCGTTCAACGGGATCGAAGACCAGGACCCGGCACCGCACATCACTTTCCCCTTAGTTGCTCGACACTACTGGATTACTATCGAGTGCCGACGGTGAGACCTCATCAGCACTTCTGATGTTAACCTTGTAGGTTAGTTCATCGGTTGTGGTCATCGAGGGTGATTCCTCTTTCTCCACTCTCGATAACGACACTGTCGTGCAACTCCTCAAGAGTGGACCTCGAGCGTGACTCCTCTTTCGTTCACCTTGAAGATAAACATTAGGTGGAATTCCATTGAGGGTGATTTCCTCAGGTTTCCCTTTGGTGTCAGACACACAGTTACTATGGTTACTATGACTTTACACTGAACCTGGTTACTAAAGACGGGTCGACCCAGAGGGGTACCCGCGCGAGCTTAATTGCGAGTGATGTGTAGTCGGGTTGACCTGGAAGGTGCCTACGAGATAATACGAGGCGTGGCCGGGCACTCGCCCTTGCCGCAAGTTCTCGAGACGAGGCGATGGGGTCACATATTCGTGAGTCTCTGCTCATTACCGCGCGTTCCCAAGACACTAAACGGTTTGGATATTTGATCCAAGGGGCCTCTGGCCTGATAGCGCTAACCATCACGTGGGCATAGTATGGGCGTTCTGCATCGTATGCATCAGCCGAAGCTTAAATGACGTCATTGCGACTGAGCGGCGCGCGCCGGGTTGGACTGCGTAAGCACCTACCTTTTTAAGGAGGTTGCCCAGGTCTTCTCACCGGCCGCCCACGCAACGTGCAGGAGTTCCCGGGGCGATTGGCCCATGACCCCTGGGGACATAGGGTTTAGTCCGGCGTGCATGACCTCTCTATTAAGCCTAGGTCGGGTTGCGGCGTATTGTTTGGCCGAGGGCGGGCATGACCTGATGGTGTGTCCGGCCGGAGTTAAGCAAGCGTGTTGGGTAAGTTGGTGCACCCTTGCAGGGAAGAAAACATCTATCGATAGCCTGTCCTACGGTAACGGATACTTGGAGTTGTATCCCGATCGCTACAACTAGAACTGGATGCTGAGGCATTGTTTGGATATGTTGCTTCGGGAGTCGAGAAAGGATCCCGGAGCGTTGGAACAACAACATAAATATGACTTATGTTACACTACTCTACTTCCCCCTCATGCTGCAAGACGGTGGTTTCCAGAAGATGCTAGTCTTCGATAGGATTAGCTTCCCCCCTCTTATTCTGGCATTCTGCAGCTTAGTCCACAGATACTACCCCTTTCATTGATACCGATGCATATGTAGTGTAGATCCTTGCTTGCGAGTACTTTGGATGAGTACTCACGGTTGCTTTGCTCCCCCCTTTTCCCCCTTCTTCTTCTTGCTGGTTGATGCAACCAGATGGTGGAGTCCATGAGCCAGATGCCACACTTGACGATTGCTACTACCCCGACGGAGCCCACTACTACGTGGAGCCAGCTGACGACCAGGAGTAGTTAGGAGGTCCCAGGCAGGAGGCCTTGCCTTTTCGATCATTGATGTTTTGTGCTAGCCTTCTTAAGGCAATCTTGTCTAACTTATGTCTGTACTCAGATATTGTTGCTTCCGCTGACTCTTGTGCATTCGAGCTTATGTATTCGAGCCCTCGAGGCCCCTGGCTTGTAATATAAAGCTTGTATTGTTTTATTTGTGTCTAGAGTTGTGTTGTGATATCTTCTAGTGAGTCCTTGATCTTAGTCGTACACATTTGCGTGCATGATTAGTGTACGGTCAAATCGGGGGCGTCACACCGGCGCTCTCCATGACGAGGGAGTAGTACACCCTCGGGGCTGAGGGTATGTATCAGTAGCTATGTGTTTGATCTCTCTCTCTCTCTCTCTCTCTCTCTCTCTCTCTCTCGTGTTCTTGAGACTGCACGATCTTGATGTATCGCGATCTTTGCTATTATAGTTGGATCTTATGATGCTTCTCCCCCTCTACTCTCTTGTAATGGATTGAGTTTCCCTTTGAAGTTATCTTATCGGATCGAGTCTTTCAGGATTTGAGAACACTTGATGTATATCTTGCACGTGTTTATCTGTGGTGACAATCATGTGATCTACTTGATGTATGTTTTGGTGATCAACTTGCGGTTTCCGTGACCTTGGGAACCTATGCGTAGGGGTTGGCACATGTTTTTGTCTTGACTTTCCGGTAGAAACTTTGGGGCACTCTTTGAAGTTCTATGTGTTGGTTCAATAGATGTTTCTGAGATTGTGTGATGCATATCGTATAATCATGCCCACAGATACTTGAGGTGACAATGGAGTATCTAGGTGACATTAGGGTTTTGGTTGATTTGTGTCTTAAGGTGTTATTCTAGTACGAACTCTATGATAGATTGAACGTTACTACAGACTCTTGACTAGATCGATCAGAAAGAATAACTTTGAGGTGGTTTCGTACCCTACCATAATCTCTTCGTTTGTTCTCCGCTATTAGTTACTTTGGAGTGACTCTTTGTTGCATGTTGAGGGCTAGTAATATGATCTAATTATGTTATCCTTGTTGAGAGAACTTGCACTAGTGTCGGGGGAAACTGTCCGCCACGAACACCTATGGGACCGGAGCCCCTTTTACGTTGCGGTAAGGGAGCGGAGGGAGCACGGAGAGCAGATCGAGGAACACACGCGGGCAGTTTTACCCAGGTTCGGGCCGCGCGGACGCGTAAAACCCTACTCCTGCTTGGATTGTATTGAGTTCTTGAGCTCGGGAGCTTGAAAAGCTAACTACACCGAGCGGAAGTGTTGTCTAGGTTTCGAACCCTTTCTACGTTGTGCATGGGCCTCCTTTTATAGCTCAAGGGGTCACCGACAGGTGTCAACATAGAGGAGGGTAAAAATGTAACTTTGGTGGTAGTTGTAACAGTGCGGGAACAGTGCATGAACAGTGGATGAACAGTGGTCTTCACCTAACCTTGACAGTGGGGGACAAGGGCATTAAATGCCCGTCACCATCGACCCCAAAAGTGTTCGTCCATGCTTCTCCGTCCGCCACGGCGGTAGCCTCGTCACCGTGGCGTGCCACCGTGTCCCCTAGGCTGCACAGCCATCCGCCACGCGTCCCTGGAAGGGCCCCAGGGCGACGCGTGGGCTGATGAGCTAGAGCGCGGGCACACAGCGCAGGCTTCCCCCGGCAAGCACCTTGCCGGGGTCTCGATCTTGCCGGGCCCGGAAGCTTGTCGCTCCCCGGGTCCCGCCGGGGCGCGTGATGCGCCACGACATGTCTTCTGAGATGCTGTTTTCTGGTCTTCCTGGCAAGCTCCTCTTGCCAGGGTCTCGTGTTAATATGGTAATCTTGAGCCTGGTACGGCCTTCCCGGCAAGCTCCACTTGCCGGGGTCTTGATCTTCTGTCTTGTATACTTTGTTTTTGAATGGCTTCATAGGGACCGAAAAGGGTTTCCGGCGAGCACGTGGTAAAACCCTGCCGCGGGAAGCTGCTACGGCCCGTGCACAAGTTGGGGTACTAAGGTACCCCTATCTTAGTACACCGACAGGAGCCCCCGGGCCTGGGCCACACACGGTGCCGAGCGCTGTTGGGCCAAGCCCAAGACAGTGCACGGGCACGCGCGGCCCACGGCACGCCAAATCTACTTCCGTATCCGCTGCATCCCCCCCTAACGGCACGCGTCGATTGCGGCGTCGTGGGGGAGATCCTGGCCTCGTTCTTTAATGGGAAATGCGGAACGTCCCCCACTTCCCCCTTAAAAGCAGAGGAAGCAGGGGCAGTTCCTCTCCTTCGTCTTCATTGCGCTTCTCTTCTCCAGAAACCTCCGCTGCCTCTTGCATCCGCCCCTCCTCCACCGTCTTCCGCATCCGCGGCGCCGTCGAGCTCCTCGCTTCTTCCCTCGCCGCCCCCGCCATGGCTCCGAAGAGCGACAAGAAGAAGAGCGACAAGGCCAAGAAGGAGAAGTCCGAGCAGGCGGCGAAGCTGGCCGCCCTGCGGAAGAAGAGCGTGGTCTTCGCGTCGAGGCTTGGCGCGAAGGAGTTGCGGAACAAGTACTATCTGTTCTGGTCAGGGGAGACCAAGGCTCATCCCCGCACCAGAGTCTCCCCGCCGTCGCCAAAGATCTGTTCCCCGGCGGGTACTTCTTCTTCGCTGCTTTTTTCCACTGTGGGTTGTGCCCTCCGTACTCGGAGTTCTTTTGCGATATCATGAACACATACAACCTCCACCTCCTAGATTTCACTCCCAACGCCATCCTCTCTCTCTCTCTCTCTCTCTCTCGTGTTCTTGAGACTGCACGATCTTGATGTATCGCGATCTTTGCTATTATAGTTGGATCTTATGATGCTTCTCCCCCTCTACTCTCTTGTAATGGATTGAGTTTCCCTTTGAAGTTATCTTATCGGATCGAGTCTTTAAGGATTTGAGAACACTTGATGTATGTCTTGCACGTGTTTATCTGTGGTGACAATCATGTGATCTACTTGATGTATGTTTTGGTGATCAACTTGCGGTTTCCGTGACCTTGGGAACCTATGCGTAGGGGTTGGCACATGTTTTTGTCTTGACTTTCCGGTAGAAACTTTGGGGCACTCTTTGAAGTTCTATGTGTTGGTTGAATAGATGTTTCTGAGATTGTGTGATGCATATCGTATAATCATGCCCACAGATACTTGAGGTGACAATGGAGTATCTAGGTGACATTAGGGTTTTGGTTGATTTGTGTCTTAAGGTGTTATTCTAGTACGAACTCTATGATAGATTGAACGTTACTACAGACTCTTGATTAGATCGATCAGAAAGAATAACTTTGAGGTGGTTTCGTACCCTACCATAATCTCTTCGTTTGTTCTCCGCTATTAGTTACTTTGGAGTGACTCTTTGTTGCATGTTGAGGGCTAGTAATATGATCTAATTATGTTATCCTTGTTGAGAGAACTTGCACTAGTGTCGGGGGAAACTGTCCGCCACGAACACCTATGGGACCGGAGCCCCTTTTACGTTGCGGTAAGGGAGCGGAGGGAGCACGGAGAGCAGATCGAGGAACGCACGCGGGCAGTTTTACCCAGGTTCGGGCCGCGCGGACGCGTAAAACCCTACTCCTGCTTGGATTGTATTGAGTTCTTGAGCTCGGGAGCTTGAAAAGCTAACTACACCGAGCGGAAGTGTTGTATAGGTTTCGAACCCTTTCTACGTTGTGCATGGGCCTCCTTTTATAGCTCAAGGGGTCACCGACAGGTGTCAACGTAGAGGAGGGTAAAAATGTAACTTTGGTGGTAGTTGTAACAGTGCGGGAACAGTGCATGAACAGTGGATGAACAGTGGTCTTCACCTAACCTTGACAGTGGGGGACAAGGGCATTAAATGCCCGTCACCATCGACCCCAAAAGTGTTCGTCCATGCTTCTCCGTCCGCCACGGCGGTAGCCTCGTCACCGTGGCGTGCCACCGTGTCCCCTAGGCTGCACAGCCATCCGCCACGCGTCCCTGGAAGGGCCCCAGGGCGACGCGTGGGCTGATGAGCTGGAGCGCGGGCACACAGCGCAGGCTTCCCCCGGCAAGCACCTTGTTGGGGTCTCGATCTTGCCGGGCCCGGAAGCTTGTCGCTCCCCGGGTCCCGCCGGGGCGCGTGATGCGCCACGACATGTCTTCTGAGATGCTGTTTTCTGGTCTTCCTGGCAAGCTCCTCTTGCCAGGGTCTCGTGTTAATATGGTAATCTTGAGCCTGGTACGGCCTTCCCGGCAAGCTCCACTTGCCGGGGTCTTGATCTTCTGTCTTGTATACTTTGTTTTTGAATGGCTTCATAGGGACCGAAAAGGGTTTCCGGCGAGCACGTGGTAAAACCCTGCCGCGGGTAGCTGCTACTGCCCGTGCACAAGTTCGGGTACTAAGGTACCCCTATCTTAGTACACCGACAGGAGCCCCCGGGCCTGGGCCACACACGGTGCCGAGCGCTGTTGGGCCAGGCCCAAGACAGTGCACGGGCACGCGCGGCCCACGGCACGCCAAATCTCCTTCCGTATCCGCCGCATCCCCCCTAACGGCACGCGTCGATTGCGGCGTCGTGGGGGAGATCGTGGCCTCGTTCTTTAATGGGAAATGCGGAACGTCCCCCACTTCCCCCTTAAAAGCAGAGGAAGCAGGGGCAGTTCCTCTCCTTCGTCTTCATTGCGCTTCTCTTCTCCAGAAACCTCCGCTGCCTCTTGCATCCGCCCCTCCTCCGCCGTCTTCCGCATCCGCGGGGCCGTTGAGCTCCTCGCTTCTTCCCTCGCCGCCCCCGCCATGGCTCCGAAGAGCGACAAGGCGAAGAGCGACAAGGCCAAGAAGGAGAAGTCCGAGCAGGCGGCGAAGCTGGCCGCCCTGCGGAAGAAGAGCGTGGTCTTCGCGCCGAGGCTTGGCGCGAAGGAGTTGCGGAACAAGTACTATCTGTTCTGGTCAGGGGAGACCAAGGCTCATCCCCGCACCAGAGTCTTCCCCGCCGTCGCCAAAGATCTGTTCCCCGGCGGGTACTTCTTCTTCGCTGCTTTTTTCCACTGTGGGTTGTGCCCTCCGTACTCGGAGTTCTTTTGCGATATCATGAACACATACAACCTCCACCTCCTAGATTTCACTCCCAACACCATCCTTACGATGGCCGTTTTCGCACATCTGTGCGAAAACTATGTTGGGATTCATCCCAATGTCGCCCTTTTCCGCCACTTTTTCATGGCTAGAGTAGAATCGGGCGCTCCCCTCTCCGGCGGCATCTCCTGGATCTTCCAGCTGAACAAGAAGGATTCATACCTGAAGGGAGAGCTCCGCGGCAAGTGGGAGGAGTGGCGTGCAGATTGGTGCTGGATAGTGGAGGATAAGCCGGAGCCCTTCACCGCGCCGTGCACAACTGCCATAGTGCGCGGCAGGGACTGGAGCGAATTGGCCCCGGAGGACAACAAGCTCAGCATTGCCCTCATTAGGATTATTCGTCTCCGGGTAGCCAAACTAACCATCGGAGAGGTTGGGGCAGATTTCCTCCGCCGCCGCATTGCCCCTTTACAAGAAAGGAAAAGGCCAGCATGGGAATTTGGCAACGCGACGGATATCATGAGGCTGCGCCCTGGATTGAACTTCAATTTCACTGCTTTGGAGTTGAAGGGGATGGTCCGGGAGCTCTTCAAGCATGACCCGGCCCATCCGGAGTGGTTTAGACCTCCCCGGGGAGTGGTGCCGCTGTGCAACAGCATCGCCCGGGATTCCTTGCGCGCGATGATGCCTGCGTGCGACTCCCACGGCGTCGACCCCACCTGGATAGAGCCTCCGCCGGATGCAGTGCTGAGCTTTTTCGACAACTTGGTCGAGACGCCCAAGAACACCGAGGAGAACAGGGGCCTCACCCGGGCCACTACGTCTCGGGATATAGCCTACATCGCTTCTAGGATGGAGGAGGCCGCCGCAGCTGCTGCGGCGGGTGATTTTGGATACTCTGTGGACGATGCAGAGGCTGCGGACGCGTCGTGCCAAGCAGAGGAGGCGGAAATCCTCAGGCTGCTCAAGCTTCCGCCCGAAGAGTTTGCCGGGGTTCCTTCCTTGAGGCTTTCCGGGATAGCTGGGGTTGCCGGGGTGAGCGAGGCCGCCGGAGGGAGCGAGGCCGCCGGGCAAGGTGCTGGGTCCAGTGGGCCTGCCGGGGAGGAGGAGGACGTCGAGGCCGATGAAGATACTGGTGGATCACTGGGACTTGACGACGATGCCTCCTCGTCCTCAGAGAACTCCCCGCCTCCGGCAAGTCCCACGCAGCAACCAAGGAAACGCCTCCGCAAGGTGGCTACGGCGATGAGGCCACAGGCGCCTCTACAGCAGCCTGTGCGCCGGGCGACGCGCACTACCAAGGCGAGCCAAGTCGCGAAGGAGGCGCCCCGCGCACTAGCGCCAAGCGGAGGAGGATCCTCCCGGAGTGGAACGGCTGCTACTTCCGCTCCTCGGCCCTCGGCGACAACGGAGGCTGGGTCTTCGCAGCCCACAGCTCCGGAGACCGCCAAGCGCCCGAGGGAGCCTTCTCCTCCTGCTCCTCGCGCGGGAGCATCTCAGGTGGAGTTCGACTTCTCCGCCCTCAGCTCCGACGACGAGGAAGAGGAGTGAGTACTTGCAGCTTGTAATTTCTTTGACTTTGTCTTGATTTTCCTTGTTGATTCTGATCTTGTTTTTGCTTTGCTTTCAGGACCCTGACCCAGCGGATGGCGAAGAGGGCCAAGATCCCTGTGGTTGAGGTTGAAGACGACTCGCCCGCCGCGGCGACTGGGGACGTGCCAGCGGCAAGCTTGCCAGATCAACCTGCTGCTCCGAGGAGCAGCCCCCAGCGCAGCCCCCAGCGTAAGTCTGGTATTTATCTTTCCATTCTTCGGGCGCGCTTGAGGTTGTTGCTTATATTGATATCTTGTTGTCTTGTTTGTCTTGTGCAGAAGTGGAGCCGCAGCCGCAGGAGCAACCGGAGGTCACCCCCGAGGAGCTGCCTGTTCCACCCTCCCCGCCAAGGGCGAATTCCCCGGCGAGGGAGAACGCTCCGCCAAGGACGGGCACCCCGCCAAGGGCGGGCACCCCGCCAAGGGTGAGCAGCCCGACAAGGGTGAGCACCCCGCCAAGGGAGGGCGCGGGCGGCCCTCCGCCAGCAGGGGCCACCACTCCGCCGCCAAGGGTGGATTCCCCGGCGAGGGAGCCTGTCGTCGAAGAAGTCCTCGAAGGTAAGTCTTGTAGCTTCTTCTTCTTGGACTTGTCTTTTTGGATATTTGCTTGACTTTTTCTTTTCTTTTTCTTCTGCTAGATCCTCCTGCACCGGAGCGGATGGAGACGGAGACCACCGGCGAGGAGGGCGTGCACGGCGACGGCGGCAACGCCACTGCCACTGAAGGCATGGCCGGAGCCGACGAGCCTGCCGTTGAGGAGACTGCCCCGACCGCAGACGCCGCGGCCGGAAAAGGGACCGGCGACCACACTGCTGGCCTGGAGGCAGCAGGAGCGTCAAGCGCTGCGCCGGCCGCCGACCCCTCCGCCTCCACGGAGCGGTCGGGCGTCTATCTTGAGGCCCCCAACGGGATCTTCATACAAGTCCCGTGGGCGTCCTCGTCGCGAGCCCCCGTGGAGGGAGAGACCTACGATGGAGAGGTCCTCGCCTCCGTGGGGTTGAAGGTCGTTGAAGCGCTTGGCGGGAGTGACGAGCCCGAAGAGGAGAAGCTTCTTCGCCAGCTCCTGGCCCTGTACCGGGCCAGGCAGGCGAAACTGGAGTCCCGAGAAGCTCTCACCGCCAAGGCTAGAGCTGATTTGGAGAAGCGCGTTGCGGAGCTCTGCGCCGCCAACCAGGCGGCCCTCCGCAACTTGGCGGAGGAGCGCGAAGGGCTTGCCGAGGAGCAGCAAGCGTTCCTCCTTGAGAAGGCTGAGGCCGAGGAGCAGCAGCGATTGGTTGGTGAAGAGCTGTCCCGGCGAGAAGGAGCGCTCAACCAACGGAAGGTCGACCTCGACGCCCACGAGGACGACCTCACCGCCCGGGAGCGGGCCATTGGCGGAGCCCTGAAGGAGGCGAAGGCCGCCGCAGCCACCGCGGAGACCGCCAAGAAGGATCTTGAGGCCAAGGTGGAGCAGCTGGAGCGGTACCTGAAGGCGAGTGCGGACAGAATCATCGCGCTCAATGTGGAGCGGGAAAAAGATGCCCATACCAACTCTGACCTGCAGGTACGCCTCTCCAAGAAAGGCGACGTGCTCACCGCCGCCAAAGATTATATTGCTGACTTGGAATTGAAGGTCTCCACTCTGACTGATTCGCTCGACGCTGCCCGGGATCGCGAGACGAAGCTGAAGGACGAGCTCCGCAAGGAACGAGTCCTGGTGGAGAGCGCCGCCGTCTCGGCGAACCAGTTCAGCCGGGCAGTGGAGCAGTGGACTGACGATCTGGTCACCTCCGCTGCCAACATTGACAAGGAGATGATGGCGCTGAGGGCGGAGCACCTCGTGTACTCTCCCGACGAGGACCTCCCCCACAGCGCCAAGTTAAGTCTCTTTTTCAGGGGAATCGCGCCGGGGCTTGCACGGCTGCGGGAGAAGCTCCCCGTGCAGTTGGCCGACGAGTCGCGTCGGCTCTGCGCGGGCACCTTGGAGCGCGTCTTGACGAAGATCGTCTACCGCAACCCCGGCATCAACCTTGTCAACGTCCTCCGCTCCTTGTCGGATGACGCAGATCAGGAGGCGTTGAAGGCGCAGGTTGCCCACATCGTCGCCAAGGTGAACAAAGTCACGAGGCGTGAAGGCGACCGCGTAGATTAGGTCTCTTTCTTTTTGTTTCCCTTGCCGCTGCAAGGCATGTCATTGGACAAGAATCTATTAGTATCGCGGCAAGCTATCTTTGTGATATACAATCTTATTTCGAGTTATCATTGCAGTGTTATCTTCCTTGCTTTTGCTCCTCCACTTTGTATGCTTTTTACCCTACGCTTTTAGGGAACTTGCCGGCAAGGGGCCCTCGCCGCGAGCACTGAGTGCTGGACTCTTAGCAGCCTGCTGGCAAAAGACCTTGTCGGCAAGCAACCTTGCCGCAGCTAGTCGCAGCGCACTTAGACTGCTGAGCGAACTCAAGAACAAAGTAAGGGCGCGACACTTGTCGCAGCTCACTTAAGCCGTTGAGTGTGCTCGAAAGAGAGTAAGGGCGCGGCTAGCCACGGGTAGGTTCCTCCGCGCACAGGTTTTCCATACAAAGTGTGGTTGTTCAAGGAAGACAACTAGAAATTTTAAAAATTTGAATGCTCAAACTTTGATAACTTAGCTTTCATAAATAGCTTGTCCCCCGACAAGGCTTCTCTTTCTTGAACAGCACTTGGTTCATCCTCCACCTCCTTCCCCCCCGGCAAACTTGTGCGCGAGGAATATTCCTTCTGCTTAAGAGGGAAAGAAAAAGAGGAGGGAAAACAAGTATATAGCCTCATGGCTTGCTAGTGCTTACCGGGGATGTGCATTGCACAAGGTGCCAAACGATGCATGCAAATAACAAAGAAAAGCATGGAAATGGCAAATAGTGCGAAACACAAAAGCTTTACCGATGCACGGGATCTGCGCCCGGCTTTGTACAAAGGTTTACATGCAACAGCGGCAAGACTCGTACAAAAGGTGGTTGCCGGAGCGGGTCACGGCAACCGCGCCTTATGGGTGAAACTTGCGAAGATGCTCTATGTTCCAGGAATTGCTCACCGGTAAGCCTTCTTCGGTCTCAAGGCGGACAGCTCCGGGCCTTGTGACTTGTCTCACCCGATAAGGGCCTTCCCACTTCGGCGTCAACTTGTTGGAATTCTTGGCGGACTGAACACGCCGAAGAACAAGGTCACCTTCCTCGAGACTCCTGGCCTTGACCTTGCGGCTATGATAGCGACGCAAGGCTTGCTGGTATCGAGCAGCTCGTACAGCAGCCCGGAGACGTTCCTCCTCGAGGAGCAATGCGTCATCTTGTCGCAGTTGCTCTTGCTCGAGCTCATCATAAGCGAGCACTCGAGGAGATCCGTATACGAGTTCCGTGGGGAGAACTGCCTCTGCTCCATAGACAAGAGCAAAGGGTGTCTGTCCGGTGGCTCGATTTGGTGTTGTCCTGATTGACCAAAGAGCCGCCGGCAACTCCTCTATCCAGTTTCTTCCGCACTTGCGCAGCCTGTCGAAGGTTCTTGTCTTGAGCCCGCGCAGCACTTCAGCATTGGCCCTTTCCGCTTGACCATTGCTCCTCGGGTGAGCAACAGAAGCGAAGCAGACCTTGGCGCCAAGGTCTTGGACGTACTACATGAAGGTGCGACTTGTGAACTGTGTGCCGTTGTCAGTGATGATCCTGTTAGGGATTTCGAAACGGCAAACAATCGCTCTGAAGAACCTGACTGCTGACTGTGTCGTCACCTTTCTCACCGGTTCCACTTCTGGCCACTTTGTGAACTTGTCGATTGCTACGTACAAGTACTCAAAGCCCCCGATTGCACGGGGAAAGGGGCCGAGGATATCAAGCCCCCAGACCGAGAAGGGCCAGGACAAAGGAATCGTCTGGAGAGCTTGAGCTGGCTGGTGAATTTGCTTGGCATGGAACTGGCACGCTTCACACTTGGTTACTTGTGCAGTTGCATCCTGGAGGGCTTCTTGCCAAAAGAACCCTTGCCGGAACGCCTTCCCGGCAAGTGCCCTTGCGCCAATGTGGTGGCCACATATGCCTCCATGTATTTCTACCAACAGCTTCTGTCCATCTTCTCTGGAAATGCACTTCAACCTGACACCATTGAGTCTTCTTCTGTACAGTTCATTGTCAACGAACTGGTACATACTTGACTGCCTGGTTATTTTCTCTATTTCTTATGGCTCGTCGGGAAGTTCTCCAGTTTGCAGAAAACGGACGATTTGCTGTGCCCATGCCGGAGCTCGAGGCTCAACGGCAAGGACTAAAGGCATGAGGGCCGCTGCGGGAACCCCAGCTTCTACGGCAAGAACCTCTGGTTCTGCCGGAGCTGATGGTCCCCCGGCAAGCCTGCCGGGGCAAGGCTTGTCGGGAACGCTTGCTTCAACTGTACAGACCCTTGGATCTGCAGGAGCAAACTGTTCCTCAGCGTTCTGATTGTTGATCTTGGGGACCTTGGCGGCGGCTTCGGGGAGATCCGCCAGCAAGTAGTCGCCGGAGACCAACTTTCTCTTCTTGTTCTGCCGAATTGATGGTGTAACGGATGGCTGAGTTAGCTTGAGCAGGAAGGTCCCTGGTTCCACAGGTAACTTCATTGCAGCACACTTTGAGAGGCCATCTGCAATATCATTCTGAGCTCTTGGGACGTGCTCCATTTGCAGACCTTCAAAGTGCTCTTCAAGCTTCCTCACCTCATCAACATAAGCTTCCATCAAAGGGCTCTGATAACTCTTGTTCACTTGTCGGACCACCAACTGAGAATCTCCCCGCACAATCAATTTCTTGATCCCAAGCTCGGCCGCAATCCTGAGGCCGGCAAGCAAGCCTTCATACTCAGCAGTATTGTTTGTTGCTTGTTCCTTGGGAAAGTGCATCTGTACAACATACTTGAGGTGCTCTCCGGTGGGCGCTATGAGTACCACGCCGGCACCAGCGCCTTGCGGCGAAAAAGCACCATCAAAGTACATTACCCATTCGCTGGTCGCTTCTTGTACGGGGACGCTTGTCTCTTGGACTTCTTCATCTGGCGTCGGGGTCCATTCCGCTATAAATTCTGCCAAAGCTCTGCTCTGTATAGTTGAAGTACTCTCAAACTTGAGACCAAAGCTTGACAGTTCCAGTGCCCACTCGACGATCCTGCCTGTTGCTTCAGGATTTTGCAATATCCTTTTCAACGGAAAGCGAGTGACCACTGTTATCTCATGTGCTTGGAAGTAATGGCGCAGCTTTCTCGAGGCCATGAGGAGGCCGAAAAGCAACTTCTGCATCCCAGAGTATCTTGATCTAGCCCCCTGCAAGAGGGAACTTACAAAATACACCGGGCGCTGCACCATCTTCCTTCGCACTTCTCCTTGCTCCTGCGCAGAGTTGTCCTTGTCGGGGCCAGAGCTTGCCGGTGGAGCCCCCTGCTTGTCGCTGGATTCGTTTGCCGGAGGTGTGGGCTCTTCCTCTGCCTCCCTTTCCGCTACCAACGCAGCACTAACCACTTGATTGGTTGCCGCTAAGTACAGCAGCAACTTCTCTTGTGGCCTAGGTGCGACAAGTATTGGAGTGGAGGACAGGTATCCTTTCAAATCCTGCAGCGCAGCCTCCGCTTCCGGAGTCCATTTCATAGGACATGCCTTCTTCAAAATTTTAAAGAAAGGCAAGGCGCGTTCTGCGGATTTTGAAATGAACCTGCTGAGGGCAGCCACACAACCAGCAAGTCTCCTTACGTCCTTGACGCGCTTCGGGGCTTCAATCTGCTCGATGGCTTTTATCTTGTCGGGATTGGCTTCAATCCCCCTCTGGGACACAAAGAACCCGAGAAGCTTGCCGGAGGGGACTCCGAAGACGCACTTCTCGGGGTTCAACTTGAGTTGGATCTTGCGCAGATTTGCAAACGTTTCTTCCAAGTCTTGGATCAGGGTATCTTTGCTCTTGCTCTTGACCACTATGTCATCCATGTAAGCTTCTACATTTCTGTGGATCTGTGGCTCAAAAGCAGTGTGCACCACCCTTGCAAATGTTGAGCCTGCATTCTTCAATCCAAAGGGCATGCGTATGAAGCAATATGTGCCACATGGAGTAATGAATGCAGTCTTCTCTTCATCTTCCTTGGCCATGAATATCTGGTGGTAACCTGAGTATGCATCAAGGAAGGAAAGCAGCTCACATCCAGCGGTGGAGTCAACAATCTGGTCAATACGCGGCAAGGGAAATGGATCCTTGGGACATGCTTTATTCACATCAGTGAAGTCTATACAAAGTCTCCACTTCCCATTGGCCTTGCATACGACAACTGGATTGGCCAACCACGTGGGATGGATCACGCCTCTAACCAGGCCTGCTGCTTCTAGCTTTTTTATCTCTTCGGCGATGAATTCTTAGCGCTCCACGGCTTGCTTCCTGACCTTCTGCTTGACGGGTCGCGCATGAGGACAAACAACAAGCTTGTGCTCAATTACCTTCCTGGGAACGCCGGGGATGTCCGATGGTTGCCATGCAAACACATCGACATTCGCCCGCAGGAAAGCAACGAGCGCGCTTTCCTATTTGTTGTCAAGTGTAGCACTGATGGTGAAGGTACCACCAGTGCCGTCCTCCTTGGCGGACACCTTCTTGGTTGCCGGTGGAGCGGCCATCCCCTTCTTGCACTTGCCGGTGGAGCTCGATGGAACGTCCTCGACGGCAGCGCAGCACTCCGAAGAGGTGCGTTTGCCGGAGTGAGCCCCAGAGCTCTTGCCGGTCTTGGTCTTGGTCTTCCCCCCGGGAGCTTCAGCGGCAAGTGTGTTGCTTTCTGCTACGGCTGCTGCATCCCGGTATATCTTGTCGCTGCAGATAAGCGCGTCCTTCTTGTCGCCAGGGACAGAGATGACGCTTATCGGCCCCGGCATCTTGAGTACGTTGTAGGCATAGTGGGAAGCTGCCATGAACTTGGCGAGGGCAGGACGTCCAAGTATCCCATTGTATGGCAATGGGATATCGGCCACGTCGAAGGTTATCCTCTCCGTCCTAAAGTTGAGTTCCCCGCCAAAGGTCACTGGCAGAGTAATCTTGCCCTTCGGCTTGCTCCTTCCCGGGTTTATTCCTTGGAACGACCCGGTTTCTTCGAGCTCGCCGTCTGGGATCTGGAGTTTCTTGATCACAGCTGAGGAGATCAAGTTCAGGCCGGCCCCGCCGTCAACCAACATTTTGGTGACCCTGAGGTTGCGGATAGTTGGTGAAACCAACATCGGCAAGCACCCGACCGCCGTTGTGCGGTCAGGGTGATCCTCAAGGTCAAAAATGATGGGCGTGCTGGACCACTTCAGTAACCTGCGCGACTCGACGGGCGGCTCAGCTGCATTCACTTCCCGCACCCACTGCTTGAGTTGGCGGTGGGAAGCATGCAGAGAGGCGCCTCCGTCGACACACAGAACTTCCGTGGCCTTCTGGAACTCCTGCTTGCTGTTATCTCCTTCCTCCATGTCGTCGTCATCGTCTTCTTCCTCATCCTTGTCGCGGCCCCCGGGGAGGTCGATCACCTTGCCGCTGCTTGGCCTTGCCGCGGCGTCCTCCCCGGCCATTGAATGGCCGCTTCTTGCTTGGCTCTCCTCTGCCACCTTGGGCCTTCTCCTTGTCGCGACGCTCGTATTCAGCCTTCTGCTGTTCTACGAGGTACTCGACTCGCTTACAGTTCTGAAGGTCGTGGCCCTTGGTGCGGTGAATCTTGCAGTATTGCTTGTCGGAGCCATCCTGCTTGTCGGCTGCCGCTACAGGGGCAGGTTCCTTGCCGGAACCTCCTGCTTGTGCCGTCTTGGCGGGAGCCTCCTTGCCGGACTGCTCGACGACCAGCACTTCCTTGCTCTTCTTTCTTCTATTGTTTCGCCGCCGGCTCTTCTTTGCCGGGGCGGCGTCCTCACTGTCGCTTCCTCCTGCGCCAGTATCCTCTCCGGGGAGTCTCCTCCCCTCTTCGGCGCGCGCGCACTTGTCGGCCAGAGCGTAGAGCTCGCTGACATCCCGAATCTTGGTCATGGCCATCTCTTCCCTCATGCGGCGGTTACGCACGTTCTGGTGGAACGCGCTGATAACCGCGGCGGGGTGGACGTCGGGAATATTGTGCTGCACGCGGCTGAATC
Organism: Secale cereale; assembly: GCA_902687465.1. Classification (NCBI taxonomy): domain Eukaryota; kingdom Viridiplantae; phylum Streptophyta; class Magnoliopsida; order Poales; family Poaceae; genus Secale; species Secale cereale. The sequence continues at coordinate 867,769,285 of LR738710.1, forward strand.
TCTGGATATACTTGCGCAGGGATTCTCCTTCCTTCTGGGCCAAGATGTGGAGATCACTCTCCTGGCCGTGGGGTTTGTGGCCGCCCGTGAAGGCGCCAACAAATTGGTGGCACAGATCTGCCCATGAAGAAATGGAGCCTTCCGGCAAGTGCATAAGCCAAGAGCGGACGTTTGGCTTAAGCACCAGCGGGAAGTAGTTAGCCAGTATCTTCTCGTCGCGTCCCCCGGCAGCCTGCACCGCGATGGTGTAGATTCTGAGGAACTCCGAGGGGTGCGTCTTGCCGTCGTACTTCTCGGGTACGTCGGGCTTGAAGTTTTTCATGCTGGGCCACTGGACTCGCCGCAGCTCACGGGTGAACGCAGGGCAACCTGCCGCGTACGGCAAGTCGCCTGGCTCACCGGGCGCGTACGTGTCGACAGCGGTTCCAGCGCGCTGATCCGATTGTCGCCGGGCTTCTCGTCGGCGCTCGATGCGCGTCCGAGCATCTTCTTGTCGCCGATCGTCGAGGACTTGGCGCTGGTCCCGATGAGCCCGCGGGTCCGACGACGCCGTGGAGTCGTCGTCGACGTTGATCCGGCGGGGTGGCGTCTTCTGCTTCCGCGGCGGGGAGTGCACGGTGGTTGCACCCCCGGCGGTCTTGTCGCCGTCGGCCTTCGTCTGGTCGACTTGCCGTGGCCGCGATGTCGCCGGCTGCTGCGGCGTGTCGTTGTTGGCGAAGGCGATGAGGCTTTGGATCGTCGCCCTCCAGTCCTCGGCTTTATCTGCCGCTGGAGGGAAATCGAGGAGCAGTTGCGCTCTTGCTAGAGCTTCTGCTGGAGAGGAGGGGAGCGGCGGCGAGCGGTGCGAGGAGCGAGATATGCTCGGACCTCTAACGGGGTTAGAAGGAGCAGTTTCTCGCCCTGGCGACCGCGCCTTGCTCATGCCAGGACGATGGCCTTGAGCATCCCGCGAGCCTCCGGCTTGTCCTTGCCCCAGCAAGCGAATGGTACCTCCCGTACCACGGCGCTGCTGGCCTGGCGTCTGCTGAAAGAGACGCGGTGCGTCTACGGACACCGAGGCTTTGGAATTTGCTCGGTCGTCCGCCTTGTCCCTGGACTTGGTGGCGCCGTGAGTTTCCTCGCCGGCGACCACCCTTCCGCCGGCATCTCCTCCACCAACCGTTGGTTCTGGTGGTGGTGGGATCGACGCAGACGGGCCTGCGACCCCCGAAGCCTTCTTCTTCGGGGCCATGTTGTTGAAGCTGGTGAAGTTGATGAAGCTGGAGAGGTTGATGAAGAATGCGCCCGCGTGAGCGCCGGATCAGGTTCGCACAACCTCGACGCCCCCTACCTGGCGCGCCAAAGATGTCGGGGGAAACTGTCCGCCACGAACACCTATGGGACCGGAGCCCCTTTTACGTTGCGGTAAGGGAGCGGAGGGAGCACGGAGAGCAGATCGAGGAACGCACGCGGGCAGTTTTACCCAGGTTCAGGCCGCGCGGACGCGTAAAACCCTACTCCTGCTTGGATTGTATTGAGTTCTTGAGCTAGGGAGCTTGAAAAGCTAGCTACACCAAGCGAAAGTGTTGTCTAGGTTTCGAACCCTTTCTACGTTGTGCATGGGCCTCCTTTTATAGCTCAAGGGGTCACCGACATGTGTCAACGTAGAGGAGGGTAAAAATGTAACTTTGGTGGTAGTTGTAACAGTGCAGGAACAGTGCATGAACAGTGGATGAACAGTGGTCTTCACCTAACCTTGACAGTGGGGGACAAGGGCATTAAATGCCCGTCACCATCGACCCCAAAAGTGTCCGTCCATGCTTCTCCGTCCGCCACGGCGGTAGCCTCGTCACCGTGGCGTGCCACCGTGTCCCCTAGGCTGCACAGCCATCCGCCACGCGTCCCTGGAAGGGCCCCAGGGCGATGCGTGGGCTAATGAGCTGGAGCGCGGGCACACAGCGCAGGCTTCCCCCGGCAAGCACCTTGCCGGGGTCTCGATCTTGCCGGGCCCGGAAGCTTGTCGCTCCCCGGGTCCCGCCGGGGCGCGTGATGCGCCACGACATGTCTTCTGAGATGCTGTTTTCTGGTCTTCCTGGCAAGCTCCTCTTGCCAGGGTCTCGTGTTAATATGGTAATCTTGAGCCTGGTACGGCCTTCCCGGCAAGCTCCACTTGCCGGGGTCTTGATCTTCTGTCTTGTATACTTTGTTTTTGAATGGCTTCATAGGGACCGAAAAGGGTTTCCGGCTAGCACGTGGTAAAACCCTGCCGCGGGAAGCTGCTACTGCCCATGCACAAGTTGGGGTACTAAGGTACCCCTATCTTAGTACACCGACAACTAGTGAAAGTATGAACCCTAGGCCTTGTCTCCTATCATTGCAACACCATTTATGCTCACGTTTACCTTTAGTTACCTTGTTGTTTTTATATTTTCAGTTTACAAAAACCTATATCTACCATCCATATTGCACTTGTATCACCATCTCTTCGCCGGACTAGTGCACCTATACAATTTACCATTGTATCGGGTGTGTTGGGGACACAAGAGACTCTTTTTTATTTGGTTGCAGGGTTGTTTGAGAGAGACCATCTTCATCCTACGCCTCCCACGGATTGATAAATCTTAGGTCATCCACTTGAGGGAAATTTGCTACTGTCCTACAAACCTCTGCACTTGGAGGCCCAACAACGTCTACAAGAAGAAGGTTGTGTGGTAGACATCAAGCTCTTTTCTGGCGCCGTTGCCGGGGAGGATAGTGCTTGAAGGTATATCTTTAGATCTTGCAATCAAATCTTTTAGTTTCTTGTTTTATCACTAGTAAAAAGAAAACTACAAAAAAATGGAATTAAGGTTACCTCATATGCTTCATCTTTTTAATATCGTTCGTGAAAATGATGGGAAGGAAAATTGTGCTCAAGTACTAGAAGAAGAATTACATAGAATGCTTGGCATAAAATATGTGCATGATGAGCATGATTGCAATGTTGTTAGCATGAATTCTTTGAATACCCATGATGCTAATGATATGCAAAGCCACAAGCTTGGGGAAGCTATGTTTGGTGAAGATGATATTTTTAGTCCCCCAAGTTTTGATGAGCAAATTTATTATGATGAAAGCATGCCTCCTATTTATGATGATTATATTGATGAAAGTGGATTTGGAGTGGTCATGACTTTATTTAGTGATGAATCCACTATTTCGAAAGAGGTTCCAATTGATTATGAGAACAAAGTTGCTATCTATGATGATTATTGTGATGACACGTATGCTATAAAGAATAATGATAACCATGAAACATGTCATCTTGATTTTAATTTTCAATTGGATTATGCTTCACATGATAGTTATTTTGTTGAGTTTGCTCCCACTACTATTGATGAGAATACATTTGCTTATGAGGAGAGTAGTAAAATTCCTATGCAAGTAGATTATGAAAAGAATGCTTTATGTGCTGGTTATATTGTTGAATTCATTCATGATGCTACTGAAAATTATTATGAGAGAGGATCATATGGTTCTACATATTGCAATAATATCAAGTTTCCTCTCTATGTGCTTAAAGTTTTGAAGCTATGCTTGTTTTCCCTTCCTATGCTAGTTGATTATCGTTCCCATAAGTTGTTTGAATACAAAATACCTATGCATAGGAAGTGGGTTAGACTTAAATGTGCTAGTCATATTCTTCATGATGCTCTCTTTATGTTTTAATTCTTATCTTTTATGCGAGCATCATTGAAATCATCATGCCTAGCTAGGGGCGTCAAACAATAGCGCTTGTTGGGAGGCAACCTAGCTTTATTTTTGTTTTTTTGTTTTTGCTTCTGTTTAGGAATAAATATTGCACCTATCTTCTGGTTAGATGTGGTTTCATGTTTTTTTAGTGTTTGTGCCAAGTAGAACCTTTGGGAAGATGTGTGTGAAGTTTACATGATCTTGCTGTGAAAAACAGAATCGTTAGCGCTCAGTAGAATGGTCGTCAGATTTTACTGGAGCGTGCTATTTAGTTGATTCTTTTTACAGATGATTAATAGACAAATTCCTCACATTTACCAATTTAGTTTGAATTTTTTGGAGTTACATAAGTATGCGAAACCTGCAGATTACTACAGACAGTTCTGTTTTTGACAGATTCTGTTTTTCGTGTGTTGTTTGCTTATTTCAATGCATCTATGAGTAATATTTGGAGGTATGAACCATAGAGAAGTTGGAATACAGTAGGTTTAACACCAATATAAACAAATAATGAATTCATTGCAGTACCTTTGAGTAGTGGTTTGCTTTCTTATACTAACGGAGCTCACGAGAATTTTTGTCTAAGTTTTGTGTTGTGAAGTTTTCAAGTTTTGAGTATTTCTTTGATGGACTATGGAACAAAGAGTAGCATAGGCCTAAGCTTGGGGATGCCCATGGCACCCCAAGTAAAATTCAAGGATAATCAAAAGCCTAAGCTTGGGGATGCCCCGGGAAGGCATCCCCTCTTTCGTCTTCATCCATCGGTAACTATGCTTGGAGCTATATTTTTATTCACCACATGATATGTGTTTTGCTTGGAGCGTCAATTTAGTTTATTTTGTTTTGCTTGCTGTTAGAATAGTATCCCAAGATCTAAAGTTCTTAAGTTTTAGAGAGTCTTCACATAGTTACATACTTATTCAACTACTCATTGTTCTTCACTTATATCTTTCGGAGTAGTTTGTTATTGCTCTAGTGCTTCACTTATATCTTTTAGAGCACGGCGGTGGTTTTATTTTGAAGAAATAGATGAACCCTCATGCTTCACTTATATCCTTTTGAGAGTCTATTAGAACAGCATGGTAATGGGCTTTGGCTATAAAACTAGTCTTCACATGATAGACATCCAATATCCATGTAGTAAAAACTTTCACACTAAGTGCATTGAATGATAGGAGAAGTTTGATGCTTGATAATTGTTTTGAGATATGAGGATAGTGATATTAGAGTCATGCTAGTGGAGTTATTATGAAATTGAGAAATACTTGTGTTAAGGTTAGTGATTCCCGTAGCATGCACGTATGGTGAACCGCTATGTGACGAACTTAGAGCATGAGGTATTTGTAAAGTGTCGACCTTTGTGTGGAGGTCGGGGGCGCGCGATGGTTAACTCCTACCAACCTCCCCACTAGTAGCATGCGTTGATTGCTTTGTTTTGATGACTCGTAGATTTTTGCAATAAGTATATGAGTTCTTATGACTAATGTTGAGTCCATGGATTATACGCACTCTCACCCTTCCACCATTGCTAGCCTCTCTTGTACCGCGCAATTTTCGCCGGTACCATAAACCCACTATATATCCTTCCTCAAAACAGCCACCATATCCTTCCTCAAAACAGCCACCATACCTACCTATCATGGTATTTCCATAGCCATTCCAAGATATATTGCCATGCAACTTTCCACCATTCCGTTCATATGACACGCTTCATATTGTCATATTGCCATGGATGATCATGTAGTTGACATCGTATTTGTGGCAAAGCCACCATGCATAATCTTTCATACATGTCACTCTTGATTCATTGCACATCCCGGTACACCGCCGGAGGCATTCATATAGAGTCATACTTTGTTGTTGTAGTATCGAGTTGTAATGAAAGTGTGATGATCATCATTATTAGAGCATTGTCCCATGGGAGGAAAGGCTAAATCTATAAAGCCCCTCCGCAAAAAAAAGGCCAAAGAAAAAAAAAGGCCCAAAAAAGGGGAAGAAAAAAAGAAAAAAAAAGAAAAAGGGACAATTGATACTATCTTTTTCCACACTTGTGCTTCAAAGTAGCACCATGTTCTTCATTGTAGAGAGTCTCATGTTTAGTCACTTTCATATACTAGTGGGAATTTTCATTATAGAACTTGGCTTGTATATTCCAACGATGGGCTTCCTCAAATGCCCTAGGTCTTCGTGAGCAAGCAAGTTGGATGCATACCCACTAGTTTCTTTTGTTGAGCTTTCATTCATATTTAGCTCTAGTCATTGTTCAAGAAATCTTCCGATTCAGTGATTTATCGTTTGATTTATCGCTACTCTTGGGGTGAGAGATAAGATTATGCCTTATCTTCATCATTTATCATTTGGGCCGATTTATCGCTATGACAAGCGATTTATCGGGAATCTATCGATAAATCGGGCCTATTCGAAGCACTATGTTTGCAAGAGCTGTGTTTATTTGTGTATTGTGGACCTTGTTACGCAATATGTAATGTTTTTCTATTTTGTTTGTCATTATATCAGGATTCAAAGGCTAGGATTCAAGGTAACACTTCTTTCCAATATTGTTTTGGTGTTGAATATAGCATATTTTAGTGTTGGGAACCCGGGATTTGAAAAAAAAAATGACCGATTAATAGTCGACCGATAAAATCGATTAATCGACCAATTTTCGATTAATCTCTAATCCCTAGGTGACCGAGAGGATAATGATAAGCGATATCCTCAACATTGGCTCTAGTGCATACGTTGCATGGCAATCCCTACTCACTCACATTGATATCTATTGATGGGCATCTCCATAGCCCGTTGATACACCTAGTCGATGTGAGACTATCTCCCTCTCTTTTTGTCTTCTCCACAACCACCTCTATTCCACCCATAGTGCTATGTCCATGGCTCACGCTCATGTATTGCGTGAAAGTTGAAAGGTTTGAAAAGATAGAGTATGAAAACAAGTGCTTGGCTGAAATCGGGGTTGTGCATGATATGAATATTTTGTGTGATAACCAGGGAGCATAGCCAACACTATACGATTTTGTAGGGATAACTTTCTTTAGCCACAGTATTTTGAGAAGACATGATTGCTTTGTTAGTATGCTTGAAGTATTGTTATTTCTTATGTCAGTCCAGACTTTTATCTTGAATCTTTTAGATCTGAACATTCATGCCACAATTAAGAGAATTACATTGAAAAACTATGTTGGTTAGCATTCCACATCAAAAATTCTGTTTTTATCATTTACCTACTCGAGGACGAGCAGGAATTAAGCTTGGGGATGCCGATACGTCTCCAACATATCTATAATTTTTTATTGTTCCATGCTATTATATTATCCTTCTAGGATGTTTTATGGGCTTTATTATACACTTTTATATTATTTTTGGGACTAACCTATTAACCCAGAGCCCAGTGCCAGTTTTTATTTTTCTCCTGTTTTAGGGTTTTATAGAAAAGGAATTTCAAACGGAGCCCAATTGACCTGAAAATCAACGGAGGCTGTTTTTGGACCTAAAGAAGCCCAGGAAGTGCCGGAGGGGGACGAGAGGACCCACGGACAGCCCGTAGCCCCCCTTTGCTTGGCCCCGACTCCAACACCTCATATGTACGCTGAAACCTCCAGAAAGAAACCTAGATCGGGAGTTCCGCCGCCGAAAGCCTCTATAGCCACCGAAAACCAATCTACACCCGTTCTCGCACCCTGCCGGAGGGGACATCCCTCTCCGGTGGCTATCTTCATCATCCCGGCGCTCTCCATGACGAGGAGGGAGTAGTCCACCCTCAGGGCTGAGGGTATGTATCAGTAGCTATGTGTTTGATCTCTCTCTCTCTCTCGTGTTCTTGAGACGGCATGATCATGATGTATCGCGAGCTTTGCTATTATAGTTGGATCTTATGATGCTTCTCCCCCTCTACTCTCTTGTAATGGATTGAGTTTTCCCTTTGAAGTTATCTTATCGGATTGAGTCTTTAAAGATTTGAGAACACTTGATGTATGTCTTGCACGCGTTTATCTGTGGTGACAATGGGATATCATGTGATCTACTTGATGTATGTTTTGGTGATCAACTTGTGGGTTCCGTGACCTTGGGAACCTATGCAAAGGGGTTGGCACATGTTTTCGTCTTGACTTTCCGGTAGAAACTTTGGGGCACTCTTTGAAGTTCTATGTGTTGGTTGAATAGATGTTTCTGAGATTGTGTGATGCATATCGTATAATCATGCCCACGGATACTTGAGGTGACAATGGAGTATCTAGGTGACATTAGGGTTTTGGCTGATTTGTGTCTTAAGGTGTTATTCTAGTACGAACACTATGATAGATTGAACGTTACTACGGACTATTGAATAGATCGATCAGAAAGAATAACTTTGAGGTGGTTTCATACCCTACCATAATCTCTTCGTTTGTTCTTCGCTATTAGTTACTTTGGAGTGACTCTTTGTTGCATGTTGATGGCTAGTAATATGATCAAATTATGTTATCCTTGTTGAGAGAACTTGCACTAGTGAAAGTATGAACTCTAGGCCTTGTCTCCTATCATTGCAACACCGTTTATGCTCACGCTTACCTTTAGTTACCTTGCTATTTTTATATTTTCAGTTTACAAAAAACTATATCTACCATCCATATTGCACTTGTATCACCATCTCTTCGCCCAACTAGTGCACCTATACAATTTACCATTGTATTGGGTGTGTTGGGGACACAAGAGACTCTTTGTTATTTGGTTGCAGGGTTATTTGAGAGAGACCATCTTCATCCTACGCCTCCCAAGGATTGATAAACCTTAGGTCATCCACTTGAGGGAAATTTGCTACTATCCTACAAACCTCTGCACTTGGAGGCCCAACAACATCTACAAGAAGAAGGTTGTGTAGTAGACATCAGTAACAACAATAAATGTAACGGTAGTGTTTTTGTAGTTTTTGTAACAGTAGCAGCGGAAAAGTAAATAAGCAACAAGCAATATGTGAAAAGCTCGTAGGCATTGGATCAGTGATGGAGAATTATGTCGTATGCAATTCCTCATGTAATAGTTATAACCTAGGGTGAGACAGAACTAGCTCCAGTTCATCAATGTAATGTAGGCATGTATTCCGAATATAGTCATACGTGCTTATGGAAAAGAACTTGCATGACATCTTTTGTCCTACCCTCCCGTGGCAGCGGGGTCCTAGTGGAAACTAAGGGATATTAAGGCCTCCTTTTAATAGAGTACCAGACCAAAGCATTAACACATAGTGAATACATGAACTCCTCAAACTACGGTCATCACCGGGAGTGGTCCCGATTGTTGTCACTTCGGGGTTGCCGGATCATAACACATAGTAGGTGACTATTGACTTGCAAGATAGGATCAAGAACACACATATATTCATGAAAACATAATAGGTTTAGATCTGAAATCATGGCACTCGGGCCCTAGTGACAAGCATTAAGTATGGCAAAGTCATAGCAACATCAATCTTAGAACATAGTTGATACTAGGGATCAAACCCTAACAAAACTAACTCGATTACATGGTAAATCTCATCCAACCCATCACCGTCCAGCAAGCCTATGATGGGATTTCTCACGCACGCGGTGAGCATCATGGAATTGGTGATGAAGGAAGGTTGATGATGATGATGGCAACGATCTCCCCTCTCCGGAGCCCCGAACGGACTCCAGATCAGCCCTCCTGAGAGAGATTAGGGCTTGGCGGCGGCTCCGTAGCGTAAAACGTGATAATTCTTCCTCTCTGATTTTTTCTTCCCGAAAGTGATATATGGAGTCCGGGGGTACGTCAGTGGAGCAACAGGGGGCCCACGAGGCAGGGGGCGCGCCCAGGGGGAGGGGGCGCGCCCCCACCCTCGTGGACAGGGTGTGGGCCCCCTGGCTTGGTTCTTTCCGCAGATATTTTTTATATATTCCAAAATAATTCTCCTTTGAATTTCAGGTCATTCCGAGAACTTTTATTTCTGCACAAAAATAACACCATGGCAGTTCTGCTGAAAACAGCGTCAGTCTTGGTTAGTTCCATTCAAATCATGCAAGTTAGAGTCCAAAACAAGGGCAAAAGTGTTTGGAAAAGTAGATACGTTGGAGACGTATCAGCATGCAATGCTCTAGATGGCTCAATTGGATGTTCCCTATTGCTATTGGCTTGTTTCAGTCAAAGACAGAGGTTTCATGGACATGGTTCATGATGGAGTTGAAAAGAGGCATAGGTCCTGTGTCACCTTTGGCATTCCACACACATGCATGTAAAGAGCTAGAAATTGCAGTCAAGAATGTGTTTCCCCATGCTGAGCAAAGGGAGTGCTTCGGCCATATGTGGATGAATTTGATCAAAAAATCAGCGGGGTAGAGTTCGAGCACATGTGGCCAGCGGCAATATCTTTCACTAGTGAGACACCTTCATATCATCTTGGTAAGACGATGGCAGCATGCAATGAGCTTGTTCCATGGATGAACACCTACCATTCTCTTTTATGGTACATGTTAGGATTTAGCACTCCCATAAAGTGTGATTATATGAACAACAACTTGGCAGAGAGTTTTAACAACAAGGTGAAGTAGTTTATAAACTTGCCTATGCATGACATGGTTGACCATATAAGGATCATGATCATGCATTTGTGGGAACTGAGAAGAAGGATTGGTGATTGTCTGGAAGGGGATAAGATTCTTGTAGTGATACAACAGGTGGTCAACAGGAGTAGGAATGTTACACATTTTTCTGTTGAAAAATCTAGAGTGTGGGGTGCTGAAGTTAGAGATACAAATTCTGGGAGGCGGCATGTTGTTAACACTGAAATGCATAACCACACTTGCCTAGAGTAGGAACACACTGGGAAACCATGTGAGCATGCCATGCTTTTTGTGGCCTCCCGCACGAATATAAACATGCACCGATATTTCCATGAATATTACTCAGTGGCAAGATTCAAGGCTGCATATGCAGCTCCAATTCTAGCACTTACATATCAGTCTCAGTGGCCTGAAGTGGAAATCAAATTTTCTATGTGTCCTCCCTTAACAAAAAGAATGGTTGGCATGCCTAAGGATAGTGCATTCAAGGCATTGTTTGAGGAAGGTGAGAGTAGTAAGAAGGGAGAGAATGATCCAAAGCCTAAAAGTTCCCATAAAGGTAATAAGAATAGATGCAAGTTGTGCGAGGAACTTGGGCACCGAAAAGTTCTCCAAAATGTTGTTACACTCCTGAAAGGCCAAAGTATGATCATGTTTGTGATGTTTTTTGATTTAGCTATTTCTTAATTACTAACCAAATGACATGCTTTATTTGTCAGGAGGAAGTGTGTAGGCCAGCCCCTGGTTGCTGAAACATTGCAAACTGAAAATAGTCAAGTGAAGGAAAGCAAGATCATTAGTGAGCTTTGTGTTGTGAAATCAAGAGCAAGCTGTCGTGAGAAGAAGTGAAGACTATTCATTTATAAGTCTCATTTTGTGCGATGTAATGCTACTTGTATTTTGATGTGTGATGTACTTTTAAAACTATGCGCCATGTTCCAAATTTGATCCAGATTTCAATTTTGAACTGACTTTCAAATTTGAGGCACATTACAAATTTGTACTTTGATGTGTATTGATGTTCCAGTGCATTATCAACTTCTATGCACGTTAGGTGATCAATCCGAGCACTTTTGTGAAGTAAAACACACATATTCATGAAAAATGAACTCCAAATGAGCTCCAAAGCTAGGGTAAACAAGCATGTTTCTAAGTTTTTTTTGAACTTCTCCAAATGAGCTAAAAAAACTTAACATCTAGTGCATAAATATAGGGCCCATGTGCAATATCGGATCGTTTGGACAAACTATGTCATGGTTAACCCTAAACCCTAGCCCATTCCCCTTGAAAACCATACAACCTTGTCCGTGATAGCTAAGCTATGTGAAGGGGATTTCATGAAAATATCCATAGTCATAATTTCTTATTTATTCTAGAAACTTAGTAACATAAAACTTAGAAACTTAGTCATAATTTTTTATTTCTTATTTTTTTTTGTTTGTTTCACCCACAACAAAACAAAACAAAAAGGGAAAAAAATCTACTTAGTGAAGAAAGCAAACAAGCACACACGAAAATATCAACCCCACGTTGTTGCTCCCCGGCAACGGTGCCAGAAAAGAGCTTGATAATCCCCAAGTGCAAAGAATCATCGCAGCAATTTCCAAAGGTGGAAGTTATAAGTATGGAGTGTCGAACCCACAAGGAGCTAAACGTAATATAAATATTCTCTCAAGTCCTATCTGCCACAGATACGACTCTACCTACACCAAACGTTTGCTTCCATCTAGAAACGGGAAATAAAACTACGTTGTGGGTATGAAGAGGATAACTTTGCATAATATCTAAGAACTAAAATATAAAAATAGGTGTTGTTATCATAGAGTTAGAATATATTACTATATATTATAATTAGCAAGTGTGGAATAATGATGGATCGGTGTGCGGAATTGTCCTAGGCAATTGTTAACAAGATCGGTAGTCATCATTGCAATTTCATATGAGGGAGAGGCATAAGCTAACATACTTTCTCTTCTTGGATCATATGAACTTATGATTGGAACTCTAGCAAGTATCCGCAACTACTAAAGATCATTAAGGTAAAACCCAACCATAGCATTAAAGTACCAAGTCCCCTTTATCCCATATATATGCAACAACCCCCTTACTCGGGTTTAAGCTTCTGTCACTCTAGCAACCCACTATAAGCGAATCATGAACGTATTGCAACACCCGACAACGGGAATCCTTCACGTGTGCGCGGCATGGAAGGCACCATAGGACAGCACCAAACTAAAACATACAATTCAAACCAATCTAGATCATCAATCAACTCAAAAGAGAAAGGAAATCTACTCAAAACATTATAGGATGGCAACACATCATTGGATCATAATATGTGGCATAAAGCACCATGTTCAAGTAGGGGATTACAGCGGGGTGCGGGAGAGTGGACCGCGTAAAAGAGATGAGGATGGTGATGATGATGGTGATGTTGATGAAGATGATCACCGCGGCGATGGTTTCACTGATGACACTCCGGCGCCACCGAGAGAGAAGGGGAGAGGTTCTCCCTCTTGTGCTTCCTCCTCCATGGCCTCCCCTAGATGGGGAGAGGTTCTCCCTCTGGTCCTTGGCCTCCATGACGATGATAGCCGCCTCCGGGATCCTCCTCCATGGCCTCCAGTGATGATGGTCCCCTCCGGCAGGGTGCCAGAGAGGGCCTAGATTGGTTTTTCGTGGCTATAGAGGCTTACGACGGTAGAACTCCCGATCTAGGTTTATTTTCAGAGGTTTCACTATTTATAGGAATTTTTGGTGCTGGGGATAAGTCAGGGGGACCCACGAGGCGATGACAAGGTAGGAGGGCGTGCCCTAGGTGGGCGCCCCCCACCCTTGTGGTGGCCTCGTGGCTCTTCTGGTCCATCTCCGGCGCTCTGTGGGCTTCTTTTGGTCCATAAAAAATCACCGTAAATTTTCTGGTCGATTGGACTCCGTTTGATATTCCTTTTCTGTGAAACTCAAAAACAAGGAAAAAACAGAAACTTTCACTGGGCTCTGGGTTAATAGGTTAGTCCCAAAAATCATATAAAATAGCATATAAATGCATATAAAACATCCAAGATGGATAATATAATAGCATGAATACTTCATAAACTATAGATACATTGGAGACGTATCAGCATCCCCAAGCTTAATTCCTGCTCATCCTCGAGTAGGTAAATGATAAAAGAAATAATTTATGAAGTGTGCATGCTAGCAAGTGCACAAGATTGATCAATGATAATTCCAATTACTTTTTCTAGCATCATTATATATCATAACAGTAGTTCATCTCATAAAACTTCTCATGATCAAGTAGCAAGCTATTCACATGTTAAAGCATAGATCATAAACTTTCTTTAAGACTAACAAACTAGGTTCTCAGTCATCAAACAATTGCAATTCATCTTATTTTCAGGAAGGGTCTATGTAAGAGCTTTGATTCAGCAAATCCCACATACTCAACTATCATATAGTCTACCATGATTGCTACCACTCAAAGCATATTTTTAGAACAAATAGCATTCATTGAACACTGAGAAAGATAGGAGCTTAATGTTTCACCTCCCAACTAATTTATCATATAGATAATTGTCAACAATAATAATTCATGATCAAATATATTTGAATGGCCATATATGCTTAGGTCTTTCCCCACCACATGATGCTTGCGAACTAAAGAGTGGGTTGGAATGAGAAGGAATACTACTGACTCTTGCATAAAAGTAAATAGATAGGCCCTTTGCAGAGGGATGCAGGGATTTGCAGAGGTGCTAGAGCTCGAGTTTTTAAATCATAAATGAATATAATTTTGAGTGGTATGCTTTCGTTGTCAACGCTACGACCAAGAGTTCTCAATATCTTCCATGCTACATACATTATAGGCGGTTCCCAAACAAAATGGTAGAGTTTTACTCCCCTCCACAATCAAACACACTCCACGGCTTATCCGAAACAACGGGTGCCATCCAAACCAACAACTTTCCTGGGGTAGTTTTGTATAATTATTTGCGATTTTCTTTTCGGTCTTTTGATCATAGGACTGGGCATCCCGATTACCAGCCATTTTCTCATGAATGACAAGCAGAGTCCACTCATCGTGAGAATAACCCACCTAGCATGGAATATAAAGACACCCCCCAGTCGCCACATGAGCGATTTAGGCATACAAAACAAAATTTTATTTGAAGGTTTTGAGTTTGGCACATGCAAATATACTTGGAACGGCGGGTAAATACCGCATATAGGTAGGTATGGTGGACTCATATGGAAGAACTTTAGGTTTATGGAAGTTTGATGCACAAGCAATATTCCCGCTTAGTATAGAAATTTTGGCTAGCAAAAGATTCTACAAAGCAAGCGCCACATGTTGGAGGATCCATAACTATATAACTTCTATGCAAATATACCCAAGCATAACTCATTATGTTGTCTTCCTTGTCCTACTTCAACTAATTTTCTCAAGTTTGGAAATAATTAATGGGGCTCACAATCATAGAAGATGTCCACGATAGTATATTTATATGTGAAATCTCTCTTCCTTCAATATTCTTTCATGAATTGTTCAAGTGACCAATACTATGTTTGCTAACTTTCAATAAATTCACCACCTATACTTATTATATGTGAAGTCATTACTCCCCAAGGTATAAGCATATGAAGCATATATAATTTCATATTTATGATATTCAATGCATTCAACCATTTACTCATAGGATATAAGTGAAGCACGTGAGTAAATAACAAACTACTCCAAAAAAATAAGTGAAGATCAATGAGTAGTCGAATAATTATGTAGCCATGGGAGGACTCTCTCTCTCTCATTCAAGATTTCAGATCCAATGATTTTATTAAAACATCAAGTAAAATGAAAATACGCTCTAAGCCAAACACATGTCATGTGACGAATAAAAATATAGCTCCGAGTAAGGTATACCGATGGTTTTGAAGACGAAAGAGGGGATGCCTTCCGGGGCATCCCCAAGCTTAGGCGCTTGAATCTTCCTTGAATATTACCTTGGGGTGCCTTGGGAATCCCCAAGCTTAGGGTATTTCTACTACTTATTCTTTGCATATAGACATCTCACTCAAAACTTCAGTCACACAAAACTTAACGGAACTTCGTGAGATGGGTTTGTATGATAAACAACAAATCATTCACTTGGGTAATGTCAAAGACAAGATTCATAATTGTTCTCACACAATACCTACTGTAGATTATTATCCACAATTTATATCACTTAATATAAGCTATGGAAACACTAAAACAAGCAAATTATGCATTGAAAACAGAATCTGTCAAAAACATAACAGTCTGTAATGATCTGGACAACCACCATAATTCTGCAACTTTAAAAGTTCTGAAAAATTAGGACAACATAGGCAATTTGTATATCAATCATGTGTAAAAATTTCAGTTAATTATCACGTTCCAGTGATTTATTGAATTTTCTGCACTGGACGCAAAACTTTCTGTTTTTGCACAGAATATCAACCACACTGTCCCAAAGGCTTTACTTTGCACTTTATTTAAACAAAAGCTATAAAAATGATTACTACAGTAGCTTAATCATGTGGGCACACAAAAACAGTAGGTATAAATATTGTGTTGTCTCCCAACAAGAGCTTTTTTAGCGCCTTTTTAGCTAGTCAATGATAGTCTTGTTCCTACTCCAAAAGATATAAGTGAAGTTCATGGAGAATTCTAATTAATATAGATTTACCAACATCAAGCTCAAAATATATAAGTGAAGCACATGAAGCATTCTATAAAGCCATACTCAAAAGATTTAAGTGAAGCACAAAGAGCATTCTATAAAGTCATACTCAAAAGATTTAAGTGAAGCACAAAGAACATTCTATAAATCTATGAAGGAGTATCTCATACTAGCATGGTGCATAAAGGAAAAGAAAGGAAAAATAAGTCAAAAGACACATATCATGTGAACAAAACAAAAACCGAGGTATACCGATAATTATTGAGGAATAAAGATGGGATGCCAACCGGGGCATCCCCAAGCTTAGATGCTTGAGTATCCTTGAAATATTTACTTGGGGTGCCTTGGGCATCCCCAAGCTTGAACTCCTGTCGCTCCGTATTCTTATTATATCGATATCGCCTCGATCTTCGAATGCTTCATCAACACAAAACTTAACAAAAAAAACTTGTGAGATCCGTTAGTATAATAAAGCAAATCACTACCTTTAGGTGAAGGAAATATGCCCTAGAGGCAATAATAAAGTTGTTATTTATGTTTCCTTATATATCATGATAAATTTCTTTTATTCATGCTAGAATTGTATTTACCAGAAACTTGATACATGTGTGAATACATAGACAAAACATAGTGTCCCTAGTATGCCTCTACTTTGCTAGCTCATTAATCAAAGATGGTTGTGTTTCCTAACCATAGACATGTGTTGTCATTTGATCAACGGGATCACATAATTAGGAGAATGATGTGATGGACAAGACCCATCCGTTAGCTTAGCACAATGATCGTTTAGTTTTATTGCTATTGCTTTCTTCGTGACTTATACATGTTCCTTTGACTATGAGATTATGCAACTCCCGAATACTGGAGGAACACCTTGTGTGCTATCAAACGTTACAACGTAACTGGGTGATTATAAAGATGCTCTACGGGTATTTCTAAAAGTGTTTGTGGTGTTGTCATAGATCAAGATTAGGATTTGTCACTCCGAGTGTCGGAGAGGTATCTCTGGGCCCTCTCGGTAATACACATCATAATAAGCCTTACAAGCAAATGAATAATGAGTTAGTCATGAGATAATGTACTACAGAATGAGTAAAGAGATTTGTTGGTAACGAGATTGAACTAGGTATGATGATACCGATGATCGAATCTCGGGCAAGTAACATACCGATGACAAAGGGAACAACGTATGTTGTTATGCGGTTTGACCGATAAAGATCTTCGTAGAACTTGTAGGAGCCAATATGAGCATCCAGGTTCCGTTATTGGTTATTGACTATAGATGTGTCTCGGTCATGTCTACATAGTTCTCGAACCCGTAGGGTCCGCACGCTTAACGTTTGATGATGATTGGTATTATGAGTTTATGTGATTTAATGTACCGAAGGTTGTTCTAAGTCCCGAATGAGATCACGGACATGACGAGGAGTCTCGAAATGGTTGAGACATAAAGATTCATATATTGGAAGGTTATATTCGGACACCGGAATGGTTCGGGTCGTATCGGATAAATTACGGAGTACTCGGGGTTACCGGAACCCCCTCATACGTCTCCAACGTATCTATAATTTTTTATTGTTCCATGCTATTATTTATGTGTAATGCCCAGGATGGGACTATATCTCCTACATGTCGAGGCACGACTTAAAGATATAAGCCCATGCTGGAATGATCGCAAGTTTGGTACCTCTGCACAACTCATGTAAAAATGGGGGATGGAAAACTGAAAAGATAGTTGGCTTACACTCTCCACGTCACACAAATTCATTACATGTTCAAGCATCATTCAAATAGAACATCACAGCCCATCTAAGGGTAAAATCCAAATGTCAAGATACCAAACGTAACATTAAACCACAGGTCTAGATCGAATCCTAGTAGAAGAACCACTACTGATCGGACGGATAGTTCACGTAGTAACGGCTACGCTCCTCGTCGTACTCCCAGTCTAGCTCAGTGCCATCACCAGTGTAACTCACCATCGTACCTGCATTTGGTGTGTTGAAGTAACTGTGAGCCACAGAGGACTCAGCAATCCCGTTCCCGGGTAACATGACTATTTAAGCCTTGGGTGTGGAACAAGGCTGAAGAAAGAATAAGAATAAGTGGTTGCAGCAGCACTAGCACTAGCGTACGCAAAAGAGAGCGAGAAGAGAAGGTGCCTCGGTCGAGAGATGATCACTAAGTGATCCTAAACTAATCAAGTCAAACATAACCCCACCGTGTTCATCTCCCGAAACCCCTTTCGGAAAATGACAGTCACGGTACTCACGCTGGTAGTGTATTGGAACATGGTGTCAAGTTTTCTACAACTGGATATTAACAAGCTCCCATCTGGCACATAACCGCGGGCACGGCTTTCGAAAGTTCAAACCCTGCAGGGGTGTTCCAACTTGGCCCATGACAAGCCCACGATCCGCGGAGTCGCAACTCCAAAGGTGGGAAGACCCGAGTATTCTCGGAATCCCTTGCTCAAGATACTCCGAACTCCAGCAAATCCTCCCGGCGTGCCGACACCCTGACAATAGCCGCGCGTATCTAGTCTCAGGCCACGTCCGGATGGGCGAAGCTACGGGTTTATATCAATCCTCGAGTTTCCTCGTGGTGACCCCGCAGGCTCCCCGTTTCGGACCAACACTCATCTGGAGCACTGGCCCGGGGTTGTTGATTAAGAACTCGGGTTTGCAAGACCCTATGCAAGTTTTATTAGTTATTAGGCGAATAGTACCAATGTTGGGACTTGCTGGAAAAGACTTAGCACTTAGCGGTTTATCGAGGGGGCCCCATATCCCCAACCGTGTGAGGAACGCATAATCAAGGAACATAACATCGGTTTATACGGTTCCTAGCGGCATGAGTGGAACAAATCACCAAGCAAAAGGCTTAGCCTTCCACCCATTACCAATATATAGATGATTTCATTTAGTAATTAATATAGTGTGATATCCCAACAAGCTTCAACAAGAAGCAAGAATCTTCAATCTTCACCTGCAACTAACAATGCTATAAGAGGGGCTGAGCGAAGCCTACGTATAACCAATCAATGGTTTGCATAGGTAGGGTGGTTAAACAGGTTCATGGTTACAATAGGAGGCTGACAGGAAAAACATGGGCATCGAGGCAAAACAATAGAGCGATACTCTAGTAATAGGCAAAGATAGTAATGTTATCGGGGTTCGGTCATCTTGCCTGAAGAGTTGTCGATGGGATCGTAAGAAAGCTCCTCGTTCTCAACCTCGATAGTAACCTCGTTCTCGTACTCGTACTCAGCTTCCGGCTCTACTCAACACAAACACACAAGGCACGAAATCAACAAGATGCAATGCGCACGCAAAATATGCTGGATGCATGACTGATGCACTATGGGAGCACACGGAGCATGACAAAATGCGATCAAGCAAAATGCTTCAAAACATGATAACAATAGGATATTATGAATCTACATGAAAAATCACACAAGTTTCATATAGGACTTGCTCAAATCGGAGCTACGGGCTAAAAGTTACACACAAAACAATAAACATGCGAAAGCTGAAAATTACAGCCACATAGCAACTTCGGAGCAAGAAATAATTAAGCTACAGCACTCAAACATCATGGCAAAGAGTATGGACATAAACTAGACATATCCTACAGCAAATAAGTCCATTGGAGCATCCCCAAAGGAGCCATGGATCAATAGCAACAAGCTATGACATATTGAACTTGACAACAAAATCCTGACAGCAGTATTTTTTTCCAACTTGGGAGCAAAAATTTAATATGCTACAGCCACTCAAATAAGCATGTGAGAGCATGAATGGATAGCCAACAATATATACTGCAAGGAATCATCAAGAGTCACCCCAAAACTATCATGGATTGGCCTAGAACAACACGCAAACATGGCATCTGGAAATTACAGATCCAGACTTAGTGAAATTTCACTAAGTGTTAAAACAGCAGTTTCATCATGGCATCTTCGAGAGCAAGTTTAAGTCACCTCGAAGCTAAACATGGCAAGTGGTAAGCACCATAGCAAAGTACACATGATGGTGAATTCAAAACTCATAAGCATGCATCATGGGGACAAACACAACGATAGCAATGAGCTCCTCTACGAGGCATGTCGTAACAAGTTTAACAACTTAACAGCCACATAGCACTTTGCAACGGAGATAAACATGGCAAGATTAAATCTATCATGCAATTCTAAGCAATCATCATGTAGAGCATGACAAGACGAACACGTGGACATATCATTTGCATCATTTGGATAAACATGCAAAAAGTTATCACCTTGCAAAGATGGCATGAAAACATCAACTAACAGTAGTTTATAACAATATGCACTCTTGCAACAGATTTTTAAGCATCTAGATGATCTCAAACATGCAAGGCATAATGGAACCAAATGTAGTACAAGACTCCACGAACATTTGACATATCATTCACTCAAATCGGAGCAACGCACAAAAAGTTATCCAAGTTGCAAAACAGCACCAGAAACTGAAAAATCTACAGACTTAGAGAAAAAGAGGCAACCTCCAGATCTGGTCAAAGTCAACCGGGCGGCGGGTCAACGGGCGCGGACCGGATCGGATCCGCGGGCGAAGCGGGTCGGGCGGCTTGAGCGGATCGGGCGCGGTGGACTCGGGCTAACGGGCGAAGCGGGCTGGCGGATCCGGGCGCTAACGGGCCCGGCCCGTTAGGTCTCGGTGCAGGCGTTGGCAGCCCGAT
Organism: Secale cereale; assembly: GCA_902687465.1. NCBI lineage: Eukaryota > Viridiplantae > Streptophyta > Magnoliopsida > Poales > Poaceae > Secale > Secale cereale. The sequence continues at coordinate 867,789,986 of LR738710.1, forward strand.
CCGATCGAGGGGCTCCTCCCTCGAGGACTCGAGCGGCGGCGGCGGTCTCTTCGACGCGGCCCCGGGTCGGCGGGAGGGAGGCGGGGCCGGCGGCCTGAGTTCCCCGGCCGGGAGGCTGGTGGCCGGCAGGGACCGGAGCGGCGGGAGGCGGAGGATGGCCGGAGGGGCGGCGATGTAGGGACCCGGCGGCGGTGGCGCGGCGCACTGGCGGGAGGTCGCGGCGGCGGCGGGAGGTCCGGCCCCGAGCGGCAGCGGCGAGGGGATGCCGGGGCGGCGGCGGTGAGGCAAGGGTGGCGGTGGTAGTTGGAGAGGGAGGCGCGGCGAGCTCCGGCCGATGAGGTGGCGGCGCCGGCCGGCGGCGAGAAGCTCCGGCGAGGGCAGCTCCGGCGGCGGCGGGGATTCCGGAGGGGGCCCGATCTGGAGGAAGAAGAAGAAGAGGTAGGAGGAGATGGTGGACTAGGGTTTTTATTTAGGGCAAAAATTGAGGAAGGTGGACAAATATATAGGCACAAGGAGCTAGGGTTGTCCAAATGAGGTGTGGTTTTCGGCCACGCGATCAGAATTGGATGGCCTAGATGAAGGGAGGGGTTTGGGTTGGTTTGGTGAGCTGTTGGAGGGGTGTCTTGGGCCTCAAAGTGGAGGTACTTTCTGCCCACGAGAATAACTGTTGGAGCACCAAACGAACTCCAAACGCGACGAGATTTGACAGGCGGGTTACACACCAAAATAACAACACACGACAAGTCTCGCGCCAAAACGGTAACGTTACACGGCCAAACACCAAAGTAGGCCTCGGGGGTGCCACGAACACGTGAGGGAGCTCCGGAACGCGAAACGGACAACGGGAAGGAACGCGTGGAACCGGATGCAAACGACAACACAAATGCAATGCGATGCACATGACTACATGATATGAATGAATGAACACACGCACACGACAAAAGAACGAAAACCCGAAAAGACAAAGAACCCGGAATGGAATTGATGAAGCCAGAGATATTATATATTGCCCAAAAGGGAAAGTATTACATCTGGGGCATTACAAACTCTCCTCCACTATAAAAAGATCTCGTCCCGAGATCTAGGACTAGAAAAAGGAGGGGTACTCGGAACGAAGATGATCTTCTCGTTCCCACGTAGCTTCTCGGTCGGTATGGTGTGACCATTTGACTTTCAAGAATTTGATGGACTTGTTGCGGGTCTTGCGCTCGGTCTCTTCGAGAATAGCAACTGGATGCTCTCGGTAAGACAAGTCTTGTTGAAGATCAATCTCTTCAAACGGAATCATGCGTTCAGGAGTCTTGAAGCATTTGCGGAGTTGAGACACATGAAACACATCATGAACATTGGCGAAGTTGGAAGGGAACTCAAGTTGATAGGCTAGATCGCCTCTTTTGCCAAGGATCTTGAAAGGCCCGACGTATCTAGGAGCAAGCTTTCCTTTGATACCGAATCTTTGGGTTCCTTTCATCGGAGAAACACGGAGATAGACATGATCACCAATGTTGAAGGCCAAATCACGATGCTTGCCGTCATAGTAGCTCTTCTGACGTGACTGAGCGGCCTTGAGATTCTCACGTATGACTTTGCACATTTCTTCGGCTTCTGAGATCAAGTCATTGCCAAGAAGTTGACGTTCACCTGTCTCGGACCAGTTGAGAGGGGTACGGCACTTTCTGCCATAGAGGATTTCAAACGGCGCTTTGCCTGCACTTGCTTGGAAGCTGTTGTTGTAAGAGAACTCGGCAAATGGAAGGCAATCTTCCCATTTCATGCCAAAAGATATGACACAGGCTCTGAGCATGTCTTCTACGATCTGATTCACTCGCTCGACTTGACCACTAGTCTGAGGGTGAAAAGCAGTGCTGAACCTGATCTTAGTGCCCATGGCGGACTGAAAGGAGTCCCAGAACTTTGAAGTGAACAAACTTCCACGGTCTGAGGAGATAACTTGAGGAATGCCATGTAAGGACACAATTCTGGAAGTGTACAATTCTGCCAGTTGAGCTGCATTGATTGATTCTTTGACTGGAAGGAAGTGAGCGACTTTGGTAAGCTTGTCAATCACCACGAAGATAGAATCATTCCCTCTCTTGGACTTAGGAAAGCAAGTGACGAAATCCATTTCAATGTGGTCGAATTTCCACTCGGGAATAGGAAGAGGTTGGAGAAGACCGGCTGGACGTTGATGCTCTGCCTTCACTCTTCTGCAGACATCACATTCATTCACGAATTGGGCAATCTCCCTTTTCATGCGTGTCCACCAGTAAGATTGCTTGAG
>LR738710.1:867799862-867841232 GCA_902687465.1 Secale cereale
CTGAACGCGGAGGTGCCGTACGTTCGGTACTAGATCGGGACGGATCGTGAAGGTGCACGACTACATCAACCGCGTTGATAAACGCTTCCGCTTTCGGTCTACGAGGGTACGTAGACACACTCTCCCCTCTCGTTGCTATGCATCTAGTAGATAGATCTTGCGTGATCGTAGGAAAATTTTGAAAATACTACGTTCCCCAACAAAAACATCATCAGTCTGGTTTAGTTTCATTCAAATCATGCAAATTAGAGTCCAAAAAAATAGCAAAAGTGTTTGGAAAAGTAGATACGACGAAGATTATCAACCCCTGATCAAAAATTCATCCAATTAACCAGTTAACTTACCGATTAATCCCAACTCGTATGGTCACCGAGTAGCTGATAAACCGATAAATCATCCAATTAATTGATTAAATGGTTGATTAATTTGCCGATTAGCCTATTAATCCCCTACTCGTCACCCAACCGAGCAGCTACCAGTTAACGATTTCCTAAAAATGGTATCAACTACCCAAGCTTAACTCATTGCTTGTCCTCATGCAATTCATTTGACATACTAAAAGTAATAAAGAAAAACTTTTACGAACTATTTTGTTCTTGTATCCGTAAATAAGCTTAAATAGTACCCACGTTTTCAGCAAAGATCATGACTAACCATGCAAATGATAACTCTTAGAAATTATATTCACTCATAACAATGGTATAATCAACTAGCGAGCAATAATAACATATCTCAACTGCCATCACTTTGTCAAAACGATCATGATGTAATATGAAAAACATGGTATCTCGCTAGCCCTTTCTGAGATCGCAAAACATAAATGCAGAGCACTCCAAAGTTCAAGCAACGACCAAACATTATAATTCATGGTAGAAGAGATCTAGTCATGCTAACACCCAACATTAACTATACTCAATGCATAAGAATGACAATAGTGCTCTTAGGATTGGTGCTTTAATTGAGAAGGTGATGACTTAAAAATAAAAGTAAATAACATGAAAGTAAATGGATAGGTCCTTCACAGAGGGAATTAGGGATTTGCAGAGGTGCGAGAGCCTAAAGCTTAAATCAGAGATAAATATAATTTTGAGAGGCATGCCTTTCCTGTCAAAATTATGACCGAGATTTTTCAATATCTTCCAAGCTAAACACATTAGATTTAGTAGGGAGGTACTATTTAAGTGTCATCCCCTATGCCTCAGCCATATGCTCTATTATGTATGCCATGTTGTGTACCAGACCTGATGTGAACCTTGCCATAAGTTTGGTAGGGAGGTACCAAAGTGATCCCGAAATGGAACATTGGACAGCGGTCAAGAATATCATGAAGTACACGAAAAGTACTAAGGATATGTTTCTTGTTTATGGAGGTGACGAAGAGCTCGTCGTAAAGGGTTACGTCGATGCTAGCTTCGACGCAGATCCGGATGACTCCAAGTCACAAACCGAATACATGTATATTTTGAATGGTGGCGCAGTCAGCAGGTGCAGTTGCAAGCAAAGAGTCGGGGCGACATCTACATGTGAAGCGGAGTACATAGCTGCTTCGGAAGCAGCGCAGGAAGGAGTCTGGATGAAGGAGTTCATCACCGACCTAGGAGTAATTTTCCCAATGCGTCGGGCCCGATGACGCTCTTCTGTGACAACACTAGAGCTATTGCCATTGCCAAGGAGCCCAGGTTTCACAATAAGACCAAGCATAGCAAGCGCCGCATCAACTCCATTCATGGTTATATTCAAGATGGAGACATATATATTTGTAAAGTACATACGGATCTGAATGGCGCAGATTCGTTGACTAAATTATTAACTCTAGTGCAAGTGGGAGACTGTTGGAAATATGCCCTAGAGGCAATAATAAAATGGTTATTATTATATTTCCTTGTTCATGATAATTTTCTATTGTTCATGCTATAATTGTATTAACCGGAACCGTAATACATGTGTGAATACATAGACCACAACATGTCCCTAGTGAGCCTCTAGTTGACTAGCCCGTTGATCAACAGATGGTTATGGTTTCCTGTCCATGGACATTGGATGTCGTTGATAACGGGATCACGTCATTATGAGAATGATGTGATGGACAAGACCCAATCGAGCACAACACAAGATCGAGTAGTTCGTTTGCTAGAGCTTTTCTAATGTCAAGTATCATTTCCTTATACCATGAGATTGTGCAACTCCCGGACATCGTAGGAATGCTTTGGGTGTATCAAACGTCACAACTTAACTGGGTGACTATAAAGGTGCACTACAGGTATCTCCAAAAGTGTCTGTTGGGTTGGCACGAATCGAGACTGGGATTTGTCACTCCGTATGACGGAGAGGTATCTCTAGGCCCACTCGGTAATGCATCATCATAATGAGCTCAATGTTAGTAAGGAGTTAGTCACGGGATCATGTGTTACGGAACGAGTAAATACACTTGCCGATAAAGAGATTGAACAAGGTATAGGGATACCGACGATCAAATCTCGGGCAAGTAACATACCGATGGACAAAGGGAATTGTATACGGGATTGATTGAATCCCCGACATCGTGGTTCATCCGATGAGACCATCGTGGAACATGTGGGAGCCAATATGGGTATCCAGATCCCGCTATTGGTTATTGGCCGGAGAGGTGTCTCGGTCATGACTGCATGATTCCCGAACTCGTAGGGTCTACACACTTAAGGTTCGGTGACGCTAGATTTGTAATGGGAATTGTATGTGGTTACCGAAGGTTGTTCGGAGTCCCGGATGAGATCCTGGACGTGACGAGGAACTCCGGAATGGTCCGGAGGTGAAGATCGATATATTGGACGAAGGGTATTGGAATCCGGAATTGTTCCGGGGGTGTCGGGTGACGACCAGAGTGATCGAAAGGGGTTTCGGAGGCCCCGACAAGCGTTGGGGGCCTTATGGGCCAAGGGGAGGAGCACACCAGCCCACTAAGGGGTCGTGCGCCCCTCTCACCCCATCTCACGTAACCTGGAGAGGTGGGGCGCCTCCCCTAGGGCAGCCGCCCCTCCCGGCTTGGGGGCCAAGTCACCTAGGGGTGGGGGCGCCCAAACCCATCTAGGGTTTCCCATGTGGCCTCCGCCCCTCCCCTAGGGAAACCCTATGGCGCCTCCTCCTCCCCCTTCCCCGTATATATAGTGAGGGAGAGAGAGGACAGCCACACCCTTCCCCCTAGCAAATCCTGCTACCTCTTGAGCTTGCGTTGTATTCCCTCGAAGAGGAAAGGGAGATGCAGCATAGTAGCGTAAGTATTTCCCTCAGTTTTTGAGAACCAAGGTATCAATCCAGTAGGAGACCACGCGCGAGTCCCTCACACCTGCACAAACAAATAAGAACTTCGCAGCCAACGCGATAAGGGGTTGTCAATCCCTTTACGGTCACTTACGAAAGTGAGATCTGGTAGAGATGATAGTTTATATTTTTGGTATTTTTGGTTTATAAGAACAGAAAATAAAAGCAAGAAAAGTAAAGTAGATGTAGATTGATATGTTGAGAATAGACCCGGGGGCCATAGTTTTCTCTAGTGGCTTCTCTCATGATAGCGATATTCTACGACGGGTAAACAAATTACTGTCGAGCAATTGATAGAAAAGCGAATAATTATGAGACTATCTAGGCATGATCATTGTATATAGGCATCACGTCCGAGACAACTAGACCGACTCCTGCCTGCATCTACTACTATTACTCCACACATCGACCGGTATCCGGCATGCATCTAGTGTATTGAGTTCATAAGAACAGAGTAACGCCTTAAGCAAGATGACATGATGTAGAGGGATAAACTCAAGCAATATGATATAAACCCCATCTTTTTATCCTCGATGGCAACAATACAATACGTGCCTTGCTGCCCCTACTGTCACTGGGAAAGGACACCGCAAGATTGAACCCAAAGCCAAGCACTTCTCCCATTGCAAGAACTATAGATCTAGTAGGCCAAACCAAACCAATAATTCGAAGAGGCTTGCAAGGATATTATGAGCACACATAAAAAGTTCATAGAAGAACCAAATATCTTTCATAGATAACCTTGATCATAAACTCACAATTCATCGGATCTCGACAAACACACCGCAAAAAGAGATTACATCGAATAGATCTCCTCAAAGACCGAGGAGAACTTTGTATTGAGATCCAGAGAGAGAGAAGAAACCATCTAGATACTAGCTATGGACCCAAAGGTCTGTGGTAAACTACTCACAACTCATGGTGAGGGCGATGATGATGATGATGAAGGACTCCGTGATAGATCCCCCTCCGGTGGAGCTCCGGAACAGGCTCCAAGATGGGATCACGGGAAACATAAGGTACGGCGGTGGAATTAGGGTTTTCTCTCTCTTCACGGAGGTTCTGGGGTACGTAGACTTATATAGGAAGAAGGAGGGCACCCGGGGACGCTCGAGGGGGCCACGAGGCAGGGGGCGCGCCCTGGGAAGGGGGGCACGCCCCCCACCCTCGTGGGCCAGCCCTCGATCCCCTGGCGTGGTTCTCAAGCTCCGCGTGCGTGATTTTCTCCAAAAAATATATCTCGCGAAGGTTTCATTCCGTTTGATATTCTTTTCTGCAAAACCCTGAAACAGGCAAAAAACAGCAATCTGGACTGGGACTTTGGGTTTGTAGGTTAGTCCCAAAAATGATATAAAAGTGAATGATAAAGCCCATTAAACATCCAAGACTTCATAAATAATAGCATGGAACAATCAAAAATTATAGATACGTTGGAGACGTATCACAACCCTCCCCCTCCTACACCTCCTCCTCCGTAGTGCTTAGCGAAGCCCTGCCGGAGAACCACGAGCTCCACCGCCACCACGTCGCCGTGCTGCCGGAGCTCTCCCTCAACTTCTCCTCCCCCCTTGCTAGATCAAGAAGGAGGAGACGTCCCCGGTGAAAGGACATGCGGTGCCCCCATGTGTGGTTTTGGTAATTGATGACATTCCCTATGGACTAATGGTTGCATTGAGTTATACTTGAAGGATTTGTCCATAGACACTTCTTGAAGTCCATGTGTTGGTTTTAAGGAGTTTATGAGTGGACCAAGGTGCTATTAAGGAATTATCCAAAGATTGGTCATGTGGGTGTTGAGCTTATTGCAAGCATGTCTTGAAGAAAAAGAGTTGTGATCATTCATGTTTACCTTCAAGACATAATCCAAATGAAGAGAGTTGGAAAGATTCAAGGTTGATCAAGACTAAGTCAAAGAGTTAATCAAGTTGGTCAACACACAAAGCGTAGAAGATGTACCGGGAGAGATCGAGTAATCCCATGGTATGGTAAGCATTGTCAATTATGCTTTGTGTACTAACCCATGGTCTTCGTGAGAGTTCCATGTGGGGTTAGGTTGTGGTGTGCAAGTTCAAGTGGATTATCACGGAGAGATCATATGCTTGAAGCTTGCCGTCCATTGTGGTGGCAATGGACTTGTGAAGATGTGCCAAAGAGTGGCTCACCCATAGTGGAGTATGGTGGAGCAATCAACTAGTCTTCACCAAGCCAACACAATCAAGAAAGGTGGTCCAACTTGAGAAAGTCAAGAACATCAGCATCTAGCTCAAGTGGACTTTGTGCAAGGCAAAGGTTTGCCCTTGATAGGTTTTTTATTTTACCGGTCTCATGGTGGTAGTTGGGAGACCGGGTTATAGGATCGATTGTCGTACTATCAAGGGGGGCTCTTGATGAGTAGCTTGATCGTATCGTTCGTAGAGAGCTCAAACCATTGCATCCTTGCATCATCTTTGTTGGTTCTTGTTTGGTTCTTCTCCCTGTGAGATTTGGAGCTTATGGTCATTTTCATGACAAGCTCGAGTTCATCGAAAACAGAGTTCACATGCATCTTCTATGATGTTTTTGATGTTGGGGTTTTTTGCCGGTTCTCTTTGTGGGTCTTAGAGCTTATGGTCATCTTGATGACAAGCTCGAGTTCATCAAAAACGGAGTTCACGTGCATCTTCTATGATGTTTTCGATGTTGGGGTTTTTTGCAGGTTCTTCTCTGATGGAGGATTCACGCCTCTATATTCTAGGCATACCTCCCCTGCCTCTTATTACAATAACCAGTCGATGTTTTGATGTTACATGTCTTCCTCTATCCAACAAGCTTGAGTTTGCTTAATTCGGAGCTCATTTGCAGAAGTTATCGTAGTTCTAGTTTTATTGCATCCCTCTGTTGTCTTTAGCTGTGAGATGAAGGCAGCCAAGTGCTAAAGCTTCAGTGGTATGCGGTAGTACTGCTCAAGGGAGCGGTAGTACTGCAGGAGCCAGCGGCAGTACCAATGCGAGTGAGTGGTAGTACCGCTGCCCCCGGCCCTGACACAAACGCATGCGGAAGTAGGTGCAGATGTAATTTTTTACATCCGCCCTCATGCGGTAGTACTGTGACTCCTGTCCGGTACTACCGTGCCGGACTTTCGCCAGCTCCAACCTCAACGGAAGTTGCCATGGAAGTAATTATTACTTCCATGCATTTTTCCGGGCCAGTTGACGTCTACCTTATGGTAGTACCATAGGGGCGCGCAGTAGTACCGCTCCGGCGGTTCTACCGCTTGTTGCCCTATGCAACAGGCCCTCATTTGGCCTCTGTCGCGCAAGAGGTAGTACCGCAACCTGCAGCAGTAGTACCGCAGCCCTCTGCGGTAGTACCGCGTCGTGCGGGCTGAGAGAGGGGATAACGGTTGGATTTTCCCCCTCCTATAAAAGGGGGTCTTCTTCCCCATTGGACCTTATCTTTTGAGCTCGTGTTCTTCCCCCATTGTTGACCTTCTTTGAGCTTGCTATCTCTTAATCCCTCCATGGATTCTTGCTAGTGTTTGGGGGAAAAGAGAGAGGGGATCTAGATCCACATTTCCACCAATCACTTTCTCCTCTATGTGAGGGGAACCCCTTGGATCTAGATCTTGGAGTTCTTGGTGTTCTCCTTCTTGTTCTTCCTCTCATTTTCCTCCCTATCATTAGTTGCTTTGGTGGGATTTGGGAGAGAAGGACTTGGGCAGTCCGTGTGCCCTTGCCATTGCATTTGGTGCATCGGTTTGAGTTCTCCACGGTGATACGTGGAAGTGAAGTTGAGAAGCTTATTACTCTTGGGTGCTTGGTACCCTTGAGCTTGTTCCTCTTGGGTTCTTGGGCGCCCTAGATGGTTGAGGTCACCTCTGAGCCATATTCCATTGTGGTGAAGCGTCGTGGTGTCGTTGGGAGCGTCCAATTAAGTTGTGGAGGTAGCCCCAACCTTGATGGTGTTCAAAGCTCAATCATTGTGGTGTAAAGCTCCGGGCAAGCGTCGGGGTCTCCAATTAGGTTGTGGAGATTGCCCTGAGCAATTTGTACGGGTTCGGTGACCGCGCCCAAGGGTTGCCATTTGTACGGGTTCGGTGACCGTCCTCAAGGGTCCCTTGGTGGAATCACGGCATCTTGCATTGTGGGAGGGCGTGAGGAGATTACGGTTGCCCTAGTGTCTTCTTGGGGAGCATTGTGCCTCCACACCGCTCCAAACGGAGATTAGCATCCGCAAGGGTGTGAACTTCGGGATACATCGTCGTCTCCGCGTGCCTCGGTTATCTCTTAACGGGGCCCTTTACTTATGCACTTTACTTTGTGATAGCCATATTGTTTCTTGTCATATATCTTGCTATCACCTAGTTGTTTATCTTGCTTAGCATAAGTTGTTGGTGAACATAGGTGAGCCTAGTTGTTGTAGGTTTTGTGCTTGACAAATTAACCGCTAGGTTTATTCCGTATTTGTTCAAGCCTAACCCGTAATTATTTTAAAGCGCCTATTCACCCCCCCCCCCTCTAGGCGACATCCACGATCTTTCACCCGGGCTGTACGTGTGTTGAACGTGGAGGCGCCGTCCGTTCGGCGCTAGATCGTATCTTCCGCGATTTGAATCGCCGAGAGTATGACTCCATCAACCGCGTTCTTTGCAACGCTTCCGCGTAGCGATCTTCAAGCATATGAAGATGCACTCCCTCTCTCTCATTGCTGGCATCTCCTAGATTGATCTTGGTGACACGTAGGAATTTTTTTGAATTATTACTACGTTCCCAACACTAGATTGGTATTTCTTGCAATGGGAGAGGTGCTTTGTGATGGTTCAGTCTTGCGGTGTCCTCACCCAGTGACAGAAAGGGTAGCGAGGCACGTATTGTATTGTTTCCATTAAGGGTAACAAGATGGGGTTTATAACATATTGCCTGAGTTTATCCCTCTACGTCATGTCATCTTGCTTAAGGCATTACTCTGTTTTTAACTCAATACTCTAGATGCATGTTGGATAGCGGTCGATGAGTGGAGTAATTGTAATAGTAGTAGATGCAGGCAGAAGTCGGTCTACTTGTCACGAACGTGATGCCTATATTCATGATCATTGTCTTAGATATCGTCATAACTTTGTGCTTTTCTATCAATTGCTCGACAGTAATTTGTTCACCCACTGTATGCTTTCTTCGAGAGAGAACCCTCTAGTGATAAATATGGCCGCGGGGTCTATTTTCCATCTATTATTTTCAGATCTATAAAACAAAAAACCCAAAAAATATCTTGCTGCAATTATTTTGTGTTTTCTTTATTTAGCCTTTTATTTTAGTTTTAAACCTATCTCTATCAGATCTCGCTCTTGTTCGTGATAGTGAAGGGATTGACAATCCCTTTTTCAGGTTGTGTGCAAGTGTTAATTAGTTTGTGCAGGTGCATAGATTGGAGACTTGTTTGTGCCTCCTACCGGGTGGATGGCAATAACTCCCTCCTCGCAAGACCATTGCCAATTTGCCATTCTAAGATTTTAAGTCGTGGCAGTGAAATCTTCTCATCTTCCCCTTGGTCGTGCTCTCCTTTGCTTCCAACGAGTGACGACGGAATGGAGGTTAAAGATGACAATAGGGCAGAGCAGGGTTTGGTACAGCCTCCTAACAGCGTGGGATAAAGATGACAATAGAAGATGTATATATAAAAAGGACTGTCGGCGCCCACACACACACGCTTGCAGTTTAAAAAATGAAATATTGCAATGGGAGGGAAATCGAACCCACTACCTCCAACAATTAATTCATCATCAACAACAAACTGGGCTACACCACATTAATGGTTTCATTCAACTTGCACACTACTTGTATATTCCTGAGATGAGATCGAATGAAACTGAAAATTCAAGCCGACAGACTCACTTGTCCGAGATTTAGAACTTTTTTCTGGACGTTTTACACCGGTTCAGATGGTTCACAAACTCGGGCATCCCCTCCCTTCCTTTTCTAGATGCAAATCATCACAGTGTTTGTACTTAAGTTATCTGATATGAGGTTCGTATATTACCATATTATTTACCAATGTTGGGGATATCGCTTATCGGAAACTTATCGGTCGACCCATGATAAGGGGTAAATCGGCCAGTTTATCGGCATATCGGCCAATTTATCGCCATATCGGCTGATTTGTCGGCCGATTTATCTTATCGGTCAGACAGTGGTAAGCGATAAATCGGCCGATTTATCGGCATATCGGAAGATATCTTGAACAGTGTTATTTACATAGTAGTTGTCGAGTATGTATTTCAACATTTTTTTCCCTCATGTGGTATATAAGTTACCACATATGTGGTATGCAAGTTATCATGGTATTTCCACATAAGTTACCGGGGTTATTTTTTTCAATAACCTTTTCTCCTCTTGGTCAAAAGTTATCACGGTGTTTTGTACGTAAGTTTTCAGGTATGCACTTCGTATATTACCGTGTTATTTTCACATAAATTATCAGAGTTATGTATTTTAACAACATTTCTCTATCGGTCAAACTTATCGTGATGTTTGTACATAAGTTATCGGGTATGCGGTTCATATATTATCGTGCTATTTTCACATAAGTTAACGGTGGTATGTTTTTGGATCCTTTTTCCCTACTTAGTAAAAGTTATCGCGATGTTTGTATGTAAGTTATCGGATATGTGTTTCGTATATTATCATGCTATTTTCACATAAGTTAGCGAGGGTTATATATTTCAACAACCTATTCCCCTTTGGTCGTAGTCGACGCGGTGTTTGTATGTAAGTTATGGATATGCGGTTTGTACATTGCTGTGTTATTTTCACATAATATAAGTTGTTGGGGGTATGATTGTCAACAAGTTTTTTTTTTCACTCACAAAAAAATAAGTTTTTTCCTTTGGTCAAACTCACCGCGGTGTTTGTACGTAAGTTATTGAGTAAGGTTTGTATATTAATTACCGTACTATTTTCATATAATTTATTGGGGTATATTTATCAACAACTTTTTTTCTTTGATCAAAGTTATCACGGTGTTTGTACGCAAGTTATCGGGTATGTGGTTCATACATGTACCGTATTAATAAAACTAGATCGGGGTCAACATGTTTGGATGATCCATCCCCTTGATTTTTTGTAATCCCATTTAATGTGGACTCTGATTAATAAAACTTGGTGATACCATGAAGAAAAGTACTTTGGTTGTACATATTTTTCTTTCAAACTTTTTTCCGAGGATAGAACTTCTGCTCTACTATGGATAACAATGGAACCCGGCGCCCAAGTCTAGGAGGTGAATGAGAAAGGGGAGTGTTATGAGTCGGCCGGCAAATCTTTTTAAAAGAACCGTCACCTCGCGACCAGTCAGATCTGGCACAAATCTAGCGGTGCACGTCGTTCTTCACCTTTGCAACATACATTGTGTTACGGAACTTTTCTGCAACAGAGGTCACGCTACAGAAGATATTTGTAAGAAAAATTGTATTGTGGGTTTTTTTTTAAAACGGAAGTTATATTGCAGATTTTGTTTTTCACAACAGAAGTTATGTAGCAGAATTTTGTCATCTGTACAGTCGAGTTGCCACTGCAACATCCTCCATGTTTCAGTAACATGGTTGGTGTTGCAAAAATCTTGAGATTGCGGCGTGTTGGACTAGTCCAAAACGTGTTTGGCTCTCGATGCAGCGGACGCCTCGCGTAGAACCGGTGATTCTAATCATTTCCCTACGAGAAAAGATTGAACAGGCGCACGTGGATTTTCATAATAATAAATCTCGTATATTTGAATATTATTTTTTACAACTCAACGGGTATCATACATTTACATAACACCCGTTTTCACCTTGGAAATACACTCAAATTTGATGCCAAATTACCCAACATGCAGGGCATGCGTGCTACTTACTACTACTACTACTACTAACAAAAACTTTAAAACCTAGACACAAATCTTCCTAGAATCTTTTTCTTTGCGGCATCCTAGAATCCTTCTTCTGTGCTGTTCCGGCAAACAATGAGGGAGCCTCCATTTGTACACCTGAGCGAGCCACAATTGGGCAGGCAAATCCAATCGGCCGTAGAAATTCACAATGGCCATCCATCCATCCATCCGTCCATCCATCCACCGAGCGAAAACCCTGCTCCCGAATCCTAATAGGCTTGAGCTCTGCTCACCGAGCTCGCCGCGATCAGCCCGTCGGGGAGGACGTTCACGGTGGCCGTGGCCATCTCCCACGCGTCGAGGCTGGACACCTTGACGGCGCCGGTGCCGTTGTTGAACACGTACAGGTGGCTGTTGCCGTTCACGACGTGGTCCGGGTACACCCGCGCCGTGATGCAGGTCCGGCCACCGCCGCCGAAGCTCTCCACCACCGAGTGGTCGACCTGTTCGTCCCAATCACAAGTCGTAATAAGTACGTACTCGATTTATACTGTGAAACAGAGCAAAAGATTCAGGCTCTGACGAGCCGGCGGCGATGAACATGAACTCACCAGTGTTCTGAGCGAGATGATCCCGCCGTGCGCCTCGATGTCCATGTCCACGAAGGCCCCGTACGGCGGCTTGTACACGCCGTCTCTCGTGCTCGACTTGCTCAGGTCGGTGCACATGAGGACCTTGTACTTGTCGTTCTGCCTGAACACCCTGAAGAAGACGGCGGTGTGCTCCTGCATGTCGCCGGAGGCCATGACGAGCAGCCCGAACGGGCCGACGCTGCCCGGCACCGACGCGCCCTTCTCGCCGCACAGGCTCTGCGGGTCCAGCAGCCAGTTGGGCTCCAGGACGTCGGCGTGCTCCAGGGCCGGGATCTCGAACACGACCTCCACGTCCGCCTGCTCGCCCACGATGCCGATGATCTCGTTCACGCCGCCGGCGTTCACCTCCGGTATCAGCAGGTTCACTCGCTTGCTCCTCAGCGTCTCGATCTCCTCGACCGGCCACTGCCGCAGCTGCTTGCCGTCTTCGTCCAGCCATATCTTCCTCGGAACAGTCTGCGCACATCACATCACACGAGCCAATTAATAACGAGTATGAAAAATCATTGATGCACCGTGTGCGCACGGCGGCGGCGGCGGCGCACCTGAACGCCGGACCATCCCCTGACGAGGTCGTCGGACACGCTGTCGGACTCGTTGGCCCAGCCCCAGAGCACGCGCCGGTTCTTGCTGGGGTCGAAGAAGGACTTGGACGCGTACACGTGGCCGTAGTCGAGGCGGCGCCAGCTCCGGCAGTCGTCGTCGTCCTCCGGCACGAAGGTGTCGGCCGTGTCATCGTACCGCCCGACCACGTAGTAGTCCTGGACCGTGTCCATGACGCTCATCTTGAGCACGTGCCTCGTCCCGGCGCCGCTCGCCGGGAGCCCCACCTCCACTCCGGGCTCGGACACGGGGAACAGGTCCGGGCACTCGACCATGCCGGCGGCGTGGGCCAAGTAAAGCGGGTCGGCGTTGCGCTCCCAGCGGAGGAAGTCCTTGCTCCGGTAGATGAGCGTGGCGCCCCCAACGTCGTTCACACGGGCGGCGACGGCGATGCGCCACAGGCCGTCACCGCCGAGCCACGCGGTGGAGGGGTCGCGGAAGTCGTCGCGCTTGATGTCGGCGGGGACGGGGATGACGGGGTTGTACTCGGGCTTGACCCAGTCGACGAGGAGCGGGTCGGAGGCGTTCTTGGGGAAGGCGACGTTCTGGACCTGGTCGCCGCGCGCGTCGATGCCGGTGTAGAGCATGACGGGGCGGCCGTCGGGGAGGATGGTGGCGGAGCCCGACCAGCAGCCGTTGGCGTCGAACGAGCGGCTGGGCTGGAGCGCCGCGTCGAGCGCGAACCAGTTGACGAGGTCGACGGACACGGAGTGGCCCCACGACAGGTTGCCGTTGCCCCACGTCACGCCGTCCGGGTTGTACTGGTAGAAGAAATGGTACACGCCGTTGTGGTACATGGGACCTGCAAAATAACCGCCGTCAGGTGAAATTACAGTCCTCTGTTCCACGTTGACGTATAATGTGTTGCCTAGTCATTTTTATTAGATCGGTCTTTTGATTAAATTGACTAAAGCGTGCACTTCTACATTCCAGAACGGAAGCTACTAAGCAGCTCAGTAATTCCAGATTATCTAAAAGAAAAGGCTACTCCTTGCCTGACTGAATGAGCAAAGTTTCGTTAAGTTTGTCAACATATTAGGATGCCCGGTCTATTTAACTTTAGCAAGAAACTTTGCCACTTTGTCCACGGTAGGCAGTAGCTGTGGCATCACAAAGTGAACACTTAGACACAACAAACACACCAAACTGCCGGCCACAGAAGCCTCGGCTTGTTTGGGATATCTTCTGCCTTTTCCGTGTTATCTACTATGGTCGGTCTAGAAACTGGTCGGTGTGTGGATAAGTGGGGTGTTCGCTGATGGCGATGTTGCGCCGATGAGGATAAAACTCCACGTTGCTTGGACACCAAGCACCGACCGGGCTGCCTTTCGCTGCGGGCCACACACGCATCACCTTGTTTCGGACCTCCACCTCCCATCGTCCACTGTATGCCTCCTATGGTCTATGGATAAGTTGAGTGTTCACTGACGGCGATGTCCCAACGTAGAAATAAAAGGGGTTCAGACGGAAAACTATAGCAGCATCAAGTGTTGATGAAAGGGGTTCAGACATGATTCCAAATACTACTAGTCTGGTGGAGAAAACAAAAAAAGTATGCTTTCCTGACAAAATTTTCATGTTTTTATCCTATCATATTTATTACTGGACAACCAAAGTTTAACTTTGGTCAAAGATAATTTGATAGTAGAAATAATACGGTCGCCCTGCCTTCTGCTTTTTTTTGGGCCGTGTCTTCTGAGTTACTCCCTCCGTCTCATAATATGAAGCGTTTTTTACATTACACTAGTAAACTAAAAAGAAGAATAAGAAAGAAACGTTGCCATTTTGCCGACGGTGATGACTAAACGATGCAGGCCGGTGAGGAGCTTTACGTTACGTGTGGGTGGTCATGTAAAGTCATGTCACACAAGCACCGGCTTGTCTAGGATCTCTTCTTCCTTTTCCTCGGTCGGTCCAATGGATAGTTCAACCTTCACTGATGGCGATGTTCCTACGACCAGCATAATTCCACGTAGAGACTAGGAAAAAGGCCTAAACACTTCTGCGAGGTACTAGTAGTAATCTTGTGCAAAACGTGGCTTGCCCACCAAAATTAGTTGCTACGTTCTTTTCTTCTGACTAAATGCATGGCTCACAAATCAACTTTTTGTCATGTTTTTTTCACACCAAATGACTTGCTGATCAAATATACTACACTACATATACTACTCCCTCCGTTCCAAAATAAATGTCTTGAGCTTAGTACAAATTTGTACTAGAGCTAGTACAAAGTTGAGACACTTATTTTGGGACGGAGGGAGTATATGTTTTTTGTGACAACGTATACTATATTTTTGTTTGTTTGACAGAAGGAGTTGCCGTGTTTTTTGTCTGACGACTGACTGAACGACCAAAGTTCAACTCTCTCGACTAATCGGGAGCGAGAGATCGATCATCGATGGAAACAATATACTTGCCGTGCCCTCCTACTGAACCTAATAAACAAAACAAAAAACGTGACCATTTTGCCCACGTACGGTAGGTGCGAGGGGCCGGCCTACGAGTACGTGGCCATGCGACCAGCGACGAGCACGCGCGTGCACAAGCGGCAGAAACACTTGGACATGGACACCGTATCCATGCGGGCCACACAACCACCGCCATGTTCAGAATCTCCCCTTCCCATCCACGGATGGATAAGCACCGGCACGAGCACGAGCACTCGTCCGGTGTTCACCGACGGCGACGTTCCGACCAGGACAATTGATTCCAGGTCGTCGCACCAGTTCACACGGGAATCTATCTAAATTATTATTATTGTATATTTTAATTACGAAAGTAGCTAAATTCTGGACATATTTCTCCGGTGTATTTTTTCGTTGTTGGAAGATCATAACACCCGGATATTACGACGAGGTTGGATTAGCGAGGAGGCAAGGAAGAAAGTAGCCATGGCGTACCATTGGGATCTGCTCGGCACGCCACCAAGAAGAGAAGCCGCCATGAATGGACCCGCCCGAACCAACCGGACACGCACAGAAGATTCAGGTTAGCCAACGTTCACAAACAACAACGGCGGAGCAAACCAGAGAGAAGCGTTGGTTCCTATATATATACCGTTCTGCCAGTTCTTGGCGGGCTGGAAGTGGTAGGCGGACCTGGTCCTGACACCGCCGGCCGTGGTCACCGCCGCCGGTTTGTCGGAGAGCCAGCGGAGGGAGGCGGACGAGGAGACGAGGAGGCAGAGGTGGAAGGCGACGGCGCACGCCGCGAGAGAGAGCCGGGCCATGGCTTGCTAGTCTGGTGGTAGCTGCTTGCTCCAAGCTCGCTTGAATGAATGAATGAATGGCATCCCGCCTCGGGGCCTCCGTATTTATAGCGCTCCGACGTGCCGACGTGGAGAACATGGGCAGGACACTTGGCTTTGGGCTCTCACATTTACTAGTACCACTCCAGCAGCTCCTTCTCTTTTCGGACCTTTTGGCGCCGGGACTCGAACCGCCGGTCAATTATTTCCTTGCTCGACCGGCCACCGGCCGGGGCCGGCCAGGCGACAAACCGGTCGGGATCTACAGAGGACGGTGATGGCGACGGGGATCTACGCCGCCGCGGTGCCACGGCGGACCGTCCTTCCTTCTTATCCACCGGAGGCCGACGTGGCGGATCAGAATAATGCATCGGCCAGTCGGGTCCCGGGCTAGATTAATCATGTTGGTGGCCGTCTTCTCTTCCTCTTTTGGCAAACGCGAGAGGCCGTCTTGCCCACTAGAACGCCGGCGAGACGGCAGCCCGGCCACAGTGCGGCGATAGCCATGCTCTGGTGCCTGCTCTGGCTCTGCTCTCCGGCTCAAGGTGACATGTTTTGGGAGACCTGGCTTCGAATTAGTTTCTCTTCACATGAAGAATGTCCGTTTCTCTACTACGTTTTTCAGCACAAAAGAAAATTAGCACACATGTTTTCAAGAGACTTGGCTTCCATCTAGGGTTATCTTTTTCTTCATGGGTCGTTGTGGTCGGTCGTTCTTTTTCCAGGAAGGCTACCTGCCGGACGACAGATGAAGATCCAGGTCCGGCGACGGGATCGGGATCTACATGCCGCCGGTACCGGTAGGCGACCGATGTGACGCATTCCCATTATTAAGGATAAATAAAAGCAAACCCTTTGTTAACCGAAAGGGGTGGCGTCGTCCACGTGTGCTCGGGGATGCATTCTTATCCAACGCCGTGGAGCAACGTGGGGCTACAGTGAGCAGATCAGATCGTCCATGTGGCCAGCGGGGACGGAACGGGGTTTGGTCTTGCGCACTAGAGCACTCCTGCTGCGCTCTTTGTGGAAGCCGGTGTACTCCGTGTCATGGCCTACCCCCTGTCTCGTGCTGACGCGCCAACAAACACTTGCTTCTGCTGTTCCCTCCAAATTTATATCAGGATTTTTACTTTGGCGAAACGAGCACTTGTGTTGCTCGGATATTAGAGTGCTGCAATCACGGCGACATAAATCCTGGACGTAAATGCATTTTTAACGTTATTACTCAAACAAACGACTCCTCTGCGACAAGGAGCCCGAGACCTTCTCGCTGGTTGCGTTTTTTTTTCTAGGCAGACATTGCATGAGGTCCTATCCTAGTACCGAATTACAGACATGCCACTCCAAAGCCCCAGGCTGGACTTCCGCGACTGGTTCTCCCAGTCCGTGCGGGGCGCGCCAACATCCTTGCGACACGGTCTAGCGTTGCTGATCATCATCCTTACGGCATGGCGCCTTTGGAAGGCGCGGAACGCCTGCGTCTTCAACGGTGCGAACCCTTCGATCCCACTCCTCGTCAAAGACATCAAGGAAGATGCCCGCAATTGGGCCGCCGCCGGAGCCAAGGCGTCCCCCTCCCCTGTGTATGTGCCCTTGTAGTTCTCACTCACACCCTTCCGTGTACGTGTTTGTGAGGCTAACCCTGTAATTGCTAATGTCCTCTTCCTCTATCGATGCAATGATATGCAAAGCTTTTGCGTATTCGTAAAAAAAAAAAAATACTCAAACAAACGACCGTAAGTCTCTCGGTTATGTTGTTACAATCATGGCTACATAAATCCTCGATGTTGTGGCATCTTCAACGCTATTCCTCAGACAACCCTTCACAAATGTCCGGGGATACGTTCGGGCGAAAGCCCTCTAGCGGCATCCCTTATTTTCAAGGTTGTGGGGTAGTCATGCTAACAGTGGGCTAGCAAGACCGAATGAAGGAAGAGCTGAGTTGAGGAGACGTGCTCTGATTGACACTGGGTCGGGTGAACCCGCTCGACCATTTGAGATGTCAGCATTAGCCAAACTGCAGTTGGGACGTTTAATCTACCAAAGTTTGTCACAAAAAAAAATGGATAACAGAGTTTCAAGGATGTCAAACACGAGGGGCAATACAAGTACCACAACTCTCCACGTGTTGATGAATTTCAGCAATCAGGAGCGAATAACAGTGCTTGCGGTTCCTTTCATTTCTTGTCACCATGTTAACCGCTTCCACGCAGCCGGTAGAGAAATTTAATTATACCAGGACTAGACTACTAGTAGCACGGCACGTTTTAAGAGATTTGGCTTCGATTTTACTATTCCCTCCGTCCCAAAATATAAGACGTTTTTGCATGCTAACTTAACTTGAAAAACGTCTTACATTATGAGACAGAGGGAATAGGTTTATAGTTTCGGACTCTGCGTCTCGGTGGACGTCTGACCGGTCATTCTTTTCGTCGAAGGTTACCGGCTCGGCGAGATGACGAATCAAACGTCCAGGTCCGGCGATGGGGCCGGGATCTAGTCGCCCGCCGCGTGCGATGTGACGCATTCTTTGCTTGTGAATGTTTATGTGAATCAACGAGCCGTTTATTAATCAAAAATGGATCCATCATCCACGCGTTGCCGAGTTGGATGCCGTCTTATCCAACACGGGCGGAGTTACGTGGAGCCACAAGGCAGGCAGATCATGCAGCTCACCGGCGGCCAACGGCCGACGACGTTGCCGGCGCTCTGCGGTCTTTGCGAAACGAAAGGTGGCATGGCCTCAGTGGTGACGCGCCAAACAAAATGGCCATAGCCATAGCCATGGGAGCCAGTTGCTTCTGCGGCTGGCCGACTGGCCGTGTGTGTATTCTGAATAGATAGATCTCTCCGGCCGGCCAGTTGACGGATGGGCACTGAATGGTTTTGTTAGCATGCTAACTGACCACTGACCACCGTATGGGTCTCCGGTCAGTTGGTGGCTGCTAATGGGCTTCGTTAACAGACGGCCACGTAGGAGCTGCATGCCCACTTGGCCACCATGTCCGCCATGCGCTGTCTGGGCCTGCTTGGAGAGGCTTGCGGATTGGGAACGGAGTGCGCGCGGCAGAGAGAGGCGTGTAAGGAAGCATTACGATGAGGTTTCTGAGGCTCCTCAAGAAGTATGATTGCTACGCTCCTGATATATACAGTGGGGTGTAACATGCCGATGAGAAAACTGCGTGCCGACTGCCGAGAGTAGCGTGGACGGAAGCTTCGCTGCCGGCATTGGCCCGAGTGTCGGTCTACGACGACTGCTATCGATGCGATATACTAATATATACGTACTCTACTTATTCTCGGAGCGATGCTCGTAGTAGTCAATGACGACAGGCTCAGTTCATGCCTTGTCACATTAATCTCCCTTCAAATAGGCCCGTAATTTAGGCAATCTCACGTTACAGGGTCTCTCTCTCTCTCTCTCCCTCCCGTCCGTGTGCGTGCACGCGTTTTTATTGTTGGCAAAACTCTTGTCACGTCTTTGTACGGCAAACACATTCTAGAATCTAGAGGAAGAGTTGGTACCGGTAATGCAAGAGAGGTTACATGCGTCCTGCCGATAAACAGACAGCAGGGTGAGTGGCGTGGAAGGAAGTTCCACCCAAAGCATTGGCCAGACTTTTCACCTGTGACTCGTAAGGATAGATTAGACTAGAGACTACATATAGTCGTGCTGAAGAATTGTACACCTTGCTGGCTGCGGAAGTACTCCCTTCGTCAACACAGAAATGTTAGACGTTTTCCGTGCCCTATACAAAACCACCGGAGAGACGTGCTTGGCAGAGCAAGATTGACCAGAGCAGAGCCGGTGATCTTGCGCTCGCCGGCACGTTCATGTCTTGTCCCGCTACTCCAATTCATATCACGTCATTTTTGAACAAAATTTGGCAAAACAGTTTTTGAGAAAATTGGATGTCACATCATCCCGTGTTAAAGTCCATGGCGTTTCCCTCGCAAAAAAAAAAAAGGGTTCATGGCGTTTCTAGAAAGGACCAGTCACCAGCCATAGACGGGCCAGCATGTGTTAGATGAAACATGAAGCCCCGTCCGTGTCGCCAGTGTGAACCATGAAGACGTACGCGCGCACAAGGGAACAAAGATCGCTTGGACCATTCGGACGTGGTTCGCATGGCAGTTGCCCTGCTTGGATCTCGCGCGGTCAGACAGACGGACTCACTCGTGGATCAGCTCTCCTCTCCGCCTCCGGTCGATCGCCGCGTGTTTGTTGTTCTGTCGGCCCGCTTGTCGCCATTGTTTGGCACCGCCTAGCTCGGATACACGTGGAGAGACGGAGAACACGAGTAATCTCTAGCACGAACAGAGGAGGCGCTGGCCGTGCGTGGATCGCCTGAAGATGAATCCAAAATCAGTGGCACCGCCATAGGAGGAGAAGAGGTCAAGCGAAACTTCCGGACTCCGTTTCACTGGATTGGTCGCGGTGCTACATCCAGCCAGTTCCTCACAGGATAGGACACCTGTACCTGTACGTGAGAGTGTACTCGTGCCGGGCCATCGGCGGTAGTATTTGTTAGGCCGGCGAGCTAGCGCGTGATCATCGGAGTTTAGGTGTCTGGAGATGTGCTTGGCATAGCATGGCCGACCTGCATCTGCATGCACTGCTTGCTAGTATTCGGCCTAGCAAAACTGATGGTGTACTGTCGAGCGTCGACAGGCTCGTTGATGGTCTACTGTCTACTGTTGACAGGCTCGTTGATGGTGTACTGACTAATGTCGAGAGGCTCATTCGTGACAAGTTTTTTTGTACGGATCCGAAGAGCTCGGCTACAAAAGGAGAGTTTTCCTGCCTAACCATACAACAAATCTTCAAATTGTTGGGCTGTGTGAAAACTGTGCAGCAGAGCCTGTTGAATTCATCTGTTGTGCTCTTTTATGCAAACAATGATGGCAGCGCTGCTATGGAGGAAGGTTGCAGAATTGCTCGAGTTCCACGTTTATGCCTGAAGCTTTGTTTCTTCAGCGTCGGGTGCTTTTGAGGGGCGACGATCTCCCCCGTGTAATAATATAAGAGCATCTGCAGCCGGACCTTTCAAACCCGTCTCATACGTCCGGGCGGACTGTCTGATCATTTTTCTTCGACCTAGATAAACGCCTTAAACGGGTCTCAAATGCCCGAACTGACCGGCATCACCATATCTAGCCAAATATGGAGCGGATGTGAGGCGCCCGGGCACGCCCGCCACACCGGATCCGGCCCATGCTGGCACACCCGACCCCACATATATTTGTCCCCATCCGCTCGTCGGAGCAAACCCTAGCCACTTCACTCCACTCCACCTCCCCTCCCCTCTGTCACCCGGGCTCATCTCCGGCGAGTTCCGGCCGTCTCCGGCATGGTAGGCAGCGGGTCGGACTTCGACCACTCTGGATCGTCGGCTGGGTTGTCATCCCGTGCGGGTTGGAGGAGGTAATGGCAGTCTGCATTGCACTCCTCCGCTTCTGGGAGGACAGCGCCTGACCGACGGACGGATCCGTCAGCCGTGACGCCACAACGTCGGCTCATCGGGCGCTCGGGTACTCTGGTGCTGGTTCCTCGTGGTCCTGACCGGAACACCTGTCCTTCCCCATCACCGGTAAGGAAGAGTATGAGCCGCATCGGGACCGGGCGGCCCGCCGTGGCAAGGAGAAGATAAGGGCCGCTAAGGCTCGTATTGAGGCGAAAATGGCGGCGGCATAGGCGGTTGATGCGGCCGCGCAGGCGGCCACAGAGGAGAAAGCCATTCCCGTCCGTATTGTGAAGAAACGACAGCGAAGGAACACGCGCGCCTTCGCCCAAGAGCAGAATCGAACGGTCTGTGCTATGGCCGGACTGGCACCAAAGGAGGAGAAGGAAGACAGTTCCTGTGACGAGTAGATCCGGCTCGATCCGTACTGCGTTTTCGACCGGTACTTCCGCGAAAAGGACGACAAGGGCGTCGGGAAGGGCAAGGCCAGCCGTGGATGAACTCCATCATAGCCAAACGTGCCAAATTTTGATAGTCCGATGGCATGTAGTTTAGTAGTGATGGAGTAGCCGGACGATGTATGTGCATCGACGTAGTTGCATGAGTTTGTATGGATTTGAGATATGGTAATTAAGGTGTTCGGATGTGGACGCTATTATTTAAGAGATGACCAACCAATGCCCGCGGATGGGCGTTTAAGGGGCCGAATTTGCTAAATCCAGTTGTAGATGCTCTAAGTAATATGTTTGCTTCATGTTGTTGCTTCTGTTTAATTTGTGGCGAGACTTGTTCTCTGCAACCTCTAGGTTTGAAGTGGGGTGGCACTGGGATGCTTTTATTCTGTTATATTTTTCTTTTGCGAGTAATTGTTCTGCTATCTCTTGATATTAAATGGAACCCGACTCATTTTCCAGATCGTATAGAAAAATGGAAAAGAAAGAAGAATGTTTTCCAGTTGCCCATGAGACGAACCCATGGCCGAACAACGTGTACGGGCAAATTCACGTGTAACACGGTCTTTCTCGTCTCCCTCTCTGCATCTCTTCCTCCCTCCTGTGCATCATGGGTCAAGATGGCAGTGGGGTTCATCTTTGTTGTCGAAATATGATCATCTTTGTTTGCTGAAATGTGGTATCATGTCGCTGAAATACACTCTATATAGGTGTTGAACCATCTACTATTGTTTTTTGTTGAAATTTGCTCAAGTTATGCTGCTAAAATGTGCTTGTTTTGATGTTGAAATGTTATTCTTTGTTGTCACTATGTTTGTTTAAATATTTTGATTTTCTCGTGGGTTCCTCGTGGGTTCCCCGAAACCCGATGGGTTTAGGGGACGGACAAAAAACTAGCGCGCATGGTGATGGAGATGGGGACGGGTTTACGATTTTCTCGTGGGGATGGGTTTGGGAAGGCAAAACCCGGTGGGTTTCGTCCCCGTTGCCATCTTGAATCATGGGCGTGTTTTTCTCCATGAGAAAAATTCATGCCACATCTAAATTTCTCCAGACATTCCGACATAAGCAGTGTAAAATCTTTATCCCAAGGTTGATATTTTTAATTAGTCATCATATCTTGAAGCGATCAAGAATAAATGATTCATGATATGGAATTTCATTACTAGAATATTCCTAATTATTACTATAACTTTATAATCCATAAGAAGGATCCACCAAAAATTAGTGAAGGGTAAGGAACACTAAAATACATTAAGGATTAGTAATGGAAAATCTAAAACATTAAAGATTTTTGCCCATAAAAGGAATCACAATAAGCACTTGCAATTTGTATAAATTATCAAGTACTCCCTCTGTAAACGTGACTAAACACTTTTATATTAGCTTAGGAAGTAGTACTTTCTTCGGATTCCGATTCAGAGTATGTTCCCAGAGTTCAACAAAATTCTACATGTTCTAGTGAAGGAAGTGCGTGCGCGTGTTTTAAAAAAAAATTAGAACGAAATTCTAGAGGAAGAATTTGGTGTCATAGTCCGTGTTACAGTTTGGGCCCTTTGTCTAGATAGAAAGGCCATTGTAGACGGCCCAAATCTGTAATTGAGCCGATTAAAAACCCCACTAATGTCAGCTAATTTTTTTTAAATAATACATTTTATTTAGTAAATTTCATAACTAGTACGTGGCTAGGCGAATTTTCAAAAATATGACCCAATCGGCCAGCAGCAGGCCGACTAGGCCTTGTTGGCCTGCTGCTGGCCGATTAGGACCTTATCGGCCTGCTGCTGGCCGATTAGGACCTTATCGGCCTGCTGCTAGCCGATAGGCCTGTACCCATCAGTACCTTGTTGGTCTGCTGCTGGCCAATTAGGACCTTATCGGCCTGCTGCTGGCCGATAAGGTCCTAATCGGCCAGCAGCAGACCAACAAGGTACTAATCGGCCAGCAGCAGACCAACAAGGCCTAGTCGGCCTGCTGCTGGCCGATTGGGTCATATTTTTCAAAATTCGCCTAGCCACGTACTAGTTATGAAATTTACTAAATAAAATGTATTATTTTAAAAAAATTAGCCTCATGTCACATGTGAAACCCCTCATTTCCCGACAGAAACCCCTCAAAAAAATAAAAACATGCACATACAGAAATGAAGAAAGGAAAAGTAGAGCGTACCATTCGGATCTGTTGAGCGCCATCCGGAAGTCAGCACGAACCCAGCCGGACCAGCAATTTCGCCACGAATCCAAGATCGATCGGACACACAGAGAGAAGATTCAGATTAGCTAAATCCATAACCGGGTCCAGTACTACCGGAGCAAACTGAGTAGCCAACGCTCCTACCCTACGTACCGTTCATCCAGTTGTTGGCGGGCTGGAAGTGGTAGGCGGTCCTGCTGCCATTGCGGCCCGTGCTCTCCTCCGCCGCGTCGGGTTCCGGAGCTACCAGCACCCGGAGAGACGACGACGAGGAGAGGAGCAGGCAGAGGTGGAAGAAGGCGACGACAAGAGGGAACCCGGCCATGGCTGCACGTCGCGGGAGGGACGAGAACCGGCCGACCAACGACTGGTTCGTGTGGTGATCGGCGGTGGTTGCTCTGTTTCGAGTCCACGGAAGGATCCTGGATTTATGGCCCCTCCGAGTCTTCACCGGGTCTCTAAGTTTACGCTTATCGCAAGCCTACGTTCGTACGAGAGGCGCCAATTTGATATGCGAAATGATGGGGTGATGGCGTCCGGTTTGAGGGATCGAGATTCCTAGTCACCTCCGCCTTGGCTTCTGACTTTTGGTCCCAAGATCTGGCCCGCTCTTGTGTGTTTATTTATTTTTTGGTCAAAAAATGCACCGACCGAAGGGAAAATGGGATCTACTCCCTCCGTTCCTAAATATATGTCTTTTTAGAGGTTTCACTAGGAAACTACATACGGATGTATATAGACATACTTTAGAGTTTAGATTCACTCATTTTGCTCCGTATGTAGTCACCTAGTGAAATGTCTAAAAAGACTTATATTTAGGAACGGAGGGAGTACTTCGCTGCAAGCGATGCCTTCTCCCGCCAAGCAAGATATATAAAGCGTAACTTAATAGCATCTCGCAAAGGAAAAACGTAACTTAATCACAGACTGGGACGTACTTCGTTCACAGATCATTTACAAGGAAGGAATCGACATCCATGTTTGGCAAAATAGTTTCGTGGTTTTTTCTTTTCTTTTAACACATCACGGTCCTAGATGCCCACATACAGTCACGCCTATGAACGTGCGTGCACACACACACACCCTACCTTCATGAGCACATTTGAAATACTAAGCCGGCATCGCATCTTGAGATTGATGAAGTTACCATAGATGACTCGTAGTCGACGACAACATCTCCTTTCATTGAGCAAACATCCCAGAAAATCTAAAATAAATTCAGGAAAATGCGAGCATTGGAACTTGAGCCGGTTCCATCACAAGAAACATAACAGTCGGAGTTACGCTCAGTTCGCTTCTTGGTCTGTCCAGTCGATTGTTTTTCTGCCTTTGTGGCTTATTTTGCAACATGTGAGCAAAATAGACCAAAGCATGGGCAGTCTAATTCTAAATCTTTTTGCAACATGTGAGCAAAATAGACCAAAGCATGGGCAGGGGCGGAGCTACAGTGTCGGGCCGGGGTCAATTGACCCCGGTGACCTTGGCCCAACGCCTGTTATAAATATACACAGCCCATAACAAAAAGTGATGCAGTAGAAAAAAATGACCCCGGTCCAGCAAGGGCCCCAAACGTAGCAGCCTAAAGCTAGTACGCAGGCCCATTGCCACTTGGGAGTTGGGATCGATCTCCACTTCCTGATCGATCTGGCTGTCAAAAAAAGACTTCTCGATCGACAGCGTCACCCAGGCCTGGGCAGCGCACGCAGGCCCAGTCGCCACTAGGGATAGGCAACTGCATGGGCAGTCTAATTCTAAATCTTTTTGCCAGAATTGGCACCCTAATTTGACTGCCGGTGCCCAAAAGGCTTGGTTCGAAATTATGGACAAAGCCCCAAAGTGACTAAACGCATGAACTTTTATTTTAAAACCATCTATAATGATTTTTTATTATAAAGTGAGTAAACTGTTTTAAAAAGGGCAGTTATAGTGTCTTTCGGCTCGGGCTTAGGCTTGGTCTTTTCAGATCAAGGTTTCTTAAGCCCAACATTAAACTAGCCCGCAACCCCGAGATATGATCAAGTCTAGACCAATAAGTCTAAAAGAAAGTGTAGACCAATAATGTCACGCTAAAAATTTCAACAGGTGTGCTTCTGCAGCTAGCCAGGTAGGATGATCGTGATTTGTTTGTGAGTTATTTGACTTTTGGCGGAGCCCGCTTTTATTCACAAAATGACACTTGGGTATCACTTAATCATGCATATCCTATAGCTGATTTTTTTTTGGAACGGCTAAAACAGCAGGAGATGATCCTATAGCTGAACTTGTCGGAGTTCATGCATTTTACAAGATTTTTTTAACAAAGAACAATCTAGATGCTAACATACACTCACTCCTATGAATGCAGTTGTATTTTACTCACTCTGTCCCAAAATATAAGAACGTTTTTAATACTACACTAGTGTAAAAAACATTATTATATTATGGGACGGAGGGAGTACAAGATTACAAGTTAACTTATTTATTCGGAAGTCACCAATATAATTTATAATTTGCCTAACCAATGAGAAGTAGAAGAATGTGTCCTAGTTGTTCGTGATAATATGAAGATCATGAGATTGTGACACTGAATAATTCAGACAAAATCATGTCACACAACCTTTCTCTTTTTTTCCCTGCAAAAAAAAACCCTTTTTCTATTTCCTTTACGAGAAAAGAAATCATGTCACATTATTTTAGCAAAACAAATTGCCTCATTTTTGTTCCCGTGAAGGAAGAAAAAAAAATCGGTTGCCACATTTGTTTTTGAGAGAGAGAAAAAAAACAACTGACACATTTCTCAAAAAACCATTGCCACATATTCATGGCGTGTTGCAGTTATGGGTCCTTGAGCTAGAAAAGGCCCGCGTAAACGGCCCAACAACATTTGCAGCTGAGCAGATCAAGGCCCACCCGCGTCCCCTTGCACAAGAAGAAAGAAAAGAAAAAGGAAAGTAGGACACCAAGGCGAAGCCCACCCAGGAAGAGAGCGGAGTGGAGGAGGAAGAAGCAGACGCGGCATCATGGCGGCGGCTCATGCGGCGGCGGCGTCCCCCACCCACCGCGCGTCCGTCCAGGCGACGTCGACCCCGCCGTACCCCAGCGCGGCCCGGATCGCTGACTCCTCCTGCTTCCCCCAGTACACCGCCTCCCTCAAGTGTACGCATCCTCCGCCCCTAATAATCCTCTAAATTCCTAATCCGCTCGCCCCCAATTCAGTTTTTGGCCATGATTTCCCAAAAATTTCATGGTGAATCTCTGATGAAGTGCTGTGTCCCCAGGTCTGGAGACCAACCAGGACAAGAGCAAGTGCCAGGAGCAGTTCGACAACTACAAGGAGTGCAAGAAGAGAGAGGTTCGCTTTTGTTTCCCCAATCCCTCTCTAGCCTTTTCTGATGGTATATGATGGGTGGCTTCGAATTGATGCACGCATCTGTTTTTTTGTCTTGTAACATGTGTTTGCTTAGTGCACTTGCTGACTGTTCAAGGGGGGCTGTAGTTTATGTAGCACAGCAAGTGCCAAACTTGTTTGTAGTGGACCTAGAGCTTAGTTCTTCAAGTATAACCTTTTAAAGAAAATTTCAATGCACCTTATACTGTTAAAAAAATTGTTTGGCCAACTGCTTTAAGCACTTTTGGTACGACATGAACTGCACTTCTTGTGCCTAAATCAGTGACTATGTGCTGTTAATACTCAATGATATAAAAAAATCTTGCCAAATGCTTTGCTCTAACATGATTGAGTGCGTATACTAGTCATGTTTATTGTTGGGTAAGTAACAAGTGCATAAGCAGTAAGGTTAACATCCACATACAGAAAGTTCATTGTGGCATGCAATGTCAAATTGTAAATGAAATGCAAACTGCAATCTACTGACTCACTGAGTTCATAACTATGAGTGCAGACATGCACATGCCGAAATACATTGAAAGTACTCCCTGCTTTTGATACTTCCTTTCTTTGTAGTGAGCTGGTATACAGTATCCACTATCCTGCAGAAGTCTAGCCTAGGAACATGCTTATGTTCCATTCTCAGTCACCGATTTTCCTTCATCACCATGGTCCAGTTATGTGCATATAAGATGATCCCTTCTGTATTACGGACACAAGCCTCCAGGGTGAACCAAGTAGCTACCTCTTAATGCTCTATTGAGAATTTATAAGTGTGTGCTTGGTTGCCTGCATGTGGCCTGTCCTGACCCCCCCTTTGCTGATGTGACCAGTCTCCCAACCTGTGTTGACACTGTTAATTTTGATCACCCCTTGATGCTGCTAATAAAAGTTCCTCATTGTATAAGATGTTCGTAAAATAGGACATGATAAATGTGGTTTATTGTTCATTTGATTTTATCATCGCTTCTTGCTCCATGGGAACTAACTCTTGGCCAAAGCACACAAAAAGTACTCCGTCCGATCCAAAATAAGTGTTGTGGTTTTTGTTGAAGTTTGAACTAAAACCACGACACTTATTTTGGATCGGAGAAGTGGAAGGTTTATAGTTTCTTAAATATGAAACCCATTACCATGGGCTGCTATTAAGTCTAAATTCTTTAGATTGGCGATCTGAATATTAAGTCATCCTGTGGTGCTTAACTTGAAACTGTAGCAGGGTAAATATCATGTTCATTTACAATTAATCTTTTACGTACTCATTTTGAACCTTCCATGGTGCTTCTTTACCTTACTGACTTATCCCGTTATGGTCTGAAAGCATCATCATATACAGTGGTGTTACATGTATAGTGAAGCGCTCATCCCTAGTCAATCTGTGCGATGCATTTCTTACTATATTTAAGGAAACATCTAGGGATACACATCACCTTACATCCCTCTCATACATCTTTACTAGATCTGTTTAGATCTCAAACCTGGAAAGTGTTTGTGTGGATAAGGATATAAATAAGACCCAAATCATATCGGCATTTCAATGAGGTTTGCATGGAAAATTCTGGGTTTCTTAGCAGGTCTACATGACATACGCTCTATTCAACTACAAATAGATTTGAGGTTACCCGTTACCCGCACAAATGCTCTGAACTAATGTTTATCTGAATTTCACTTTTAAACAGGAGTTTTTGCTTGTATGTAAATAACACTGAACAGTTCTGTGTACACATTCCTAGGTCGCTGCTTCCTATTGCTTCCTTTTTCTGAGAGTTGTATCTCACACTGCGCTGGTATTTCATTGTTCACAGAGGGAGGCTCGGCTGGAACGGAACCGTAGCCGGACATTGTTCGGGTGAGCAAACGGAGGAGCACTGTGCAGTGAACTGGAAGAGTTAATGCTAGTGAAACCATGACTCGTTTGATTTCCTGATGTTAATTTAAGCTGTTGAAGTTAGAAAACAGTAGAGCACTCTGGGTTCAGAGAGATGTAAGGACAAGATGTCACTAGAGAGTTTCTTGAATAAAATGGTACTCCCGGAAACGCCTGAAACCGCGTCAAGCCCACGTGGGATGCTTTTGTATTTCAATGGTGTATGTTGTTTTGATGTCCTATTGAATTCTGAAAGACTGTAAGAGGTTTATATAAACAAATAGTTGGGCAGAAGTCTTGTGATTGCCAAGTTTCGTCGGAACAAAGAGGATGGTGGGGTTGTGTAACACTTCAAATTTTTGGATTTGTTTTCTTCCAAACTTTTGGTCTTTTGGAAGGGGGATATTTAATCTTCTCTTGAAAACCCTTCTAAAATCTTTTCTGACCAAAGTTTGAGTGTTCTTCTCCAACTTGATTTTTGGCCTTGAAGGTTTTCTTCTTGTATTAGCTTAAACACAAGTTTTTTTCAAAAGGGTTTGTTTGATTCTTTTCCCTTCTTGATTAACCATCATAGGAATAACCTTGGACTTGTCTTCCTCTCCAACTTTTCTCTTGCCATGGCACCCAATAAAAATATTTCTCTCCAAGACCTCCTCTTCACTTTGAAACAAGTCTCCCATCAATTCCAGTGAGTTTCAAACTTATTGGAATTTTTCTTCTAATTATTTTGCTCCAAAAACAATTTCTGTCCATTGAAATAAGCCATGGTGATTTACAAAGGAACCATCATGTTCACTTTGATTTTTGTTTCCAAACCGACTTCCCTGGATAGTCCTTAGTACCCACAACCTAGATCCATCTTGTTTCATTGGTCCGCAGTTCAAAAATTTCAAATTTCACTTGCTGCAAGTTTGGACCAGATTTGCAAATTTTGGTGAAATTCATATTTTTCTTCTCCCAAAAATTCTGTGAAAATTCAGGCAGCCTCTAGATGCATCAAGAGGCCACTCCACCAATTATCAGCTCCAGCAAGATTTTCCACATGCCAAAATCATTTCGTCAAACACCTGGCGTGCACTGTTTCTGTCAGTTTCAGAAAAGTTAACTGAAGAATTACAGGTGACAGTGCAGCTTCGTCAGTTCGTCAGAGAGTGATCGTCAATCTCACCAGTGTCTCTTTGGCTCGATGCTGCACTGCACCTCGCTCTTATCCAGAGCGCCGCACGCGCGCTTGGCTGGTTCTTGGCGTCGGTGGCGCCCTGTGTTGGAAATATGCCCTAGAGGCAATAATAAAAGAGTTATTATTATATTTCCTTGTTCATGATAATCGTTTATTATCCATGCTATAACTGTATTGATTGGAAACTCAAATACATGTGTGGATGAATAGACAGACTTTGTGTCCCTAGTGAGCCTCTGCAGGACTAGCTCGTTGATCAAAGATGACCGCGGTTTCCAGGTCATAGACATGAGTTGTCATTTGATAACGGGATCACATCATTAGGAGAATGATGTGATGGACGAGACCCAAACGTTAAACATAGCTTTTGATCGTGTCAGTTATCGCTATAGTTTTTTGCATGTCAAGTATAAGTTCCTATGACCATGAGGTCATGTAACTCACTGACACCGTAGGAGTGCTTTGTGTGTGCCAAACGTCACAACGTAACTGGGTGACTATAAAGGTACTCTACAGGTATCTCCGAGGGTGTCTGTTGAGTTGACATGGATCGAGACTGGGATTTGTCACTCCGTGTGACGGAGAGGTATCTCCGGGCCCACTCGGTAATACGTCATCTCAATGAGCTCAAAGTGACTAAGTAGTTGGTCACGGGATGATGTATTACGGTAACGAGTAAAGAGACTTGCCGGTAACGAGATTGAACTAGGTATAGAGATACCGACGATCGAATCTCGGGCAAGTAACATACCGACGAGACAAAGGGAACTGTATACAGGATTGCCTGAATCCTTGACATCGTGGTTCATCCGATGAGATCATCGAGAAACATGTGGGAACCAATATGGGTATCCAGATCCCGCTATTGGTTATTAACCTGGGAGTGTCTCGGTCATGTCTACATGGTTTCCGAACCCGCAGGGTCTACACACTTAAGGTTCGGTGACGCTAGGGTTGTTAGTGAGAACAGTGCATGGTTACCGAAGGTTGTTCGGAGTCCCGGATGAGATCCCGGACGTGACGAGGGTCTCCGGAATGGTCCGGGGACGAAGATTGATATATAGGATGAAAGGTTTCGGAGTCCGGAAGTGTTCCGGGGAGCATCGGGAAATCGGCGGATTACCGAAAAGGGTTTCGGGGGTCCCGGAAGTGGTTCTGGGCCTAATGGGCCACAAAGGGGGGACACCACAGCCCTCATAGGGCTGTGCGCCCCCCCTGGGCCCTCTCCTATGGTGCATGGGGGGCTGGCCCCTCCTAGGGCAGCCGCACCCCCTGGCTTGGGGGGCAAGGCACCTAGGGGGGGGGGAAACCCTAGGGCCTGCGCAGCCCTTGGCCGCCGCCCCCCCACTGCCCTGGCCGCCGGCCCCCCTAGGGGAAACCCTAGGGCGCCCCCCTCCCATCTATTCCCCCTATATATAGAGGGGCAGAGGAGGGCAGCCAACACACGTTTGTGCCTCGGTGCTGCCCTTCCTCTCCCACAACATATTCGTCTTCCCGCGGTGCTTAGGCGAAGCCCTGCTGGAATCCTCCTCCACCATCACCACCACGCCGTCGTGCTGCCGGTCTCTCCATCAACCTCTCCTCCACCCCTTGCTGGATCAAGAAGGAGGAGACGTCCCCGAGCCGTACGTGTGAAGAACGCGGAGGCACCGTTGCTTCGGTGCTAGGATCTTCGGCGATCTGAATCGCGGCGAGTACGACTCCATCAACCGCGTTCTTAACGCTTCCGCTTAGCGATCTACAAGGGTACGTGGATCCAACTCTCCTCTCGTAGTAGCATCTCTTAGATTGATCTTGGTGAACGTAGGAAAATTTTTTGTTTCCCATGCAACGTTCCCCAACAGTGGCATCATGAGCTAGGATCTTGCGTAGATGCTTTCTCGAGTAGAACACAAAAGGGTTTGTGGGCGTTGATGTTTAAATTGCTGCCCTCCTTAGTCTTTCTTGATTCAGCGGTATTATGGGATGAAGCGGCCCGGACCAACTTTACATGTCCACGTACATGAGACCGGTTCCATCGACAGACAAGTGACTTTTGTTGCATAAGATGGCTGGCGGGTGTCTGTCTCTCCTATCTTAGTTGAATCGGAATAGAACAAGGCGGTCCTTGTAGAAGGTTAAATAGCAACTTGAATATCACCGTTGTGGCTTTGCGTAGGTAAGAAGCGTTCTTGCTAGATACCCATAGCAGCCACGTAAAACATGCAACAACAAATTAGAGGACGTCTAACTTGTTTTTGCAGGGTATGTATGTGATATGATATGGCCAATGACATGATGAGATATATTTGATGTATGAGATGATCATGTTGTAATAGTTAATATCGACTTGCATGTCGATGCATACGGCAACCGGCAGGAGCCATAGGGTTGTCTTTAATTTTTGTATGACCTGCGTGTCAATCATTAAGCGCTTTGTAATGCTTTACTTTATCGCTAAACGGTAGCAATAGTAGTAAGAGCATGGTGGGCGCGCGACAACCCCGATGGCGACACGATGATGGAGATCATGATGATGGAGATCATGGTGTGGCGCCGGTGACGATGGAGATCATGCCGGAGCTTTGGAGATGGAGATCAAAAGCACGAGTTGATGGCCATATCATGTCACTTATGATTTGCATGTGATGTTAATCCTTTTATGCATCTTATTTTGCTTAGGACGACGGTAGCATTATAAGATGATCCTTCACTAAAATTTCAAGATAAAATTGTGTTCCCCCCGAGTGTGCGCCGTTGCGAAGGTTCGTCGTTTCGAAGCACCACGTGATGATCGGGTGTGATAGACTCTACGTTCGCATACAACGGGTGCAAGCCAGTTTTGCACATGCAGAACACTCGGGTTAGACTTGACGAGCCTAGCATGTACAGACATGGCCTCGGAACACGGAAGACCGAAAGGTCGAGCATGAGTCATATAGTAGATATGATCAACATGTAGATGTTCACCATTGACACCACCTCATCTCACGTGATGATCGGACTTGGGTTGGTGAATTTGGATCATGTCACGCTTGAATGACCAGAGGGATGTCAATTTGAGTGGGAGTTATAAATAATTTGATTAGGTAGTAACTCACTTATCATGAACAATAGTCTAAAATGTCTTTGCAAATCTTTTGTTGTAGATGGCTCGCGCAGTAGCTCCCCTGAATTTTAACGCATTCCTAGAGAAAGCTAAACTGAAAGATGATGGGAGCAACTTTGTGGACTGGCTCCGCAATCTGAGGATCATCCTCACAGCTGCCCAAAAGGTTTATGTCCTAAATGCACCGCTAGGTGACCCCCCCGCTCCTACAGCCACTGCAGACGTTTTGAACGCCTGGCAGTCGCGTTCGGATGACTATTCGATAGTGCAGTGTGCCATGTTGTACGGCTTGGAAGGAGGACTTCAAAGGCGTTTTGAACGTCATGGTGCATATGAGATGTACCAGGAGTTGAAGTTCATCTTTGAAAAGAATGCTAAGATCGAGAGGTATGAGACCACCGATAAATTCTTTGCTTGCAAGATGGAGGAGAATTCGTCTGTCAGTGAACACTTACTGAAGATGTCTGGGTACTATACCCGCATAGCTGATCTGGGACTTGTGTTCCCGGATGAGGCTATCATTGACAGAATTCTCCAGTCACTCCCGCCAAGCTACAAGAGCTTCGTGCAGTAGTACAACATGCAAGGGATGAATAAAACCATCGCCGAGCTGTTTTCCATGCTGAAAGTCGCTGAGGCAGACATCCAGAAGGAGTATCAAGTGTTGATGGTCAATAAAACCACCAGTTTCAAGAAGAATGGCAAGGGCAAGAAGGGTAACTCTAAGAAGGGTGGCAAAACAGTTGCTAATCCAGTGAAGAAACCCAAGGCTGGGCCCAAGCCAGAGACTGAGTGTTTCTATTGCAAGGGGAACGACCACTGGAAGCGGAACTGCCCCAAGTATCTGACGGACAAGAAGGGGGCCAACAACAACAAAGGTATATGTGATATACATGTTATTGATGTGTACCTTACCAACTCTCGTTGTAGTGCCTGGGTATTTGATACCGGTTCGGTTGCTCACATTTGCAACTCTAAACAGGAACTGCGGAATAAACGGAGGCTGGCGAAGGACGAAGTGACGATGCGCGTGGGAAATGGTTCCAAGGTTGATGTGATCGCCGTCGGCACGCTCGCTCTTCGATTACCATCGGGATTAGTTATGAACCTGAATAATTGTTATTTAGTGCCTGCGTTAAGCATGAACATTATATCTGGATCTTGTTTATTGCGAGACGGTTACTCATTTAAATCAGAGAATAATGGTTGTTCTATTTATATGAGTAATATCTTTTATGGTCATGCACCCGAAGTTAGGGGTTTATTCTTATTGAATCTCGATAATGATGATACACATGTTCATAACATTGATGCCAAAAGATGTAGAGTTGATAATGATAATACCACTTTCTTGTGGCACTGCCGTCTGGGTCATATCGGCGTGAAACGCATGAGGAAGCTCCATGCTGATGGACTTTTGGAGTCTCTTGATTTTGAATCACTTGACACGTGCGAGCCGTGCCTCATGGGCAAGATGACAAGGACCCCGTTTTCAGGGACAATGGAACGGGCAAGTGACTTATTGGAAATCATACATACTGATGTGTGCGGTCCGATGAGTGTAACGGCGCGCGGTGGATATCGTTATTTTCTCACCTTCACTGACGACTTAAGTAGATATGGGTATATTTACTTGATGAAGCATAAGTCTGAAACTTTTGAAAAGTTCAAACAATTTCAGAGTGAAGTTGAAAATCATCGTAACAAGAAGATCAAGTTCCTACGATCTGATCGAGGGGGAGAATATCTGAGTTATGAGTTTGGTGATCACTTAAGGAAATGTGGAATTGTTTCACAGTTGACGCCACCTGGAACACCACAGCGTAATGGTGTGTCCGAACGTCGTAATCGAACCCTATTAGATATGGTACGTTCTATGATGTCTCTTGCCGATTTGCCACTATCGTTTTGGGGATATGCGTTAGAGACAACTGCATTCACTTTAAATAGGGCTCCATCTAAGTCCGTTGAGACAACACCGTATGAACTGTGGTTTGGTAAGAAACCTAAGTTGTCTTTTCTCAAGGTTTGGGGTTGCGATGCTTATGTGAAAAGGCTTCAGCCAGAAAAGCTCGAACCCAAAGCGGACAAATGTGTCTTCATAGGATACCCAAAAGAAACAGTTGGGTACACCTTCTATCTCAGATCCGAGGGCAAAGTGTTTGTCGCTAAGAACGGGTCCTTTCTCGAGAAAGAGTTTCTCTCGAAAGAAATGAGTGGGAGGAAGGTAGAACTTGATGAGGTTATTGAACCTCTGCTTCAACCAGAGAGTAGCGCAGCGCAGAAAGATGTTTTTGTGGAGCCTGCAGAGGTTGAAGAGGAAGCCAATGATGATGATCAAGGAGCTTCTGATCAAGTTACTACCGAACCTCGTAGGTCGACAAGGGTACGCACTGCACCTGAGTGGTATGGTAACCCTGTCTTGGAGGTCATGTTGTTAGACAACGGTGAACCTACGAGCTATGGAGAAGCGATGGTGGGCCCGGATTCCGACAAATGGTTAGAGGCCATGAAATCCGAGATGGGATCCATGTATGAAAACAAAGTATGGACTTTGGAAGTATTACCTGAAGGGCGGAAGGCCATTCAGAATAAATGGATTTTTAAGAGGAAGACGGACGCTGACGGTAATGTCACCGTGTATAAAGCTCGACTTGTGGCAAAGGGTTTTTCACAAGTTCAAGGGATTGACTACGATGAGACTTTCTCACCCGTAGCGATGCTTAAATCCGTCCGAATCATGTTAGCAATAGCTGCATATTTCGATTATGAAATTTGGCAGATGGATGTCAAAACA
The DNA here is from genome assembly GCA_902687465.1 of Secale cereale. Taxonomy (NCBI): domain Eukaryota; kingdom Viridiplantae; phylum Streptophyta; class Magnoliopsida; order Poales; family Poaceae; genus Secale; species Secale cereale. The sequence continues at coordinate 867,835,908 of LR738710.1, forward strand.
GCGTTCCTTAACGGTTTTCTTAAGGAAGAGTTGTATATGATGCAACCGGAAGGTTTTGTCGATCCAGAGAATGCTGACAAAGTATGCAGGCTCCAGCATTCCATTTATGGGCTGGTGCAAGCATCTCGGAGTTGGAATCTTCGCTTTGATGAGGTGATCAAAGCGTTTGGGTTTGTACAAGTTTACAATGAAGCTTGTATTTACAAGAAAGTGAGTGGGAGCTCTATAGCGTTTCTAATATTATATGTGGATGACATATTGCTGATTGGAAACAATATAGAATTTTTGGATAGCGTGAAAGGGTATTTGAACAAGAGTTTTTCGATGAAGGATCTCGGTGAAGCTGCTTTCATATTGGGCATCAAGATCTATAGAGATAGATCAAGACGCTTGATAGGACTTTCACAAAGTACATACCTTGATAAAGTTTTGAAGAAGTTCAAAATGGATCAATCCAAGAAGGGGTTCTTGCCGGTATTGCAAGGTACAAAGTTGAGTAAGACTCAATGCCCAGTGACTGCGGAAGATAGAGAAAAGATGAGTGTTGTCCCCTATGCTTCAGCCATAGGCTCTATCATGTATGCAATGCTGTGCACAAGACCAGATGTCAGCCTTGCCATAAGTATGGCCGGAAGGTTTCAAAGTAATCCTGGTATGGATCACTGGACAGCGGTCAAGAATATCCTAAAGTACCTGAAAAGGACTAAGGAGATGTTTCTCGTTTATGGAGGTGATCAAGAGCTCGTCGTAAAGGGTTACGTTGATGCAAGCTTTGACACTGATCCGGATGACTCTAAGTCTCAAACCGGATACGTATATATTCTCAACGGGGGAGCGGTAAGCTGGTGCAGTTCCAAGCAGAGCGTGGTAGCTGATTCTACATGTGAAGCGGAGTATATAGCTGCCTCGGAGGCGGCGAAGGAAGGTGTCTGGATGAAGGAGTTCATGACAGATCTTGGAGTTGTGCCTAGTGCACTGAACCCAATGACTCTGTTCTGTGACAACACTGGTGCCATTGCTCTAGCCAAGGAACCAAGGTTTCACAAGAGGACCAGACACATAAAGCGACGCTTCAATTCCATCCGCGATTCGGTCAAGGAGGAGGACATAAGTATTTGCAAAGTACACACGGATTTGAATGTTGCAGATCCGTTGACTAAGCCTCTTCCACGGGCTAAGCATGATCAACACCAAGATTCTATGGGTATTAGATTCATTACCTTGTAATGCTAGATTATTGACTCTAGTGCAAGTGGGAGACTGTTGGAAATATGCCCTAGAGGCAATAATAAAAGAGTTATTATTATATTTCCTTGTTCATGATAATCGTTTATTATCCATGCTATAACTGTATTGATTGGAAACTCAAATACATGTGTGGATGAATAGACAGACTTTGTGTCCCTAGTGAGCCTCTGCAGGACTAGCTCGTTGATCAAAGATGACCGCGGTTTCCAGGTCATAGACATGAGTTGTCATTTGATAACGGGATCACATCATTAGGAGAATGATGTGATGGACGAGACCCAAACGTTAAACATAGCTTTTGATCGTGTCAGTTATCGCTATAGTTTTCTGCATGTCAAGTATAAGTTCCTATGACCATGAGGTCATGTAACTCACTGACACCGTAGGAGTGCTTTGTGTGTGCCAAACGTCACAACGTAACTGGGTGACTATAAAGGTACTCTACAGGTATCTCCGAGGGTGTCTGTTGAGTTGACATGGATCGAGACTGGGATTTGTCACTCCGTGTGACGGAGAGGTATCTCCGGGCCCACTCGGTAATACGTCATCTCAATGAGCTCAAAGTGACTAAGTAGTTGGTCACAGGATGATGTATTACGGTAACGAGTAAAGAGACTTGCCGGTAACGAGATTGAACTAGGTATAGAGATACCGACGATCGAATCTCGGGCAAGTAACATACCGACGAGACAAAGGGAACTGTATACAGGATTGCCTGAATCCTTGACATCGTGGTTCATCCGATGAGATCATCGAGAAACATGTGGGAACCAATATGGGTATCCAGATCCCGCTATTGGTTATTGACCTGGGAGTGTCTCGGTCATGTCTACATGGTTTCCGAACCCGCAGGGTCTACACACTTAAGGTTCGGTGACGCTAGGGTTGTTAGTGAGAACAGTGCATGGTTACCGAAGGTTGTTCGGAGTCCCGGATGAGATCCCGGACGTGACGAGGGTCTCCGGAATGGTCCGGGGACGAAGATTGATATATAGGATGAAAGGTTTCGGAGTCCGGAAGTGTTCCGAGGAGCATCGGGAAATCGGCGGATTACCGAAAAGGGTTTCGGGGGTCCCGGAAGTGGTTCTGGGCCTAATGGGCCACAAAGGGGGGACACCACAGCCCTCATAGGGCTGTGCGCCCCCCCTGGGCCATCTCCTATGGCGCATGGGGGGCTGGCCCCTCCTAGGGCAGCCGCACCCCCTGGCTTGGGGGGCAAGGCACCTAGGGGGGGGGGGGGAAACCCTAGGGCTTGCGCAGCCCTTGGCCGCCGCCCCCCCCCACTGCCCTGGCCGCCGGCCCCCCTAGGGGAAACCCTAGGGCGCCCCCCTCCCATCTATTCCTCCTATATATAGAGGGGCAGAGGAGGGCAGCCAACACACGTTTGTGCCTCGGTGCTGCCCTTCCTCTCCCACAACATATTCGTCTTCCCGCGATGCTTAGGCGAAGCCCTGCTGGAATCCTCCTCCACCATCACCACCACGCCGTCGTGCTGCCGGTCTCTCCATCAACCTCTCCTCCACCCCTTGCTGGATCAAGAAGGAGGAGACGTCCCCGAGCCGTACGTGTGAAGAACGCGGAGGCACCGTTGCTTCGGTGCTAGGATCTTCGGCGATCTGAATCGCGGCGAGTACGACTCCATCAACCGCGTTCTTAACGCTTCCGCTTAGCGATCTACAAGGGTACGTGGATCCAACTCTCCTCTCGTAGTAGCATCTCCTAGATTGATCTTGGTGAACGTAGGAAAAATTTTTGTTTCCCATGCAACGTTCCCCAACACCCTGGCCCGCCCACGCCGGCGTCTTCCGCGGCGGCAGAGCCACCCGTGGCGGCCGACAGGAGGCACCCTGCGGCACAACGCCGTTCGACACCGCCCAAGTCGCCTGGGAGCTCCGCGTGGCCTTCTCCATCGCCAGCGCACGCCTGCAGCACCGTCGCCGTGGCCTGGCACGCACAGGGCGCGCCCTCTGCCGCCGACGTGCCGCACAGCCGTTCCGTCAGGGACAGGCCGTAACCGCCCCTACCTTGCTGAGTTAGGCACCGAAATGGAACCAGTGCACCTCCTAGTTGATGCTCAAGCTCCTAATCCACCTGCCCAGCCACAGCGCCGCCGTAATCGATCGCCGGACTTATCCCGTTCACGGCAACCGCCTCGGGCCGGCTATATATAGCACCTCCGAGCCCGCTCTCGACCCCGCACATCTCCACCACCTCACTAGATCACGCCCAGCCACTGGAAGAGCCTCGAGGGGCCCTTCTTCCTCAACTCCGGCCACCTCCGTCCGCCTCGGGTTCCAACAGCGTCCGCTCTGGTGAGAACTCCTCCACCGCACTAGACTCGTTCGTAGCCTCCTGACACCTACATGAGTCTAACCCCCACTCCAATTTGACCCCAGAAACTCTCTCCGACGAGGCCCACGACCACCCGAGCCGCCGTCCACCGGAGATAGGGTCGCCGTCGACGTGGGGCTCGCCGACGCTCAACTCCACCACCCACCGACGCGGAAGAACATCAGGAACCCGTAGGTACCACTCTCTTCCCCTACCTCGCCGTGGATCGGCGCCGGCGACCACCACAGCCATCTGGCGCCGGCGCGGCTCTGTTTCAGTTTTAAAACCTGACGAGTGGGACCCCCTCGTCAGCCTCTCTTTTCCTCCCGAAGCGTTTTTCTGGAAGGCGCCTTCGGGCAAAGTACGTCTCCCTATTCGGCTGGCGTACTACGTACCGATTCGTTTTTCTGTTTTATATTCTAGCCCCTAGAAACTTTCTGTTTCATTACAGATAAGTCCCCGTACAGAAACTCTAATATCTTTTTAACTAAAAATGATTTGGAGTTGATTCTTTTTCTGTCCTCTTTAGTTTTCTGTCTAGGTTTTTGTCATATTTATTTGAAAAATATTTGGGACAACTTTTATGCACGCGTGGTATTTATGTTAGTATTCGTTTTGTTTGAATACGTAGATACCGAAGGACGTGACGGAGCCGCGAACCTCACCGAGTTAGACTCCGACTACTCCGAACCAGGCAAGCATGTTTGAACCTTTGATATGATGAGTGTGTTGCATGTTGGCTGTTGCATGTTGGCTCGAGTAGTTCCTTTTCATAGCATGGTCATATAAGCATTTGTGGATGATTATATTTCATGCAAGCAAGCTTCGGGTGAGCCCCGAATGATAATGGTTGAACCACCTCGATCATGTGGTGACATGATGGGTTGTGTACTGGTATTGTTGGAGCATGCCAGTAAATGGTTAACTTTAGTATCAACGTGGATCAAGTCGTGATCCCGTTCATCTCCTTTTGGTACTGTCATATGCCGTCCGTTAAGATTACGGTCTAGTTGGTTGCAAACCACTTTCCGTGTACACACCAAGTAGAGGGGCCGGGAAGAGGGTTCCATGGCCCTGGATTAAAGCCCGTCATCCGGTCAAGGGGCATGGGTGTTTCCGGTTGTGACCGAGAGGGGGCACCCCTTAGAGCGCGCATATATAAATTAGATCCCATGCTATTCGAGGTTGTAGCCTCCCCGTCTTAAAGTTTTTCATGAATGTTGTCGCGGGTGATTCCGGACAGCAGGATGTGAAATGGGTGTGTACTGGTCAGTTGTGTTTCTGCTAAAACACCGTAGACGGAACTAGTCCTTGTGGCCAGTGGAATCCGTTGGCTGTGATTTAAGAGTACAAGCTCTGCAGAGCCAAAACTTCCGAGTAGCCATGTTTATGGCCTAGAGTCAAACTTCGTGTCAACCCCGGTGACCGTCTCTAGTAATTCTATGATAGTAACAAGAGTGGTGATTTTTGTCAAGTTCATTTAGAGTAGATGAACTAACCAGTTATCTCTGTACTGATTTACCTCATGAAGTATTTTACCGTTATACCATTGTTTATATAAGCCCTTTATGTGATGTCGCTCAGACGTCCGACTGTGGCATTCCTGTTATTTATTTTCATTATAAGCCCTTTATGTGATGTCGCTCAGACGTCCGACTGTGGCATTCCTGTTATTTATTTTCATTATAAGCCCTTTATGTGATGTCGCTCAGACGTCTGACTGCGGCATTCCTGTTATTTATTTTC
>LR738710.1:867846426-867886534 GCA_902687465.1 Secale cereale
GGGGGGGGGTAGGGGGTCGGTGGTAGGGTGCTCTCACCGTGCCGGCCGTGCGCGCCCGCTTGGCGATCTCCCGCCTCGCCTCCATTCCCCCGCGCTCGCTCGCTCCAGAGGCGGCAAGAGAGGGTGGGAAGCAGAAAGATGAGAACAGCAGAGAGATGGCCAGATCACAAGGAAGAAGGACGGGGTTTATACTTGGCAGCGGAAGTGGACTGGGAACCGCTGGGCTGGGCCTACTGGGCTTCCACAGAACGGGCCTCCTTCCGGGCTATGTCTCAAAAGGTTTACTTGGAATGCAAGTTTGGCTGCCAACTTGCAACAACGAACGAATTTGGATCAAACTCTGCTGCCTATATTAGATGAAAAAAAAGTGTTTCTAAAAAATATAACAGATGTAAAAGTAAGTAATGAGCCAGAAGTGGATTCTGGAAAGTAATGAGCCATTTTTTGCAGAGACAACCTTGCACTTTGTACAAATTAACCAACACTTCATAGCACGCACTCCGATAAAAAAATCTGTATGTTTATTTCTTTGGCTCAAACCGAAAAAGGTTTTGATTTCAGATCCATTTAGACTGTTACTTTTATTTTGACGAGACTTTGAAATAAGATTGTTGAATACGTTATACTCTTTTTTTTTTACCTTTTTGAAACTAGACTCGGAACTTGATGTACTCCCTCCGTTTTTATTTAGTTCGCGTATTAGCTTTGGTCGGTCAAAGTCTAGCTTTGTAAGCTTTGAAAAAGTTTATAAACAAAAATATTAACATATACAATAATCAATCAACACCATTAGATTCATTATTGAATGTACTTTCACATCATATAAATTTGTCATGGTAAATGTTTATATATTTTTCTATAAACATGATCAAACTTTCCAAAGTTTGACTTCAGTTAAACGGCTTAAACCTAATATGCAGAGTAAATAAAAACGGAGGGAGTACTTGAAGCATGTGCACGCTGGCCCCACGTGTGTGAGAGAGGCAAGTATTTCTAACCAACAAATTACATATCGTGTAAATGTTGAAGTCAAGTTTCGAGTTAGGTTCGAAAAGGCCTAAAATATTAATTTTCAAATACTCAACACTGATCTTGATTCAAAGATTTCATCAAAACAAAGAAGGAAATCAAAACGATTCCGTAATAAGACATTTTGTTAAAAATATATGACCCTTTTTTTGTTTGAAGCAAAAAGATAAACACACATATTTATTTATGAGATAGGGAGATGTGAAGTGCGGGTTGATTTTGATAAAATGAATGCATCAATGTTTCAATAGCCCATCTACCATACCTCTCAGTTTTATGTCGAATGGCTCATACATCATACAGTGCATGAATTGAGTTCGTGCTCGATACGTTCTGCTATATCTACCTGCTTGATCAAACAGAAGTTTGACAACGTCAACGATTGGTGGCATCACATGGTGGGCGTCAATGTGAGAAAGGGCATTGACACGTCTTCAACGTATCTATAATTTTTGATTGTTCCATGCTATTATATATTATGTTTTGGATGTTTAATGGCATTTATTATATACTTTTATATTATTTTTGGGACTAACCTACTAACCCAAGGCCCAGTGCAAATTGCTGTTTTTTTGCCTATATCAGTGTTTCGCAGAAAAGGAATATCAAACGGAGTCCAAACGGAATGAAACCTTTGGGAGAGTTATTTTTGGAACGATATCTTCACGAGAGACTTGGAGTACAAGTCAGAGAAGAAACGAGGTTCCCACGAGGGGGCATGGCGCGCCCAGGGGGTAGGCGCGCCCCCCACCCTCGTGGGCCCCATGTTGCTCCACCAACGTACTTTTTCCTTCTATATATACCCATATACCCTGAAAACATCGAGGAGCACGAAGAAACCCTAATTCCACCGCCGTAACCTTTTGTTTCTGTGAGATCCCATCTTGGGGCCTGTTCCGGAGCTCCGCCGGAGGGGGCATCGATCACGGAGGGCTTATACATCAATATTGTAGCCCCTCCGATGAGTTGTGAGTAGTTTACCACAAACCTTCGGGTCCATAGTTGTTAGCTAGATGGCTTCTTCTCTCTCTTTGAATCTCAATACAAAGTTCTCATCAATCTTCGAGGAGATCTATTCGATGTAATCTTTTTGCGGTGTGTTTGTCGAGATCCGATGAATTGTGGGTTTATGATCAAGATTATCTATGAACAATATTGGATTCTTTTATGAAATATTTTATGTATGATTATAATATCCTTGCAAGTCTCTTCGAATTATTGGTTTGGTTTGGCCTACTAGATCTTTAGTTCTTGCAATGGGAGAAGTGCTTGGCTTTGGGTTCAATCTTGCGGTGTCCTTTCCCAGTGACAGTAGGGGTAGCAAGGCACGTATAGTATTGTTGCCATCGAGGATAAAAAGATGGGGTTTATATCATACTAGCTAAATACCCGTGCGTTGCTACGGGATAAAATAATATTTGAAGAATGATGATGTGTGACCGATTGTCCTCAGTCATCACTGACATCTCGAAGGTGCGGCCAGAGACCTCGATTGTTACCATTGGTTGTCCTCGAGCGCCTAGTGCCCTCACCTGTGAACGTATCGACAACCATCAACTTGTGTATGGCATGCAAAGAACGATCATCATGGCCTTAGTCCATGTTGGTAACGCTGGTCCCTATATCGGTGAGAGCCTGCTGGCCGTCCTTGCCCACGAGCACTTTCAAATATATTCAGCATGTTTCAGCGCATATCTAATTAATTACAGGCATGCTGATTAACTTCCCACATAATTAAGTAATTACATCTCTCTCTCACATTTTCCCCTTAATTTTTCTAACTCCAGAAAAAAAACCTAAACAACTATATTTCATTTTATATGAAACCACCAACGAGTGTGGTTTTTGTGCACTCGGTCACCCCCGATGCACCCATGATAAAAAACTTAGCAAAACATTAAAAAAATTCAAAACTTTGTGGATGTGATTATGACCAAATGTATTAGGTGCTTACAAAATTTGGTAGCCAAATGACATCCGAGGAGCTCGGTACAAAAAAAATTTGTGCTGAAACATGTGAATAGTAAACTTGGGTTCAGAGCATCATTTGTATTTCGCTTTGTACGGTCATCAATTTTTTGGTGAGCAAATTTTGGAACCTCCTAAAACATTTGCGCATAATCACATCCACGAAGTTTCATTTTTTTCCTTTTTGTGAATTTACTGTTCATTGGGTGCATGCACCGAAGTTGGGTGCATCCACTACTTTCCTACTACCAAATCCATATGGTTATCATTGTAATACCCAACATTTTCAGTTGAATAATCAAACTTTTGTTACAATAAAAATAACATAGAAAACCAATGGTCAAATACTCCTTTTAATATGTTTTATAACACAAAACAGATAATAAATAATTATACTCCTTTAAAATATGTTTTATAACACAAACAGAAAATAACATACAAGTATTTTTTAATAGCACAATAAACATATTGCGTAAAGAAGCAAATGCAATCGATCTGTTTTGTTCTCTATAGGAAAAATGTACCAGATTTCTTTTTCTTTTTGCTAAATTCACCACACCTTCACATCTCAAATTTTGTATAAGATTCATCTCGACTAATATTATAGCCGGTGTTGTGGCATCTTGTCCTTCTTGAATCCTCGTTGGCATCTATCATCTTGTCCTCCCTGAATCCTTGTTGCTAGCGATCATGGTATTTCATGTAAGTTGTAACCCTTTGTAACAGTTGATGATAGGATTTGTGACACGCACAACCTATTAGGGTTTATTGTGGCGTGCCTGACTGTACTATGTCGATTTGAGTCATTGCTTAAGTTGGGCAAGTGTAATCAGTATGCATGTGAGTTGTGATCAACTTCATAAGTGTACTGTCATGTTGTATGGAAAGCACTGGGTCCCATTCAGGGTAAATTGTAAAGTATTACGTTTTGGTTTTTCAAAATCAGAGCCCTTAGGGCTCAATCAAGTGACTCCAACTTCACCGAAAATGATCAACGGCCAACCCCCATAGTAGAAATCGTGCGAAGCCACATGAAGATACATACCAAACACTTAGCCACCTACGACCACTAGTAGAAAACGGGGCAATGGTCCAATCCATTAGTCCCGGTTCAATCCAGAACTGGGACCAATGGGGGCATTGGACCCGGTTCGTGAGCCCAGGGGGCCGGCCGGGCCACGTGGGCCATTGGTCCCGGTTCATCTGGACCTTTTTGTCCCGGTTGGTGCCACGAACCGGGACCAATGGGTCTTGCTCCTGGCCCACAACTATTGGTCCCGGTTGGTGACCTGAACCGGGACCAAAGGCTCCCCTTTAGTCCCGGTTCATGTCACCAACCGGGACCAATGAGGTGCCTATATATACCCCCTCGTGCAAGAGCAGAGCACACTGCTCTGTTTTTTCTGGCCGAGTTGGAGAGGGCTTGGTGGTGCTCTAGCTCACCTCCTATGCACACAACGTGTTCGATGGAATGCCCGAGCCACACTAGTTAAGCTTTTCTCCTCTCGAAGCTCTATTTTCTCCGAGATTTGTCTAGGTTTAGCGGTCCGTCACGTCCCGCCCCCGTCTTCGTCGTCGTCGATCGCCCCCGCCGATCTTGTCACCGGCACCACCGTGGTGAGCCTCTTGTTATGTCCATGATTTTCTTACTTTTATTATTGCTTGTTATTATTGCTTTAGAGAGCTATTTGTCTAATTTTCTTACGTTTATTGTTGCTTGTTATTATATAGTGCGATGGTTTTGATATCCGCCCACGTGGGCCCTCGTCCTGTCTACGATTCGGATGTGGTATATTATCTTTAATTTATAACTATTTGTTTTAGTGTTTATGACAATTATGCCGACCAATCTGACATGCATATATGTTTTTATATGTCTAGGAGGTAGTTGAACCGGAAATTCCAACCGGCCCTCTTGTGGAGAGGTTAAATTTAGTTGAACAGGAAAACATTTCCTTGAAGAAAAAATTGGAAAAAATGGAGGAGGAGAAGATGGAATTGGAGTTGCATGTTGCCGAAGTCGTCGATGATCACAAGATCAAGATGGACCCTATTGTCGAGAGGTTAAATTTAGTTGAAGAAGAAAACAATTTCTTGAAGGAAAAAATAAAAAAAAATTGAGGACGAGAAGATGATATTGGAGTTGCATGTTGCGGATGTCGTCGAGATCAAGATGGATGCAATGCGGTTGAAGATTAGAAAGATTAGAAAATATGCCATTCATACCGAGGCTTGGTATCATTATGCCGTTGGATCAATTGTTACCTTGGTTGCGATTATGATCGCATTTTTTTTTGCATTGAAATGTTTTACATAGTTTCGATGTGTATGGTGAAAATTAATTAAATGCTCTGGAGAGCTATATATTGTTAGATGAGAACTATGTATGTACTTTGGTTTTAATGTGATGATGAACTTCTATTAATTTGGTCACTTAATTATCTAGTTATGATGTTCTGTAATGGTTTTTGACACACTTAATTATATATAATGCACACAGATGAACCGGCAATGGATGTACGGTGACAGACACACCTCCGAGTACATTAAGGGCGTGCATGAGTTTCTGAATGCGGCTGAGGCAAACAAGCAGAATGGTTTTATGTGTTGTCCATGCACTAAATGTGGGAATACGATGTCTTACTCTAACCGAAAAATCCTTCACTCCCACCTGCTTTACAAGGGTTTCATGCCACACTATAATGTTTGGACGAGGCACGGAGAAATAGGGGTTATGATGGAAGACGGCGAAGAAGAAGAGTACGATGACAACTATGTGCCCCCTGAATACGGCGATGCTGCAATGGGGGGAGCTGGTGAAGATCAAGAGGAACCAGACGATGTGCTCAATGATGCTGCAACGGGTGAAGCTGCTGAAGATCAAGAGGAACCAGATGATGATCTCCGCCGGGTCATTCTCGATGCAAGGACGCAACGCGAAAGTCAAAAGGAGAAGCTGAAGTTCGATCACATGTTAGAGGATCACAAAAAAGGGTTGTACCCCAATTGCGAAGATGGCAACACAAAGCTCGGTACCGTACTGGAATTGCTGCAGTGGAAGGCAGAGAATGCTGTGGCTGACAAAGGATTTGAGAAGCTACTGAAAATATTGAAGAAGAAGCTTCCGAAGGATAACGAATTGCCCGACAGTACATACGCAGCAAAGAAGGTCGTATGCCCTCTAGGATTGGAGGTGCAGAAGATACATGCATGCCCTAATGACTGCATCCTCTACCGCGGTGCATACAAGGATCTGAACGCATGCCCGGTATGCGGTGCCTTGCGGTATAAGATGAGACGAGATGACCCTGGTGATGTTGACGACGAGCCCGCCAGGAAGAGGGTTCCTGCGAAGGTGATGTGGTATGCTCCTATAATACCACGGTTGAAACGTTTGTTCAGAAACGGAGAGCATGCCAAGTTGATGCGACGGCACAGTGAGGACCGTAAGAAAGACAGGAAGTTGAGAGCACCCGCTGGCGGGTCGCAGTGGAGAAAAATCAAGAGAAAGTACTCGGAGGAGTTTGCAAAGGACCCAAGGAACGTATGGTTTGCTTTAAGCGCAGATGGCATTAATCCTTTCGGGGAGCAGAGCAGCAATCACAGCACCTGGCCCGTGACTCTATGTATGTATAACCTTCCTCCTTGGATGTGCATGAAGCGGAAGTTCATTATGATGCCAGTTCTCATCCAAGGCCCTAAGCAACTCGGCAACGACATTGATGTGTACCTAAGGCCATTAGTGGAAGAACTTTTACAGCTGTGGAATGGAAACGGTGTACGTGCGTGGGATGAGCACAGACATGAGGAATTTAACCTAAAGGCGTTGCTGTTCGTGACAATCAACGATTGGCCTGCTCTCAGTAACCTTTCAGGACAGACAAACAAAGGATACCACGCATGCACGCACTGTTTAGATGACACTGAAAGTATATACCTGGACAAATGCAGGAAGAATGTGTACCTGGGCCATCGTCGATTTCTTCCGACCAACCATCAATGTCGAAAGAAAGGCAAGCATTTCAAAGGCGAGGCATATCACCGAAAGAAGCCCGACATGCGTACCGGTGATCACGTACTTGCTATGGTCAATGATTTACACGTAATCTTTGGAAAGGGCCCCGGCGCACTAGCTGTTCCGAATGACGCTGAGGGACACGCACCCATGTGGAAGAAGAAATCTATATTTTGGGACCTACCCTACTAGAAAGACCTAGAGGTCCGCTCTTCAATCGACGTGATGCACATGGTGAAGAACCTTTGCGTGAACCTGCTAGGCTTCTTGGGCGTGTATGGAAAGACAAAAGATACAACTGAGGCACGGGAGGACCTACAACATTTGCACGAAAAAGACGGCATGCCTCCGAAGCAGTATGAAGGTCCTGCCAGCTACGCTCTTACGAAAGAAGAGAAAGAAATCTTCTTTGAATGCCTACTCAGTATGAAGGTCCCGACTGGCTTCTCGTCGAATATAAAGGGAATAATAAATATGCCAGAGAAAAAGTTCCAGAACCTAAAGTCTCATGACTGCCACGTGATTATGACGCAACTGCTTCCGGTTTCATTGAGGGGGCTTCTACCGAAAAACGTCCGATTAGCCATTGTGAAGCTATGTGCTTTCCTCAATGCAATCTCTCAGAAGGTGATCGATCCAGAAATCGTACCAAGGCTAAGGAGTGATGTGGCACAATGTCTTGTCAGTTTCGAGCTGGTGTTCCCACCATCCTTCTTCAATATCATGACACACGTCCTAGTTCATCTAGTCGATGAGATTGTCATTTTGGGGCCCGTATTTCTACACAATATGTTCCCCTTTGAGAGGTTCATGAGAGTCCTAAAGAAATATGTCCGTAACCGCGCTAGGCCAGAAGGAAGCATCTCCATGGGCCATCAAACAGAGGATGTCATCGGGTTTTGTGTTGACTTCATTCCTGGCCTTAATAAGATAGGTCTCTCTAAATCGCGGTATGAGGGGAGACTGACTGGAAAAGACACGCTTGGAAGGGACTCAATAATATGCAGGGACGGATATTCTTGGTCTCAAGCACACTACACAGTTCTACAGAACTCTACCTTGGTGACCCCGTATGTCGATGAACACAAGAACAATCTGCGCTCCAAACACCCGGAGCAGTGCGACGACTGGATTACATGTGAACACATCAGGACTTTCAGCAGTTGGTTGGAAACACGTCTCAGAGGTGACAACACTGTTTGTGATGAGCTGTACTTGTTGTCCAGGGGACCATCTTTGATTGTATTGATTTACAAAGGATACGAGATAAATGGGAATACATTTTACACGATTGTCCAAGATCAAAAGAGCACCAACCAAAACAGCGGTGTCCGCTTTGATGCAACAACCGAGAGGGGAAAGGACACATATTATGGTTAATAGTGGACATATGGGAACTTGACTAGGGACATGATTTTAAGGTCCCTTTGTTTAAGTGCAAATGGGTCAATCTGTCAGGAGCCGGGGTACATGTAGACCCACAGTACGGAGTGACAGTGGATCTGAAAAATGTTGGGTACACTGACGAACCATTCGTCCTAGCCAATGATGTGGCACATGTTATCTATGTGAAGGACATGTCTACCAGACTGAGAAAAAGAAAAGATAAGGAAGCGAATACATCATACGATGAGCCAAAGCGCCACATAGTTCTTTCAGGAAAAAGGGTCATCCTGGGAGTGGAGGGCAAGACAGACATATCTGAAGATTATGAAAAGTTTCATGAAATTCCTTCCTTCAAAGTCAAGGCTGACCCAAGCATCCTGATAAACGATGAAGATTATCCATGGTTACGACGCAATAATCAAATGACACAAGCGAAGAAAAAGTGAAGACTTTTTCCGCAACTATTATGATGATACCATGCCAACTTTGTAACAGACGAGTATGATACCATTGTCCATTTTGTACATGCACATGCTATGCCAACTTTTTCAGAGTTCATTTGAAAACTATGAATTTAGGTCGAATTTTCTCTATAGGTGCATCTATGTTCATTTTTTTAGTAAAGTTAACCACAAACTTGTGATTCACACAAATTTCAAAGAATTCAAATTTTAATTATTCAAATTTGAAAACTAATGGCACTAACAGAAAGTTTATAATTTTTCTAAAACTAATGGCACTAACAGAAAGTTTATAATTTTGCTGACCTAAAAGCAAAAAAAATTAAAAAAGCAAAAAACAAAAGAAAATAAATAATGCAGAAAACAAAACAAAAAACTTGCGAAAAATAAAAATAGCAACAATAAGTATTTTGTTGTAAGTAGAAACAAAATAAAATAAATAAAGCAACAAAGAAAACAAATAATTTCAAATTTAAACTATTCAAATTTGAATACTACTGGCACTAACAGAAAGTTTGTAATTGGTTTTACCTAAAGCAATAATATTCACAAAGAAACTATAAATACAGCAAAAAACAACTTAGAAAAAAATAAAGCAGAAAAGGAAAAAAATTCATTAAAAATGGGTAATTTTTCTAAAACTAATGGCAATAAAAGAAAGTTTATAATTTTGCTGACCTAAAAGCAAAAAGAATTAAAAATAAAGCAAAAAACAAAACAAAATAAATAATGCAGAAAACAAAACAAAAAAAAACTGGAAAAAATAAAATAAAAATAGCAACAATAAGTATCTTATTGTAAGTAGAAACAAATTTGAATACTACTGGCACTAACAGAAAGTTTGTAATTGGTTTTACCTAAAGCAATAATATTCACAAAGAAACTCTAAATACATCAAAAAACAACTTCGAAATAAATAAAGCAGAAAAGGAAAAAAAATAAATTAAAAAAATGGGCGCTGCCCAGTGAGCCTGCAAGGCCTACGGCTTAGGATGCAGCTGGACTATAAGGCCCAGCAGACTCACAGGACAGCACGCAGAGTTAGGCCCAGAAGCCTGCAATAGAGAGGAGTTCAATACAGCGAACGCAGTGGGGCTTATAAACAACTCCGAGCCCCTGTCAACTAGCAAGGTGGGACTAAAGATTTTGGCCGCGGGGCAGCACATGGCCTTTCGTCCCGGTTGGTGGCACCAACCGGGACTAAAGGGGGCATTGGTCCACCAATGCCCCCCTTTAGTCCCGGTTGGTGCCACCAACCGGGACCAAAGGTCTCTCCTTCCCGCCCTTTGGGCTGCTGAAAAGTGACCTTTGGTCCCGGTTGGTGGCACAAACCGGGACCAAAGGGGCATTCGTCCCGGTTTGTGCCACGAACCGGGACCAATGCTCTTTCTATATAAGTAGCACTTGTGAAATTTCGTTTCAGTTATCTCTTCCCCGCCCCGACGACGCCGCCAGGCTGCCCGAGCTCGCCGTCGCCCCTGCCACATGCTCGCCGTCGCCGTCGCCCCGCGCCCCTGCCCCGTCGCCCCGCGCCGTCGCCCCGCGCTCCTCGTCGCCGGCGCCCTCCCCGATCCTCGTCGCCGGCGCCCTCCCCGCTCCTCGTCGCCGGCGCCCTCGCCTGCCCCCGCGTTGTGAGCCGCCGCGCGCCCGGCTCTGTTCATATATATATATATAGCTATATGTTTTTTTGTTCATATGTGATATGTATATATATGTGTATGTGTATATAGTTGCTTATGTGTATATGTATATGTGTATATAGTTGCTGTATGTGGCTATAATGTATATGTGTATGTGATGTATATGTGTATGTGGCTATAATGTTTTTTATTTTTCTTAGGAATTTGCTAAATATATATGTTAAAAATGTTTTTTTGTTCATAGAATTTTTTTTGTTCATATATAGAAAGTTACAATTGTAGAAAAGTTTTATATATGCAAAAGTTACAAATTTAGAAAAAGAAGGATAGGAAAGAAGAAAAGAAGAAGAGGAAAGAAAGAAGAAGAGGAGAGGAAAAAGAGGAGAAATAAATAAGAAGAAGAAAAAAGAAGAAAAAGAAGAGGAGAAGAAGAAAGGAATATAGGAGAAGAAGAGAAATTAGAAAATTTCTCTTCTTCTCCTATATTCCTTTCTTCTTCTCCTCTTCTTTTTCATCTTTTTTCTTCGATCTTCTCCTCTAGATATTCCTTTCTTCTTCTCCTCTTTTTATTTCTTCTTCGTTTTCTTATGTTTTATCGAGTCTGTCGTCATCGATATACCCCTCCCGATAACTTCAACACGAGGGGGGTGGTCGATATACCCCCTCCCCGATAATATTATTTTCCCATGTACGTATGTCATGTCGATATAAACTCCCGATAACTTCAACACAGGGGGGGTTAATATACCCCCTCCCGATAACTTCAACACAGGGGGGGTCGATATACCCCCTCCCGATAACTTCAACACGTGGGGGGGGGGGATCTGTCGTCGTCGATATACCTGTTGGGGATCGTAGCAGAAAATCAAAATTTTTCCTACGCATCACCAAGATCTATCTATGGAGTAATCTAGCAACGAGGGGAAGGTGAGTGCATCTACATACCCTTGTAGATCGCGATGCGGAAGCGTTGCAAGAACGCGGATGAAGGAGTCGTACTCGCTGCGATTCAGATCGCAGTTGATTCCGATCTAAGCGCCGAACAATGGCGCCTCCGCGTTCAACACACGTGCAGCCCGATGACGTCTCCCACGCCTTGATCCAGCAAGGAGAGAGGGAGAGGTTGGGGAAGACTCCATCCAACAGCAGCACGACGGCGTGGTGGTGGTGGAGGAGCGCGGGACTCCAGCAGGGCTTCACCAAGCACTACGAGAGACGAGGAGGGAGAGAGGTAGGGATGCGCCAAGCGACAGAGGTCAAAACCGTGTTGTGGGCAGCCCCAAAACTCTCATATATATAGGGGAAGGGAGGGCTGCGCCCCCTTTAGGGTTTCCCACCCCTAGGGGTGCCGCCACCCTAGATCCCATCTAGGGGTGGCGGCCAGAGGGGGAGAGGGAGAGGGGGGCGCACCAGATTGGGCCCTAGGGCCCATCTGCCCTAGGGTTTGCCCCCCTCCCCTCTTGGAGGCGCCTTGGGCCTTGGTGGTGGGGGGGGGGGGGGGCGCACCAGCCCACCTGGGGCTGGTCCCCTCCCACACTTGGCCCACGTATGCCTCCTGGGCTGGTGGCCCCACCCGGTGGACCCCCGGGACCCTCCCGGTGGTCCCGGTACGCTACCGATAGCGCCCGAAACTTTTTCCGGTGACCAAAACGGGACTTCCCATATATGAATCTTTACCTCCGGACCATTCCGGAACTCCTCGTGACGTCCGGGATCTCATCCGGGACTCCAAACAACATTCGGTAACTGCGTACATACTTTCCCTATAACCCTAGCATCATCGAACCTTAAGTGTGTAGACCCTACGGGTTCGGGAACCATGCAGACATGACCGAGACAACTCTCCGGCCAATAACCAACAGCGGGATCTGGATACCCATGTTGGCTCCCACATGTTCCACGATGATCTCATCGGATGAACCACGATGTCAAGGATTCAATCAATCCCGTATACGATTCCCTTTGTCTACCGGTATAGTACTTGCCCGAGATTCGATCGTCGGTATCCCGATACCTTGTTCAATCTCGTCATCGGCAAGTCTCTTTACTCGTTCCGTAACACACCATCCCGTGATCAACTCCTTGATCACATATTGTGCATATTATGATGTGATGGCTTCTCGCCCCTCATTGGTTACCCCAAGTGGAAGGTTGAGATGTAGCGTAGCGGCAAATTTCCCTTGGCAAAGATACCAAGGATCGAATCCCGTGAGACTCCGAGGGTCGACAAGTAGGTGTCAACGGTGCCAGACTTAGCGGTTGACAGGACCTGCACACAGATACAGATAACTTTGCTCCCAACGAGTACAGAGAGGTTGTCAATCCCTCCGGCCTTGTTGTTTACAAAGGCTCAAACACAAGAGATAATAATGATAGCTATGACTGCAACTAGGAAATAAAAACAGGAAGTAAATAGAAGGTGTGATCAGCTGTGGTAATATGGACCGGGGTCCCATGATGTTCACTAGCGATGTCTCTCTCCCAAAAGACGATAAAACAGCAAAGCGAGGTAAACAAATTACAGCTGGGCAATTGACAGGATTATGTGCGCAAACCAATGCTAACTATGCTGCAAAGAAAGGTAGAGGCTCAAAAGCATGGGCGGTACGCCAAGGCAAGTAGACCGAAATCCATCTGCATCTACTACTAATCATCCACCTTGAGATATCTTTCCAGAACATCTCACTGGTATTAAGTTGCGAATCCCACCCAAAGTGTAAACTCAAAGCAACAGACAACTGCATTAAAAGAACTTTGCGTAAAGTAAACAATCCTTGCACCCGCAAGTACAAGCACCGTTGTTTTCCCCCTTGTGGCAACAGCACATCCCCTAGACTCATGTTTCTGTCACTCAAGCTAGTCATCAGGGGGCATGAACCCACAATCAAGCATAACGCTCCCTCTTGGAGTTACTACCTACTACTTGGCCAAAGCAATAAACAGCAACGGAGAACATGCAAGAATTACTCAAGAACAAAGATATAAAAGAGGTGAATCAAATATATTACTCAAACACAATCTGAACATAATCTCATAATCCATCAGATCCCAGCAAACTCAGCAGAGCAACAGCAGAAAGATTACATATGTGCCTCGATCATGTAGGGAAGCTCATGAGGTCTAAACCATGAAGAGCAAAGAGGGGAGGAGAACATCACATAGCTACTGATCATGGACCCATGGTCCAAGGTGGACTACTCACGACTCATCCGGGAAGCGTCCATGGTGGTGGAGAAGCTCCCGATGGTGATTCTCCCCTCCGGCAGGGTCCCGGGAAGAGTTCTCCTGATGCTCCCGATCTTGGAAGCGCTGCGGCGGCAGAACAGAGGCGAGATCGCGAAAAAGGGTTCCGTCCTCGAGGGTTTCGGGACGAGAGGAATATATATGCGAAGGGGGGCAACCAGAGGCGGAGCAGGGGCCCCAGGCGCCCCCCTGGCGCGGCCAGGGGTGGGGCCGCGCCAGGTGGCCGCCTGGGCCCCCCTGGCTCCCCTCTGGCCCCGCTTTGGTTCTTCGTGAAGCTTCCTGTACGCTGATTTTTCCTGTATTTTCCCGGAATTTTTGGGGCACTTTTAATATGGGGGAAACCTGAAATAGAAAAATAACAGAAAACAGGAACTGGCACTGTGGTGCACTGATTTAATAGGTTAGTCCAAATATGATCAAAAGTGTATGGAAGTGCATCAATATCATAGCAATATCACACAAAAGAAGCATGGAGCAAGCAGAAATTATAGATACGTTTTGGACGTATCAACATCCCCAAGCTTAATTCCTGCTCGTCCTCGAGTAGGTAAATGATAACAAGCATAATTTCTGTGGTGACATGCTATCAACCATATAAGAACTTTTAAGTAAAGCAATCAAGGCATGCAATTCAATTCAAGTCATAACAAGCAAGAGTCTATATTAGCATTGTAACAAGCAACATAAGAACATAAAGGTGCAAGAGCTCTCGCTGTCCGTGACTCAAATGTCTCCAAATGGTGTTTGCGTGCAAGAAAGGGGATAGGGATATACGAGAGAGTAAAACATTGTTTTTGTATTGTTGAGAACTTAATCTACTAAAGTTTCACACTTGGTCTTCTTTGGAATCTTATCTTGACTCATCCCCAGACCACCAGCCAGGTACAAGTCAAAATGATCCACTCCCTTTCGATATTTTGAGCACTCATGCAATGGATGAGCGTAAGCAAGAAAGTTGACACTTAGGATGGCAAAGAGAGAAAAATGATGAAAGGGGAAGACAAAAAAGGTGTGAAAGGCTCACATCAATGAGGACAATCATAGGCGAGAGAAAGCCAAATGATAGATATGATGTGAGGAGTAGGGATTGCCATGCAACGGATGCACATATGAGCTAAGGTAATCTCTCCAATGGAACTAGTGGGGGTGCATCCAACTTGCTTGCTCAAGAAGACCTAGAGCTCTTTTGAGGAGGCTCATCATTGGAATATACAAGCCAAGTTCTATAGTGTGAAGGTCCCCACATAGCTATATGCACGAATGATAATCTCTATGGAGTACAAGGTATAAGATGGAGTACGAGTGTGGATCTCTCAAAAGGAAATAGTAGTGTGCCCCCTTCTCTCTTTTTATTTCTTTTTCTCTTTATTTTTTATTTTTTTGTGGCCTCAATGGCTCTTTCTATTTAACTCTCATTTGTCCTCTTTGGGATCTTTTGATTTTGTCCTCTTTGGGATCTTTTGATTTGGTCCTCTTTGGGATCTTTTCCTCACTTTAGGGGCAACACTCTATGTATTACAAGAAGTATAGAAGATCTTTCACACTTTACAAAAGTACTCAACATAAAGAAAATGAAACTATCATGATGTATGCAAATGTATGCCTCTGCCAGTGTAGCAGGATATGCAATGATACTAGCGTGTCATGTAGCAATGATTAGGGCAAGGCCCAACTAGCATGCGGCTCATCGATCAAGCAAAAACATGTATGACATGAAGATCAAGTCATGAGAAGATGGATGTTGCATGGCAATGTATCTCGGAAAGGCTATGGAAATGCCTTGATAGGTAGGTATGGTGGCTGTTTTGAGGAAGGATATAATGAGGCTTATGATGACAGAGCGTATCGTGCCAAGGATTTGGATGCACCGGCGAAGTATGCGCCAACTCTCGAGGTGAGAAAGGGCAATGCACAGAACCGAAGAGGCTAGAAAAATATGGCTAGGTGGAAGTGTCAACGTTCGAATACTCACATTAGTCCGAAGAACTCATGCACTTATTATCGGTAACTCTCAATCTAATTAGGAGGTTCATAAAGAGACAAGTACCCCGAGGAGGAGTGTATGGGGGTTTGGTTATCCTTGCGCATCCTCGACTCATGGTACGTGAGTGTACTCTAATATTCGATCCCTCCAAAGATTAGTGATCCATCTAGTAGCTAAAGTTCTCAACTATTTTGTAGGTTTTCGAAAATAAACACGGATTGCCCAAAATACGACATCTATCACTAATAGGCTAAGCTCTTGACACCAAAAGTTCAGACATTAGTCATGGCAATACCTCAAAACTATTGCAAGTTACTACTAAAATTAAATAGCAACCTCAATTACCGACTTTAAGTTAAGACACACAACTCAGTGCAACAGGCAAACTCTCTTAACAAGATAAACATGAAAACTCAAGAGAGTTCAGCAACCAACTAAACAAAAGCTCTTTAAAAAGAAAGCATGAAAACTAAGAGCTAAACATGACAGCAGCTATGGAAAGACAAAGAACACACACAACAAAGATAAGCATGAAAATCCTATGTTGTGTTCTAGGTTGAAGTGGAGCGTGTTTCTCTCCCACACAAAGAAAGCTGGGTTCTAACTTGTTATGAACAGCAAGCAAAGCTAAAGAAAACTAAAAAGGAAACTAAGAGCAAGACGCTCCAAGCATAGCACATAACGCATGAAGTGATAAGAATATAGTGGAACGAAAGACGAACTGATAATTGTTGATGGAGAAGGGGATGCATGGGGGCATCCCCAAGCTTAGACGCTTGAGTCTTCTTGAATATTTCTTGGGGGTGCACGGGGGCATCCCCAAGCTTGAGCGTTTGACCCTCCTGAATCTTCTTTTATCATCTTCCCTCGCACACTTGAAAACTCCCTTCATACATAACTCATCATAATCTGATTAGCGAGGTTAGTACCCACAATAAAATAATTTTTCCCTACTGGAAATAAAGATAATCTTGAAGAGCTACTGTTTCTCAAGAATGCCAAAAGGTTTTTGCAAAGAAAAAGCAAGCTCAAGGTTTGCAAAACGAAGAAAAGGCAAAACAGGACAGAATCTGTGAAAAACAAACCAGCAGGTAGTAAATAATTTTTTCGGGGCACTTCTGCAACTCAAATAAAAAAACTCAGAACAGACGCTCGAGAGCGAATTGTATAGAGCACGCTGTCAAGAAAATTCAGATCAAAAAGATGATCTGGTGATTTTATTCGAATTTTTCTGTCCAAGGACATAATCTGTTTTCTGGACAGCACGTCAGAACTTTTGAACTTTTTTGCAATCGGAGGCTAAACTTGGCACAAAGCTGAAAAGAAAAGATACAATGATGATGCTACTGTAGTAACAAACATCAAGACACAACAAAAGCAAAATAAAACCTAATTCGTTGTGGGCTGCCTCCCAAAAGCGCTTTCTTTTATGCCTTTAAGCTAGGCATGATGCAAAAAGAGAAGATCAAGTTTTATCAAGAGTAAGAGAATAGCTAGCCCGTGTAACGGACTCAAAAGGCAACTTAATCTTCTTTCTAGGGAAGTGTTCCATCCCTTTCTTGAGAGGGAATTGGAATTTTATATTCCCCTCTTTCATGTCAATGATAGCACCAACGGTGCGAAGAAAAGGACGTCCCAAAATAATTGGACATGAAGGTTCACATTCAATATCCATAATAGTAAAATCAACGGGAACCTAATTTTCATTGACAATGATAAGAATATCGTCGATCTTCCCCAAAGGTTTCTTTACGGAAGAATCAACAAGACGAACACCAAAAGAACAAGGATCAAAAGGTTTCAATTCAAGCATATCATACATTCTTTTGGGCATAACGGAGGTACTAGCTCCAACATCACATAAAGCATAGCAAGAGAAGTTATTCAACTTAATTTTAATCATAGGATCCCAACTATCTTCTAGATTTCTAGGTATGGAGGCTTCTACCCTAAGCTTCTCCTCCCTAGCTTTCATAAGAGCATTAGTGATATGCTCCGTGAAGGCAAGATTAAGCGTGCTAGTGTGGGGATCTCTAGACATCTTGTGAAGAAAACCAATAACTTCAGAAAGGGTGCAATTATCAAAATTAAGGTCACTACTATCAAGTAAAGTGGTAGTGGTGTCCTTTAGGCTCACTTGTTTGGTAGCTTCTATGGTCATAGGAGTTTCTTCTTCTACGGTTGAGGTCATAGCATCACCATTAATAGGTCCAATGGGACTAGGAGTGCATTGGGTGCTAAGAGGTTGGATATCCTCAACAACTTGAATAGTAGCAACAGTGTGGTGGGTAGGAAGGCTCTTAATTCTATCTTCTTCCTCCTTTTCTCTAGCCCATCTCTCTTTAAGTTTAGCCATCATCCTAATGTTTTCATTAATTTGCACTTGAATAGCATTCATAGGAGTGGTCTTCCTCTCCTCAAGAGGAGAAGTTCTAATTTTAAGCAAATCTACCTCATGGGCTAAATTGTCTACCTTCGAAGAGAGATTATCTAGTTTGTCTAGTTTTTCTTCTACACTCTTATTGAAGGCCTTTTGGGTAGTGATGAAGTCTTTAAGCATAATCTCTAGTTCAGAAGTGGAGTTCTTGGTGCTAGGATAAGCATTGTTGTTCCCATAGGAATTAGAGGGGAACGGTCTAGGGTTGCTACCAAAATTACTCCTATAAGCATTGTTATTGAAATTGTTTCTAGAGATAAAGTTCACATCTACTTGATCTTGAGCAATCAAAGAATTTAAAGGAACATCATGAGGATCAATAGAAGATTGCTTGGAAAGTAGAGACATGATCAAGTCAACTTTTTCATTTAGGGAAGAAATCTCCTCGACAGAGTTTACCTTCCTACCTGTTGGAGCGCGTTCGGTGTGCCATTGGGAATAATTGGTCATCATCTTGTCGAGAAGCTTCGTGGCAGCACCAAGTGTAGTTGACATAAAGGTTCCTCCCGCGGCCGAATCTAACAAGTTCCGCGAGGTAAAGTTCAAGCCTGCATAAAAAGTTTGGATAACCATCCAAGTAGTCAAACCATGAGTAGGGCAGTTCTTGACAAGAGATTTCATGCGTTCCCAAGCTTGGGCAACGTGTTCATTATCCAATTGTTTAAAATTCATTATGTTACTCCTTAATTGGATAATTTTAGCAGGCGGATAGTACTTCCCAATAAAGGCATCCTTGCACTTGTCCCAAGAATCTATACTATTCCTAGGCAAGGATTGAAACCAGATTTTAGCTCCTTCTCTCAATGAGAAAGGAAAAAGCTTAAGCTTAACAATATCACCATCTATTTCTGTGTACTTTTGCATATCACAGAGCTCAACAAAATTATTTAAGTGCAAAGCAGCATCATCTCCAGCACCGGAGAATTGATCTTTCATAACTAGGTTCAGTAAAGCAGGTTTAATCTCATAAGAAGGTGCTGAAGTGGCAGGTGTAGCAATAGGCGTGCAGATAAAGTCATCGTTGTTATGACTAGTGAAGTCACACAACTTGGTATTCTCGGTGGAACCCATAGCAGCAGCAAGCAAGATAACTATTTTTGTGATTTTTGGTAAGGGATACTAAAGCAAAAACTGAAAGGTAAACTAACAAGACTAAAAAGCAAAGATAAAAGATAGCGTGCAACTCCCCTATCTTGAAGAGTGGAGTCCCCGGCAACGGCGCCAGAAACTTGCTTGATGGCTTCTCGCCCCTCGTTGGTTACCCCAAGTGGAAGGTTGAGATGTAGCGTAGCGGCAAATTTCCCTTGGCAAAGATACCAAGGATCGAATCCCGTGAGACTCCGAGGGTCGACAAGTAGGTGTCAACGACGCCAGACTTAGCGGTTGACAGGACCTGCACACAGATACAGATAACTTTGCTCCCAACGAGTACAGAGAGGTTGTCAATCCCTCCGGCCTTGTTGTTTACAAAGGCTCAAACACAAGAGATAATAATGATAGCTATGACTGCAACTAGGAAATAAAAACAGGAAGTAAATAGAAGGTGTGATCAGCGGTGGTAATATGGACCGGGGTCCCATGATGTTCACTAGTGATGTCTCTCTCCCAAAAGACGATAAAACAACAAAGCGAGGTAAACAAATTACAGCTGGGCAATTGACAGGATTATGTGCGCAAACCAATGCTAACTATGCTGCAAAGAAAGGTAGAGGCTCAAAAGCATGGGCGGTACGCCAAGGCAAGTAGACCGAAATCCATCTGCATCTACTACTAATCATCCACCTTGAGATATCTATCCAGAACATCTCGCTGGTATTAAGTTGCGAATCCCACCCAAAGTGTAAACTCAAAGCAACAGACAACTGCATTAAAAGAACTTTGCGTAAAGTAAACAATCCTTGCACCCGCAAGTACAAGCACCGTTGTTTTCCCCCTTGTGGCAACAGCACATCCCCTAGACTCATGTTTCTGTCACTCAAGCTAGTCATCAGGGGGCATGAACCCACAATCAAGCATAACGCTCCCTCTTGGAGTTACTACCTACTACTTGGCCAAAGCAATAAACAGCAACGGAGAACATGCAAGAATTACTCAAGAACAAAGATATAAAAGAGGTGAATCAAATATATTACTCAAACACAATCTAAACATAATCTCATAATCCATCAGATCCCAGCAAACTCAGCAGAGCAACAGCAGAAAGATTACATATGTGCCTCGATCATGTAGGGCAGCTCACGAGGTCTAAACCATGAAGAGCAAAGAGGGGAGGAGAACATCACATAGCTACTGATCATGGACCCATGGTCCAAGGTGGACTACTCACGACTCATCCGGGAAGCGTCCATGGTGGTGGAGAAGCTCCCGGTGGTGATTCTCCCCTTCGGCAGGGTGCCGGGAAGAGTTCTCCTAATGCTCCCGATCTTAGAAGCGCTGCGGCGGCGGAACAGAGGCGAGATCGCGAAAAAGGGTTCCGTCCTCGAGGGTTTCGGGACGAGAGGAATATATATGCGAAGGGGGGCAACCAGAGGCGGAGCAGGAGCCCCAGGCGCCCCCCTGGCGCGGCCAGGGGTGGGGCCGCGCCAGGTGGCCGCCTGGGCCCCCCCTGGCTCCCCTCTGGCCCCGCTTTGGTTCTTCGCGAAGCTTCCTGTACGCTGATTTTTCCTGTATTTTTCCCGGAATTTTTGGGGCACTTTTAATATGGGGGAAACCTGAAATAGAAAAACAGCAGAAAACAGGAACTGGCACTGTGGTGCACTGAGTTAATAGGTTAGTCCAAATATGATCAAAAGTGTATGGAAGTGCATCAATATCATAGCAATATCACACAAAAGAAGCATGGAGCAAGCAGAAATTATAGATACGTTTTGGACGTATCATGATCGTGTCCTACCGAGTGGGCCCAGAGATACCTCTCCGTCATACGGAGTGACAAATCCCAGTCTTGATTCGTGCCAACCCAACAGACACTTTCGGAGATACCTGTAGTGCACCTTTATAGCCACCCAGTTACGTTGTGACGTTTGGTACACCCAAAGCATTCATATGGTATCCGGGAGTTTCACAATCTCATGGTCTAAGGAAAAGATACTTGACATATAGAAAAGCTTTAGCATACAAACTACACGATCTGTGCTAGGCCTAGGATTGGGTCTGGTCCATCACATCATTCTCCTAATGATGTGATCCCGTTATCAACGACATCCAATGTCCATGGTCAGGAAACCGTGACCATCTGTTGATCAACGAGCTAGTCAACTAGAGGCTTACTAGGGACATGGTGTTTGTCTATGTATCCACACATGTATCTGAGTTTCCTATCAATACAATTCTAGCATGGATAATAAACGATTATCATGAACAAGGAAATATAATAATAACCAATTTATTATTGCCTCTAGGGCATATTTCCAACAGTCTCCCACTTGCACTAGAGTCAATAATCTAGTTCATATCGCCATGTGATTAACACTCACAGGTCACATCGCCATGTGACCAACATCCAAAGAGTTTACTGGAGTCAGTAATCTAGTTCACATCAATATGTGATTAACACTCAATGAGTTCTGGGATTGATAATGTTATGCTTGTGAGAGAGGTTGTAGTCAACGGGTCTGCAACATTCAGATCCCTATGTACTTCGCAAAACTTCATGTCATATCGTAGATGCTGCTACCACGTTCCACTTGGAGCTATTCCAAACTATTGCTCCATTATACGTATCCGGTATCTCTACTCAGAGTTATCCGGATAGGTGTTAAGCTTGCATCGACGTAACTCTTTACGTCGAACTCTTTATCACCTCCATAACCGAGAAACATTTCCTTATTCCTCCAAGGATAATTTTTGACCACTATCTAATGATCCACTCCTGGATCACCTTTGTACCCTCTTGCCAGACATGTGGCAAGGCACACATCAGGTGCGGTACTCAGCATGGTATACTGTATAGAGCCTATGACAAAAGCATAGGGGACGACCTTCGTCCTTCCTCTTTCTTCTGCCGTGGTCAAACTTTTGAGTCTTACTCAACTTCACACCTTACAACTCAGGTAAGAACTCCTTCTTTGACTGATCTCTATTGAACTCCTTCAAAATCATGTCAAAGGTGTGTGTTCCTTTTGATAATATCATCAGGCGTCTTGATCTATCTCTATAGATCTTGATGCCCAATTATATAAGCAGCTTTATCCAGGTCTTCCTTTGAAAAAAACTCCTTTCAAACAACCCTTTATGCTTTCCAGAAATTCTACATCATTTCAGATCAACAATATGTCATTCACATATACTTATCAGAAATGTTGTAGTGCTCCCACTCACTTTATTGTAAATACAAGTTTCTAACAAACTTTGTATACCCAAAAACTTTGATCACTCCATCAAAGCGTATATTCCGATTCCGAGATGCTTGCTCTAGTCCATGGAAGGATCGCTGGAGCTAGCATACCTTTTAGCATCCTTAGGATCGTCAAAACCTTTCTGATTGTATCACATACAACATTTCCTTACGAAAACTGGTAAGGAAACTTGTTTTGTCATCCATCTGCCAGGTTTCATAAATGCAGCTAATGCTAACATGATTCCGAAGGACTCAAGCATCGCTACGGGTGAGAAAATCTCATCGTAGTCAACTCCTTGAACTTGTGAAAAACTCTTTGCCACAAGTCGAGCTTCATAGACGGTGACATTACCGTCCATGTCCGTATTCTTCTTAAAGATCCATTCATCTCAATGGCTTGCCAATCATCGGGCAAGTCCACCAAAGTCCATACTTTGTTTTGATACATGGATCCTATCTCGGATTTCTCGGCTTCTAACCATTTGTCGAAATACGGGCCCACCATCGCTTCTCCATAGTTCGTAGGTTCATTGTTGTCCAACAACATGACATCTAAGACATGATTACCGTACCACTAAGGAGTAGTACATATCCTTGTCGACCTACGAGGTTCGATAGCAACTTGATCCGAAGCTATATGATCACTATCATTAGTTTCCTCTTCAACAGGCGTAGGTTCCACAGAAACATCTTTCTGTGTTGCACTACTCTCCGGTTGAACAACCTCATCAAGTTCTATCTTCCTCCCACTCAAATCTTTCGAGAGAAACTCCTTCTTGAGAAAGGACCTGTTCTTAGCGACAAACATTTTTGCCCTTGGATCTGAGATAGGAGGTATACCCAACTGTTACCTTTGGGTATCCTATGAAGATGTATTTGTCCGCTTTGGGTTCAAGCTTTTCCCGGCTGAAGCCATAAGCATCGCAGCCCCAAACATTGAGAAACGACAACTATGGTTTCTTGCCAAACCACACGGCGTCGTCTCAACGGACTTAGATGGTGCCCTATCTAAAGTGAATGCAGCTGTCTCTAATGCATAACCTCAAAATAATAGCGGTAGATCGGTAAGAGACATCATAGATCGCACCATATCTCATAAGGTTCGATTACGACGTCCGGACACACCATTTCGCTGTGGTGTTCCAGGTGGCTTCAACTGCGAAACAATTCCACAATGTCTTAAGTGATTGCCAAATTCATAATTCAGAAAATCTCTCCTTGATTAGATCGTAGGAACATGATCTTCTTGTTATGATGATTCTTAACTTCACTCTGTAATTGCTTGAACTTTTCAAACGTTTTAGACTTTTGCTTCATTAAGTAAATATACCCATATCTACTTAAATCGTCAGTGAAGATGAGAAAATAACGATATCCACCACACGCCTTAATTCTCATTGGATCACACACATCAGCATGTATGATTTCCAACAAGTCACTTGCCCGTTTCATTGTACCTGAAAACGGGATCTTAGTCATCCTGCCCAAGAGGCATGGCTCGCATGTGTCAAGCGATTCAAAATCAAGTGACTCCAAACATCCATCAGCATGGAGTTTCTTCATGCATTTTATGCCAAAATGACCTAAGCGGCAGTGCCACAAGAAAGTGATACTATCATTATTAACTCTACATCTTTTGGCATTAATATTATCATCATGTGTATTACTATAATCGAGATTCAATAAACCATTGGGTGCATGACCATAAGGTATTATTCATGTAAACAGAATAACCATTATTCTCTAACTTAAATGAATAACCGTATTGCAATGAACATGATCTAATCACATTCATGCTCAACGTAGACACCTGATAACATTTATCTAGGTTCAACACTAATCTCGAAGGTAGAGAGATCGTGCGATGGTGATCTTATCAACCTTGGAAACACTTCCAACACACATCGTCACCTCGCCCTTAGCTAGTCTCCGTTCAGTCCGTAGCTTTTGCTTCAAGTCACTAATAATAGCAACTGAACCGGTATCCAATACCCAGGTGCTACAAGGAGTACTATTAAGGTACACATCAATAACACGTATATCAAATATACTTTGTTGAAGTTGTCAGCTTTCTTATCTACCATGTATTTGGGGTCGTTCCGCTACCATGTGACTGTTACCCTTACAATAGAAGCACTTAGTCTCAAGGTTTGGGTTCAACCTTGGGTTCCTTCATTAGTGCGACAACTGGTTTGCCATTCATGAAGTTTCCCTTCTTGCCCTTGCCCTTTTGAAACCAGTGGTCTTGATAAACCATCAACACTTGATGCTCCTTCTTGATTTCTACTTTTGCGGTCTTAAGAACCGCTAATAGCTCCGGGATCATTTCCATCCTTTGCATATCATAGTTCATCACGAAGTTCTAGTAGCTTGGTGATAGTGTCTAGAGAATTTCGTCAACCACTATCTCATCTGGAAGATTAACTCCCACTTGGTTCAAGTGATTTTAGCACCCAGACATTCTGAGCACATGCTCACTAGTTGAGCTATTCTCCTCCATCCTTTTTGGCAAAAGAACTTGTCAGAGGTCTCATACCTCTCAACACGGGCATGAGCCTGAAATCCCAATTTCAGCTCTTAGAACATCTCATATGTTCTATGACGTTCAAAACGTCATTGGAATCCCGATTCTAAGCCGTAAAGTATGGTGCACTAAACTATCAAGTAGTCATCAGGACGTGTCTGTCAGGTGTTCACAACATCCACATACGACGTTGTAGGGGTTTGCACATCGAGCGGTGCATCAAACACGTAAGCTTTCTGTGTAGCAGTGAGGACACTCCTCGGATACGGACCTAGTCCGCATCATTGCTTACAATATCTTTCAACTTAGTCTTTCTCTAGGATCGTATTAAACAGGGAGCTACAACGCAGTTATTTGTCTACAACATAATTTGCGAAGACAATTTAGACTATTGTTCATGACAATTAAGTTCATCCAATGAACTCCCACTCAGATAGACATCTCTCTAGTCATCTAAGTGATACATGATCCGAATCGACTAGGCCGTGTCCGATCATCACGTGAGACGGACTAGTCATCAACGGTGAACATCTTCATGTTGATCGTATCTTCTATACGACTCATGTTCGACCTTTCGGTCTTTCGTGTTCCGAGGCCATGTCTGTACATGCTAGGCTCGTCAAGTCAACCCTAAGTGTATCGCGTGTGTAAATCTGGCTTACACCCGTTGTATGCAAACGTTAGAACCTATCACACCCGATCATCACGTGGTGTTTCGGAACAACGAACCTTAGCAACGGTGCACAGTTAGGGGGAACACAATTCTTGAAATTTTAGTGAGAGATCATCTTATTCACTACCGTCGTTCTAAGCAAATAAGATGTAAAACATGATAAACATCACATGCAATCAAATAGTGACATGATATGGCCAATATCATCTTGCTCCTTTGATCTTCATCTTCGGGGCTCCATGATCATCATCGTCACCGGCATGACACCATGATCTCCATCATCATGATCTCCATCATCGTGTCTTCATGAAGTCGTCTTGCCAAACATTACTTCTACTACTATGGCTAACGTTTAGCAATAAAGTAAAGTAATTACATGGCGTTATTCAGTGACACGCAGGTCATACAATAAATAAGACAACTCCTATGGCTCGTGCCGGTTGTCATTCTCATCGACATGCAAGTCGTGATTCCTATTACAAGAACATGATCAATCTCATACATCACACATATATCATTCATCACATCCTTTTGGCCATATCACATCACACGGCACATGCTGCAAGAACAAGTTAGACGTCCTCTAATTGTTGTTGCAAGTTTTTACGTGGCTGCTATAGGTTTCTAGCAAGAACTTTCTTACCTACGCCAAAACCACAACGTGATATGCCAATTTCTATTTACCCTTCATAAGGACCCTTTTCATCGAATCCGATCCGACTAAAGTGGGAGAGACAGACACCCGCTAGCCACCTTATGCAACTAGTGCATGTCAGTCGGTGGAACCTGTCTCACGTAAGAGTACGTGTAAGGTCGGTCCGGGCCGCTTCATCCCACGATGCCGCCGAATCAAGATAAGACTAGTAACGGCAAGTAAATTGACAAATCCACGCCCACAACTACTTTGTGTTCTACTCGTGCAAGATACTACGCATAGACCTAGCTCATGATGCCACTGTTGGGGATCGTAGCAGAAAATCAAAAAATTTCCTACGCATCACCAAGATCTATCTATGGAGTAATCTAGCAACAAGGGGAAGGTGAGTGCATCTACATACCCTTGTAGATCGCGATGCGGAAGCATTGCAAGAACGCGGATGAAGGAGTCGTACTCGCTGCGATTCCGATCGCGGTTTATTCCGATCTAAGCGCCGAACAACGGCGCCTCCGCGTTCAACACACGTGCAGCCCGATGACGTCTCCCACGCCTTGATCCAGCAAGGAGAGAGGGAGAGGTTGGGGAAGACTCCATCCAATAGCAGCACGACGGCGTGGTGGTGGTGGAGGAGCGTGGGACTCCAGTAGGGCTTCGCTAAGCACTGCGAGAGACGAGGAGGGAGAGAGGTAGGGCTGCGCCAAGCGACAAAGGTCAAAACCGTGTTGTGGGCAGCCCCAAAACTCTCATATATATAGGGGGAAGGGAGGGCTGAGCCCCCTTTAGGGTTTCCCACCCCTAGGGGTGCGGCCACCCTAGATCCCATCTAGGGGTGGCGGCCAGAGGGGGAGAGGGAGAGGGGGGCGCACCAGATTGGGCCCTAGGGCCCATCTGCCCTAGGGTTTGCCCCCCTCCCCTCTTGGAGGCGCCTTGGGCCTTGGTGGGGGGGGGGCACCAGCCCACCTGGGGCTGGTCCCCTCCCACACTTGGCCCACGTATGCCTCCGGGGCTGGTGGCCCCACCCGGTGGTCCCGGTACGCTAGCGATAGCGCCCGAAACTTTTCCGGTGACCAAAACGGGACTTCCCATATATGAATCTTTACCTCCGGACCATTTCGGAACTCCTCGTGACGTCCGGGATCTCATCCGGGACTCCGAACAACATTCGGTAACCGCGTACATACTTTCCCTATAACCCTAGCGTCATCGAACCTTAAGTGTGTAGACCCTACGGGTTCGGGAACCATGCAGACATGACCGAGACAACTCTCCGGCCAATAACCAACAACGGGATCTGGATACCCATGTTGGCTCCCACATGTTCCACGATGATCTCATCGGATGAACCACGATGTCAAGGATTCAATCAATCCCGTATACGATTCCCTTTGTCTACCGGTATAGTACTTGCCCGAGATTCGATCGTCGGTATCCCGATACCTTGTTCAATCTCGTCATCGGCAAGTCTCTTTACTCGTTCCGTAACACACCATCCCGTGATCAACTCCTTGATCACATATTATGCACATTATGATGATGTCCTACCGAGTGGGCCTAGAGATACCTCTCCGTCATACGGAGTGACAAATCCCAGTCTCGATTCGTGCCAACCCAACAGACACTTTCGGAGATACCTGTAGTGCACCTTTATAGCCACCCAGTTGCGTTGTGACGTTTGGTACACCCAAAGCATTCCTACGGTATCCGGGAGTTGCACAATCTCATGGTCTAAGGAAAAGATACTTGACATATAGAAAAGCTTTAGCATACGAACTACACGATCTGTGCTAGGCTTAGGATTGGGTCTGGTCCATCACATCATTCTCCTAATGATGTGATCCCGTTATCAACGACATCCAATGTCCATGGTCAGGAAACCGTGACCATCTGTTGATCAATGAGCTAGTCAACTAGAGGCTTACTAGGGACATGGTGTTTGTCTATGTATCCACACATGTATCTGAGTTTCCTATCAATTCAATTCTAGCATCGATAATAAACGATTATCATGAACAAGGAAATATAATAATAACCAATTTATTATTGCCTCTAGGGCATATTTCCAACAATACCCCCTCCCCGATAACATTATTTTCCCGTGTATGTATCTCGTCGTTGTCGATATTACCCCCTCCTTGAAGCATTCTCGAGGCCACCCCTAACCCTTGAAGCGTTGTCGAGGCCACCCGAAACCCTAGAGAAGCAGCGTCGAGGCCACAAATTAATATATATGATTCCTTACTGTGATTAGCTAGCTAGTTCTACGTTTGCCATAATATATCCATCTGTCATGTTTGAATAATAATTGCCGTGTTGTAAATATTTGTAGAAACTATGCACGACAACCCCAGAGACGAAGCACAAGAAGCGATGTTGCTGGACATAATCGCAGACGGACGTGATGCCGTCTTGTCGTTTCTCAACGACACCGATGAGCTGCTGGAAAGAGAGGATGAAGAAGCAGGCTATGATTATGATGGCTCCGGTGACCCAATGCACATGCAAGAAGTAGACCGCGAGGACGGCTCCAGTGACCCAATGCCGGTGGAAGAAGGTGACTGTGATGACGGCTCCGGTGACCGAACCGAGTCCGGCCAGCAGGTATATATATTAGTTAAGCCTGTGCTGACTAGTTAATTGATACATTCTTTTTTTGGTATGTAAACATATTAATTAACTCTCGTCTTTGTTCTTTTTTCTAGCCCTCCGGATCGAGCACATCTTCGGTAAGGAGACGAGGCCCGAAGAAAAAGTTGAGTCGGATGAAAAGTTTGAGATCACAGAAATCGCGTGCACCGGCCAACCCATTGAACCCATCCGGACAAAGAACGCATTTGTTAATCAGTGCGGGGTTCTGGTTAGGGACAAGATCCTGATCAGCATCCATCAATGGTTAAAGCCGGCTGCAGAAGACCCTCAGGTGTCTTATGTCACTGATATGCAGAAAGAAGATCTTTGGACTGAGCTGAAGTCAAATTTCACCCTACCGCCAGAGGCTGATCCGGCGAAGCCAGTTACAGAGGAATTAATCAAGTCTTTTGCTCTTACGAAGATGGCAGAACTATTCAGGGGGTGGAAGAAACACCTGAATAAGTTTGTCCGCAAAAAAGAGACTCCAGAATTCCAGGGCATATATGAGAAGATCAGAGATGACTGGCCCGCATTTGTGGCCTATAAGACATCGGAAACGAGTAAGAATATGTCGGCGACAAACTAGAAAAATGCTGCGAAGAAGATGCATCACCATCGCACGGGGTCAGGTGGCTACCTCAGAGCCCGGCCTAAGTGGGCCAAGCCTGAGAATGATCTGTTTCAGAAAAGGATCGAACCAGAGACAATGAACTGGCTAGACCGTTGCCGGACTTGGTTCTTCGGGGCTGACGGAACCTTGGACCCTGTATCAGGGTGGTGCATTTGGACGGACAAACAATTGGAAATACCACTCAAGAAGATGCGGCACTATATCAAAGCAGCGCAGCAAGGGACGTTCTTTCCCGACAGAGAGAACGACGAGCTCACAATGGCCCTGGGAATCCTGAGCACCCTGGACGGACACGAGGCACGCCAGGCTCCGTTCTGTGGAGTGCTGGGTTTCCGGACTCAGGCGGTTACAAATGCCACAAGAGGAGGAAGAAAGTGCAGCAGACCGAACTGCAGGCGCTACACGCCAGAATACAAGTGATAGAGGAACGAGAAGCAAATCGGGACAAAAGAACTGCCGAAGCTTCCCCCGAAGCTACCCCGCCATCTGTTGGGTAACGTAGCATAATTCAAAAAATTTCTACGCTTTCACCAAGATCCAACTATGGAGACATCTAGCAACGAGCAAGTAAGAGTGCATCTACATACCGTTATGTAGATCGCGAGCGGAAGCTTTCGAAGAAGCGTGGATGAAGTAGTCGTACTCTTCGCGTTCTTCGTCACCGATGATCTAGCGCCGAACGGACGGCACCTCCGCGTTCAACACACGTCCGGTGCAGCAACGTCACCTCCTTCTTGATCCAGCAAGGGGGGAGGAGAAGTCGTCAGAGATCCGGCAGCATGACGGCGTGATGACGGATGCAGTGGAGATCGCAGCAGGGCTTCGCCGGGCGCCCTGCGTGGGAGTATGGAGGTGTGACGGGAGGGGGAGAGGCGCCAGGGCAATGGTGCGGCTGCCCTCTCCCCCCCATATATATAGGGGGCTAGGGGGTGCGCCAGGGCCCCTGCAGATCCAATCTGCAGGGGGGGCGGCGGCCAGGGAGGGTTCCTTGCCCCCCAAGGCTAGTGGGGCGCCCCCTCCCCCCTAGGGTTTCAACCCTAGGCGCATGGGGAGGTGGGCCCCTAGTGGTGCGCCAGCCCATTAGGGCTGGACACTTCCCCTCGCGGCCTAGGGGCCCCACCGGGATGGGTGGCCCCACCCGGTGGACCCCCGGGGCCCCTCCGGTGGTCCCGGGACGCTCCCGGTGACCCCCGGAGATCACCCGATGGCTGAAACTGGACTTCCTATATATCGATCTTTACCTCCGGACCATTCCGAAACTCCTCGTGACGACCGGGATCTCATTCGGGACTCCGAACAACTTTCGGGTTTCCACGTGCATTTATCTCTACGACCCTAGCGTTACCGAACCTTAAGTGTGTAGACCCTACGGGTTCGGGAGACACGTAGACATGACCGAGACACCTCTCCGGTCAATAACCAACAGCGGGATCTGGATACCCATGTTGGTTCCCACGTGTTCCTCGATGATCTTCATCGGATGAACCACCGTGTCAAGGATTCACTCAATCCCGTATGTTATTCCCTTTGTCCATCGGTACGGTACTTGCCCGAGATTCGATCGTCGGTATTCCCAATACCTTGTTCAATCTCGTCATGGCAAGTCTCTTTACTCTATCCGTAATCCATCATCCCGTGACTAACTACTTAGTCACATTGAGCTCATTATGATGATGTCTTACCGAGTGGGCCCAGAGGTACCTCTCCGTCATATGGAGTGACAACATCCCAGTCTCGGTTCGTACCAACTCAACAGACACTTTCGGAGATACCCGATGCGTACCTTTATAGCCACCCAGTTACGTTGTGACGTTTGGCACACCCAAAGTATTCCTACGGCATCCGGGAGTTGTACAACCTCATGGTCTAAGGAATAAATACTTGACACTGAAAAGCTTATGCATTACGAACTATACGATCTCGTGCTATGCTCAGGATTGGGTCTTGTCCATCACATCATCCTCCTAATGATGTGATCCCGTTATCACCGACATCCCATGTCCATGGTCAGGAAACCGTGACCATCTGTTGATCAACGAGCTGGTAACTAGAGGCCTACCAGGGACTTATTGTGGTCTATGTATTCACACATGTATCGCTGTTTCCGTACAATACAATTCAAGCATGAATAACAGACAATTATCATGAACAAGGAGATATAATAATAATGCTTTTATTATTGCCTCTAGGGCATATCTCCAACAGTCTCCCACTTGCACTAGAGTCAATAATCTAGTTACATTGTGATGAATCGAACACCCATAGAGTTCTGGTGTTGATCATGTTCTGCTCGTGAAAGAGGTTTAGTCAACGGGTCTGCGACATTCAGATCCGTATGCACTTTACAAATATCTATGTCTCCATCCTGAACATAATTCCGGATGGAGTTGAAACGGCGCTTGATGTGCTTGGTCTTCTTGTGAAACCTGGGCTCCTTGGTAATAGCAATAGCACCAGTGTTGTCACAGAAGAGAGTCATCGGGCTTGACGCGCTTGGAATGACTCCTAGGTCGGTGATGAACTCCTTCATCCAGACTCCTTCCCGCGCTGCTTCGGAAGCAGCTATGTACTCCGCTTCACATGTAGATGCTGCCACGACGCTTTGCTTGCAACTGCACCAGCTGACTGCCCCTCCGTTCAAAATATACACGTATCCGGTTTGAGACTTGGAGTCATCCAGATCTGTGTCGAAGCTAGCATCGACGTAACCCTTTACGACGAGCTCTTCGTCACCTCCATAAACGAGAAACATATCCTTAGTCCTTTTCAGGTACTTCAGGATGTTCTTGACCGCTGTCCAGTGTTCCGTACCGGGATCACTTTGGTACCTCCCTACCAAACTTATGGCAAGGTTCACATCAGGTCTGGTACACAGCATGGCATACATGATAGAACCTATGGCCGAGGCATAGGGAATGACACTCATCTTTTCTCTATCTTCTGTCGTGGTCGGCGACTGAGCTTTGCTCAATCTCATACCTTGTAAAACAGGCAAGAATCCCTTCTTGGACTGATCCATATTGAACTTTTTCAATATCTTGTCAAGGTATGTACTTTGTGAAAGACCAATGAGGCGTCTCGATCTATCTCTATAGATTTTGATGCCTAATATGTAAGCAGCTTCTCCCAGGTCCTTCATTGAAAAACTTTTATTCAAGTAGGCCTTTACATTTTCCAAGAATTCTATATCATTTCCCATCAGCAATATGTCATCCACATATAATATGAGAAATGCCACAGAGCTCCCACTCACTTTCTTGTAAATACAGGCTTCTCCATAAGTCTGTATAAATCCAAACGCTTTGATCACCTCATCAAAGCGAATATTCCAACTCCGAGATGCTTGCACCAGCCCGTAAATCGAGCGCTGGAGCTTGCATACCTTGTTAGCGTTCTCTGGATCGACAAAACCTTCCGGTTGCATCATATACAACTCTTCCTTGAGGAAGCCGTTAAGGAATGCTGTTTTGACATCCATTTGCCATATCTCATAATCATAGAATGCGGCAATAGCTAACATGATTCTGACTGACTTCAGCATCGCTACGGGAGAGAAAGTCTCGTCGTAGTCAATCCCTTGAACTTGTCGATAACCCTTAGCGACAAGTCGAGCCTTATAGATGGTCACATTACCATCCGCGTCTGTCTTATTCTTAAATATCCATTTATTTTCTATGGCGTGCCTATCATCAGGCAAGTCCACCAAAGTCCATACTTTGTTTTCATACATGGATTCTATCTCGGATTTCATGGCTCCAAGCCATTTATTGGAATCCGGGCCCGCCATCGCTTCTTCATAGTTCGAAGGTTCACCGTTGTCTAACAACATGATTTCCAGTACAGGGTTGCCGTACCACTCTGGTGCGGAACGTGCCCTTGTGGACCTTCGAAGTTCAGTAGTAACTTGATCTGTTTCTTCATGATCATTATCATCAACTTCCTCCCTTGTCGGTGCAGGCACCTCAGGAACAGTTTCCTGCGCTGCGCTACTTTCCGGTGCAGGAGGGGTGACTGTCACCTCAACAAGTTCTACTTTCCTCCCACTCACTTCTTTCGAGAGAAACTCTTTCTCCAGAAAGCATCCATTCTTGGCAACAAAGACTTTGCCTTCGGATCTGTGGTAGAAGGTGTACCCAATTGTTTCCTTTGGGTATCCTATGAAGACGTACTTCTCCGATTTGGGTTCGAGCTTTTCAGGTTGAAGTTTCTTGACATAAGCATCGCAACCCCAAACTTTTAGAAACGACAGCTTCGGTTTCTTGCCAAACCAAAGTTCATACGGAGTCGTCTCAACGGATTTCGATGGAGCCCTATTTAAAGTGAATGCGGCAGTCTCTAAAGCATAACCCCAAAAAGATAGCGGTAAGTGAGGGACATCATAGATCGCACCATGTCCAACAGAGTACGATTTCGACGTTCGGACACACCGTTACGCTGAGGTGTTCCGGGCGGTGTCAATTGTGAAACAATTCCACAGCTCCTAAGGTGTGTGCCAAATTCATGACTTAAATATTCACCCCCACGATCTGATCGTAAGAACTTTATTTTTCTGTCACGTTGATTCTCAGCCTCATTCTGAAATTCCTTGAACTTTTCAAAGGTCTCAGACTTGTGTTTCATCAAATAGATATACCCATATCTACTCAAGTCATCTGTGAGGGTGAGAACATAACGATAGCCTCCGTGAGCCTCAACACTCATCGGACCGCACACATCGGTATGTATGATTTCCAACAAGTTGGTTGCTCGCTCCATTGTTCCGGAGAACGGAGTCTTGGTCATCTTGCCCAAGAGGCATGGTTCGCACGTGTCAAATGATTCATAATCAAGAGACTCTATAAGTCCATCTGAATGGAGCTTCTTCATACGTTTGACACCAATATGACCAAGGCGGCAATGCCACAAGTATGTGGGACTATCATTATCAACTTTACATCTTTTGGCATCTACACTATGAATATGTGTATCATCACGTTCGAGATTCATCAAAAATAAACCATTGACCAGCGGGGCATGACCATAAAACATATCTCTCAAATAAATAGAACAACCATTATTCTCCGATTTGAAGGAGTAGCCATCTCGCATAAGACGAGATCCAGAAACAATGTTCATGCTCAAAGCTGGTACTAAATAACAATTATTGAGGTTTAAAACTAATCCCGAGGGTAGATGTAGAGGTAGCGTGCCGACGGTGATCACATCGACCTTGGAACCATTCCCGACGCGCATCGTCACCTCATTCTTCGCCAGTCTCCGTTTATTCCGCAGGTCCTGTTTTGAGTTACAAATGTGAGCAACTGCACCGGTATCGAATACCCAGGAGCTACTACGAGTGCTGGTAAGGTACACATCAATAACATGTATATCATATATACCTTTGATGTTGCCGGCCTTCTTGTCTGCTAAGTATTTGGGGCAGTTCCGCTTCCAGTGACCCGTTCCCTTGCAATAAAAGCACTCTGTTTCAGGCTTGGGTCCATACTTTGGCTTCTTCCCGGCAACAGGCTTGCCAGGCGCGGCAACTCCCTTGCCGTCCTTCTTGAAGTTCTTCTTACCCTTGCCTTTCTTGAACTTAGTGGTTTTATTGACCATCAACACTTGATGTTCTTTCTTGATGTCCACCTCCGCTGATTTCAGCATCGAATACACCTCGGGAATGGACTTCTCCATCCCGTGCATATTGAAGTTCAACACGAAGCTCTTGAAGCTTGGTGGGAGCGACTGGAGGATTCTGTCAACGACCGCTTCATCTGGGAGATTCATTCCCAGCTGAGACAAGCGGTTGTGCAATCCTAAAATCTTGAGGATGTGCTCACTGACAGAACTGTTCTCCTCCATCTTACAGCTGTAGAATGCGTCGGAGACATCATATCTCTCGACTCGGGCATGAGCTTGGAAAACCATTTTCAGCTCTTCGAACATCTCATATGCTCTGTGGTGCTCAAAACGTTTTTGGAGCCCCGACTCTAAGCTGTAAAGCATGCCGCACTGAACCAGGGAGTAATCATCACTACGCGACTGCCAGACGTTCAAAACGTCTTGGGCCGCATCGGGAGCAGGTGCATCACCTAGCGGTGCTTCTAGGACATATGATCTCTTGGCAGCTATGAGGATAATCCTCAGGTTACGGACCCAATCGGTATAGTTGCTACCATCGTCTTTCAGCTTGGTTTTCTCTAGGAACGCGTTGAAGTTGAGGGAAACCTGAGCGTGGGCCATTTGATCTACAAGAGATATTGTAAAGAATTTAGACTAAGTTCATGATAATTAAGTTCATCTTAATCAAATTTTAATGAACTCCCACTCAGAATGACATCTCTCTAGTCATCTTAAGTGATACACGATCCGAATCGACTAGCCTGTGTCCGATCATCACGTGAGACGGACTAGTCATCAACGGTGAACATCTTCATGTTGATCGTATCTTCTATACGACTCGTGTTCGACCTTTCGGTCTTCCGTGTTTTGAGGCCATGTCTGTACATGCTAGGCTCGTCAAGTGAACCCTAAGTGTATCGCGTGTGTAAATCTGTCTTACACCCGTTGTATGCGAACGTTAGAACCTATCACACCCGATCATCACGTGGTGCTTCGGAGCAACGAACTTTAGCAACGGTGCACAGTTAGGGGAAACACAATACTTGAAATTTTAGTGAGAGATCATCTTATTTACTACCGTCGTTCTAAGTAAACAAGATGCATAAACATGATAAACATCACATGCAATCAATTAAAGTGACATGATATGGCCAATATCATCATGCTCCTTGGATCTCCATCTTCGGGGCACCATGATCATCTTGTCACCGGCTCGACACCATGATCTTCATCATCATGATCTCCATCATCGTGTCTTGAAGAAGTCGTCACGCCAACTATTACTTCTACTACTATAGCTAACGTTTAGCAATGAAGTAAAGTAATTACATGGCGTTATTCAGTGACACGCAGGTCATACAATAATTAAGACAACTCCTATGGCTCCTGCCGGTTGTCAAGTTCATCGACATGCAAGTCGTGATTCCCTATTACAAAAACATGATCAATCTCATACATCACATATATCATTCATCACATCTTCGTTTTGGCCATACCACGTCACATAGCACATGCTGCAAAAACAAGTTAGACGTCCTCTAATTGTTGTTGCAAGTTTTACGTGGCTTCTATAGGATTTCTAGCAAGAACGTTTCTTACCTACGCCAAAACCACAACGTGATTTGTCAACTTCTATTTACCCTTCATAAGGACCCTTTTCATCGAATCCGATCCGACTAAAGTAGGAGAGACAGACACCCGCCAGCCACCTTATGCATCTAGTGCATGTCTGTCGGTGGAACCAGTCTCACGTAAGCGTACGTGTAAAGTCGGTCCGGGCCGCTTCATCCCACAATACCGCCGAATCAAGATTGACTAGTGACGGTAAGAAAGTTGAACAAACTCAAACGCCCACAACTGCTTTGTGTTCTACTCGTGCAAGATGCTACGCATTAAACCTAGCTCAGATGCCACTGTTGGGTAACGTAGCATAATTCAAAAAATTTCTACGCTTTCACCAAGATCCAACTATGGAGACATCTAGAAACGAGCAAGTAAGAGTGCATCTACATACCGTTATGTAGATCGCGAGCGGAAGCTTTCGAAGAAGCGTGGATGAAGTAGTCGTACTCTTCGCGTTCTTCGTCACCGATGATCTAGCGCCGAACGGACGACACCTCCGCGTTCAACACACATCCGGTGCAGCAACGTCACCTCCTTCTTGATCTAGCAAGGGGGGAGGAGAAGTCGTCAGAGATCCGGCAGCACGACGGCGTGATGACGGATGCAGTGGAGATCGCAGCAGGGCTTCGCCGGGCGCCCTGCGTGGGAGTATGGAGGTGTGACGGGAGGGGGAGAGGCGCCAGGGCAATGGTGCGGCTGCCCTCACCCCCCCACATATATATAGGGGGCCAGGGGGTGCGCCAGGGACCCTGCAGATCCAATCTGCAGGGGGGCGGCGGCCAGGGGGGTTCCTTGCCCCCAAGGCTAGTGGGGCGCCCCGTCCCCCCTAGGGTTTCAACCCTAGGCGCATGGGGAGGCGGGCCCCTAGTGGTGCGCCAGCCCATTAGGGCTGGACACTTCCCCTCGCGGCCTAGGGGCCCCACCGGGATGGGTGGCCCGACCCGGTGGACCCCCGGGGCCCCTCCGGTGGTCCCGGGACGCTCCCGGTGACCCCCGGAGATCACCCGATGGCCGAAACTGGACTTCCTATATATCAATCTTTACCTCCGGACCATTCCGGAACTCCTCGTGACGTCCGGGATCTCATCCGGGACTCCGAAAAACTTTCGGGTTTCCACGTGCATTTATCTCTACGACCCTAGCGTTACCGAACCTTAAGTGTGTAGACCCTACGGGTTCGGGAGACACGTAGACATGACCGAGACACCTCTCCGATCAATAACCAACAACGGGATCTGGATACCCATGTTGGTTCCCACGTGTTCCTCGATGATCTTCATCGGATGAACCACCGTGTCAAGGATTCACTCAATCCCGTATGTTATTCCCTTTGTCCATCGGTACGGTACTTGCCCGAGATTCGATTGTCGGTATTCCCAATACCTTGTTCAATCTCGTCATGGCAAGTCTCTTTACTCGATCCGTAATCCATCATCCCGTGACTAACTACTTAGTCACATTGAGCTCATTATGATGATGTCTTACCGAGTGGGCCCAGAGGTACCTCTCCGTCATATGGAGTGACAACATCCCAGTCTCGGTTCGTACCAACTCAACAGACACTTTCGGAGATACCCGATGCGTACCTTTATAGCCACCCAGTTACGTTGT
Source organism: Secale cereale (assembly GCA_902687465.1). Classification (NCBI taxonomy): domain Eukaryota; kingdom Viridiplantae; phylum Streptophyta; class Magnoliopsida; order Poales; family Poaceae; genus Secale; species Secale cereale. The sequence goes on from LR738710.1 coordinate 867,884,878, forward strand.
GATGTTTGGCACACCCAAAGTATTCCTACGGCATCCGGGAGTTGTACAACCTCATGGTCTAAGGAATAATTACTTGACACTGAAAAGCTTATGCATTACGAACTATACGATCTCGTGCTATGCTCAGGATTGGGTCTTGTCCATCACATCATTGTCCTAATGATGTGATCCCGTTATCACCGACATCCCATGTCCATGGTCAGGAAACCGTGACCATCTGTTGATCAACGAGCTGGTAACTAGAGGCCTACCAGGGACTTATTGTGGTCTATGTATTCACACATGTATCGCTGTTTCCGTACAATACAATTCAAGCATGAATAACAGACAATTATCATGAACAAGGAGATATAATAATAATGCTTTTATTATTGCCTCTAGGGCATATCTCCCCGCTCAAGGTGTCTAGCGACATCGTCGCTAATGATCCGAGGATGGTGCCCGGTTATAGCAATCTTGGAGATTACCTGCCCGACGATGTACATTATGATTTCTTGGAGGTGCATATACAAAGATACAAGTACGGGAAGCCTCTCGTCAAAGATGAAAGGTCTCTATCAATGATGATGCGAAGATTGCATGATTGGTACATGAAAATCAGTAGAGAGTCTGGGGGAGGGATAGTTTGTATGTGAGAGTTAAACCGGAGCATGACCTCGTTGGAATTGAACTGTTGCCTATTCCATTTGAGGAGTTCTATCAGTTTTTCAATCAATTGGCCCTCGATAAAGCAACGGTCACCTGCTACTGTTTGTAAGTAGTACTACTTCTGTCATTAAGTCTCTCTATATAGCTCAGCTCTTTCATTGCATGTATTTATATTTATCCTCACTATATTATGCACATTGAAGATCGTCGAATTGAAGAAAAGACAAGTCGGTGATATAAGGTTCATTAACACATATCTCATAGATGCAACTGAGGTTGAATTGCGTGCCGCAGATACCGAGGCCAACTTGCTACGATCGTTGGTGGTAAATGAAAACAAAGATATAATACTCTTTCCTTACAACTTCAAGTGAGTGTTACTGTCTTGTGCATATTCGGTTTCCCTTATATATTAGTCAAGGTTATAGTAATGTAATTGATGAGTTCATGCATGCGTGCGCAGGTTCCACTATATTCTCCTAGAGATTAAGCCCGAGCAGGGAGTAGTAACTGTCTTGGACTCTAAACGAAAAGATTCCAAGAAGTATGCGGACATGACTCAAATGCTCGAGAAGTAAGTTAAATCGATCATTATCCACCATGCATATCAGCAACTTTGTTCATTTTTGATATCAAGTAATTGTTTTCTTTGTCTGGCAGGGTTTGGAAAAAAATCACCAAAAAAGCTCTGGGACTGCCGAAGAAGCTGCAATTTAGATACCCGAAGGTAAGTACTATATAGTAGCATGTTCCGCGCATCTCCTATTGATTCAAGCGCTAGTTTCATCAATACCATTTGGCATTCTTGCTTATCAGTTTGATTGACCTCTATTTCTTGTAAAGTGGTTGTGGCAGGAACAAGGGAATGATTTCTGTGGATACTACATTTGCGAGTCCATCCGCCACACGACCTGTGAGCGGGGCTACTCTGACGCACAATTTGAAGTGCGTAAGCAATTAATAATATTCACAATTTTATTTCATTACCATCATTTGTGTTGAGTTTCAT
>LR738710.1:867887354-867898302 GCA_902687465.1 Secale cereale
CCCTTAAAAAAACAAAAACCACAGCTACAGAAATGCTGACGCGTGGATGCCTTTTGGTCCCGGTTGATGCCACCAACCGGGACCAAAGGCCCTCCTGCCTGGGCTCCGCGCACAGGCCACGTGGAGACCCATCTGTCCCGTTCTAGATTGAACCGGGACTAAAGGGCTAGGGCATTAGTATCGACCTTTTAGTCCCGGTTCAAGAACCGGGGCAAAAGGCCCTTACCAACCGGGGCAGATGGCCCGTTCTCTACTAGTGGACTGTGATAGTACTGTAGAGGTCGTGCGAAGCCACATGAAGGTAATGTGCACCAGTAATTTGTTTCCTCTTCCATTACCATTCATGTAATAAGTGATTAACATGAATAGAAAAATAATTAACCTATGTGAACAGTAGTCTCAAAATTGACCAGAGTGAAAACATACATGAAAGACATCTTGGCGGTTTGTTCTAATGCAAAAAGGATATGCCTTTGGGTGTTGTTCGAGAAAAAATGGGATTATTCTTCAACATAGGCACTCGGCCGACACAAAACAAGTACTATGTAGAAACGAAAAACCATGCAAGAACAGAAGTAAAAAAATAATAATAGAAAGAGTTAAAGTGAATTAGAAAGGGTGTTGAACCTCCTCCATGATGAAACGCAGACCACCTCCAAGTTGTTGGCGAATTGGAGCAACATATATGACTTAAGCATATTTTATGTGTAACAATTTACTCAAACAACAAAAATAATAACTTGGATTAAGAATATTGACAACATTTAGCATAATCGTACAAAATACAGGGTATTTTATATGAAAATTTCAGTCGAAAGGATCTGTACCTCAAAGAACACGAAATTTTGCTGGTATCTAAAGGAAAAATATACAAAATGGTCAAGCAGTTGAACCAATGAAATATCTATAAATTCTGAATAGAAAATTCAAAGCAAAACCTACAGTAAGTACATACCAAGGAACGAGGTTGTGGCTAGTCCCTTATGAGATCATCAGTTGTAGATTATGCCTTGATCATGTAGTACAATGTTATCTTAATATAATGCAATGGCAGTTTGGCAGTGTAACACCCTCAATAACATCTGTGAACGCTATTATGCCTCTGGCTTCTACCATCTTCTCGCCCAGAACTGAGAAATGTAGCTGATTTTGGTTTAGAAGACTTTAATTTGCACCTTTTGATTTATTGACCAAACACGTGGCTTTGGGTAACAGATCTATCCTCGACTCAAGTATTAGCCCAAACATCAAAATCGAGCGCATCCCGTTTCAAAAAAATAAAAATCGAGCGCATACAACAGCAAAATAACCAAAGCTGGGCTAATCCACGGGTGCACGAGAAGATACTTAGAGCAAGATATTTACCATATCTTTCCTTGCCCTTCCGAGATAACATTGCCGCCAAAGCACATGACCGAGCTGTAGGTACCAGAGAAACCACAGATGCGAGATGAAAGCAGTCGGCATGGATGCGCAGATGAAGCAAGATTGACGACGCCCTGACGATCGTACGTCAAAAGCTTGCTCGAGAAATAAGAACAAACACGCGCCGTTCTCCGCATTTGTCTTGGCGCATTGGCACCTTCTGTTGGAAATATGCCCTAGAGGCAATAATAAAAGTATTATTATTATATTTCCTTGTTCATGATAATTGTCTGTTATTCATGCTTGAATTGTATTGTACGGAAACATCGATACATGTGTGAATATATAGACCACAATGGGTCCCTGGTAAGCCTCTAGTTACCAGCTTGTTGATCAACAGATGGTCACGGTTTCCTGACCATGGACATAGGATGTCAGTGATAACGGGATCACATCATTAGGAGAATGATGTGATGGACAAGACCCAATTCTGAACCTAGCACGAGATCGTATAGTTCGTAATGCATAAGCTTTTCGGTGTCAAGTATTTATTCCTTAGACCATGAGGTTGTGCAACTCCCGGATGCCGTAGGAATACTTTGGGTGTGCCAAACGTCACAACGTAACTGGGTGACTATAAAGGTACGCAACGGGTATCTCCGAAAGTGTCTGTTGAGTTGGCACGAACCGAGACTGGGATATTGTCACTCCGTATGACGGAGAGGTACCTCTGGGCCCACTCGGTAAGACATCATCATAATGAGCTCAAAGTGACTAAGGAGTTAGTCACGGGATGATGGATTACGGAACAAGTAAAGAGACTTGCCATGACGAGATTGAACAAGGTATCGGGAATACCGACGATCGAAGCTCGGGCAAGTACCGTACCGATGGACAAAGGGAATGACATACGGGATTGAGTGAATCCTTGACACTGTGGTTCATCCGATGAAGATCATCGAGGAACACGTGGGAACCAACATGGGTATCCAGATCCCGCTGTTGGTTATTGACCGGAGAGTCGTCTCGGTCATGTCTGCGTGTCTCCCGAACCCGTAGGGTCTACACACTTAAGGTTCGGTGACGCTAGGGTCGTAGAGATACATGCACGTGGAAACCCGAAAGTTGTTCGGAGTCCCGGATGAGATCCCGAACGTGACGAGGAGTTCCGGAATGGTCCGGAGGTAAAGAATGATATATAGGAAGTCCAGTTTCGGCCATCGGGTGAACTTCGGGGGTCACCGGAGTGTCCCGGGACCACCGGAGGGGTCCCGGGGGTCCACCGGATGGGGCCACCCATCCCGGTGGGGCCCCTAGGCCGCAAGGGGAAGGGGGCCAGCCCCTGGTGGGCTGGCGCACCCATATGGGCCCCCCCTCCATGCGCCTAGGGTTGAAACCCTAGGGGGAGGGGCGCCCCCTATGCCTTGGGGGGCAAGATTCTCCCCTGGCCGCCGCCCCACCCTGGAGATTGGATCTCCAGGGCCGGCACCCCCCCCCTTGGCCCCTATATATAGTGAGCGGGGGAGAGGGCAGCCGCACCCCAAGCCTCTGGCGCCTCTCCCCCTCCCGTCACACTTCCTTCTCCTCACGCAGGGCGCCGGCGAAGCCCTGCAGGATTTCCTGCTGCATCCACCACCACGCCGTCGTGCTGCTGGATCTCCGACGACCTCTCCTCCCCCCTTGCTGGATCAAGAAGGAGGTGACGTTGCTGTACCGGACGTGTGTTGAACGCGGAGGTGCCGTCCGTTCGGCGCTAGGATCATCGGTGACGAAGAACGCGAAGAGTACGACTACTTCATCCACGCTTCTTCGAACGCTTCCGCACGCGATCTACAAAAGGGTATGTAGATGCACTCCAGTATGCTCGTTGCTAGATGACTCCTTAGATTGATCTTGGTGAAAGCGTAGAACTTTTTTGAATTCTGCTACGTTCCCCAACACCTTCTACATGGCTACGCCCGCGCTTACCTCCGGTCAAGCGTGGCGGCTGGTCCCTATCATCCCATGCTGCTGCCGCAGGCGTGGTCCACGGCCGCACAAACGCCCTCAACGTGTGTGTTGGCGCCGTCGTCGCCGTGCCCATCGCCCAATCATTCGACCACGGAGGAGGCCAGCAGATGGGATATGGCAGCGTTGGAGCGGGAGTGGGAGTGTGACGACACCCAGGGCACTTCATGATTTATGTCACTTGACTGAGACCTAGCCACAGCCAAACAAAATTTATGCTCTGTAGGTGATGAAGACAACTGTAACTGTACACGTGATCTTTCTTAAAAAACAGTAGTGCACGTGACGACGTCGAAGCCTGAACCAGCTGGTGCATATTCTATACTCCACCACCTACAGCTTTTAAATTAAGCTAAATGAAGTCAAACACTGGACACAGATCAAGAAACCCCATCCTGGTCCGTGCATTGTACTCCTCTCTCAGCAAGCAATGGCCGAGACCTTGATTCTCCCGTTGCAAATCATGGTGGTTTCTCAATAGATTCCAAGAAACCACACCGGCGAGGGATCACTCTGTTCAGATGGAGCAGCTCCAAGAAACACCCCACGGAGATGGAAATCCCAAGGCCGCCCCGGATCCCGGACAAGGAGGCGGCAATGGCGGCTGCATCGCGCCCAATGGCACCCGCCCCTGCGGCTGGCTCGGCCGTCTGTCCCGCGAGCTGCATTGGAGCTTCGTGCTCGCCGTCGTCGCCGTCTACGGCGCCTGCCAGGGCGTCGGCTCCTCATTCGGCAGCGTCGCCGCGGGGTACTACTGGAAGGACGTGCAGCGCGTGCAGCCGGCCGCCTCGCAGTTCTACCAGGGCGTCGTCAACGTGCCCTGGGTCGTCAAGCCCCTCTGGGGCCTCTTCACCGACGTCGTCCCCGTCGCCGGCTACCGCCGCCGCCCGTACCTCCTCCTCGCAGGTGAGCCGATGGTTTGCCATGGTCAACGTCGTTCTGAATCTGCTCGCCATCTTAAACAGTCCTGATCCATGTATTTGCAACCAACTATGTAAAGGCGTCATGGGCGTGTCGTCCATGCTCACGCTTGCTCTGCGCCGCACGCCGGCGATCATACCGGCATTGACGGCGTTCACGACGCAGGCCGCGGGCGCCGCCATTGCCGACGTGGTGGTGGACGCCATGGTCGCGCAGAACAGCATAAGCCACCCTCCGCTCGCCGCCGACATGCAGAGCCTGTGCGGGTACAGCTCCTCCGCCGGCGCATTGCTGGGATACTCCATCAGCGGCCTCGTCGTCCACGCAATAGGTGCTCAGGTCTGAACTGAACATTTCCTGAGAGAAGATGGATGGTATTGGCAGGCATTAAACATACAGACATGTTCATTTGATCTTTTCAGGGGGCTCTTGGCCTGCTGAGCATCCCCTCCGTGCTCGTATTTTCGGCCGGGATTCTTGTCAAGGAGGACAGGGCGAAGGATTTCGAGTACAGCCAGGTGAGCTTAATCTTCAGAATCTGCTAATTGATTACAGTTACGAACATGAATCACTCTCAAGGTTGTTGCTGTAATACTGTATACATTTTTCAGGTTCACAAGAAGTTCTACGAAGCAGTTGAATCAATGTGGGTGACATTGAAGTGCCCGCAAGTGTGGAGGCCGTGCGTCTACATGTTCTTAATGTTCGTGCTATGCCCGGACATCCAAGGAGGGCTGTTCTACTGGTACACAGATTCCAGCACCGGACTTGCATTTTCCGAGGTACCTGGTTTCTGCTACAAACCTCAAGTTCTTCAGATGCTAGTACTATCACATACGTAGATGATAAAGATCCACAAGAAGTGATGGACGGGATGTGATGTGACATTCCATTTTGTGCAGGGATTCATCGGCCTCATCTACTCGATAGGCTCAGTCGGCTCGCTGCTCGGCGTGCTGCTCTACCAGAACATGCTCAAGGACTACCCGTTCCGCGGCCTGCTGCTGTGGAGCCAGCTGCTGGGCTGCCTGTCCGGGATGATCGACCTGGTGCTGGTCACCAGGCTGAACCTGAGGATGGGCATGCCGGACTACCTCTTCGCCGTGATCGACAACAGCGTGTCCCAGCTGATCGGCCAGCTGAAGTGGCTGCCGCTCCTCGTGCTCTGCTCCAAGCTCTGCCCTCCGGGCATCGAGGGCACCTTCTTCGCGCTGCTCATGTCCATCCAGAACCTCGGCCTGCTCATGTCCGCCTGGTGGGGCGGCCTCCTGCTGCACGCGCTGGGCGTGTCGCGGACGGAGTTCGGGAACCTCTGGGTGGCCGTGCTGGCGAGGAACGCCATGCGGCTGCTCCCGCTGGCGTTCCTGTTCCTGGTGCCTCGGAGCGGCCAGAGCTCGGCCATCCTTCCCGCGGAGATGCTGCCTGGGGACGGAGGCTCCGCGGGGGATCTGGGACAAGGGTCGTCGGGTGTCATCGAGTTCTCTGTCCTCCATGGAGATGAAAATGGTGAAGTTGTTGAGGCTGAGGAAGAAGAGCTAGAGCTGACCCCACTCATGGAGAAGATCTGACGACTCGTGAAAAAACAATTGGTCAGTTACCCAATTGGATAGGAATTGCTGATGATATATCAAAGCAGCCAGAGAAATCCTCCATAATATCATAACATCTTAGATAGGAGCAGCTAGCAATAGATCGATGAAAAGATGGACTGCTAGCTCGTAGACGTTCCTTCCTACAGATGACAGGTCAACCTCACGGCAACAATTGCACATTTTCCCCGCTGTTTGCTAGCAATTGTTAACAGCAAGGGACCGGCTACAGATCAAGTGATTAAATTCTGGTTTTGGGCCAGTCACATATTTTCTAACAGTCTTGCTAAGTCTCAATCGACTGAGAATTCGATAAGTTTCAATCGAAGCTATATTCACGAGATCTTACATTGAGATCTGTGCAGAATTTCCCCCCAGCTTTTTCTTTCTCTCTTGCCGAATTCCCTCTCTTGTATGGTACTTCCTCCTTCCATCTATATAGGACCTAATGCGTTTTTCGATGTAACTTTGACCAAGTGTTAGAGCAATAATATATGTCATGCAACTTACACAACGGATACCGTTAAATTCATATGTGAAAGGAGCTTCCAGTGATATAATTTTCGTATTATACATCTCATGTACTATTAATCTTATCAATAGTCAAAGGTGATCTTGAAAAATGCATTAGCCCTATATAGATGAAAGGAGGAGTATGTCATTTGAGTGACACTTGATTAAATCTCAATGGACTGAGATTTAGTCACACCCTTCTGTATCGGTCTGCCTGCAACTGCAAGCTAGGCTCCACTCTCGTACGTACGCTCGGCTGGCCCGTACATTGCTACCTAGTGCGTGCAGGTTCGGTCCCACTTCGTGGAGCTCTAGCACATGCGTGCATGCCCTGCCTGTCCAGTGCATGCATCTCTGTCCATATTGTGCTTGCATACACGTCGTACGGGCCTCGACAGTCGACACTAGTACTACGTCTACCGCCAGATGACGTGTTCCACGGGCGAGACGAAAACGTGCGGTGCACGGTGGCCGCCAGTCTCGGGGCAGATCATGCTGCTGCATGAGGATTGCCGCGGGGGGACGCGCCCCGAGGAGGGTGGGGGTCGGCGACGCCATGAACTCGCGACCGGGTGGATGGCAATAACTCCCTCCTCGCAAGACCATTGCCATTCTAAGATTTTAAGTCGTGGCAGTAAAATCTAAATCTTCCCATGTTCCCCTAGGTCGTGCTCTCCTTTGCTTCCGACTAGTGACGACGGAATGGAGTTTAAAGATGACAACAGTATAGAGCAGGGTTCGGTACATCCTCCTACCGGCTGTTGACATCAGATTTTGGCACGGCATAAAAAGCAAATAAGATGGCCTTTAATAGAAAAGTGCTCAAAGTGAAAAAGTTTTGTATTGTGGAGGTGAACATCTTTGGAGTTTGGGCCATCGTCATCTGATCTCATCTCGAGTGTCGAAACTATGCTCAAAGCACTGAGATTTTATATCTAGAGCAGCATTCGGCAGATTAGACCATCAAGACTGCCTCATATGAAAAAACTTTCTACATGAATTGTCTTCGTCTCGTCGAAACGGTCGATTTCGATATAAATATCGTCCCAATCCGAGTTCGTATGCAAAAGTTACAGCCATCCGAACACAGCCCTGTCACAGAGCCATAAGTGGCGCGCCCCACCAGCCACGTGTCTGATGGGTAGCGCGAATAACAGCATGTATTGCGTGACCGTTTTGGCCTAAAGGATGACTTCAAATCGAAAAACGTTCAACATGAAAGTTGTTCGTCTCGTCGAAACGGTCAAGATTGCTTTTGGGCTCTTTTCCATCCGAGATCGTTTACCACCTCAAAAAATACCCGCAAGGTACAGCCAGTTTAAACCGAACAGTTTTGGAAAGTTCGGACAAAACCAATCCGAATTTGGCTAGGGTTTTGAACGTGAATCCAAGCCTTTTCCTTGCACGAGAAGTCCAGCCGCCTATTATATATACCTAAAGGGTGACGGCCGATTGAACAACACACAATCGATCAATTCATCTATCAATTTTTATCTTTTACCTTTTCTCCTTAACCCTAGTTCTTCTTCTTTCTCGTTCTTCGTCTGTTCTTCTTGTTGCAGGGCGGCGAACCTCGAGGCCATAGGGGCGGTCAGGCCGACCTAGGGCAGCCCATAGCCGCCGCGCGCCCTGACGGGGTCCCTCCCGGGCGTGTGGGGTTTCGGGTCTACAAAAGCGCCCGCCGGATTGCTTGCGTACCGCGCTTCCGGACGGGTCTCCTTCGACGTGAGCTGCGGTGCATCACCTTCGGCGTTGGAGGTACACGGTGACGTGTTCGTGTGGGAACACACTTTTTGGCGACTCCGCTGGGGACGAAGCTTTGAACAGTCTCCAGCCTGTTCTTGCTACGAGGAGAGCGTCATCAAGCAGCTGCAATCTACAACGGTAACATGTATCATCAATCTCCTTATGTAGTTGCAAATAGCCATTATGTTGATGTTGGTAGATCTTTCAATGGACATGTCATGTCGGCTAGCCCTAACGAGCAAAGGCCGACTAGTTATTTCGTTGGAGAAACTTGGAATTTACAGAATCGTGACATGCAACTTATAAATCTGAACTTTCGTGCATCATCAACACCTTTCAATATGCCGATGAATAACATGATTTGTTCGAGTGACCAATATATGACACCTCATGTACATGAGGGCATCTCACAGTTTTGTCCATCGGCAGCCGACTCACGATTTGCGGGTTCATCCCCAAACATGTCGATGGCGGGGGAATCGGCCATGCTTCCTGTAGTATTTGGCTGGTTATCCCCAGTCATCAGATACTACACCTCATGAGATTAATTGTTCAGGGGCATATGAAACTAACAATATTCATGACTCGGCTCGCCTTCGCGGTTATGGCCGAGTGAATGGAAATTCTGTAGGAGCAAATATGCCTAATATTGCAGGAGATGAGGTGGCTCTGGCTGTATTAAAAAGTTTAGCCCAAAATAAGAAGATTAGTTCTATTTGCCTTGAGCAACACGAAAAGGGATTGGTTCCTAATTATGAGGCAATAAGAGTTAGGGTTTTAAAATAAGACGAAGTGTTGTCGATTGATCAAATTAGCGTGAGAAAATATTCAACAACAGTGCACACATCTTCACCTATCATTGCAGCATGTTATACACTCGCTATACAATCGCAAAGTTTCGGCAACATCAATTCATTGCCAAAAGTTCGTAAAAGTATTGGGGGGCAAGCCGATCCAAGCAGGGCTGAGTTTAAAGAAAAATATGTGGCCCAAGTGGACAAGATCAAGTCAAAGCTCACAGGGAATAGCGTCAACGAATTTACTACGCCAACTCTTGAGGAATTACCAGCAGAATATCGACATGCTTATGAAGCACTCAAGAAGAAGCATGAAGTGGGATATTTGCAAGAATACGTCAAGTGCCTTCCTCCATGTAGCAACCATGTTGGCTCTTCTGCACTTTTGAAGCAAGATGAAAAAGAAGCTTTGCAAGAAAATCATCAAGAAGGGGTTCACTCGGCTAATACGGTTGATTCGGTTGAAACCGGGTCAAATATGACTAAGTCGTCTATAGCTGAGTTGAACAGTTTCTTTAGTAACAAGATAATGGTGGATTCAATTGAAACCAAATTGACCACTGAGACGTTTAAGGCCGAGTGCGTTGCATCGAGCCAGCCGAGTGCATCGTGCCAACTGAGTACATCTTGTCAGCCGAGTACATCACCGGCTAAAGCCGCTAAAGCCGAGTGCATCAAGCCAATTATTGCTGCGTGCACCAAAATAGAAGATGCAAGCTTCACCGAGCAAAAGAACGGTAAACGCAAAAAATTGGTTGTGCTTGAATTTTCTGAATGCGAGGGAGCTTACATGCTGCCCTATGAGTTATGTGCCAAAGAAATTGATGAGCATCAAGAGCAAATTTATATGGCCAAACAAAGTTTGGCTAGTGATGAAGATCAAGAACCATAGCGTGCAGCTGAACGAAGTTTAGCTGATGAAGAGTGGCCGAGTGGAATCCATTCGGGTAATCCGAGTGAAATCTACTCGGGAAATCCAAGTCAAATCTACTCAGGAAATCCAAGTGATGAGGCACGAGATCCAGAAAAAGAGGAAGAGGCGTTGGAGGATTATTCAAAAGTGGAGAAAGGTATTGTTCCAATGGTGCAACCATCTTCTCCTTCCAACGACTTCACAAAGGTACACCTAGCCGAGAGTTTACTCAGTTTTCGATTCGGTCAAAATCATATTATTGATGCACCCGTTAGTAAGATTCTAATTAATTTTGAAAGACCGATCGCGATGAGTAATCTGTTTGTTTCGAATTATCTTGTTACTAATCATGCTGATCAACAACTGGCACCATTCATAGAGGCTAATAGTGACAACTTATCGCAACCATAGTTGTTCCCGCCAAGCCGACTGAACTTTATATTCATATGGGCAACTTTGTTTGTTTCATGCCTGGCTAACATTTGGTCTCAGATGAGACGTATATTCTGTAATTATTTTGGTTGGAGGAATATAAAACGAGGTTCAAAGTTCTCCAGGATAGTCGATTCAAGAGCATCGGGAAAGGAGGATGAAAATCAATGCATAACCGAGTCGGATGATGTTAAACTGACACCGCTCGGTTGTTTTGTATCAAAGTCGGTATCACAATATCGGTATATGGACCAGGAGTGTATGTCCAGTGCAGGCATAGTTGATCACATCATCGGTATATCGTTGACTAATCCTATTATTATAATTGATCACGATGTCGAGCCGTCAAGACAAGAGCCAATGCAATGTTCGTTCAAGCAAAATATCAAGGATTGCAACATGATCCATCAAGTCAGGCAATCGGACAAGATAGGATGATTGGAGTTTGTTGAGGCACGATCATTTAGACAGTCGGATTATTTTGATGGTCATCAAATGTTGACTCGGCTGTCTCCAGCCGATTTATCTAAAAGTGGACATGTACACGTCAATGATGATGGGGTCAAGTCTTCGAGCAAGGATATTGTTAAAAAGTGCATCAAGAACAATCTTGAAGACGGAAATTCCATCAAAACTACAATGGTAACATCTAGCACTGGGGGGGG
>LR738710.1:867898364-867981710 GCA_902687465.1 Secale cereale
GCAACAAGAGAATTCAAAGACCGGTGCACGCACAACCAAAGAAAGCAAAGGCCATGGTAAGCACAAAAGCAAAAAGCCGAAAGTCACTTTCACGCAGTTATTAGAAAAGTACCAAAAGATAAGTGAGGCAAAAAGTGCTTATCGGCCGAGTGAAGCAAAAGCATTGAAGTCACCCCCAAGGCATAAATATGAAGACTGGGATTGGCAAAGGAAGACGTTGAGCAAGCAGACTTCATATCCTCCTTTTGGGCCGCCAATACCAATGTCGTGGATACCTCCCTACGCTCATGTAAATCCATATCCATCATGGGGTAGGTATGATACAAGGGCACATTATCCATCTTATTTTAGATCATCTCACCAACATTATGCAGCTCCAAAAAGATCAACATTTGATGAACAATCACACGTCAAAGACCGTTTCAATCATAAGGAATCGGTCCGGAGCTCAAGGAACAAGAAAGAGGTGGTCAAGCAAGTGTACCGGGTCAAGAAAGATGGTCGTAAGTGTGCTACTTCAGATTTGTTCTCAAATAACAAAGAGCCAGTTAAAGTATTGACATTGGCTACCAAAGGCAACGAGGCAAGTCAATCAAGTGCCAAATCTGAAGGGAAGAAGTTGAGAGTGCACAAGGACAAAAAAGAGTTGGCATTGGTTGAAACAGAATCACAGCTGAGGTGCCCACTCGGCTAAGCGCATTGGCAAGAGAAGGAATTACAAAAACTTAGTGCACATGAGTTGAGAAAGAAGAACAAGGCATGGGCTCTCAAAAGGAGCAGTCAAAATAGAAATGATGTCCGACCTTCTATTGCGACAAGTGTTAAAAAGTGAAGAAAGAAAAGGATGGCCGCAATAGTGCTATTTCAGATCCGGCTCCAAATGACAAAAAGCCAGCCGAGTCTATGTTGGTTGCTAAGGACAAGAAAGTGAAGCAAGTAAATCTCAGGGATCCGATCACCGAGTTTGGACAGGCCAAGCCGGAGATGCCCAAAGCCAGGAAGAACTTGCCAGTGCATAAACCAAAATCCCAGCCATGACGCCCTCTCGGCTTACCATATTCGCAACAAAAGAAGCTAAAATGGCTTAGGGCCAAAGAGCTGGAGAAGAGGAACATGGCCTGGGTTCCTAAGGGAAATCCTCGAGACAAGTGCGGCATCACCTCTCCTGTTGCGAAGCCAGCAGAAATAAGGGAGTACAAGTGTAAAGCTCGTAGGCAAGGACGAAAATTTTCATCTCACTATAGGAAACTCCAGGAGGAGTGTCATGCACATTCTTCAATCGTATCATCAAAATCAACGCTATGGAATTTATCCTCAGCCGAAACATCTGACTTATTTTGGCTATTCACACTTTGGTGGACGAACTCCCGAGCACCTTTGAGATGAGAACGCATGGCTGATATTTGCATATCGCTCTCAGAATTCATTGTGTTGGCAAAGCCGGCATCTGGCTAACGGTGTTCAACATGGTTGATCTCCTACTCCTATAACCGATGCTCAGTGTTTGCCAATACTGACAAGGCCGACTTAATTATTGAGTCGGCCACTGATCAAGGGTCTAGTACATAAAAAGCTCTGACTCCTGGTGTTAGTTATTTGCAGGACCCAAGTCAGGAGAGAGACATTGTTCGGCGAAGGCTTGATGGTTTACTTTGGTCAATAATGAGTTGAGTCGCCGAACAATTGACATTATTTCTTTGTGGTGGATGGTCATAATCGTTCAGAAACCGGCTTACCGTCGAAGGTTTCTAATATTACCAGGGAGTGCATGGACAAAGCAAGGTCCGGATTGACATAAGAAACTTACGCGGAGGCCTTTGTGACGTCCAATTATTGTTCTCAGACGACTATTATCCAAGAGGCTCTACCCAAGAAGCAACACGCCTAAGCATATGACCGATAACAATTATCGTCCTTAGCATGCACAGCCGATGTAGTGTTGACATCATGCTTGGATTAAGTATTTTCTGGCACGCAAGCTCTGCTAGAAAACAGGGGGGGCATGTGTTGACACCAGATTTTGGCACGGCATAAAAAGCAAATAAGATGGCCTCTAATGGAGAAGTGCTCGAAGTGAAAATGTTTCGTATTGTCGAGGTGAACATCTTTGGAGTTTGGGCCATCGTCATCCGATCTCATCTCGAGTGTCGAAACTATGCTCAAAGCACTGAGATTTTATATCTAGAGCAGTATTCGACATATTAGACCACCAAGACTGCCTCATATGGAAAAACTTTCTACATGAATTGTCTTCGTCTTGTCGAAACAGTCGATTTCGATATAAAAAACGTCCCAATCGGAGTTCGTATGCAGAAGTTACAGCCATCCGAACACAGCCCTGTCACAGAGCCATAAGTGGCGCGCCCCACCAGCCACGTGTCTGATGGGTAGCGCGAATAACAGCCTGTATTGCGTGACCGTTTTGTCCTAGAAGATGGCTTCAAATCGAAAAACTTTCAACATGAAAGTTGTTCGACTCGTCGAAACGATCAAGATTGCTTTTGGGATCTTTTCCATCCGAGGTCGTATACCACCTCAAACATTACCAGCAAGGTACAACCAGTTTAAACCGAACAGTTTTGGAAAGTTCGGACAAAACCTATCCGAATTTGGCTAGGATTTTGGACGTGAATCCAGCCTTTTCCTTGCACGAGAAGTCCAGCCGTCTCTTATATACCTAAGGGGTGACGGCTGATTGAACAACACACAATCGATCAATTCATCTATCACTTTTTATCTTTTACCTTTTCTCCTTAACCCTAGTTCTTCTTCTTCCTCGTTCTTCATCTGTTCTTCTTGTTGCAGGGCAGCGAACCTCGAGGCCCTTGGGGCCGTCAGGCCGACCTAGGGCAGCCCATAGCCGCCGCGCGCCCTGACGGGGTCCCTCCCGGGTGTGTGGGGTTTCAGGTCTACAAAAGCTCCCGCCGGATTGCTTGCGTACCGCGCTTCCGAACGGGTCTCCTTCGACGTGAGCTGTGGTGCATCACCTTCGGTGTTGGAGGTACACGGTGACGTGTTCGTGTGCGAACACCGGCGTCTAAGTGTATATCCAATAGAAGATGTATATATAAAAATAACTAACTTTTGCATCTCCGAATCCCAGAAATATCTTGATGGTGTAGATGCAAAAAAGTTACATCTCCGCCTTCCGGAGATGTAAACTACAACATCTCGCGGTGCAAATTTGCATCTCCACACACAGGAGATGTAAAAGTTAGTTATTTTCGGCGCGACCAGCCGCCACTCGCCCAACTCCGCTGTCGGCCAAATCCGCACCAAATCGATGCCGCCCCTCCCGGTCCCCCGTTGCCTCCCTCGCCGACCAGCCGCCCGCAGTCGTTGATGTTGGGGATCGTAGCAGAAATCAAAAAAAATCTACGCATCACCAAGATCAATCTATGGAGTAATCTAGCAACGAGGGAGAGGGGAGTGCATCTACATACCCTTGTAGATCGCGATGCGGAAGCGTTACAAGAATGCGGATGAAGGAGTCGTACTCGTAGCGATTCAGATCACGGTTGATTCCGATCTAAGCGCCGAACAACGACGCCTCCGCGTTCAACACACGTGCAGCCCGGTGACGTCTCCCACGCCTTGATCCAGCAAGGAGAGAGGGAGAGGTTGGGGAAGACTCCGTCTAGCAGCAGCACGGCGGCGTGGTGGTGGTGGAGGAGCGCGGGACTCCAGCAGGGCTTCGCCAAGCACTGCGAGAGACGAGGAGGGAGAGAGGTAGGGCTGCGCCAAGAGAGAGAGGTCAAACCGTGTGTTGGGTAGCCCCAAACCTCAAGTATATATAGGGGGAAGGAAGGGGCTGCGCCCCCACCTAGGTTTCCACCCCTAGGGGCGGCGGCCAGCCCTAGATCCCATCTAGGGGGGCGGCCAAAGGGGAGAGAGGGGGGGGGGCGCACCACTAGGTGGGCCTTAGGCCCATCTGAGCCTAGGGTTTCCCCTCCTTCCCTTCTATCTTCGCCTTGGGCCCTGGTGGGGGGGGGGGGGCGCACCAGCCCACCTGGGGCTGGTCCCCTCCCACACTTGGCCCACATAGCCCTCTGGGGCCGGTGGCCCCACCCGGTGGACCCCCGGGACCCTCCCGGTGGTCCCGGTACGCTACCGATAGCGCCCGAAACTTTTCCGGTGACCAAAACAGGACTTCCCATATATGAATCTTTACCTCCAGAACATTCCGGAACTCCTCGTGACATCCGGGATCTCATCCGGGACTCCAAAAAACATTCAGTAACCGCGTACATACTTTCCCTATAACCCTAGCGTCATCGAACCTTAAGTGTGTAGACCCTACGGGTTCGGGAACCATGCAGACATGACCGAGACAACTCTCCGGCCAATAACCAATAGCAGGATCTGGATACCCATGTTGGCTCCCACTTGTTCCATGATGATCTCATTGGATGAACCACGATGTCAAGGATTCAAGCAATCCCGTATACGATTCCCTTTGTCCATCGGTATAGCACTTGCCCGAGATTCGATCGTCGGTATACCGATACCTTGCTCAATCTCATTACGGTAAGTCTCTTTACTCGTTCTGTAACACATCATCCCGTGATCAAGTCCTTGATCACATTGTGCACACTATGATGATGTCCTACCGAGTGGGCCTAGAGATACCTCTCCGTCATACGCAGTGACAAATCCCAGTCTCGATTCGTGCCAACCTAGCAGACACTTTTGGAGATACCTGTAGTGCACCTTTATAGGCACCCAGTTACGTTGTGACGTTTGGTACACCCAAAGCATTCTACGGTATCCGGGAGTTGCACAATCTCATGGTATAAGGAAAAGATACTTGACATTTAGATAAGCTTTAGCATACGAACTACACGATCGTGTGCTAGGCTTAGGATTGGGTCTTGTCCATCACATCATTCTCCTAATGATGTGATCCCGTTATCAATGACATCCAACGTCCATGGTCAGGAAACCGTGACCATCTGTTGATCAACGAGCTAGTGAACTAGAGGCTTACTAGGGACATGGTGTTTGTTATGTATCCACACATGTATCTGAGTTTCCTATCAATACAATCCTTGCATGGATAATAAACAATTATCATGAACAAGGAAATATAATAATAACCAATTTATTATTGCCTCTAGGGCATATTTCCAATAGTCTCCCACTTGCACTAGAGTCAATAATCTAGTTCACATCGCCATGTGATTAACACTCACGGGTCAAATCGCCATGTGACTAACATCCAAAGAGTTTACTAGAGTCAATAATCTAGTTCACATCAATATGTGATTAACACTCAATGAGTTCTGGGTTTGATCATGTTATGCTTGTGAGAGAGGTTGTAGTCAACGGGTCTGCAACATTCAGATCCCTATGTATTTCGCAAAACTTTATGTCATATTGTAGATGCTGCTACCACGTTCCACTTGGAGCTATTCCAAATTGTTGCTCCATTATACATATCCGGTATCTCTACTCAGAGCTATCCGGATAGGTGTTAAGTTTGCATCGACGTAACTCTTTACGTCGAACTCTTTATCACCTCCATATCCGAGAAACATTTCCTTATTCCTCTAAAGATAATTTTGACCGCTATCTAGTGATCCACTCCTGGATCCCCTTTGTACCCTCTTTCCAGACATGTGGCAAAGCACACATCAGGTGCGGTACTCAGCATGGCATACCGTATAGAGCCTATGACAAAAGCATAGGGGACGACCTTCGTCCTTCCTCTTCCTTCTGCCGCGGTCAAGCTTTGAGTCTTACTCAACTTCACACCTTACAACTCAGGTAAGAACTCCTTCTTTGACTGATCTATTTTGTACTCCTTCAAAATCATGTCAAAGGTGTGTGTTCTTTTGAAAGTATCATCAGGCGTCTTGATCTATCTTTATAGATCTTGATGCCCGATATGTAAGCAGCTTTATCCAGGTCTTCCTTTGAAAAACTTGTTTCAAACAACCCTTTATGCTTTCTAGAAATTCTACATCATTTCGGATTCACATATACTTATCAGAAATGTTGTAGTGCTCCCACTCACTTTATTGTAAATACAAGTTTCTAACAAACTTTGTATAAACCCAAAAACTTTGATCACTCCATCAAAGCGTATATTCCGACTCCGAGATGCTTGCTCTAGTCCATGGAAGGATCGCTGGAGCTAGCATACCTTTTTAGCATCCTTAGTGTTAGGGATATTACTAGCAGGTATAAACCGGCCAGGAGGGTCCGGATTACACTGACAAGGTTGTATTATTACAAGTCCAGTAGAATATATAACAAGAGGTCATAGCACATAGAGGTTTAGGGCCCATGTATAAGGCCCACGGTCTGTAAACCGTCGTACCATGTAACTTGGGATGTAAGATAGAAAGAGTAGAGACCGAGGCAGACACGTTTATGAGCCGGCCTCGGGACTCTGTAGACCGGAGCGGGCGTTGCCTCCTATATAAAGGGACGACCCGGCGACGGTTCAAGGAGAAGAAACAACAGCTCGAGACACTGATGGCTTCTCGCCCCTCGTTGGTTACCCCAAGTGGAAGGTTTGAGATGTAGCGTAGCAGCAAATTTCCCTTGGCAAAGATACCAAGGATAGAATCTCGTGAGACTCCGAGGGTCGACAAGAAGGTGTCAACGGCGCCAGAAACTTAGCGGTTGTCAGGACCTGCACACAGATACAAATAACTTTGCTCCCAACGAGTACAGAGAGGTTGTCAATCCCTCCGGCCTTGTTGTTTACAAAGGATCAAACACAAGAGATAATAATGATAGCTATGACTGCAACTAGGAAATAGAAACAGGAAGTAAATAGAAGGTGTGATCAGTGGTGGTAATATGGACCTGGGTCCCATGATGTTCACTAGTGATGTCTCTCCCAAAAGACGATAAAACAACGAAGCGAGGTAAACAAATTACAGCTGGGCAATTGACAGGATTATGTGCGCAAACCAATGCTAACTATGCTGCAAAGAAAGGTAGAGGCTCAAAAGCATGGGCGGTACGCCAAGGCAAGTAGACCGAAATCCATCTGCATCTACTACTAATCATCCACCTTGAGATATCTATGCAGAACATCTCGCTGGTATTAAGTTGCGAATCCCACCCAAAGTGTAAACTCAAAGCAACAGACAACTGCATTAAAAGAACTTTGCGTAAAGTAAACAATCCTTGCACCCACAAGTACAAGCACCGTTGGTTTCTCCCTTGTGGCAACATCACATCCCCTAGACTCATGTTTCTGTCACTCAAGCTAGTCATCAGGGGGCATGAACCCACAATCAAGCATAACGTTCCCTCTTGGAGTTACTACCTACTACTTGGCCAAAGCAATAAACAGCAACGGAGAACATGCAAGAATTACTCAAGAACATAAATATAAAAGAGGTGAATCAAATATATTACTCACACACAATCTGAACATAATCTCATAATCCATCAGATCCCAGCAAACTCAGCAGAGCAACAGCATAAAGATTACTTATGTGCCTCGATCATGTAGGGCAGCTCACGAGGTCTAAACCATGAAGAACAAAGAGGGGAGGAGAACATCACATAGCTACTGATCATGGACCCATGGTCCAAGGGGGACTACTCACGACTCATCCGGGAAGCGTCCATGGTGGTGGAGAAGCTCCCGGTGATGGTTCTCCCCTCCGGCAGGGTGCCGGGAAGAGTTCTCCTGATGCTCCCGATCTTGGAAGCGCTGCGGCGGCGGAACAGAGGCGAGATCGCAAAAAAGGGTTCCGTCCTCGAGGGTTTCGGGGCGCGAGGAATATATATGCGAAGGGGGGTCACCAGAGGTGGAGAGGGGGCCCCAAGCGCCCCCCTGGCGCGGCCAGGGGTGGGGCCGCGCCAGGTGGCCGCCTGGGCCACCCCTGGCTCCCCTCTGGCCCCGCTTTGGCTTTTCTCGAAGCTTCCTGTACGCTGATTTTTCCTGTATTTTTCCCGCAATTTTTGGAGCACTTTTAATATGGGGGAAACCTGAAATAGAAAAACAGCAGAAAACAGGAACTGGCACTGTGGTGCACTGAGTTAATAGGTTAGTCCAAATATGATCAAAAGTGTATGGAAGTGCATAAATATCGTAGCAATATCACACAAAAGAGGCATGGAGCAAGCAGAAATTATAGATACGTTTTGGACGTATCAACATCCCCAAGCTTAATTCCTGCTCGTCCTCGAGTAGGTAAATGATAACAAACATAATTTCTATGGTGACATGCTATCAACCATATAATAACTTTTTAAGTAAAGCAATCAAGGCATGTAATTCAATTCAAGTCATAACAAGCAATAGTCTATATTAGCATTGTAACAAGTAACATAAGAACATAAAGGTGCAAGAGCTCTCGCTGTCCGTGACTCGAATGTCTCCAAATGGTGTTTGCGTGCAAGAAAGGGGATAGGGATATACGAGAGAGTAAAACATAGTTTTTATATTGTTGAGAACTTAATCTACTAAAGTTTCACACTTGGTCTTCTTTGGAATCTTATCTTGACTCATCCCCAGACCAACAACCAGGTACAAGTCAAAATGATCCACTCCCTTTCGATATTTTGAGCACTCATGCAATGGATGAGCGTAAGCAAGAAAGTCGACACTTAGGATGGCAAAAAGAGAAAAATGATGAAGGGGGAAGACAAAAAAGGTGTGAAAGGCTCACATCAATGAGGACAATCATCGGCGAGAGAAAGCCAAATGATAGATATGATGTGAGGAGTAGGGATTGCCATGCAACGGATGCACATATGAGCTAAGGTAAGCTCTCCAATGGAACTAGTGGGGGTGCATCCAGCTTGCTTGCTCAAGAAGACCTAGAGCTCTTTTGAGGAGGCTCATCATTGGAATATACAAGCCAAGTTCTACAGTGTGAAGGTCCCCACATAGCTATATGCATAAATGATAATCTCTATGGAGTACAAGGTATAAGATGGAGTACGAGTGTGGATCTCTCAAAAAGGAATAGTAGTGTGCCCCCTTCTATCTTTTTATTTCTTTTTCTCTTTTTTCTCTTTTTTTATTTTTTTGTGGCCTCAATGGCTCTTTCTATTTATCTC
Organism: Secale cereale; assembly: GCA_902687465.1. NCBI lineage: Eukaryota > Viridiplantae > Streptophyta > Magnoliopsida > Poales > Poaceae > Secale > Secale cereale. The sequence continues at coordinate 867,907,398 of LR738710.1, forward strand.
TCATTTGTCCTCTTTGGGATCTTTTGATTTTGTCCTCTTTGGAATCTTTTGATTTTGTCCTCTTTGGGATCTTTTCCTCACTTTAGGGGCAACACTCTACAAATTACAAGAAGTATAGAAGATCTTTCACACTTTACAAAAGTACTCAACATAAAGAAAATGAAACTATCATGATGTATGCAAATGTATGCCTCTACCGGTGTAGCAGGATATGCAATGATACTAGCGCGTCATGTAGCAATGATTAGGGCAAGGCCCAACTAGCGTGCGGCTCATCGATCAAGCAAAAAGCATGTATGCCATGAAGATCAAGTCATGAGAAGATGGATGTTGCATGGCAATGTATCTCGGAAAGGCTATGGAAATGCCTTGATAGGTAGGTATGGTGGCTGTTTTGAGGAAGGATATAATGAGGCTTATGATGACAGAGCGTATCGTGCCAAGGATTTGGATGCACCGGCGAAGTATGCGCCAACTCTCGAGGTGAGAAAGGGCAATGCACGGTACCGAAGAGGCTAGAAAAATATGGCTAGGTGGAAGTGTCAACTTTCGATTACTCACATTAGTCCGAAGAACTCATGCACTTATTATCGGTAACTCTCAATCTAATTAGGAGTGTCACAAAGAGACAAGTACCCCGAGGAGGAGTGTATGGGGGTTTGGTTATCCTTGCGCATCCTCGGCTCATGGTACGTGAGTGTACTCTAATATTCGATCCCTCCAAAGATTAGTGATCCATTTAGTAGCTAAAGTTCTCAACTATTTGTAGATTTTCGAAAATAAACACGGATTGCCCAAAATACGACATCTATCACTAATCGGCTAAAGCTCTTGACACCAAAAGTTCAGACATTACTCATGGCAATACCTTAAAACTATTGCAAGTTACTACTAAAATTAAATAGCAACCTCAATTACCTACTTTAAGTCAAGACACACAACTCAGTGCAACATGCAAACTCTCTTAACAAGATAAACATGAAAACTCAAGAGAGTTCAGCAACCAACTAAACAAAAGCTCTTTAAAAAGAAAAGCATGAAAACTAAAAGCTAAACATGACAGCAGCTAAGAAAAGACAAAGAACACACACAACAAAGATAAGCATGAAAATCCTATGTTGTGTTCTAGGTTGAAGTGGAGCGTGTTTCTCTCCCACACAAAGAAAGTGTTGGAGATATGCCCTAGAGGCAATAATAAAAGCATTATTATTATATCTCCTTGTTCATGATAATTGTCTATTATTCATGCTTGAATTGTATTGTACGGAAACAGCGATACATGTGTGAATACATAGACCAAAATGAGTCCCTGGTAGGCCTCTAGTAACCAGCTCGTTGATCAACAGATGGTCACGGTTTCCTGACCATGGACATGAGATGTCGGTGATAACGGGATCACATCATTAGGAGAATGATGTGATGGACAAGACCCAAACTTGAGCATAACACGAGATCGTATAGTTCGTAATGCATAAGCTTTTCGGTGTCAAGTATTTATTCCTTAGACCATGAGGTTGTACAACTCCCAGATACCGTAGGAGTGCTTTGGGTGTGCCAACCGTCACAACGTAACTGGGTGGCTATAAAGGTACACATCGGGTATCTCCGAAAGTGTCTGTTGAGTTGGTACGAACCGAGACTGGGATGTTGTCACTCCGTATGACGGAGAGGTACCTCTGGGCCCACTCGGTAAGACATCATCATAATGAGCTCAATGTGACTAAGTAGTTAGTCACGGGATGATGGATTACAGATCGAGTAAAGAGACTTGCCATAACGAGATTGAACAAGGTATTGGGAATACCGACGATCGAATCTCGGGCAAGTACCGTACCGATGGACAAAAGGAATAACATACGGGATTGAGTGAATCCTTGACACGGTGGTTCATCCGATGAAGATCATCGAGGAACACGTGGGAACCAACATGGGTATCCAGATCCCGCTGTTGGTTATTGACCGGAGAGTGGTCTCGGTCATGTCTACGTGTCTCCCGAACCCGTAGGGTCTACACACTTAAGGTTCGGTAATGCTAGGGTCGTAGAGATTAATGCACGTGGAAACCCGAAAGTTGTTCGGAGTCCCGGATGAGATCCCGGACGTCACGAGGAGTTCCGGAATGGTCCGGAGGTAAAGATTGATATATGGGAAGTCCAGTTTCGGCCAACGGGTGATCTCCGGGGGTCACTGGGAGCATCCCGGGACCACCGGAGGGGCCCCGGGGGTCCACCGGGTGGGGCCACCCATCCCGGTGGGGCCCCTAGGCCGCGAGGGGATGTGTCCAGCCCTCTGGGCTGGCGCACCACTGAGGGAGGCCCACCTCCCCTGCGCCTAGGGTTCAAACCCTAAAGGGGAGGGGGGGCTCCACTTGCCTTGGGGGGCAAGGAACCCCCCTTGGCCGCCGCCCCCTTGCAGATTGGATCTGCAGGGGGTCCAGGCGCCCCCCTGGCCCCTATATATATGTGGGGGGGGGGGAGAGGGCAGCCGCACCTCAGCCCTGGCGCCTCTCCCCCTCCCATCACACCTCCCAACTCCTTCGCAGGGCGCCCGGCGTAGCCCTGCTGCAATTTCCACTGCATCCGTCATCACGCCGTCGTGCTGCCGGATCTCTGACGACTTCTCCTTCCCCCTTGCTGGATCAAGAAGGAGGTGACGTTGCTGCACCGTACGTGTGTTGAACGCGGAGGTGCCGTCCGTTCGGCGCTAGATCATCGGTGACGAAGAACGTGAAGAGTACGACTACTTCATCCTTGCTTCGTTGAAAGCTTCCGCACGCAATCTTCATAACGGTATGTAGATGCACTCTTAGTTGCTCGTTGCTAGATGTCTCCATAGTTGGATCTTGGTGAAGACGTAGAAATTTTTTGAATTATGCTACGTTCCCCAACAGTGGCATCTGAGCCTAGGTTTTATGCGTAGCATCTTGCACGAGTAGAACACAAAGCAGTTGTGGGCGTATGATCTTGTTCAACTTTCTTACCGTTACTAGTCAATATTGATTCGGCGGTATTGTGGGATGAAGCGGCCCGGACCGACCTTACACGTACGCTTACGTGAGACTGGTTCCACCGACAGACATGCACTAGATGCATAAGGTGGCTGGCGGGTGTCTGTCTCTCCTACTTTAGTCGGATCGGATTCGATGAAAAGGGTCCTTATGAAGGGTAAATAGAAGTTGACAAATCACGTTGTGGTTTTGGCGTAGGTAAGAAACGTTCTTGCTAGAAATCCTATAGAAGCCACGTAAAACTTGCAACAACAATTAGAGGACGTCTAACTTGTTTTTGCAGCATGTGTTTTGTGACGTGGTATGGCCAAGAACGAAGATGTGATGAATGATATATGTGATGTATGAGATTGATCATGTTTTTGTAATAGGAAATCACGACTTGCATGTCGATGAACTTGACAACCGGCAGGAGCCATAGGAGTTGTCTTTATTATTGTATGACCTGCGTGTCACTGAATAACGCCATGTAATTACTTTACTTCTTTGCTAAACGTTAGCTATAGTAGTAGAAGTAATAGTTGGCGTGACGACTTCTTCAAGACACGATGATGGAGATCATGATGATGAAGATCATGGTGTCGAGCCGGTGATAAGATGATCATGGTGCCCCGAAGATGGAGATCCAAGGAGCAAGATGATATTGGCCATATCATGTCACTATAATTGATTGCATGTGATGTTTATCATGTTTTTGCATCTTGTTTACTTAGAACGACGGTAGTAAATAAGATGATCTCTCACTAAAATTTCAAGTAATGTGTTTCCCCTAACTGTGCACCGTTGCTAAAGTTCGTTGCTCCGAAGCACCACGTGATGATCGGGTGTGATAGGTTCTAACGTTCACATACAACGGGTGTAAGACAGATTTACACACGCGATACACTTAGGGTTCACTTGACGAGCCTAGCATGTACAGACATGGCCTCGGAACACGGAAGACCGAAAGGTCGAACACGAGTCGTATAGAAGATACGATCAACATGAAGATGTTCACCATTTTTGACTAGTCCGTCTCACGTGATGATCGGACACGGACTACTCGATTCGGATCGTGTATCACTTAGATGACTTGAGAGATGTCATTCTGAGTGGGAGTTCATTAAAATTTGATTAAGATGAACTTAATTATCATGAACTTAGTCTAAATTCTTTACAATATCTCTTGTAGATCAAATGGCCCACGCTCCAGTTTCCCTCAACTTCAACGCGTTCCTAGAGAAAACCAAGCATAAAGACGATGGTAGCAACTATACGGATTGGGTCCGTAACCTGAGGATTATCCTCATAGCTGCCAAGAGATCATATGTCCTAGAAGCACCGCTAGGTGATGCACCTGCTCCCGATGCTGACCAAGACGTTTTGAATGTCTGGCAGTCGCGTAGTGATGATTACTCCCTGGTTCAGTGCGGCATGCTTTACAGTTTAGAATCGGGGCTCCAAAAACGTTTTGAGCACCATGGAGCATATGAGATGTTCAAAGAGCTGAAAATGGTTTTCCAAGCTCATGCCCGAGTCGAGAGATATGATGTCTCCGACGCATTCTACAGCTGTAAGATGGAGGAGAACAGTTCTGTCAGTGAGCACATCCTCAAGATTTCAGGATTGCACAACCGCTTGTCTCAGCTGGGAATGAATCTCCCAGATGAAGCGGTCGTTGACAGAATCCTCCAGTCGCTCCCACCAAGCTTCAAGAGCTTCGTGCTGAACTTCAATATGCAGGGGATGGAGAAGTCCATTCCCGAGGTGTATTCGATGCTGAAATCAGCGGAGGTTGACATCAAGAAAGAACATCAAGTGTTGATGGTCAATAAAACCACTAAGTTCAAGAAAGGCAAGGGTAAAAAGAACTTCAAGAAGGACGGCAAGCAAGTTGCCGCGCCTGGCAAGCCTGTTGCCGGGAAGAAGCCAAAGTATGGACCCAAGCCAGAGACTGAGTGCTTTTATTGCAAGGGAACGGGTCACTGGAAGCGGAACTGCCCCAAATACTTAGCAGACAAGAAGGCCGGCAACATCAAAGGTATATATGATATACATGTTATTGATGTGTACCTTACCAGCACTCGTAGTAGCTCCTGGGTATTCGATACCGGTGCAGTTGCTCACATTTGTAACTCAAAACAGGAGCTGCGGAATAAACGGAGACTGGCGAAGGATGAGGTGACGATGCGCGTCGGGAATGGTTCCAAGGTCGATGTGATCGCCGTCGGCACGCTGCCTCTACATCTACCCTCGGGATTAGTTTTGAACCTGAATAATTGTTATTTAGTACCAGCTTTGAGCATGAACATTGTTTCTGGATCTCGTCTTATGCGAGATGGATATTCTTTCAAATCGGAGAATAATGGTTGTTCTATTTATTTGAGAGATATGTTTTATGGTCATGCCCCGCTGGTCAATGGTTTATTTTTGATGGATCTCGAACGTAGTAATACACATATTCATAGTGTAGATGCCAAAAGATGTAAAGTTGATAATGATAGTCCCACATACTTGTGGCATTGCCGCCTTGGTCATATTGGTGTCAAACGTATGAAGAAGCTCCATTCGGATGGACTTCTAGAGTCTCTTGATTATGAATCATTTGACACGTGCGAACCATGCCTCTTGGGCAAGATGACCAAGACTCCGTTCTCCGGAACAATGGAGCGAGCAACCAACTTGTTGGAAATCATACATACCGATGTGTGCGATCCAATGAGTGTTGAGGCTCGCGGAGGCTACCGTTATGTTCTCACCCTCACGGATGACTTGAGTAGATACGGGTATATCTATTTGATGAAACACAAGTCTGAGACCTTTGAAAAGTTCAAGGAATTTCAGAATGAGGTTGAGAATCAACGTGACAGAAAAATAAAGTTCTTGCGATCGGATCGTGGGGGTGAATATTTAAGTCATGAATTTGGCACACATCTTAGAAGCTGTGGAATTGTTTCACAATTGACACCGCCCGGAACACCTCAACGTAACGGTGTGTCCGAACGTCGAAATCGTACTCTGTTGGACATGGTGCGATCTATGATGTCCCTCACCGATTTACCGCTATATTTTTGGGGTTATGCTTTAGAGACTGCCGCATTCACTTTAAATAGGGCTCCGTCAAAATCCGTTGAGACGACTCCATATGAACTTTGGTTTGGCAAGAAACCGAAGCTGTCGTTTCTGAAAGTTTGGGGTTGCGATGCTTATGTCAAGAAACTTCAACCTGAAAAGCTCGAACCCAAATCGGAAAAATGTGTCTTCATAGGTTACCCAAAGGAAACTATTGGGTACACCTTCTACCACAGATCCGAAGGCAAAGTCTTTGTTGCCAAGAATGGATACTTTCTGGAGAAAGAGTTTCTCTCGAAAGAAGTGAGTGGGAGGAAAGTAGAACTTGATGAGGTGACAGTCACCCCTCCTGTACCGGAAAGTAGCGCAGCGCAGGAAACTGTTCCTGAGGTGCCTGCACCGACAAGGGAGGAAGTTGATGATTATCATGAGGAAACAGATCAAGTTACTACTGAACTTCGAAGGTCCACAAGGGCACGTTCCGCACCAGAGTGGTACGGCAACCCTGTACTGGAAATCATGTTGTTAGACAACGGTGAACCTTCGAACTATGAAGAAGCGATGGCGGACCCAGATTCCAATAAATGGCTTGGAGCCATGAAATCCGAGATAGAATCCATGTATGAAAACAAAGTATGGACTTTGGTGGACTTGCCTGATGATAGGCACGCCATAGAAAACAAATGGATATTTAAGAAGAAGACAGACGCGGATGGTAATGTGACCATCTATAAGGCTCGGCTTGTCGCTAAGGGTTATCGACAAGTTCAAGGGATTGACTACGACGAGACTTTCTCTCCCATAGCGATGCTGAAGTCAGTCAGAATCATGTTAGCTATTGCCACATTCTATGATTATGAGATATGGCAAATGGACGTCAAAACAGCATTCCTTAATGGCTTCCTCAAGGAAGAGTTGTATATGATGCAACCGGAAGGTTTTGTCGATCTAGAGAACGTTAACAAGGTATGCAAGCTCCAGCGCTCGATTTACGGGCTGGTGCAAGCATCTCGGAGTTGGAATATTCGCTTTGATGAGGTGATCAAAGCATTTGGCTTTATACAGACTTATGGAGAAGCCTGTATTTACAAGAAAGTGAGTGGGAGCTCTGTGGCATTTCTCATATTATATGTGGATGACATATTGCTGATGGGAAATGATATAGAATTCTTGGAAAATGTAAAGGCCTACTTGAATAAAAGTTTTTCAATGAAGGACCTTGGAGAAGCTGCTTACATATTAGGCATCAAAATCTATAGAGATAGATAGAGACGCCTCATTGGTCTTTCACAAAGTACATACCTTGACAAAATATTGAAGAAGTTCAATATGGATCAGTCAAAGAAAGGATTCTTGCCTGTTTTGCAAGGTATGAGATTGAGCAAGGCTCAGTCGCCGACCACGGCAGAAGATAGAGAAAAGATGAGTGTCATTCCCTATGCCTCGACAATAGGTTCTATCATGTATGCCATGCTGTGTACCAGACCTGATGTGAACCTTGCCATAAGTTTGGTAGGGAGGTACCAAAGTGATCCCGGTACGGAACACTGGACAGCGGTCAAGAACATCCTGAAGTACCTGAAAAGGACTAAGGATATGTTTCTCGTTTATGGAGGTGACGAAGAGCTCGTCGTAAAGGGTTACGTCGATGCTAGCTTCGACACAGATCTGGATGACTCTAAGTCACAAACCGGATACGTGTATATTTTGAATGGAGGGGCAGTCAGCTGGTGCAGTTGCAAGCAAAGCGTGGTGGCAGCATCTACATGTGAAGCGGAGTACATAGCTGCTTCTGAAGCAGCGCAGGAAGGAGTCTGGATGAAGGAGTTCATCACCGACTTAGGAGTCATTCCAAGCGCGTCAAGCCCGATGACTCTCTTCTGTGACAACACTGGTGCTATTGCTATTACCAAGGAGCCCAGGTTTCACAAGAAGACCAAGCACATCAAGCGCCGTTTCAACTCCATCCGGAATTATGTTCATGATGGAGACATAGATATTTGTAAAGTGCATACGGATCTGAATGTCGCAGACCCGTTGACTAAACCTATTTCACGAGCAAAACATGATCAACACCAGAACTCTATGGGTGTTCGATTCATCACAATGTAACTAGATTATTGACTCTAGTGCAAGTGGGAGACTGTTGGAGATATGCCCTAGAGGCAATAATAAAAGCATTATTATTATATCTCCTTGTTCATGATAATTGTCTGTTATTCATGCTTGAATTGTATTGTACGGAAACAGCGATACATGTGTGAATACATAGACCAAAATGAGTCCCTGGTAGGCCTCTAGTAACCAGCTCGTTGATCAATAGATGGTCACGGTTTCCTGACCATGGACATGAGATGTCGGTGATAACGGGATCACATCATTAGGAGAATGATGTGATGGACAAGACCCAAACTTGAGCATAACACGAGATCGTATAGTTCATAATGCATAAGCTTTTCGGTGTCAAGTATTTATTCCTTAGACCATGAGGTTGTACAACTCCCGGATACCGTAGGAGTGCTTTGGGTGTGCCAACCGTCACAACGTAACTGGGTGGCTATAAAGGTACACATCGGGTATCTCCGAAAGTGTCTGTTGAGTTGGTACGAACCGAGACTGGGATGTTGTCACTCCGTATGACGGAGAGGTACCTCTGGGCCCACTCGGTAAGACATCATCATAATGAGCTCAATGTGACTAAGTAGTTAGTCACGGGATGAAGGATTACGGATCGAGTAAAGAGACTTGCCATAACGAGATTGAACAAGGTATTGGGAATACCGACGATCGAATCTCGGGCAAGTACCGTACCGATGGACAAAGGGAATAACATACGGGATTGAGTGAATGCTTGACACGGTGGTTCATCCGATGAAGATCATCGAGGAACACATGGGAACCAACATGGGTATCCAGATCCCGCTGTTGGTTATTGACCGGAGAGTGGTCTCGGTCATGTCTACGTGTCTCCCGAACCCGTAGGGTCTACACACTTAAGGTTCGGTAACGCTAGGGTCGTAGAGATTAATGCACGTGGAAACCCGAAAGTTGTTCGGAGTCCCGGATGAGATCCCGGACGTCACGAGGAGTTCCGGAATGGTACGGAGGTAAAGATTGATATATGGGAAGTCCAGTTTCGGCCAACGGGTGATCTCCGGGGGTCACCGGGAGCGTCCCGGGACCACCGGAGGGGCCCCGGGGGTCCACCGGGTGGGGCCACCCATCCCGGTGGGGCCCCTAGGCCGCGAGGGGATGTGTCCAGCCCTCTGGGCTGGCGCACCACTGAGGGAGGCCCACCTCCCCTGCGCCTAGGGTTCAAACCCTAAAGGGGAGGGGGGGCTCCACTTGCCTTGGGGGGCAAGGAACCCCCCTTGGCCGCCGCCCCCTTGCAGATTGGATCTGCAGGGGGTCCAGGCGCCCCCCCTGGCCCCTATATATATGTGGGGGGGGGAGAGGGCAGCCACACCTCAGCCCTGGCGCCTCTCCCCCTCCCGTCACACCTCCCAACTCCTTCGCAGGGCGCCCGGCGTAGCCCTGCTGCAATTTCCACTGCATCCGTCATCACGCCGTCGTGCTGCCGGATCTCTGACGACTTCTCCTTCCCCCTTGCTGGATCAAGAAGGAAGTGACGTTGCTGCACCGTACGTGTGTTGAACGCGGAGGTGCCGTCCGTTCGGCGCTAGATCATCGGTGACGAAGAACGTGAAGAGTACGACTACTTCATCCTTGCTTCGTTGAAAGCTTCCGCACGCAATCTTCATAACGGTATGTAGATGCACTCTTAGTTGCTCGTTGCTAGATGTCTCCATAGTTGGATCTTGGTGAAGACGTAGAATTTTTTTGAATTATGCTACGTTCCCCAACAGAAAGTTGGGTTCTAACTTGTTATGAACAGCAAGCAAAGCTAAAGAAAACTAAAAAGGAAACTAAGAGCAAGACGCTCCAAGCATAGCACATAACGCATGAAGTGATTAAAATATAGTGGAACGAAAGACGAACTGATAATTGTTGATGGAGAAGGGGATGCATGGGGGCATCCCCAAGCTTAGACGCTTGAGTCTTCTTGAATATTTCTTGGGGGTGCACGGGGGCATCCCCAAGCTTGAGCGTTTGACCCTCCTGAATCTTCTTTTATCATCTTCCCTCGCACACTTGAAAACTCCCTTCATACATAACTCATCATAATCTGATTAGCGAGGTTAGTACCCACAATAAAATAATTTTTCCCTACTGGAAATAAAGATAATCTTGAAGATCTACTGTTTCTCAAGATTTTCAAAAGGTTTTTGCAAAGAAAAAGCAAGCTCAAGGTATGCAAAACGAAGAAAAGGCAAAACAGGACAGAATCTGTGAAAAACAGACCAGCAGGTAGTAAATAATTTTTTCGGGGCACTTCTGCAACTCAAATAAAAAAACTCAGAACATACGCCCGAAAGCCAATTGTATAGAGCACGCTGTCAAAAAAATTCAGATCAAAAAGATGATCTGGTGATTTTATTCGAATTTTTCTGTCCAAGGACAGAATCTGTTTTCTGGACAGCACGTCACAACTTTTGAACTTTCTAGCAATCGGAGGCTAAACTTGGCACAAAGCTGAAAAGAAAAGATACAATGATGATGCTACTGTAGTAAAAAACATCAAGACACAACAAAAGCAAAATAAAACCTAATTCGTTGTGGGCTGCCTCCCAAAAGCGCTTTCTTTTATGCCTTTAAGCTAGGCATGATGCAAAAAGAGAAAATCAAGTTTTATCAAGACTGAGAGAATAGCTAGCCCGTGTAACGGACTCAAAAGGCAACTTAATCTTCTTTCTAGGGAAGTGTTCCATCCCTTTCTTGAGAGGGAATTGGAATTTTATATTCCCCTCTTTCATGTCAATGATAGCACCAACGGTGCGAAGAAAAGGACATCCCAAAATAATTGGACATGAAGGTTCACATTCAATATCCATAATAGTAAAATCAACGGGAACATAATTGTCATTGACAATGATAAGAACATCGTCGATCTTCCCCAAAGGTTTCTTTACGGAAGAGTCAACAAGACGAACACCAAAAGAACAAGGATCAAAAGATTTCAATTTAAACATATCATACGTTCTTTTGGGCATAACGGAGGTACTAGCTCCAACATCACATAAAGCATAGCAAGAGAAGTTATTCAACTTAATTTCAATCATAGGATCCCAATCATCTTCTAGCTTTCTAGGTATGGAGGCTTCTACCCTAAGCTTCTCCTCCCTAGCTTTGATGAGAGCATTAGTGATATGCTCCGTGAAGGCAAGGTTAAGTGTGCTAGTGTGGGGATCTCTAGACATCTTGTGAAGAAAACCAATAACTTCAGAAAGGGTGCAATTATCAAAATCAAGGTCACTACTATCAAGTAAAGTGGTAGTGGTGTCCTTTAGGCTCACTTGTTTGGTAGCTTCTATGGTCGTAGGAGTTTCTTCTACGGTTGAGGTCATAGCATCACCATTAATAGGTCCAATGGGACTAGGAGTGCATTGGGTGCTAAGAGTTTGGATATCCTCAACAACTTGGATAGTAGCAACAGTGTGGTGGGTAGGAAGGCTCTTAATTCTATCTTCTTCCTCCTTTTCTCTAGCCCATCTCTCTTTAAGTTTAGCCATCATCCTAATGTTTTCATTAATTTGCACTTGAATAGCATTCATAGGAGTGGTCTTCCTCTCCTCAAGAGGAGAAGTTCTAATTTTAAGCAACTCTACCTCATGGGCTAAATTGTCTACCTTCAAAGCGAGATTATCTAGTTTGTCTAGTTTTTCTTCTACACTCTTATTGAAGGACTTTTGGGTAGTGATGAATTCTTTAAGCATAATCTCTAGTTCAGAAGTGGAGTTCCTGGTGCTAGGATAAGTATTGTTGTTCCCATAGGAATTAGAGGGGAACGGTCTAGGGTTGCTACCAAAATTACTCCTATAAGCATTGTTATTGTAATTGTTTCTAGAGATAAAGTTCACATCTACTTGATCTTCAGCAATCAAAGAATTTAAAGGAACAACATGAGGATCAATAGAAGATTGCTTGGAAAGTAGAGACATGATCAAGTCAACCTTTTCATTTAGGGAGGAAATCTTCTCGACAGAGTTTACCTTCCTACCTGTTGGAGCTCGTTCGGTGTGCCATTGGGAATAATTGGTCATCATCTCGTCGAGAAGCTTCGTGGCAGCACCAAGTGTAGTTGACATAAAGGTTCCTCCCGCGGCCGAATCTAACAAGTTCCGCGAGGTAAAGTTCAAGCCTGCATAAAAAGTTTGGATAACCATCCAAGTAGTCAAACCATGAGTAGGGCAGTTCTTGACAAGATATTTCATGCGTTCCCAAGCTTGGGCAATGTGTTCATTATCCAATTGTTTAAAATTCATTATGTTACTCCTTAATTGGATAATTTTAGCAGGGGGATAGTACTTCCCAATAAAGGCATCCTTGCACTTGTCCCAAGAATCTATACTATTCCTAGGCAAGGACTGAAACCAGATTTTAGCTCCTCCTCTCAAGGAGAAAGGAAAAAGCTTAAGCTTAACAATATCACCATCTACTTTTTTGTACTTTTGCATATCACAGAGCTCAACAAAATTATTTAAGTGCAAAGCAGCATCATCTCCAGCACTGGAGAATTGATCTTTCATAACTAGGTTCAGTAAAGCAGGTTTAATCTCATAAGAAGGTGCTGAAGTGGCAGGTGTAGCAATAGGCGTGCAGATAAAGTCATTGTTGTTATGACTAGTGAAGTCACACAACTTGGTGTTCTCGGTGGAACCCATAGCAGCAGCAAGCAAGATAACTATTTTTGTGATTTTTGGTGAGGGACACTAAAGCAAAAACTGAAAGGTAAACTAACAAGACTAGAAAGCAAAGATAAAAGATAGCGTGCAACTCCCCTATCTTGAAGAGTGGAGTCCCCGGCAACGGCGCCAGAAACTTTGCTTGAAGGCTTCTCGCCCCTCGTTGGTTACCCCAAGTGGAAGGTTTGAGATCTAGCATAGCAGCAAATTTCCCTTGGCAAAGATACCAAGGATCAAATCCCGTGAGACTCCGAGGGTCGACAAGAAGGTGTCGACGGCGCCAGAAACTTAGCGGTTGACAGGACCTGCACACAGATACAAATAACTTTGCTCCCAACGAGTACAGAGAGGTTGTCAATCCCTCCGGCCTTGTTGTTTACAAAGGATCAAACACAAGAGATAATAATGATAGCTATGATTGCAACTAGGGAATAGAAACATGAAGTAAATAGAAGGTGTGATCAGTGGTGGTAATATGGACCTGGGTCCCATGATGTTCACTAGTGATGTCTCTCTCCCAAAAGACAATAAAACAACGAAGCGAGGTAAACAAATTACAGCTGGGCAATTGACAGGATTATGTGCGCAAACCAATGCTAACTATGCTGCAAAGAAAGGTAGAGGCTCAAAAGCATGGGCGGTACGCCAAGGCAAGTAGACCGAAATCCATCTGCATCTACTACTAATCATCCACCTTGAGATATCTATCCAGAACATCTCGCTGGTATTAAGTTGTGAATCCCACCCAAAGTGTAAACTCAAAGCAACAGACAACTGCATTAAAAGAACTTTGCGTAAAGTAAACAATCCTTGCACCCGCAAGTACAAGCATCGTTGTTTTCTCCCTTGTGGCAACAGCACATCCCCTAGACTCATGTTTTTGTCACTCAAGCTAGTCATCAGGGGGCATGAACCCACAATCAAGCATAACGTTCCCTCTTGGAGTTACTACCTACTACTTGGCCAAAGCAATAAACAGCAATGGAGAACATGCAAGAATTACTCAAGACATAAATATAAAAGAGGTGAATCAAATATATTACTCACACACAATCTAAACGTAATCTCATAATCCATCAGATCCCAGCAAACTAAGCAGAGCAACAACATAAAGATTACATATGTGCCTCGATCATGTAGGGCAGCTCACGAGGTCTAAACCATGAAGAAAAAAGACGGGAGGAGAACATCACATAGCTACTGATCATGGACCCATGGTCCAAGGGGGACTACTCACGACTCATACGGGAAGCGTCCATGGTGGTGGAGAAGCTCCCGGTGGTGGTTCTCCCCTCTGGCAGGGTTGGGGGGAAGAGTTCTCCTGATGCTCCCGATCTTGGAAGCGCTGCGGCGGCAGAACAGAGGCAAGATCGTGAAAAAGGGTTCCGTCCTCGAGGGTTTCGGGACGCGAGGAATATATATGCGAAGGGGGGTCACCAGAGGCGGAGAGAGGGCCCTAGGCGCCCCCCTGGCGCGGCCAGGGTTGGGGCCGCGCCAGGTGGCCGCCTGGGCCACCCCTGGCTCCCCTCTGGCCCCGCTTTGGTTTTTCTCGAAGCTTCCTGTACGCTGATTTTTCCTGTATTTTTCCCGGAATTTTGGGAGCACTTTTAATATGGGGGAAACCTGAAATAGAAAAACAGCAGAAAACAGGAACTGGCACTGTGGTGCACTGAGTTAATAGGTTAGTCCAAATATGATCAAAAGTGTATGGAAGTGCATAAATATCATAATAATATCACACAAAAGAGGCATGGAGCAAGCAGAAATTATAGATACATTTTGGACGTATCAGACACAGGCAAGCGGATTCGCTCCCTAGTCATCGAAGCCCAAGCAATACCACACCAAACTAGACGTAGGCTTTTACCTTCATCGAAGGGGCCGAACTAGTATAAAACTCCATGTGTCCTTCGTCCGCTTTAACCCCTTCAAGCTAACCCAAGCGATGGCCTCACACCTAAGTCCGTAAATCGGACATCTGCCATGCTAATTCCACGACAGTTCGCACCCACCGTGGGGCTATCGCACGATGGTTTCGAGTTCTTGAAGGGCAGCTTCGAAGGGCTCAAGGGTTACGCAGTGGGCCGGATGACCAAGAGTCGTCGCGGCCGGATCTACATCGACGATGCAGGCTGGGGCCCCGAGGCCGATTCAACCGAATACGGGTACCGGGTCCCCTTCGGCGGCATCCACGTCTTCATCGGCAAGATCGGCGAACCAGGACCTGAGTCGGACATCTTCCCCAACATCGTCGAGCCGTCTCAGCGTGCGAGATCGGCCCGGATTCCGGGGCTGGTGACCTTCCCCCGTCGCCCTCTGACGTCCTATCCACCTTAGTCAGCTCCTTGACGGCGCTCGCAACAGCAGAGGTAGCCCCGGCCGACAAAGCGCAGCATGATGCGGAGATCGCTCAACTGAAGAGCCGGATTGAGCAAGCTAAGCTGGATCTGGATGCGGAGAAAGCCAGGATGGCTACAAGACCGGCATAGCTAGATTCCCAAGCCTTCCGGCTCAGGCTGGATCAGAACGCTTTACAGGAGGTAATGCACAGAAGGCAACAATCTCGTTTACCGCCGGTTTATGAGGCAAGGAATCTCTTTAGCACACCAAGAGCGGGAACCAGTAACTGCCTAGAGGTAAACCGGGGAGGAGCTCCGGGGACGGGCGCGTCGGTTTAGCCGCCAGCCACTGAGCGGAACCGCCAAGTTGTGCCGACGCCGCACGTACCTACCCCTCCCGGCCATTATTCTAACCTGTTGGACAACATTGTCACCGCCGCTTCACGGCTGGCCGCCCTTACCATTGAGGGGACATCCCCCATAGCAATGGAGGCACGACGGGCTAAGGAGTTGCTGGACACGGCGTTAACACAGCAGCAGGCGTATTCTTATAGCCGGGAGAGGATTCATTCAACCCCCCGCCCAAGCCGGAGTTACACGAGGCACCTTGATGAACCGGCTGTATCTAGCAGCGCGCGGAGACGGCACCGACAGAGGCAGGATAATCCGGCTGGAGCAGGAGCACATGCCCCAGAGGTGGTGGACCAGGCTAGACATACTGCCCGCAACGACACCCGTCAAGCGACGCCGGCTCACCCCACCACCACGGAAACAGGAATCATGTCCAATTCCTTTGGGGTACAGTGTCTCATCCCCGCTTTACGGAACGTGAAATTACCCAAAGACTTCAAAGGCCCGCGCAAGGTACCCAATTACACAGCAGATCTGGCTCCGGAGGCATGGGTTGAAAGTTATGAGATGGGTATGGAGATGCTTGACGTGGATGAAGCTGCGTGTGCCAAATACTTCACGATGATGCTTGAGGGCACGGCCCGGACATGGCTAAAAGGTTTACCACCTAACTCCATCGGATCATGGGGGGGAGTTGCGTAGCCGGTTTATCAATAATTTCAAAGACACATGCAAACAGCCGATGTCCGTGGTTGACTTAGCAGCGTGTTTTCAAGGAGAGCAAGAGACCACAAGCAGTTGGGTGCGGCAAGTATCTGAAATCCTGCACTCCTCCAATAGCATCAATCCAAGCACGACGATAGTGACCTTAGAAAATAATTGCCGGTTCGAGTCTTTGAGGGTGAAGCTGGGACGGCTCAAGCATGATTGCAACGACATGGGAACGCTCATGAGTGCTTTGGTAAAGTATGGAGATTCTGATAACACCAAGTATCCAGATGCAGACGGAGACAAGTCCGGGAAAGCAAGCAAAAACGGTAAACCGACGCAAGCCAATCCGGCAGGTACATGTTACAATGGCAAGCGTAAAGGGGAAGGCAGCTCAGATTTTGTGGCCAATACCAATGTTCAAGATAACGGGCAGCGCCGCAAGGGTAGACCGCCCCCACGCAACGGGAGGCCACCCATCAATCTAGATCGCTAGTTGAGTGTGCCTTGCCCAAAACACGGTACAGAGGAAAACCCAGCTACACATCTCTGGAAGGACTGTTTTATTATGCATGAGTTTATGAAACAGGCCAAGTATAACCACGGCCCCCCACGGCGGCGGGTCAGGTCCCGGTTTTCAGGGTCCGGGTTACCAGGGTGGTGGATCCGGATCAGGATATCACGGCGGTAACAATAACCACAATGGCAACAATCAGCATCAACATAACTAGCAACATGGTCAGGGCGGATACAACAACCAAGGCAATCAACAACGTCAGCAGCAACAGCAGTCCGGATACCAGAATATTGCGAAGGAACTAAGCAGTGGGCAATATCATGTTTTCACCACAAGTTTGTGCAAACGGGATCAAAAGGTTCTGAAGCGAGCAGTACACGCAGTTGAACCGGCGATACCACGTTTTTTACGTTGGTCTGAGCAACCCATTGTATGGATCAGAGAGGATCACCCACCACGGGTTGATAATCCGGGTCTTTTAGCCTTGGTGGTGGCTCCACAGGTGGGTGGCTATAAATTCACAAAGGTGCTTATGGATGGAGGCAACATCATCAATATCCTATATTATGAGACTTTTCGAAGTATGGGGTTGACAGATAAGAAGCTCCGGCAGTCCAACACAGTGTTCCATGGAGTGGTGCCAGGTAAATCGGCTTACCCAGTTGGAAAAATCGATCTGGAAGTTACCTTTGGGGATGAGCAGGACTCTAGATCAGAGACGGTGACCTTTGAGGTTGTAAAGATCAGGAGCCCATATCATGCTTTGTTTGGGAGGCCGGTTTATGCCAAGTTCATGGCTAGACCGTGTTATGTTTATCTGCAGCTCAAGATGCCGGATCACAAGGGAACCATCACGGTTCACGGGAGCCGCAAGATTGCATTGGAATGCGAGGAAGGAGATGCAACATATGCTGAGGCAGTTTGTGCTACGGAGGAGCTGAAGTTCTACAAGGACAATGTTGATCCGGCAGATATGTCCCCGTTGAAGAAGCCAACTACAGAGCATGATCCGGCGTTGAAATTCAAATCAGCAGAGGAGACCAAGCAAGTTGACTTTGTTCCGGGCGATTCGTCTAAGCAGTACACTATCAGCGCTAACCTAGACCCCAAATAGGAAAGTGCGCTCATCGAGTTCATCCGTGAGAACCGGGATATCTTTGCATGGAAACCTTCTGACATGCCAGGTATACCGAGGAGCTCGCTGAGCACAGTCTTAATATTGATCCGAAATTTAAACCGGTCAAGCAGTATTTGCGCCGCTTCAATGAGGAGAGGCGCAAGGCTATAGGCGAAGAAGTGGCTAGGCTCTTGGCCGCAGGATTCATAGCTGAGGTGTTTCATCCAGAGTGGTTGGCTAATCCGGTACTGGTGCTCAAGAAAAATGGGACCTGGAGGATGTGTGTTGATTACACAGACTTGAACAAAGCTTGCCCAACCGATCCTTTTGCTCTCCCCCGTATTGATCAGATTATCGATGCTACGGCAGGATGTGAGCGGTTAAGTTTTTTGGATGCATATTCCGGTTATCATCAGATCAAGATGGCAGTTAAGGACCAGGAGAAGACAGCTTTCATAACTCCCTTTGGAGCCTTCTGCTATGTATCCATGCCTTTTGGGCTCAAGAGTGCCCAAGCAACTTATCAGCGTTGTGTGCAGAACTGCCTACAAGGGCAGATTGGGAAAAATGTCCATGCATATGTTGATGACATTGTGGTAAAATCCAGGAAGGAGGAGACGCTGATAGTGGACTTAAAAGAAACCTTTGACAACCTCCGGGTCTACAAGATGATGCTCAATCCAGAGAAGTGTGTTTTTGGTGTTCCAGCAGGCAAGCTCCTTGGATTCTTAGTATCAAACAGAGGGATTGATGCTAACCCGGAGAAGATCAAGGCGATCACATCCTTGGCTAAACCGGCTTGTATCAATGATGTCCAGCGCGTGGCGGGCCGTATTGCAGCATTGAGCCGGTTCATCAGCCGTTTGGGGGAAAAGGCGATCCCGCTTTATCAGATGATGAAGAAGACGGACCGGTTTGTCTAGAGCGATGCTGTAAATGCTGCGTTTGAGGATTTGAAGCAGCAATTGGCAGAACCACCAGTCCTTGCTGCCCCGGTTGACAGGGAGCCGTTGTTGTTATACGTGGCTGCCAATATAATGCCCAGGATGGGACTATACCTCCTAGGTGTCGAGGCACGACTTAAAGGTATAAGCCCATTTTGGAATGATCTCAAGTTTGGTATCTTTGCATGACTCATGTAAAACTAGGGATGAAATTGCAAAAGGATAGTTGGCTTACACTCACCACGTCACACAATACATTACATAAGCATAACAACATCCAAAACATCACAACCCGACTACGGGCGAAGATCCAAAAGAAAGATACCAAAACATAAGCCACAGGTCCCGAATCCCCCCTAGTAGAAACCACTACTGATCGTCGAAACACGTCACACACATACGACCACCATCTTCATCGAACTCCCGGAAGTTCTGATCCATCTCCTGCATCATTCTCGGCTGAACCTGCATCTGGTGTTGTAGTATCTGTGAGCCACGAGGACTCAGCAATCCCATAACCATGGGTATCAAGACTAGCAAAGCTTTATGGGTAGGAAGATGTAAAGTGGTGAGGTTGCAGCAGCGGCTAAGCATAATATGGTGGCTAGCTTACGAGTACAAGAAATAAGATGAGCATCTACGCAAACGGTCGCAAACTAGTAGTGATCGCTAAAGATCCTGAACTACCTACGAGTCAAACATAACCCCACCGTGTTCTCTTCTCAAAGTGAAAAGAGACAGTCACGGTTACTCACACAGTTGTGTGTTTTACTTCGGATCCTCTGTCAAGTTTTCTACAACCGGACATTAACAAATTCCAATCTGCCACATAACCGCGGGCACGGCTTTCGAAAGATCATAACCCTGCAGGGGTGTCCCAAGTTAGCCCATCACAAGCTCTCATGATGAGCTGAAGTGATAAATATAATATCATCACCCCTTATCTTAGGGAAATCCGATCAGGCTCGGCATCCCGGTGCACAAGACATTTCGACAATGGTAAAACAAGTCCAGCAAGACCTCCCGGCGTGCTGACACCCTGATAGTAGCTGCGCGTATCTCGTCTCAGGCCACGTCCGGATGGGCGATTATACGAGTAAAACCAGCCCTCGGGTTTCCCCAAGGTGGCCCCGCATACTCCCCGTTTGGGACCAACACCATCAGCACTGGCCCCCCTGCTATGTCGAAAAGAATCTCGAGGGCGCGACCCCCTATGCAACTTTAATTAATTAATTAAGTTGTTTTAATGACGCAAATTAAAACCAATGTTGGGCCTTGCTGGAGGAGTTTTATTCAAAGTCGAAGTGTCAAGGGGTCCTCATATACCCATCGTGTAAGGAACACAAAATCAAGGAACATAATGCTGGTTTATCGGCGCCTAAGGTGGCATGAGTGGAACAAAACACCGAGCAAAAGGCCAAGCTTTCCACCCATGCCCAGTGTATAGGTGTGTTAATAATAATAATAGATATTGTGATATTCCAACAACAGGTTCCCACCTGGAACGATCTTCATCTTCACCTGCAACTAACAACGCTATAAGAGGGGCTGAGCAAGCGGATAACATAGCCAAACAATGGTTTTGCTAGGAAGGTTTCAAAGGTTAGAGGTTTCATGGCAACAAGGAGAGGGGCTGACAAAAGATGGGTAGCGCGACATGTAACGATAGCATCGAGACTACTAAGCATGGCAATGATAGTAAAGGTATCCAAGGGTATGATCATCTTGCCTGAGATCCCGCAAGGAAGAAGAACGGATCCGCTGTCAAGTAGTCGAACAGAACCTCACAACTCTGGAACGAACCCGAAGCTAACGAGGGAAGCAAACCGGAAAGAAACAAGCAACGCGGTAAACACACCACACGAGACATGACAACATGCTCAATCAAGTATGATGCAACACAAGTCTACATAGGATGCACTACAAGTCCATACAGGAAGCAAAACATGGCAAGGTAGGAAGCACAGGAGAACAACACAAGTCTATATATGATGCAATACATGGCAAGGTATGATGCATGACAGGTCTATACAGGAAGCATTACATGGCAAGGTATGAAGCACAGAAAACAACACAAGTCTATATGATGCAATACATGGCAAGGTATGATGCATGACAAGTCTATACAGGAAGCAATACATGGCAAGGTAGGAAGCACAGAAAAACAACACAAGCAACATGTTTAAATGAGGCCGAAAACTACAACAACAATTCCGGAAAAACCCCATATGCATGTTTAGCAATTTTTAAGCAAACAACAATTCACACATTTTAATGTTGTTAACATGATGCGGATGACATGATCAAGTTTATGCAATTTTTAGTTAAAGGTTAACATGAAGAGATATGAAGTATTTGTCACCATGGTGGAAGAAAGGGGCCACGGCGATGAATCCGAAAATGATGCCACGCAACATATCGGTTCCGGTAACTCGTTGAGAGACCGGTGCAAAAGAAAGGTGGCGTGAGCGAGTCGAACAAGATGAAAGGTGGGGTGATCCCGTCACTGGGTTCCCATGGGTCGGCGACGAGGCAACAGTGGAGCATGACAAAAGACGAATCGGGCACGGTGCACACAAGGGAAACATCTCATACAACCACATGCAAACGTCCACGGGTCATCGTCTCGGGGTTATACCTTCGAACGTTCGTTTCGGGGCGGTTCGAGGTCGTCGAGGAAGTAGTGGTACTCGCGGGTCGTGGTACATCTTCGTAGAGGGAAGTAGTCGTTCCGTTCGTAGTCGTTCATGTTATTGAAGAGGTACTTGTCGTGGCATCGGACGTCTTCGGGGCGACGGTAGTGGTACATGGTTCTTCGGCGACGATCGTCGTACACGCTCCGTAGATGTTCATGTTTTTGTAGAGGTACTTGTCGCGGCATCGGACGTAGTGGTACTTGACGTGTCACGTCATGTAGTCGTACACGGGATCGACGGTAGAGGTACTTGTCGCATCCACCAAGTGTAGGCGTACTCGTTTCATCTCGGAGAGGTACTTGACGGATCCAGTCGTCGCGGTACTTGACCTCCCCATGTAGTCGCACACAAAGCCGAACAGAGGCCATGGCGAGGAGCTCAAGGAGGATCGAGTGGAGGCTGGAGCTGCTGCTATTTCTGGACGGCGGGGATGGCCGGCGATGTAGCGGCCTCTGGAGGTTGCCGACGGCGGCGGTCGCCGGCACGGCGCTGGCTACAGGGGCTCGAGCAGGAGGAGGCCAAGGGAGCTGCAGCGACGAGGCAACAGAGGTCCGGCGACGCGGAGGCCGGAGGTGAGCGGCACACGAGGAAGAGGGGCGACGCGCTCACCGGTTCGGGATGGTGAGGGAGGAGCTTGGGCGGTGGCGGTGGTGTGCCCCGGCGAGGCGGAGACGGCATGGCGCGGCGGCTCCAATGGCCGGCGCGGAGGCCGGGCAGGGCTCCAAGGCGAGGCGGCTGCCTGGGCGGCGCTCGAGGGAACGAGGGAGAGGGAGAGGAGCAAGTCGCGTGGGGATGCACGGAGGTGGTGGCGCGGCTTGACGAGGAGGAATGAGACAGGGGAGCGAGGAGGAGGTGCGGGGGCGCGGGGTCGAGGCCTGCCTGCGTGTGCGGCGCAGGAGGAGAACGAAGGGAAAGAGGGAAGAAGCGAGAGGAGGTTCGATCGGGCTAGGGTTGAGAGGGAGAGAGAGGGTGGGGCGCCCTGGGCCTAGGGCAATTGGGCTGGCCTGGGAACGGGTGCCTGGCTGGGCTTCTCTCTTCCTCTCTACTGATGTTTTCCCAAATAAAACAGAAAACAACAAGAAGAAAAGAAAAGAAAGGAGGTGTTAGGAATAGGATTAGGGCATGAGGTTATTTTTCTCGGGCTCGCAAAAATGTCCACGGTCCACGAAAAAATAGGAGAGGCAAGAATGCAAGAGTAAAATTCAAACTCATTTGAATTAAATTCAAATAGTTTGAACTAGGACTAGGTCTGAAGAGTTCAAAAATGCTCGGATCTTGGAGGAGCCTAAAAAAACGGATAAGAATTATAGACAAGGTTTTGACGGTGAAACTTGAAGCAAAAGAGGCCTGGA
This sequence comes from Secale cereale, assembly GCA_902687465.1. NCBI lineage: Eukaryota > Viridiplantae > Streptophyta > Magnoliopsida > Poales > Poaceae > Secale > Secale cereale. The sequence continues at coordinate 867,930,283 of LR738710.1, forward strand.
GAATATATGCAAGTGTGTTTGGGTTAATTCCAAACAAATGGAATATTTATTTATAATAGCTCCATAATATTAGGAGGATATGTTATAAAGAGAAGTCACTCTTCCCTCGATTTAAATGGACCGAAGGTCCACACAATTTATTTAAGTTGAGATGCAAAAGATTAAAGTCATGATGGCATGATGACATGATGCAATGCAAAATAAATAACACAAGCACAAATGAAGCACACGGGAGAACCCAGAACATCTGGAATCTTCTGGGACGTCGGTCTTCGGGCGTCACAACTCTCCCACACTAACAGAGGATCTCGACCCGAGATCCTAGAGATGGCACCGGATAAAAACGGAAGAGGAAGAGGTAAAACAAAGTTGCTTCTTCGACAAACGAGTGAAACAACGAACCTTGAGAGGTTGAACAAATTGAAAGAAGAATACAACAGAGATGAACGAAGTTAAGAGCACTCCGGTAAAATGATGAACAAGGAACATCACGAGAATTTGAATGTTGCAAGGACATGAACGAAGATGAAAACACTCCGTTAGAAAAAAGGAACAAGGAACACCACGAGAACCTTGCAGGTTGAAAGACATGAAACAAGAGCTCACGAACTAAAAGAATATGAAACCGTAATGGTATAGCCAAGGAATAAGAATGACAGAATTTGGACAGCACTCCGTCTGAAAATGTAAGGAATTGAACATGAACTTGAGGAGATGATATGATACTTGATGAAAACCGCAACACATTGCTTCCGGAATAATTAAAAGAATGGCACAAGGTTAAGAAAGATTTCAGATAGCACTCCGGTTGAAAAGAGAGGAAAAACTTGATAAGATGAGGGAACTAGAATGAAGAATACAACACTCCAGTTAACTGGATAAGCAAATGAAATGATATGCTCTTGATGAAAACGAGAAGATGGTCAAAGAGAGTAATATCACAATTCCTCCGGAATGAAAGAATATAATACAAATCCAAGAAAGAAATGAACGGAGGAAAAAAAAATTACAACTTCTCTCAAAATTGAATTTGAAAGAGCATCCTTACAACGATGGATTGAGTAGAGTTGTTGGAAAATCAACAACGAAAAGAATAAGCTTGATGTGGGCTTATGGAAAACATCTCAAAATTAAGAGGTGACAACCAGCCACTGACGAAAACAATTAATTGGATTGAGATCAATGACAAGATGAAAACTTGTTTCCGCAGGAGGATAAATGAAGAAACTGGGTCATTTATAAGCACCACAATAGCAACAATCCTTAGGGAAAGCTTTTAGGTGAAATACAACCCAAGTTAACTCCAACGAATAATTGAAGGGTTGAAAGGATCTCCTGAACAAGGAAAGTGATGATTTTAAATATCTCATTCTTGATAACTCGGGAATCATAATCCATGAAGGAATTGTCAAGAACGACATAACACCATCTGAAAAGATAAGGTAGAAAGGATTGCAATTGGAAAGCATGATGAAGAATGCTTGAGCTCCAACAAGAATCTTGAAGAACACTTTGAGCATGAATTAAATCATGATGAACCTCCATGAAGAACTCCGGTAATGAAAGCATGGGAAGTGAAAGATGAAAAGAATAAGATTCAAGGCCTGCGATGAATTAGATGGAGCTTTGAAATGATATAATAGAAATACTTGGAACTCCGGAAAACAAGATGAAGAACTAAGAACCAAGGATATGATATGGTAAACAAGCTCCGAAGGAAGGGATTAATCACTTCGAGGAAAAATAAGAATAAGATTTACTGTATGCTTATCCTTCATCAAATTAAATTGATGACAAGCAACGGATTCGGCCTACTACTTATTCTTCTTGAAAAGGATTGGAGAGAGATATAGCCAAACTTGAGAATAATCTTGAGCGATTCACCGGTAGGATTATGAAAAGAACAAATGAATTAATACGATAACAACGGAAGGGTAATCTTGAAAGAACCACCGTAAAATAGGGAGACGAACGAAGAGGCATCAATTAAGAATAGTTGGAGGACGAAGTTGAAAACTGAGAACGAAGAAGTCTTCTGAAATGATGGCCTTCGGAGGATCACAATGGAAATAATTCATGAAATGCTTCGGATGGTAAAAAGAATTCCTCACAATCTGAACAATAATGAGGATGGCATGAAGCTAGAACCACGAATCTTCACGAGAACGGGCCAAGATTTAAGAGAAACTCTTCTTCGGTCTTCAAATGTTGAGAATGAAGACGAGAAATGCCATGAAGAATTTCGAGATACTCCGGACGAATGACAAGAGGAAGGTGGAGCTAAAGATGGAAATAATTGAAAACAAGCTTGGAGAAGGCATGTGACTGATGGAAATCATTCTTACGTCACACTTTGAAAAGAATTTGAGTATAACTCCAGAAAATTAGAAGAGTCAGGTAAGATCCTGGGAAAAACCTGTGGGTTAGGGCCCACTCAAAAGAAATCACCGTTGGGAAAGATTGCTTAAGAGATATTGCACCGGTTGAATTAAATGGCTCGAGTAAGATAACAATCCTCAAAATAGCTTGAAAAGATTAAGAATGGAAACACGAATCTTCTGGGATACATTGTACACGCCGGATATGGGTAGGAGAGTTGAATGAATAAGAGAGTCTTCGGATAATAAATTTCAACATGGGAAAACATGTGAAACAAAAAGGAAGAGATATGATCATGACCGAATCTTGAATTTAGTCAACCGGAGAAGAATATTAGAATTAAGAATTATGAACTTGAAGCTCATGAGCATCTTCACGATAAATAACCGGATAAGAACATTGAACGAAAAGAATGAAGAAATATCACATGAATAAAATGGATAATTCATTCTAGAATTTCTGACTCCTCGAATAAGAATGGAGGGAGGGCGGGGAAAACAAAGACAATTTGGAATGAATGGAACAGACAAATCGTCAGATTTCTCAACGGCGTCCGTATGGAATAACTTGAAGAGAAGTCGCACCGGTTGAAAAGAATTTCACATGACCATCTTGATGATTAAAAGTACTAGCACTCTCATAGAAATACGAGAATACCGATTAGGAAAGGTATGGAATCAACATTTGACATCGAAGCAACTTGAATACCAGAATCAAAATGAAAACAACGGATAGATATGTTGCAGCATAATCTTCACAATATCATTCGAACAGAGAATTGAACGAATGAATTCCATAGCTACATCAGCTTGTCGAGAAGCCACTTGGGAGAACAAAAGGTAAATAAAAGCAACAAGGAGCAGATAGAACAAATACAAGATAGAAGCTTCATTCCACATATTCGTGCTGAAAGCTCATGGAACGTGTTACAAAAGGGTTTTGCAATTCCCGGATCAGCATAGCCAAGGACCCTTTAAGATGCAACTCCCGATCGGAACAACGCCCATAAAACCACTTCACTCAATGTAGAACCCCGAACTCCATATCATGCATTCGTTGGAAGAATGCCTACGAACTACTAGATGAACCCACCTATTAACTTCCGAAAGTTTCCAGTTATGCAATCAGGTGTTGGGGATACAGGGGAAGCATCTCGCACTCTACTCTAATCCTACATCCAGCTGTATCCATCCTTCAACACATAACCAGTTATTTCCGGAAACCGTTTACCTCGGACCTTCGAAACGCATCTACTATACAAGCTATGGCAATACTCCCGAACTACCTCCCCAGTACTGGGTGATGTCGGGGTTATCTTGCCACTAACCGCATAGGAGAGTTTTCGATGTCGGCCGTCTTAAGTATTCCAGAACTGCTGCGATATATTTGTGACAACAACACCTCGGAGCTCAACTCCCCGGGACACCGCCACAACCCCTAAATGACATGAGGCATCGAGAACAATGTTCTCGTCACAAAGACATCGGAACAATCCAAACAATACTCGCGTGATCCTAAAAAAATTAGTGAATTTTTAAGAGTAGAAGCGATAAAAGTAATCGTCAGGAGTCCTCACCAGAGTGATAAAGGGATGAGGAGTAAAAATAAATCCTAATATCCGATATATATATATATATAGGACTCAAAACATTTTCAAGTGTGTGCCTAGACTCAACCGTCAACGATTCGATCAATCAGTGGGGGCTCCTAGGTCGGAGAAGGCTCTGACTACCAACTTATAATGCCCAGGATGGGACTATACCTCCTACGTGTCGAGGCACGACTTAAAGGTATAAGCCCATTCTAGAATGATCTCAAGTTTGGTATCTTTGCACGACTCATGTAAAAATAGGGATGAAATTGCAAAAGGATAGTTGGCTTACACTCGCCACGTCACACAATACATTACATAAGCATAACAACATCCAAAACATCACAACCCGACTACGGGCGAAGATCCAAAAGAAAGATACCAAAACATAAGCCACAGGTCCCGAATCGCCCCTAGTAGAAACCACTACTGATCGTCGAAACACGTCACACACATACGGCCACGCTCTTCATCGAACTCCCGGAAGTTCTGATCCATCTCCTGCATCATTCTCGGCTGAACCTGCATCTGGTGCTGTAGTATCTGTGAGCCACGAGGACTCAGCAATCCCATAACCATGGGTATCAAGACTAGCAAAGCTTTATGGGTAGGAAGAGGTAAAGTGGTGAGGTTGCAGCAGCGGCTAAGCATAATATGGTGGCTAGCTTACGAGTACAAGAAATAAGATGAGCATCTACGCAAACGGTCGCAAACTAGTAGTGATCGCTAAAGATCCTGAACTACCTACGAGTCAAACATAACCCCTCCGTGTTCTCTTCTCAAAGTGAAAAGAGACAGTCACGGTTACTCACACAGTTGTGTGTTTTACTTCGGATCCTCTATCAAGTTTTCTACAACCGGACATTAACAAATTCCAATCTGCCACATAACCGCGGGCACGGCTTTCGAAAGATCATAACCCTGCAGGGGTGTCCCAACTTAGCCCATCACAAGCTCTCACGATCAGCTGAAGTGATAAATATAATATCATCACCCCTTATCTTAGGGAAATCCGATCAGGCTCGGCATCCCGGTGCACAAGACATTTCGACAATGGTAAAACAAGTCCATCAACACCTCCCGGCATGCCGACACCCTGATAGTAGCCGCGCGTATCTCGTCTCAGGCCACGTCCGGATGGGCGATTATACGAGTAAAACCAGCCCTCGGGTTTCCCCAAGGTGGCCCCGCATACTCCCCGTTTGGGACCAACACCATCAGCACTGCCCCCCCTGCTATGTAGAAAAGAATCTCGAGGGCGCGACCCCCTATGCAATTTTAATTAATTAATTGAGTTTTTATTATGAGGCAAATTAAAACCAATGTTGGGCCTTGCTGGAGGAGTTTTATTCAAAGTCGAAGTGTCAAGGGGTCCCCATATTCCCATCGTGTAAGGTACGCAAAATCAAGGAACATAATGCCGGTTTATCGGCGCCTAAGGTGGCATGAGTGGAACAAAACACCGAGAAAAAGGCCAAGCCTTCCACCCATGCCCAGTGTATAGGTGTGTTAATAATAATAATAGATATTGTGATATTCCAACAACAGGTTCCCACCTGGAACGATCTTCATCTTCACCTGCAACTAACAACGCTATAAGAGGGGCTGAGCAAGCGGGTAACATAGCCAAACAATGGTTTTGCTAGGAAGGTTTCAAAGGTTAGAGGTTTCATGGCAACAAGGAGAGGGGCTGACAAAAGATGGGTAGCACGACATGTAACGATAGCATCGAGACTACTAAGCATGGCAATGATAGTAAAGGTATCCAAGGGTATGATCATCTTGCCTGAGATCCCGCAAGGAAGAAGAACGGATCCGCTGTCAAGTAGTCGAACAGAACCTCACAACTCCGGAACGAACCCGAAGCTAACGAGGGAAGCAAACCGGAAAGAAACAAGCAACACGGTAAACACACCACACAAGACATGACAACATGCTCAATCAAGTATGATGCAACACAAGTCTACATAGGATGCACTACAAGTCCATACAGGAAGCAAAACATGGCAAGGTAGGAAGCACAGGAGAACAACACAAGTCTATATATGATGCAATACATGGCAAGGTATGATGCATGACAAGTCTATACAGGAAGCATTACATGGCAAGGTAGGAAGCACAGAAAACAACACAAATCTATATGATGCAATACATGGCAAGGTATGATGCATGACAAGTCTATACAGGAAGCAATACATGGCAAGGTAGGAAGCACAGAAAAACAACACAAGCAACATGTTTAAATGAGGCCGGAAACTACAACAACAATTCCGGAAAAACCCCATATGCATGTTTAGCAATTTTTAAGCAAACAACAATTCACACATTTTAATGTTGTTAACATGATGCGGATGACATGATCAAGTTTATGCAATTTTTAGTTAAAGGTTAACATGAAGAGATATGAAGTATTTGTCACCGTGGTGGAAGAAAGGGGCCACGGTGACGAATCTGAAAATGATGCCACGCAACATATCGGTTCCGGTAACTCGTCGAGAGACCGGTGCAAAAGAAAGGTGGCGTGAGCGAGTCGAACAAGATGAAAGGTGGGGTGATCCCGTCACTGGGTTCCCACGGGTCGGCGACGAGGCAACAGAGGAGCATGACAAAAGACGAATCGGGCACGGTGCACACAAGGGAAACATCTCATAAAACCACATGCAAACGTCAACGGGTCATCGTCTCGGGGTTATACCTTCGAACGTTCGTTTCGGGGCGGTTCGAGGTCGTCGAGGAAGTAGTGGTTCTCGCGGGTCGTGGTACATGTTCGTAGAGGGAAGTAGTCGTTCCGTTCGTAGTCGTTCATGTTATCGAAGAGGTACTTGTCGCGGCATCGGACGTCTTCGAGGCGACGGTAGTGGTACACGGTTCTTCGGCGACGATCGTCGTACACGCTCCATAGATGTTCATGTTTCCGTAGAGGTACTTGTCGCGGCCTCGGACGTAGTGGTACTTGACGCGTCACGTCATGTAGTCGTACACGGGATCGACGGTAGAGGTACTTGTCGCATCCACCAAGTGTAGGCGTACTCGTTTCATCTCGGAGAGGTACTTGACGGATCCAGTCGTCGCGGTACTTGACCTCCCCATGTAGTCAAATGGAGAATATATGCAAGTGTGTTTGGGTTAATTCCAACAAATGGAATATTTATTTATAATAGCTCCATAATATTAGGAGGATATGTTATAAAGAGAAGTCACTATTCCCTCGATTTAAATGGACCGAAGGTCCACACAATTTATTTAAGTTGAGATGCAAAAGATTAAAGTCATGATGGCATGATGACATGATGCAATGCAAAATAAATAACACAAGCACAAATGAAGCACACGGGAGAACCCGGAACATCTGGAATCTTCTGGGACGTTCGTCTTCGGGCGTCACAGCCAATGCCCGTGCAGTTAGCGTGGCCATTGTGGTGGAGCGCAAAGAAACAGGTAAAGAATATCCGGTTCAACGTTCGGTTTACTACATCGGTGAGGTCCTCATTGAGTCAAAGCAAAGATATCCACACTGGCAGAAGTTGGTATATGGCGTGTTCATGGCAAACCAGAAGTTGAAGCACTACTTCCAGGGGCACCCAATCAGTGTTGTCAGTTCAGCTCCGTTGGGGGATATAATCCAGAACAGAGAAGCCACTGGCAGAGTGGCGAAGTGGTCCATTGAGCTTAGCCCACACGGATTAAAATATGTGCCCTGTACTGCTATAAAGTCCCAAGCCTGGTGGATTTCATCAATGATTGGACAGAGTTGCAAGCACCCGAGGAGAAGCCGGATCATACATACTGGACTATTCACTTTGACGGTTCAAGGCAATTGGAGGGCTCGGGGGCTGGAGTCGTGTTAACTTCCCCACGAGGTGATAAGTTCTGTTACGTCCTTCGATTAATGTTCCCTTGTACTAACAATGCTGCTGAGTATGAAGCTCTCCTCCACGGTTTACGAATGGCCAAGGTGATGAACTTAAGCCGGGTCAAGTGCTTTGGTGACTCCGATCTAGTGGCACAACACGTATCTGGTAAGTGGGACTCTAAGGACCCGCTCATGGCGGCTTATCGACGAGAAGTGGATGCAATAGCAGGATACTTCAAGGGATATTAGGTGGACCACATAGACCGGCGGAAAAATGAAGCGGCTGATGCATTGAGCTGGCTGGGCTCTCAGCGTAAACCGGTTCCACCTAATACCTTCTTGGATGAATTGCAGAATCCGTCGGTACAGATACCTTCAGAGGAGGATTTGGCTATTCCTGATCCGGAAGCACAGTTAGTTGCAGCGCTTCACGTCATTCCGGATTGAACACTCCCTTATTTGGCGTACCTGAGCCGAGGTGAGTTGCCAGAGGACGAAGTTGAGGCCCGGCAGATAATCCGGCGGTCTAAGTCTATGACTATCGTCAATGGAGAACTTCATCACCGCAACGTTTCTGGGGCGTTTCAGCGGTGCGTATCATCAGAGGAAGGCTGTGATATTCTTCGAGAGATTCATGAAGGGGATTGTGGTCATCACACCGGTTCAAAGTCCTTGGTAGCTAAAGCTTTTCGTCATGGGTTCTACTGGCTGACGACTCACGCCGACGCAGAGGACTTGGTCAGAAAATGTGACGTTTGCTAGAAATTTTTGCGGCGTGCTCATGTACCGACGCAGGAGCTGCGGATGATTCCAATCACTTGGCCGTTTGTGACTTGGGGGCTTGATATGGTTGGACCCTTTAAAAGATCCCAGGATCAGAAAACTCACCTGTTGGTAGCAGTGGACAAATTTACGAAGTGGGTTGAAGCAGAGCCTGTCAATAAGTGTGATGCGGCAACAGCGGTTAAGTTCATCAAAAAGGTAATTTTCTGGTTTGGCTTTCCACACAGCATTGTAACTGATAATGGCACCAACCTATCTAAAGGAGAGATGGAAGAGTTCTGTCAAAGAGAACATATTCGCCTTGATGTGTCATCAGTAGCTCACCCTCAGTCCAACGATCAAGCTGAGAGAGCCAACCAAGAGATCTTGAGAGGCATCAAGCCCCGGCTTATGGTTCCTTTGCAAAGAACACCGGGTTGCTGGGTAGAGGAGTTGCCCTCTGTCTTATGGAGCATCAACACTACACCTAACAGATCAACAGGGTACACACCTTTCTTTATGGTATATGGTACTAAAGCGGTCCTGCCCAGCGATATTCGGCATGATTCACCACGGGTGGCAGCTTACGTTGAAGCAGATAACGAGCAAGCAAGGCACAACAGCTTGGACCGGCTAGATGAGGAACGTGACACGGCAGCAGCACGATCAGCAATTTATCAACAAGATCTGTGCCGGTACCACAACCGCCGGGTTAAAACCAGAACGTTCCAGGAAAGAGACCTGGTGCTCCGGCTCATCCAAGACCAGACAGATATGCACAAGCTATCCCCACCTTGGGAAGGACCCATTGTGGTCAGCAAAAACCTACACAACGGGTCATACTACCTTGTCGACGTTCAAGAACATAAGGACTCACGTACGGCGGAGGAGGAGACGAAGCGGCCATGGAACATCGCTCTTCTTCGACCTTACTATGCTTGAGCCATTGGCTCCGCTTCATGTACAATGTATATATTATACTTAATAAAATAAACTGGCGCCCCCGGATCACCGAGGAATCAGCCATCTTCTTCGCAAAAAGAGTATCACATGGGGGCTTCGAAAGAAGCTTTCCATGGCCTCTCAAACCGGCGCCCCTGATAGCATCAGGGAATCAGCCGTGTCTTTTATACACAAGAGTATCACATGGGGGCTTCGAAAGAAACCTTCCATGGCCTCTTAAACCGGCGCTCTTGACAGAATCAAGGAATCAGCCGTGTTCTTCAAAGGAGTATCACATGGGAGTTTTCTACGGAAGCTCACCATGGCCTCCAAAACCAGCACCCTTGACAGAATCAAGGAATCAGCCGTGTTCTTCAAAGGAGTATCACATGGGAGTTTTCTACGGAAGCTCACCATGGCCTCCTAAACCGGCGCCCTTGATACATCAAGGAATCAGCCATCTATCAAACAAGAATCACATGGGGCTCCCGCGGGCAAGGGAGTTTCCCATGGCCTCTTGAGTCGGCGGTGGTATGAAGCCCATCATAAGAGCACTGCTCTGGTTGCTTCGACAATTTCCACATGATGATGAGGGGTAAAAGAGAGTGTTGGAGCCTAACCCAGCTCAAACATATGCCCCGATGAGCAAAACGGCTCACACACTACCGGGGGGCTCGCAGAGAGATGAATACCCTTGTAGTGAACATGGCTTGGAAGCCCGGTGCATGCACCTACAACCCCGGATTAACCTGCCTGCCTCAAGTAAATCACGCCGTCCAGGTAAACCTGGTATGACCCGTCGAACCTGCCACAAGTTACTCCCTCAGGACCCTGAACTTGGCCACATTAAATTGACGATCATCGAGTTGATTACTGATACGTCCAAAACGTATCTATAATTTCTGCTTGCTCCATGCTTCTTTTGAGTGATATTGCTATGATATTTATGCACTTCCATACACTTTTGATCAGATTTGGACTAACCTATTAACTCAGTGCACCACAGTGCCAGTTCCTGTTTTCTGCTGTTTTTCTATTTCAGGTTTCCCCCATATTAAAAGTGCTCAAAAAATTCCGGGAAAAATACAGGAAAAATCAGCGTACAGGAAGCTTCGCGAAGAACCAAAGCGGGGCCAGAGGGGAGCCAGGGGTGGCCCAGGCGGCCACCTGGCGCGGCCCCACCCCTGGCCGCGCCAGGGGGCGCCTGGGGCCCCGGCTCCGCCTCTGGTGACCCCCCTTCGCATATATATTCCTCGCGTCCCGAAACCCTCGAGGACGGAACCCTTTTTCGCGATCTCGCCTCTGTTCCGCCGCCGCAGCGCTTCCAAGATCGGGAGCATCAGGAGAACTCTTCCCGGCACCCTGCCGGAGGGGAGACACACCACCGGGAGCTTCTCCATCACCATGGACGCTTCCCGGATGAGTCGTGAGTAGTCCACCTTGGACCATGGGTCCATGATCAGTAGCTATGTGATGTTCTCCTCCCCTCTTTGTTCTTCATGGTTTAGACCTCGTGAGCTGCCCTACATGATCGAGGCACATATGAAATCTTTATGCCGTTGCTCTGCTGAGTTTGCTGGGATCTGATGGATTATGAGATTATGTTCAGATTGTGTGTGAGTAATATATTTGATTCACCTCTTTTATATTTATGTTCTTGAGTAATTCTTGCATGTTCTCCGTTGCTGTTTATTGCTTTGGCCAAGTAGCAGGTAGTAACTCCATGTTGGGGAACGTAGTATTTTAAAATTTTCCTACGATCACGCAAGATCTATCTACCAGATGCATAGCAACGAGAGGGGAGAGTGTGTCTACGTACCCTCGTAGACCGGGAGCGGAAGCGTCAAGTGACGCGGTTGATGTTGTCGAACTTATTCGCGATCCAACCGATCAAGCACCGAACGTACGGCACCTCCGCGTTCAGCACACGTTCAGCTTGATGACGTCCCACGAGCTCTTGATCCAGTTGAGCTTCACGGGAGAGTTTCGTCAGCACGATGGCGTGGTGACGGATATGATGTGTTCACCGGCGCAGGGCTTCGCCTAAGCTCCGCGACGGTACGACCGAGGTGTGATTCTGTGGAGGGGGGCACCGCACACGGCTAAAACAATTCAACTTGTGTGTCTTTGGGTGCCCCCTGCCCCCGTATATAAAGGAGCAAGGGAGGAGGGCCTGCCAACTCTCTATGGTGCGGCTAGGGAAGGGACTCCTACTAGGAATAGGATTGCAATCCTATTCCTAGTAGGATTCACCGAAAGGAAGAAGGGGGAAAGGAATAGGAGAGGTGGCGCCCCCCCCCCCCCAATCCTAGTCCAACTAGGATTCCTAGGTGGGGCGCCGGCCAGCCCTATGGGCTGCCTCTCTCTCACCCTTTAGGCCCACTATGGACCATCCCCTCTCGTAGGGGGTTCCGGTAACCCCCTCCGGCATTCCCGATAAATCCGAAACTTTTCCGGTATACTTCCGGTGTCCGAATATAGCCGTCCAATATATCAATCTTTATGTCTCAGACATTCCGAAACTCCTCGTCATGTCCGTGATCTCATCTGGGACTCCGAACTACCTTCGGTACATCAATACTCATAAACTCATAATACCGATCGTCATCAAACGTTAAGCGTGCGGACCCTACGGGTTCGAGAACTATGTAGACATGACCGAGACTCATCTCTGGTCAATAACCTATAGCGGAACCTGGATGTTCATATTGGCTCCTACATATTCTACGAAGATCTTTTATCGGTCAGAACCGCATAACAACATACGTTGTTCCTTTTGTCAAACGGTATGTTACTTGCCCGAGATTCGATCGTCGGTATCTTTATACCTAGTTCAATCTCGTTTACCGGCAAGTCTCTTTACTCGTTCCGTAACACATCATCTCGTGACTAACTCATTAGTCTTTTGCTTGCAAGGCTTATTATGATGTGTGTTACCGAGAGGGCCCAGAGATACCTCTCCGACACTCGGAGTGACAAATCCTAATCTTGATGTATGCCAACACCACGAATACTTTCGGAGACACCTGTAGAGCATCTTTATGATCACCTAGTTACGTTGTGACGTTTGATAGCACACAAGGTGTTCCTACGGTATTCAGGAGTTGCATAATCTCATAGTCATAGGAACATGTATAAGTCATGAAGAAAGCAATAGCAGTTAAACTAAACGATCATAGTGCTATGCTAACGGATGGGTGTTGTCCATCACATCATTCTCCTAATGATGTGATCCCGTTGATCAAATGACAACTCATGTCTATGGCTAGGAAACATAACCATCTTTGATCAATGAGCTAGTCTAGTAGAGGCATACTAGGGACATACTGTTTTGTCTATGTATCCACACATGTACTAAGTTTCCGGTTAATACAATTCTAGCATGAATAAAAGACATTTATCATGATATAAGGAAATACAAATAACATCTTTATTATTGCCTCTAGGGCATATTTCCTTCAGTCTCCCACTTGCACTAGAGTCAATAATCTAGCTCACATCGCCATGTGATTTAATATCGATAGTTCACATCGTTATGTGATTAACACCCATAGTTCACATCACCATGTGATCAACACCCAAAGGGTTTACTAGAGTCAATAATCTAGTTCACATTGCTATGTGATTAATACCCAAGAGTAATAAGGTGTGATCATGTTTTGCTTGTGAGAGAAGTTTAGTCAACGGGTCTGTCATATACAGATCCCTATGTATTTCGCAAATTTCTATGTCTACAATGCTCTGCATGGAGCTACTCTAGCTAATTGCTCCCACTTTCAATACGCATCCAGATTGATACTTAGAGTCATCTGGATTTAGTGTCAAAGCTTGCATCGGCGTAACCCTTTACGACAAACTCTTTATCACCTCCATAATCGAGAAATATTTCCTTAGTCATCTAATTACTAAGGATAATTTTGACCGCTGTACAGTGATCTACTCCTGGATCACTATTGTACCTCCCTGTCAAACTCTTGGCAAGGTACACAACGTGTTTTGTACACAGCATGGCATACTTTATAGAACCTATGGCTGAGGCATAGGGAATGACTTTCATTCTCTCTATATTTTTCTGCCGTGGTCTGGCTATGAGTCTTACTCAACTTCATACCTTGTAAAACAGGCAAGAACCCTTTCTTTGACTGATCCAATTTTGAATTACTTCAAAATCTTATCAAGGTATGTACTTCATCGAAAGTCTTATCAAGCGTCTTGATCTATCTCTATAGATCTTGATGCCCAATATGTAAGTAGCTTCATCAAGGTCTTTCTTTGAAAAAACTCCTTTATGCTTTCCAGAAAATTCTACATCATTTCCGATCGACAATATGTTATTCACATATACTTATCGGAAAGGTTGTAGTGCTCCCACTCACTTCTTGTAAATACAGGCTTCTCCAAAAGTCTGTATAAAACCATATGCTTTGATCACCTCATCAAAGCGTATATTCCAACTCCGAGATGCTTGCACCAGTCCATAGAAGGATGGCTGGAGCTTGCACATTTTGTTAGCACCTTTAGGATTGACAAAACCTTCTGGTTGCATCATATACAATTCTTCTTTAATAAAATCATCAAAGAACGCAGTTTCGTTATCCATTTGCCAAATTTCATAAAATGTGGCAATTGCTAACATGATTCGGACAGACTTTAAGCATCGCTACGGGTGAGAAAATCTCATCGTAGTCAACACCTTGAACTTGTCGAAAACCTTTCGCAACAAGTCGAGCTTTGTAAACAGTAATATTACCGTCTGCGTCGGTCTTCTTCTTGAAGATCCATTTATTTTCGATGGCTTGCCGATCATCGGGCAAGTCAACCAAAGTCCACACTTTGTTCTCATACATGGATCCCATCTCAGATTTCATGGCTTCAAGCCATTTTGCGGAATCTGGGCTCATCATCGCTTCCTCATAGTTTGTAGGTTCATCATGGTCTAGTAACATGATTTCCAGAACTGGGTTGCCGTACCACTCTGGTGCGGAACGTACTCTGGTTGATCTACGACGTTCAGTAGAAACTTGATCCAAAGTTTCATGATCATTATCATTAACTTCCTCACTAATTGGTGTAGGAATCACTGGAACAATTTCCTGTGATGTACTATTTTCCAATCCGGGAGAAGGTACAATTACCTCATCAAGTTCTACTTTCCTCCTACTCACTTCTTTCGAGAGAAACTCTTTTTCTAGAAAGGATCCGTTTTTAGCAACGAATATTTTGCCTTTGGATCTGTGATAGAAGGTGTACCCAACAGTCTCTTTTGGGTATCCTATGAAGACACATTTTTCCGACTTGGGTTCGAGCTTATCTGGTTGAAGTGTTTTCACATAAGCATCGCAATCCCAAACTTTAAGAAACAACAACTTTGGTTTCTTGCCAAACCACAGTTCTTAAGGCGTTGTCTCAACGGATTCAGATGAGGCCCTTATTTAACGTGAATGCAGCTGTCTCTAATGCATGACCCAAAACGATAGTGATAAATTGGTAAGAGACATCATAGATCGCACCATATCCAATAAAGTACGGTTATGACGTTCGGACACACCATTACGCTGTGGTGTTCCAGGTGGCGTGAGTTGTGAAACTATTCCACATTGTTTCAAATGAAGACCACACTCGTAACTCAAATATTCTCCTCCGCGATCAGATCGTAGAAACTTTATTTTCTTGTTACGATGATTCTCTACTTCACTCTGAAATTCTTTGAACTTTTCAAATGTTTCAGACTTGTGTTTCATTAAGTAGATATACCCATATCTGCTTAAATCATCAGTGAAGGTCAGAAAATAACGATACCCGCCGCGTGCTTCAACACTCATTGGTCCGCATACATTAGTATGTATGATTTTCCAACAAATATGTTGCTCACTCCATAGTTTCGGAGAACGGAGTTTTAGTCATCTTGCCCATGAGGCATGGTTCGCAAGCACCAAGTGATTCATAATCAAGTGATTCCAAAAGTCCATCATTATGGAGTTTCTTCATGCGTTTTACACCAATATGACCTAAACGGCAGTGCCACAAATAAGTTGCACTATCATTATTAACCTTGCATCTTTTGGCATCAATATTATGAATATGTGTATTACACGATCGAGATCCAACAAACTATTTTCATTGGGTGTATGACCATAGAAGGTTTTATTCATGTAAACAGAACAACAATTATTCTCTAACTTACATGAATAACCGTATTGCAATAAATATGATCAAATCATATTCATGCTCAACACAAACACCAAATAACACTTATTTAGGTTCAACACTTAATCCCGAAAGTATAGGGAGTGTGCGATGATGATCATATCATTCTTGGAACTATTTCCAATACACATCGTCACTTCATCCTTTAACTAGTTTCTGTTCATTATGCAACTCCCATTTCGAGTTACTACCTTTTTAGCAACTAAATCAGTATCAAATACCGAGCGGTTGCTATGAACACTAGTAAAATACACATCAATAATCTGTATATCAAATATACCTTTGTTCACTTTGCCATCCTTCTTATCCGCCAAGTATCTAGGGCAGTTCCACTTCCAGTGACCATTTCCTTTGCAGTAGAAGCACTTAGTTTCAGGCTTGAGTTTAGCTTTGGGTTTCTTCGTGGAAGTAGCAACTGACTTGCTATTCTTTTTGAAGTTCCCTTTCTTTCCCTTGCCCTTTTTCTTGAAACTAGTGGTCTTGCTAACCATCAACACTTGATGCTCCTTTTTTTGATTTCTACCTCCGCAGCTTTGAGCATAGCGAAGAGCTCGGGAATTGTTTTCGTCATCCCTTGCATATTATAGTTCATCACGAAGTTCTACTAACTTGGTGATAGTGACTAGAGAACTTTGTCAATTACTATCTTATCTGGAAGATTAACTCCCACTTGATTAAAGTAATTGTAGTACCCAGACAATCTGAGCACATGCTCACTGGTTGAGCTATTCTCCTCCATCTTGTAGGCAAAGTACTGTCAGAGGTCTTATACCTCTCGACACGGGCATGAGTATGAAATACTAATTTCAACTCTTGGAACATCTTATATGCTCCGTGGCGTTCAAAACGTTTTTGAAGTCCCGGTTCTAAGCCGTAAAGTATGATGCACTTAAACTATCAAGTAGTCATCATATCGAGCTTTTGACAAAACGTTCATAACGTCTACATCTGCTCCTGCAATAGGTCTGTCACCTAGCGGTGCATCAAGGACACAACTCTTCTGTGCAGCAATGAGGATAATCCTCAGATCACGGAACAATTCCGCATCATTGCTACTAACATCTTTCAACTTGGTTTTCTCTAGGAACATATGAAAAATAAACGGGGAGCAACATCGCGAGCTATTGATCTACAACATAGATATGCTAATACTTCCAGGACTAAGTTCATGATAAATTAAAGTTGAATTAATCATATTACTTAAGAACTCCCACTTAGATAGACATCCCTCTGGTCATCTAAATGATCATGTGATCCAAATCAACTAAACCATGTCCGATCATCACGTGAGATGGAGTAGTTTCAATGGTGAACATCTTATGTTGATCATATCTACTATATGATTCACGCTCGACCTTTCGGTCTCCAGTGTTCCGAGGCCATATCTGTATATGCTAGGCTCGTCAAGTTTAACCCGAGTATTCTGCGTGTGCAAAACTGGCTTACACCCGTTGTATTTGAACGTAGAGCTTATCACACCCGATCATCACGTGGTGTCTCGGCACGACGAACTTTCGCAACGGTGCATACTCAGGGAGAACACTTATACCTTGAAATTTAGTAAGGGATCATCTTATAATGCTACCGTCGTTCTAAGCAAAATAAGAAGCATAATAAGATAAACATCACGTGCAATCAAAATATGTGACATGATATGGCCATCATCATCTTGTGCTTTTGATCTCCATCTTCAAAGCACCGTCATGATCACCTTCGTCACCGGCGCGACACCTTGATCTTCATCGTAGCATCGTTGTCGTCTCGCCAACTATTGCTTCCACGACTATCGCTACCGCTTAGTGATAAAGTAAAGCAATTACATGGGGATTGCATTTCATACAATAAAGCGACAACCATATGGCTCCTGCCAGTTGCCGATAACTTTACAAAACATGATCATCTCATACAAAACCGTATAATTCATCATGTCTTGACCATATCACATCACAACATGCCCTGCAAAAACAAGTTAGACGTCCTCTACTTTGTTTGTTGCAAGTTTTACGTGGCTGCTACGGGCTTAGCAAGAACCGTTCTTACCTACGCATACAAAACCACAACGATGTTTCGTCAAGTATGTGCTGTTTTAACCTTCACAAGGACCGGGCGTAGCCACACTTGATTCAGCTAAAGTGAGAGAGACAGACACCCGCCAGTCACCTTTAAGCAACGAGTGCTCGTAACGGTGAAACCAGTCTCGCGTAAGCGTACGCGTAATGTCGGTCCGGGCCGCTTCATCTCACAATACCGCCGAAGCAAAGTATGACATGCTGGTAAGCAGTATGACTAGTATCGTCCACAATCTCATTGTGTTCTACTCGTGCATATCATCTACGCATAGACCTGGCTCGGATACCACTGTTGGGGAACGTAGTATTTTAAAATTTTCCTACGATCACGCAAGATCTATCTACCAGATGCATAGCAACGAGAGGGGAGAGTGTGTCTACGTACCCTCGTAGACCGGGAGCGGAAGCGTCAAGTGACGCGGTTGATGTTGTCGAACTTCTTCGCGATCCAACCGATCAAGCACTGAACGTACGGCACCTCCGCGTTCAGCACACGTTCAGCTTGATGACGTCCCACGAGCTCTTGATCCAGTTGAGCTTCACGGGAGAGTTTCGTCAGCACGACGGCGTGGTGACGGATATGATGTGTTCACCGGCGCAGGGCTTCGCCTAAGCTCCGCGACGGTACGACCGAGGTGTGATTCTGTGGAGGGGGGCACCGCACACGGCTAAAACAATTCAACTTGTGTGTCTTTGGGTGCCCCCCTGCCCCCGTATATAAAGGAGCAAGGGAGGAGGGCCGGCCAACTCTCTATGGTGCGGCTAGGGAAGGGACTCCTACTAGGAATAGGATTGCAATCCTATTCCTAGTAGGATTCACCGAAAGGAAGAAGGGGGAAAGTAATAGGAGAGGTGGCGCCCCCCCCAATCCTAGTCCAACTAGGATTCCTAGGTGGGGCGCCGGCCAGCCCTATGGGCTGCCTCTCTCTCACCCTTTAGGCCCACTATGGACCATCCCCTCTCGTAGGGGGTTCCGGTAACCCCCTCCGGCATTCCCGATAAATCCGAAACTTTTCCGGTATACTTCCGGTGTCCGAATATAGCCGTCCAATATATCAATCTTTATGTCTCGGACATTCCGAGACTCCTCGTCATGTCCGTGGTCTCATCTGGGACTCCGAACTACCTTCGGTACATCAATACTCATAAACTCATAATACCGATCGTCATCAAACGTTAAGCGTGCGGACCCTACGGGTTCGAGAACTATGTAGACATGACCGAGACTCATCTCCGGTCAATAACCAATAGCGGAACCTGGATGTTCATATTGGCTCCTACATATTCTACGAAGATCTTTTATCGGTCAGAACCGCATAACAACATACGTTGTTCCTTTTGTCAAACGGTATGTTACTTGCCCGAGATTCGATCATCGGTATCTTTATACCT
Organism: Secale cereale; assembly: GCA_902687465.1. Lineage (NCBI taxonomy): Eukaryota > Viridiplantae > Streptophyta > Magnoliopsida > Poales > Poaceae > Secale > Secale cereale. The sequence continues at coordinate 867,949,478 of LR738710.1, forward strand.
AGTTCAATCTCGTTTACCGGCAAGTCTCTTCACTCGTTCCGTAACACATCATCTCGTGACTAACTCATTAGTCTTTTGCTTGCAAGGCTTATTATGATGTGTGTTACCGAGAGGGCCCAGAGATACCTCTCTGACACTCGGAGTGACAAATCCTAATCTTGATCTATGCCAACACCACGAATACTTTCGGAGACACCTGTAGAGCATCTTTATGATCACCCAGTTACGTTGTGACATTTGATAGCACACAAGGTGTTCCTACGGTATTCGGGAGTTGCATAATCTCATAGTCATAGGAACATGTATAAGTCATGAAGAAAGCAATAGCAGTTAAACTAAACGATGATAGTGCTATGCTAACGGATGGGTCTTGTCCATCACATCATTCTCCTAATGATGTGATCCCGTTGATCAAATGACAACTCATGTCTATGGCTAGGAAACATAACCATCTTTGATCAATGAGCTAGTCTAGTAGAGGCATACTAGGGACATACTGTTTTGTCTATGTATCCACACATGTACTAAGTTTCCGGTTAATACAATTCTAGCATGAATAAAAGACATTTATCATGATATAAGGAAATACAAATAACATCTTTATTATTGCCTCTAGGGCATATTTCCTTCACTCCAAGAGGGAGCATTATGCTTGATTGTGGGTTCATGCCCCCTGATGACTAGCTTGAGTGACAGAAACATGAGTCTAGGGGATGTGCTGTTGCCACAAGGGGGAAAACAACGGTGCTTGTACTTGCGGGTGCAAGGATTGTTTACTTTACGCAAAGTTCTTTTAATTCAGTTGTCTGTTGCTTTGAGTTTACACTTTAGGTGGGATTCGCAACTTAATACCAGCGAGATGTTCTGGATAGATATCTCAAGGTGGATGATTAGTAGTAGATGCCGATGGATTTCGGTCTACTTGCCTTGGCGTACCGCCCATCCTTTTGAGCCTCTACCTTTCTTTGCAGCATAGTTAGCATTGGTTTGCGCACATAATCCTGTCAATTGCCCAGCTGTAATTTGTTTACCTCGCTTTGCTGTTTTATCGTCTTTTGGGAGAGAGACATCACTAGTGAACATCATGGGACCCCGGTCCATATTACCACCACTGATCACACCTTCTATTTACTTCCTGTTCTTATTTCCTAGTTGCAGTCATACCTATCATTATTATCTCTTGTGTTTGATCCTTTGTAAACAACAAGGCAGGAGGGATTGACAACCTCTCTATACTCGTTGGGAGCAAAGTTATTTGTATCTATGTGCAGGTCCTGTCAACCGCTAAGTTTCTGGCGCCGTTGACACCTTCTTGTCGACCCTCGGAGTCTCACGGGATTCGATCCTTGGTATCTTTGCCAAGGGAAATTTGCTGCTACGCTACATCTCAAACCTTCCACTTGGGGTAACCAACGAGGGGCGAGAAGCCATCAAGCAAAGTTTCTGGCGCCGTTGCCGGGGACTCCACTCTTCAAGATAGGGGTGTTGCACGCTATCTTTTATCTTTGCTTTTTAGTCTTGTTAGTTTACCTTTTAGTTTTTGCTTTAGTGTCCCTTACCAAAATCACAAAAATAGTTATCTTGTTGGCTGCTGCTATGGGTTCCACCAAAAACACTAAGTGGGAGGAGTACACCCCTTCTTCCATCACGCCAATCACCACTGTCGGGATCTACAAAAGTAATAAACCTTGTGATTATGTTAGTTTTAAGGGAGAGTTATGCCCTTGGCATGGTCTTCCAGGAAAAAAGTATGAGCCTCTGTTTAAAGTTGCTCCCACACTTCCCCAAACTTGGGAAGACGTCCAAACTCTTATAATAGAGAACAATTCAAACAAAGAAGATGACACTATAATTCTGCTCAATAATGATAAAATTGATTTTGATAATTGTAGTCTCTCAGAAGTTGTCACCTTTTTACAAAGAATGGCTAAAGACCCCCACACTAGCACACTTAATCTTGCCTTCACGGAGCATATCACTAATGCTCTCATCAAAGCTAGGGAGGAGAAGCTTAGGGTAGAAGTCTCCATACCTAGAAAGCAAGAAGATACTTGGGATCCTATGATTAAAATTAAGTTGAATAACTTCTCTTGTAATGCTTTATGTGATGTTGGAGCTAGTACCTCCGTTATGCCCAAAAGAATGTATGATATGTTTAAATTGAAACCTTTTGATCCTTGTTCTTTTGGCGTTCGTCTTGTTGATTCTTCCGTAAAGAAACCTTTGGGGAAGATCGACGATTTTCTTATCATTGTCAATGACAATTATGTTCCCGTTGATTTTACTATTATGGATATTGAATGTGAACCTTCATGTCCAATTATTTTGGGACGTCCTTTTCTTCGCACCGTTGGTGCTATCATTGACATGAAAGAGGGGAATATAAAATTCCAATTCCCTCTCAAGAAAGGGATGGAACACTTCCCTAGAAAGAAGATTAAGTTGCCTTTTGAGTCCGTTATACGGGCTAGCTATTCTCTTACTCTTGATAAAACTTGATCCTCTCTTTTTGCATCATGCCTAGCTTAAAGGCATAAAAGAAAGCGCTTCTGGGAGGCAGCCCACAACGAATTAGGTTTTATTTTGCTTTTGTTGTGTCTTGATGTTTTTTACTACAGTAGCATCATCATTGTATCTTTTCTTTTCAGCTTTGTGCCAAGTTTAGCCTCCGATTGCAAGAAAGTTCGAAAGTTGTGACGTGCTGTCCAGAAAACAGATTCTGTCCTTGGACAGAAAAATTCGAATAAAATCATCAGATCATCTTTTGGATCTGAATTTTTTTAACAGCGTGCTCTATACAATTGGCTTTCGCGCGTCTGTTCTGAGTTTTTTTATTTGAGTTGCAGAAGTGCCCCGAAAAAATTATTTACTACCTGCTGGTCTGTTTTTCACAGATTCTGTCCTGTTTTGCCTTTTCTTCGTTTTGCAAACCTTGAGCTTGCTTTTTATTTGCAAAAACCTTTTGCCAATCTTGAGAAACAGTAGCTCTTCAAGATTATCTTTATTTCCAGCAGGGAAAAACTATTTTATTGTGGGTACTAACCTCACTAATCAGATTATGATGAGTTATGTATGAAGGGAGTTTTCAAGTGTGCGAGGGAAGATGATAAAAGAAGATTCAGGAGGGTCAAACGCTCAAGCTTGGGGATGCCCCCATGCACCCCCAAGAAATATTCAAGAAGACTCAAGCGTCTAAGCTTGGGGATGCCCCCATGCATCCCCTTCTCCATCAAAAATTATTAGTTCGTCTTTCGTTCCACTATAATTATCACTTCATGTGTTATGTGCTATGCTTGGAGCGTCTTGCTCTTAGTTTCCTTTTTTAGTTTTATTTAGCTTTGCTTGCTGTTCATAACAAGTTAGAACCCAGATTTCTTTGTGTGGGAGAGAAACACGCTCCACTTCAACCTAGAACACAACATAGGATTTTCATGCTTATCTTTGTTGTGTGTGTTCTTTGTCTTTCCATAGCTGCTGTCATGTTTAGCTCTTAGTTTTCATGCTTTTCTTTTTAAAGAGCTTTTGTTTAGTTGGTTGCTGAAATCTCTTGAGTTTTCATGTTTATCTTGTTAAGAGAGTTTGCCTGTTGCACTGAGTTGTGTGTCTTAACTTAAAGTAGGTAATTGAGGTTGCTATTTAATTTTAGTAGTAACTTGTTGAGGTATTGCCATGAGTAATGTCTGAACTTTTGGTGTCAAGAGCTTTAGCCTATTAGTGATAGATGTCGTATTTTGGGCAATCCGTGTTTATTTTCGAAAACCTACAAAATAGTTGAGAACTTTAGCTACTAAATGGATCACTAATCTTTGGAGGGATCGAATATTAGAGTACACTCACGTACCATTTGTCGAGGATGCGCAAGGATAACCAAACCCCCATACACTCCTCCTCGGGGTACTTGTCTCTTTGTGAACCTCCTAATTAGATTGAGAGTTACCTATAATAAGTGCATGAGTTCTTTGGACTAATGTGAGTATTCGAAAGTTGACACTTCCACGTAGCCATATTTTTCTAGCCTCTTCGGTACCGTGCATTGCCCTTTCTCACCTCGAGAGTTGGCGCATACTTCGCCGGTGCATCCAAATCCTTGGCACGATACGCTCTGTCATCATAAGCCTCATTATATCCTTCCTCAAAACAGCCACCATACCTACCTATCAAGGCATTTCCATAGCCTTTCCGAGATACATTGCCATGCAACATCCATCTTCTCATGACTTGATCTTCATGTCATACATGCTTTTTGCTTGATCGATGAGCCACATGCTAGTTGGGCCTTGCCCTAATCATTGCTACATGACGCGCTAGTATCATTGCATATCCTGCTACACTGGCAGAGGCATACATTTGCATACATCATGATAGTTTTATTTTCTTTATGTTGAGTACTTTTGTAAAGTGTGAAAGATCTTCTATACTTGTAATATATAGAGTGTTGCCCCTAAAGTGAGGAAAAGATCCCAAAGAGGACAAAACCAAAAGATCCCAAAGAGGACAAAATCAAAAGATCCCAAAGAGGACAAATGAGAGTTAAATAAAAAGAGCCATTGAGGCCACAAAAAAAATAAATAAAATAAAAAAAATAAAAAGAGAGAAGGGGGCACACTACTATTCCTTTTGAGAGATCCACACTCGTACTCCATCTTATACCTTGTACTCCATAGAGATTATCATTCATGCATATAGCTATGTGGGGACCTTCACACTATAGAACTTGGCTTGTATATTCCAATGATGAGCCTCCTCAAAAGAGCTCTAGGTCTTCTTGAGCAAGCAAGTTGGATGCACCCCCACTAGTTCCATTGGAGAGCTTACCTTAGCTCATTTGTGCATCCGTTGCATGGCAATCCCTACTCCTCACATCATATCTATCATTCGGCTTTCTCTCGCCTATGATTGTCCTCATTGATGTGAGCCTTTCACACCTTTTTTGTCTTCCCCCTTCATCATTTTTCTCTTTTTGCCATCCTAAGTGTCAACTTTCTTGCTTACGCTCATCCATTGCATGAGTGCTCAAAATATCGAAAGGGAGTGGATCATTTTGACTTGTACCTGGCTGGTGGTCTGGGGATGAGTCAAGATAAGATTCCAAAGAAGACCAAGTGTGAAACTTTAGTAGATTAAGTTCTCAACAATACAAAAACTATGTTTTACTCTCTCGTATATCCCTATCCCCTTTCTTGCACGCAAATAGCATTTGGAGACATTCGAGTCACGGACAGCGAGAGCTCTTGCACCTTTATGTTCTTATGTTGCTTGTTACAATGCTAATATAGACTCTTGCTTGTTATGACTTGAATTGCATTACATGCCTTGATTGCTTTACTTAAAAAGTTCTTATATGGTTGATAGCATGTCACCACAGAAATTATGCTTGTTATCATTTACCTACTCGAGGACGAGCAGGAATTAAGCTTGGGGATGTTGATACGTCCAAAACGTATCTATAATTTCTGCTTGCTCCATGCTTCTTTTGAGTGATATTTCTATGATATTTATGCACTTCCATACACTTTTGATCATATTTGGACTAACCTATTAACTCAGTGCACCACAGTGCCAGTTCCTGTTTTCTGCTGTTTTTCTATTTCAGGTTTCCCCCATATTAAAAGTGCTCCAAAAATTCCGGGAAAAATACAGGAAAAATCAGCGTACAGGAAGCTTCGCGAAGAACCAAAGCGGGGCCAGAGGGGAGCCAGGGGTGGCCCAGGCGGCCACCTGGCGCGGCCCCACCCCTGGCCGCGCCAGGGGGGCGCCTGGGGCCCCGGCTCCGCCTCTGGTGACCCCCCTTCGCATATATATTCCTCGCGTCCCGAAACCCTCGAGGACGGAACCCTTTTTCGAGATCTTGCCTCTGTTCCGCCGCCGCAGCGCTTCCAAGATTGGGAGCATCAGGAGAACTCTTCCCGGCACCCTGCCGGAGGGGAGAACCACCACCGGGAGCTTCTCCACTACCATGGACGCTTCCCGGATGAGTCGTGAGTAGTCCACCTTGGACCATGGGTCCATGATCAGTAGCTATGTGATGTTCTCCTCCCCTCTTTGTTCTTCATGGTTTAGACCTCGTGAGCTGCCCTACATGATCGAGGCACATATGTAATCTTTATGCTGTTGCTCTGCTGAGTTTGCTGGGATCTGATGGATTATGAGATTATGTTCAGATTGTGTGTGAGTAATATATTTGATTCACCTCTTTTATATTTATGTTCTTGAGTAATTCTTGCATGTTCTCCGTTGCTGTTTATTGCTTTGGCCAAGTAGTTGGTAGTAACTCCAAGAGGGAGCGTTATGCTTGATTGTGGGTTCATGCCCCCTGATGACTAGCTTGAGTGACAAAAACATGAGTCTAGGGGATGTGCTGTTGCCACAAGGGGGAAACCAACGGTGCTTGTACTTGCGGGTGCAAGGATTGTTTACTTTACGCAAAGTTCTTTTAATGCAGTTGTCTGTTGCTTTGAGTTTACACTTTGGGTGGGATTCGCAACTTAATACCAGCGAGATGTTCTGGATAGATATCTCAAGGTGGATGATTAGTAGTAGATGCAGATGGATTTCGGTCTACTTGCCTTGGCGTACCGCCCATGCTTTTGAGCCTCTACCTTTCTTTGCAGCATAGTTAGCATTGGTTTGCGCACATAATCCTGTCAATTGCCCAGCTGTAATTTGTTTACCTCGCTTTAATGTTTTATCGTCTTTTGGGAGAGAGACATCACTAGTGAACATCATGGGACCCCGGTCCATATTACCACCACTGATCACACCTTCTATTTACTTCATGTTCTTATTTCCTAGTTGCAGTCATACCTATCATTATTATCTCTTGTGTTTGATCCTTTGTAAACAACAAGGCCAGAGGGTTTGACAACCTCTCTGTACTCGTTGGGAGCAAAGTTATTTGTATCTGTGTGCAGGTCCTGTCAACCGCTAAGTTTCTGGCGCCATTGACACCTTCTTGTCGACCCTCGGAGTCTCACGGGATTCGATCCTTGGTATCTTTGCCAAGGGAAATTTGCTGCTACGCTACATCTCAAACCTTCCACTTGGGGTAACCAACGAGGGGCGAGAAGCCATCAATTACCTAAAGACAAAATCTTCACGAGATTTTGAAACATTCGGTAGCTTGTCATCGATGATTTGGTTAAGGATTGTGGAGCATCTTGACAGGCTTTGCTAAAATGGTTAATGACAGTAGCATGGCAGCTCATAAAAAGCCTCGAACTTGGAGCCTGGCAGCTCGTAAAAAGCCTCAACTACATGGTATTATTTGCCCAAAAAACCTTATTTCTATTTTTTATGATTTCACAAATCTTGGTCGTCATGATCATTGGTTTTTAACCAAGTCCATTGATGCGAGACTGGACAACTTCAAAGTTGACCATATATCTACAAAGTTAAAGTCTGGGTCATGAACACCAGCGAGAGTTAAACCGGCGTTCATCGTAACCCAGATCGGCCATCAGGCTAAGCCAAACAAGAGAGCCAAGAGCCTCATCAGCGCCGGCGCCTTCAATTATTCCTACCGGGTTAAGGTCGACAAGCACACTTAATCAGAGGTATGATATATATTTGTGATCAACAGCTATTCCTTTGATATATATATATATATATATATATATATATCAGAGCGGTATAATCCGTCCGCTGGTAAACCGCCAGGACATCTTTTAGCTTCGTTCATACAGGCACAAATCATATAAGCGGATCACGCATTGCAAACAGAAGATTAAATTGAGAGATGCCAATTCAAATAGTACCATAAAACAGTGGGACAAAGGCAGTATTTCAATTATCCTATTACAAGGCACTTGCAGGCCCGAATGGATCAAAAGTTTTTGGTAAAGTACTCAGCAACTACAAGTTCAACCGGACGGTTTACGACTCCTCTTCACGCTGCGAAGGCTGAGGGTCAACTTGTTCCGGGTCTTCATTGACTTCAGGCAATTGCTGGAAACCAAGAGCGCTCTAGTCAATCTTGGAGAGGGCACGGAAGTACACTTCATCATTGATAAGATCTGAAGGGTCAATATCTGGAGCGAAAGTGTGGTTACGAACTGGCGGGATCAGATTCTCAGTGTCGTAAACCGGCCGCTCCACCCGCGAATTTTCTAGATCGTAAGCCGGATGATACCTTGTCAAATCTGCTTCATCGGGAAGTTTACTGGTGGGAGGGCGCATATCATTGGTCAAAGAGCGGAGATCTTCAGCAGAGAAGGCTGACCCGTCCTCTTTCATGCTAGGATAGTGAAAGTGCAACTAATCCCCGGGTGGTTTTGGTAATTAATAACAACATATATATCATTGAACTAATAGTTACTTGAGAATCATTTCAGAGAAGTTCGATGATATGGGTATGGAAATGTCTGAACAAGTGGACCCCTCAAAATGCTAAGGCAAGCATTGGCAAAAGCTCAAGACTCCATTTTTGGTTTAGTGATCAAAGATCACACTGAGTCCATAGGAAAAGCCAATACTATTAAAAGGGGATGAGGTTGTGTTGATGATCTGGTTGCTCAAGTGCTTAGTGATTTAGCTCCCTCAACTATCAGCAATTTTCACAACTTAACACACTCATAAGTAATCTTGGACAAACCGATTCTTCCAACTCAGTCCCACCGAGATGAACCACCTCAGTTATTTTCCAAACCCTAGATATTTCGGTCCATCCGATTTTGAGTTCGGTCTCACCGAAACTGGTTTGCCAACCTTCTGTAACCGTTTGTCATCATTTCGGAATATCCGAGTTGTTGATTTCGGTCCCACCGATTCTGGCAAGTTCCTACCTTTGACTCATATCGGACATACCGAGATGGTATTTTCGGTCCCACCGAAAACCCCAACGTTCACTATATTTGAACTTTCGGTCTGACCGAGTTTTCACTTCGGCCTCACCGAGATTGCTCAATTATGTGTGTAACGGTTGGATTTTGTGTGGAGGCTATATATACCCCTCCACCCCCTCTTCATTCGTGGAGAGAGCCATCAGAAAGTACTACCACTCCTACCTTACACTTTCTGAGAAGAGAACCACCTACCCTTGTGTTGAGATCAAGTCATTCCATTCCTACCATATGAAACTTGATTTCTAGCCTTCCCAAGTTGCTTTCCACTCAACCCTTTCTTCCACCACAGCCATATCAGTGAGGAGAGTTGAGTGTTGGGGAGATTATCATTTGAAGCACAAGAGCAAGGAGTTCATCATCATCAACAACATCTATTACCTTTTGGAGGGTGGTGCCTCCTAGATTGGTTAGGTGTCGCTTGGGAGCCTCCGTCCTCGAGATGTGGAGTTGAACCAAGAAGTTTGTAAGGGCAAGGAGATCGCCTACTTCGTGAAGATCTACCCCGAGTAAGGCTAGTCCTCCGTGGGCGTAGGCCATGATGGAATAGACAAGGTTGCTTCTTCGTGGACCCTTCGTGGGTGGAGCCCTCCGTGGACTCGCGCAGCCGTTACCCTCCGTGGGTTGAAGTCTCCATCAACGTGGATGTACGATAGCACCACCTATCGGAACCACGACAAAAATCTCCGTGTCTCCAAATTGCGTTTGATCTTCTCCACCTCTCTTTACTACATGTGCAATTTACTTTCCGCTGCTTATACTCTAGAATTGCATGTGTAGAGTGATACTTGAATTGATCATAATTGTGAAACTGCCTAAAACTGTTCATGATCAAAAGGCAGAATTTTTATATTGTCAAGTAGTCTAATCACCCCCCCCTCTAGACATACTTTCGATCCTACAAGTGGTATCAGAGCTTTGGTCTCCATTGTTTTGGTTTCCATTGCATTGGACTCCATAAGCTTGGTTTCACAACCTAGGAGAGTATGGCGTCTTGTGAGGGTAATTATCGTAGAGGTCCTTACTTTGATGGTACAAATTTTGCTAGTTGGAAGCATAAAATGAAAATGCATATTCTTGGTCATAACCCAGCCGCATGGGGCATTATTTGTGTTGGTATGCAAGGTGAATTCTTCGAGGAAGGAAAAGTTCCGGATCGCGAAGCTACACCGGAAGAGTTGCGGATGTTGCAAAACAATGCTCAAGCTTGTGACATTCTCTTCAATGCTTTGTGTCCCGAGGAGTTCAACAAAATCAGCCGTCTTGAGAATGCTAAAGAGATTTGGGATACTTTGGTTGAAATGCACGAAGGTAGTGAATCTGTGAAGGAATCAAAGCTAGATATTCTTCAAGGTCAACTTGACAAGTTCAAGATGAAGGATGGTGAAGGAGTCGCTGAAATGTACTCTAGGCTTGCTCTCATCACAAATGAGATTGCCGGCTTAGGAAGCGATGAAATGACCGACCGATTCATCATCAAGAAGATTCTAAGAGCTTTGGATGGAAAATATGACACCGTGTGCACTTTGATCCAAATGATGCCAAACTACAAGACTCTCAAGCCAACTGAAGTCATTGGAAGAATTGTTGCTCATGAGATGACACTTAAGGATAAGGAAGAGCTTCACAACAAGTCAAGTGGTGCTTACAAAGCTACAAGTGATGCTCCCACAACCTCAAGTGACAAGTTAATTTCCAATGAAGAGATAAGCCTAATGGTTAGGAACTTCAACAAGTTCTACAAGAATAGAGGCAAAGAAAGAGCTCAAAGTCTAGATCATATGATGAAAAGAGATCTTCTAGTCGTGATCGAAACTGCTACAATTGTGGAAGACCCGGACACTTCTCAAATGAGTGTACGGCTCCCCACAAGAGAAGAGAAGAATCTCCAAGAAGAAGAGCAAGAGATGAGTCACCTCGGAGAGAGAGAAGGAGTAGAGATGATCGTTATGAACGAAGACCCTCTCGGAGAAGCAAGGATTCGGAGAGGAAAGACAAGTCATCAAGGAGCTACACAAGAAGAAGACATCAAGCTCATGTAGGTGAATGGGTCTCCGGCTCCGACTCTGACAATCAATCCGATGGAAGCTATCACTCCGACTCCGACTACAGTCAAGATGAAGGTGTTGCCGGACTTGCACTCGTATCCTCCAACTCCAACTCCTACGACTTATTTGATTCACCAAATGAGGGGATTGGAAGATGCTTCATGGCTAAAGGCCCCAAGGTAACACACCCTGAATTCATTGACTTTGATAGTGATGAGGATGACTTGCTTGGTGAAGATGAGCTCTTGCATGATAAATCTAGTGAGCTTAGTAATGATGAAAATGCTAGTAGTCTTTATAGTCGAGAAGAGTCGAATGACAATGCTATGAAGGAGATTGAGCGTCTAACTAAAGAACTAAACACTCTTAAGTTAGCTCATGAAACAACTCAAGAAGATCATAGAGAGCTCCTAAGATCTCATGAGAAGCTACGCTTCGAGAAGCTCACTCTAGAGCAAGAACATGAGTTTCTAAAAGCGATCAATGACGATCTTCGAAAGAAGAGTTCTTCATATCTTGCCAAACGACTTCTCTTGTCTAATTTCTTGCCACCTATTAAGACCAAGCATGACAAGCATAAGAAAAGTTCTTCCTCTAGTAGTAACAATAACAATGTTAAATCCAATATTGTTACTTCTAGTAGTTCTCTTGATTCCACTAACAATGTTTCAAGCCAAGTTACACTTGAGCAAGAAAATAGCTTATTGAAGGAAATCATAGAGAAAGGTGTCTACAAGAGTCTTGCCGGAAGCAAGAACTTTGAGGAAATTGTTCGCAAACAAGGAAGGCACCGGAAGAATCAAGGGATTGGTTTTGAGCGAAAGTTCAACGCCGAAGGAGTTGAGTGGGAAGAAGGTCAATACCCTACTCCACAGTTTGTTTCACAAAAGGAGAAGTATGATCCTACTTCTTCCAATGTGGAACAAGCTCAAGACCTTCCACCACAAGACCACAAGCTAAAGGCCAAGGACAAGCTTCAAGAGGAGATTGATGCATTCATTGAAGCACCTCAAGCCATGGTCAAGTGGGTTCCCAAGGACACGTCAAGTTCTACTTCGTCAAGCTCAACTACAACTCCAAGGATTCCCATCAAGATGATGTGGATCCCAAAGAAGAAGAACTAGAAGGTTCTTGAGGGTGACTCCGCCAACATACTTCACTCATATTCATTTTGGCAAGAACTTGTGCAATCAACTTCCACATCATGCACTAGTTCATGGAGTCACAAACCCTCTTGTTGGTAAGTCAAGGGACAAGGTAATCATTGCTTTCATGGACATCATCTTTTGTGAACTTCAATCTATGTCTATGGATATCCTTGTTTGTTCCTTGTGGGACTAACCCATGTAGGTATTGAAAGTGCCCTAATCCAAAGGATAGCTCCCAACTCTTGATGATCTACATCAACATTGAGCATCCACATCTTCAACATCTACATGAAGTCTTCTACGACAACCCAAGGTTAGTCTGACCCTTTAAAAGGGGTTCTCACATCTAGGGGGAGCTTTGCTCTAAAAATTGAGCTAAAGCATCTTCAAATGATGTGAACACATAAATGCTTTATGTAAAAGTGGTAACCCCACTTGTGCTTAAACGATGAGTATGACCTATGATCAAATGTTCTCATTTGGCTCCTAAGTCAATATACTCATATATAGATGACCTAGTCATCGACAAATTGTGTGCTAGTAGCTAGAGTGTTGGTTGTGCATGTTTGACACATATTTCAGTTGCTATCTTATTGTGTGAGCATGTTGAATGCATGATTTCATCCATTCAAGGACATCCATTTGTTGTTTTGATTGTTTTGACTTTTCTGGCCAAATGGATGGACAAGAATGCCTAAGCACCTTCCCTAGCTATCTATGCTTTCTTGTCTCAAATTCTATTCATGCTCATATCACAACTTTGAACAAGTCATTTTCGGACCCTCCGAGTGAGGAGCACTCGGAGCCACCGATCCGTCTAAGGCTGACTTCCAAAACCTTCTAAGTCCATTTCGGTCTGACCAACTTTTCCATCTCGGTCCAACCGAAATGCTTAGACTGATCTAGGTTTCATCTCGGTGAAACCGAGTTCAAAATCTCGGCGTGACCGATATGTGTAACTGCACAACAGTTAGCCATTTCGGTGTCACCGAGTTTTTCAACTCGGTCCCACCGACAGTATGGGGATATATATACTGAGGGCTGCGCGCGATTTAATTCTTCAAACCGTTTCGCCCCCAAGTCCCCTGCTGCCGTCGCCCTGGTCTTCAGATCGTCGCCGTCGTCGCCTGTGCGCCCTCGCCGCAGGTCTCCGCCGCCGTCAACGGTAATCTTCTCCGCGCCGTTGCCGCCGTAGAGGGACTCCACCAAGTTAGGGTGAGTCCCGATCCCTCTCGTGCTCCCCATCTGATTCTTGCACGATTGGTTTGCCATGTATCTATCCACGTTTGAGATATTCCTTAAACATCAGATCAGATCCTTTTAGTTTCGAGCGAAATTCTTAGGTTTAGGTTTCCACGGAACACATCTCGGTGAAACCGATTTTGAAAACTCGGAATGACCGATTTGGCCTCTGGCCATTGCACTGCACCGTTCGGTCTAACCGATTCGTGCAAATCGGTGTGACCGATGTAGAGTCTCAGTGAAACCCTAGTGTTTCGGTAGGACCGAAACCCATTTCGGTCTGACCGAAAGTGGTGTGTTGGTTTCTGTTATACACTTCGGATTCACCAAAACTGAAAATCGGTTTGACCGAAATGCATTCTGTGAAAACTCAAAACTAAGATTTGAACTCATTTTTTTGCAAAAACCTCTGCAGTTGTGATAACTCTTCTACTCTGCCTATACCTTATCTTTTCACAGGTTGTCAGCCATGTCAGATGTCAGTGATAGCCAGAACAGGTCTGAGTCACCTTTTGCAGAGATCCCTGAGGCAGATACTAGTCCTGAGGCTAGTAGTTCCAGTGATGATGGTGAGAGGAGCACCCCTAGTGGTTTGCCTCCTGCAGCCACCAGAACCAGAAAGAAGAGAAATTCTGATGATGAGGACTCTGACTTCGTTGCTGAGGAAGTTACCTCCAAGCCCAAGAGGAAAGTTGTTGCCAAAGAGCACGAAGGGCAGCAGTCAAAGAAAGGCACCAGCAAGGTCAAGCAGTCAGCTGTTGCAAAGAAGCTAAACTTGGAAGAGCCAGCTCCAAGTAAGGTGAAGAAAACTTCCAAGAGGAAGAGGGTAGTATATGCTGAACCTCATGTTGATGCAGCTGCTGAAGAAGAAGAAGAAGAAGATGCACCCCAGCCTCCTCCTCAGAAGGCTAAGTTCATGGGTGATGCTATTAGGGCTCAAGCCACTTCTAAGCCCAAGAAGCCTGCTCAAGCCAAGGCAGCTCCAGCCAAGCCCAAGAGGACAACCAGGAGCATTCCAGCTTCTGAGAAGAACAAAGGTGAGATGCCACCGTCTGAGTCTGATGAAGAACATGTGTTGCTGAAGCTCCGTCCTAAGTTGCCACTCCACAACGATGCTCATCCTCAAGCCGAGGATATGAAGGCAAGGAAGGATAGAGGTCTCAGGCTATGGAGACAGTCTGATCCATATGCCGTGAGGAGAAGGACTGCTGTGGACCCCAGATTCCACACCAGAGAGCAGCAGGACTTCTATGAGACCGTGCTGATGGATAAGAAGCCTATTGTTGCTGACACCAGGTATGTTGACTGGAAGTACATTGACAGTGAAGAGCACCGAGACTTCTTTCCCCATGTGCATGAGAGCTTCACTGCATGTGGAGTTGATGAGTTCGTGGGTCAGAAGCTGACAGATTGGAATGACGAGATGATCATGCAGTTCTACACCACAGCCCACTTCTATCCTGATGGCAAGATCACCTGGATGACTGAAGGTCAAAGGTTTTCTTCGTCTGTTGAAGAATGGGCAGAACTTCTGAATGCTCCAGTGCAGAGAGAGGACGACATTGATGTCTATGGGATTCCTAAGAAGAGCCATGATTCCATGAAGAACATGTACAAGGAAATCCCCGCTGCTGATTTGGAAGGGTGGAAGCTTGGCTCAGTGTACTATCTCCAGGCAGGTCTGACCACAACAAACACTATTTTGAGGCATACATTGATGCCCAAGTATGGAGACCACCGCATGATTCGAGGCTATTCTATCAACATGCTCACATTTTTTGATGAGAAGGCACCTTTCAAGGTGATGGACTTAATGGTAGAGACCATTAAGAGGACTGCAGCTGACCAGAAGAGGTCGTGTGGATTTGCCCCGCAGATTCAGATGCTCATCAATGCCAAGTTTGGCACGGGCAAATTCATGTTGGATAGGAAGCACTTGCCACTGCAGCCAGAGCATGAAGATAACGTTGTTGTGATGGATGAGGAGGATCCAACCTCAGTTGAAGGTCAAGCCAAAATTGAGGCTGCTAAGAAAGCCAAAGCTGACAAAGAGGCAGCAGCAGCAGCAGCAGCTAAACCAAAGAGCTTCGGAGAGCAGATTCTTGAAGCTACCCAGAGGATTGAACAACGCCTGGCCAGCATTGAACAATCTCAGGAAAGCCTAGAGAGGATTGTTGAGGACAAGATCCACGCTCTGGACGTGAAGCTGACAGAGATTCAGGTGACCGTCAACAAGCTTGAGGCGGACATGGAGGAAGCAAGGCAGGAGAGAGCAGAGCTCATGCAGGATGATCTAGTCCAGGACTCTCATCGCCAGACTGCTCAGGTTCCCAGAGGATCCCGATCTGCAGCTATCCCAGTGACTGACTCCAGGGCTACCACTTCAGCACCAGCTACAGCTCCAGCAGTTACTCCAGCTCCAGCTCCAGCATCCACTCCTCCAGCGCAGACATGAGCAGAAGTCTTCGCCGATGCCGTCATTTCTACTCCGACATCTACCCAGACGGGAGCCGCCAGCAGAGCCCACAGTGATGCTTAGTTCTATGCTTTTTCGAACTTTTTGGTAACTTGTTGCCAAAGGGGGAGAAATTGTATAGATCATAGGGCTTCGAGAGAGAGAGTGCTCTTTCGTTCTTTTGCCGGTTTCCTTTGAGATACATTTGGTTCTTTTGTTCTTGATACTTTCAGTGTGCTTGCTACTACGTTTGATGCTACCTTAATGAGTGCTTGGTCATACTATGCTTTAATGTGTGCTTAATGCTTATCATATGCTATTCCTTCTTGTATGGTTATTTACTCATGTCTTGGTGATTGAGTGCATGTTATTCATTCTTATCATTTTGTGCGCTCCACCAAGATGTATGTGACATGGAAGAGTGACCCATAATCCTAATCGATTGTGCATTTGCATTCAAACGCAAATTTTAAATAATGCACAAATTTAGGGGGAGCTCTTATTTATCACATACTTCTCAAAGCGACGATATTATTCATTGATTATATCTTTTGTCGAAGCTTTGATCTATATGTTGTCATCAATTACCAAAAAGGGGGAGATTGAAAGTGCAACTAATCCCCGGGTGGTTTTGGTAATTAATAACAACATATATATCATTGAACTAATAGTTACTTGAGAATCATTTCAGAGAAGTTCGATGATATGGGTATGGAAATGTCTGAAGAAGTGGACCCCTCAAAATGCTAAGGCAAGCATTGGCAAAAGCTCAAGACTCCATTTTTGGTTTAGTGATCAAAGATCACATTGAGTCCATAGGAAAAGCCAATACTATTAAAAGGGGATGAGGTTGTGTTGATGATCTGGTTGCTCAAGTGCTTAGTGATTTAGCTCCCTCAACTATCAGCAATTTTCACTACTTAACACACTCATAAGTAATCTCGGACAAACCGATTCTTCCAACTCAGTCCCACCGAGATGAACCACCTCAGTTATTTTCCAAACCCTAGATATTTCGGTCCATCCGATTTTGAGTTCGGTCTCACCGAAACTGGTTTGCCAACCTTCTGTAACCGTTTGTCATCATTTCGGAATATCCGAGTTGTTGATTTCGGTCCCACCGATTCTGGCAAGTTCCTACCTTTGACTCATATCGGACATACGGAGATGGTATTTTCGGTCCCACCGAAAACCCCAACGTTCACTATATTTGAACTTTCGGTCTGACCGAGTTTTCACTTCGGTCTCACCGAGATTGCTCAATTATGTGTGTAACGGTTGGATTTTGTGTGGAGGCTATATATACCCCTCCACCCCCTCTTCATTCGTGGAGAGAGCCATCAGAAAGTACTACCACTCCTACCTTACACTTTCTGAGAAGAGAACCACCTACCCTTGAGTTGAGATCAAGTCATTCCATTCCTACCATATGAAACTTGATTTCTAGCCTTCCCAAGTTGCTTTCCACTCAATCCTTTCTTCCACCACAGCCATATCAGTGAGGAGAGTTGAGTGTTGGGGAGATTATCATTTGAAGCACAAGAGCAAGGAGTTCATCATCATCAACAACATCTATTACCTTTTGGAGGGTGGTGCCTCCTAGATTGGTTAGGTGTCGCTTGGGAGCCTCCGTCCTCGAGATGTGGAGTTGAACCAAGAAGTTTGTAAGGGCAAGGAGATCGCCTACTTCATGAAGATCTACCCCGAGTAAGGCTAGTCCTCCGTGGGCGTAGGCCATGATGGAATAGACAAGGTTGCTTCTTCGTGGACCCTTCGTGGGTGGAGCCCTCCGTGGACTCGCGCAGCCGTTACCCTCCGTGGGTTGAAGTCTCCATCAACGTGGATGTACGATAGCACCACCTATCGGAACCACGACAAAAATCTCCGTGTCTCCAAATTGCGTTTGATCTTCTCCACCTCTCTTTACTACATGTGCAATTTACTTTCCGCTGCTTATACTCTAGAATTGCATGTGTAGGGTGATACTTGAATTGATAATAATTGTGAAACTGCCTAAAACTGTTCATGATCAAAAGGCAGAATTTTTATATTGTCAAGTAGTCTAATCACCCCCCCTCTAGACATACTTTCGATCCTACAGATAGCCGTTCATGGTTTTAGCCGGATCAAAATCAGGGACCCATGCTTTGGCCTGGGTCAGCGCCATGAGAGAGCCAGCTCGCGCAGCAGACTTCTTCACCTCAACAAGACGTACAGGTAGGAAAGACAACTTTTCCAGGGTGGCTTGGATGGTGGTCGGCGCCGGTTTATTGTGTTACATGGCACTGATAGCCATTTGAGCGCCGGAGTAGAGCTGCTCCACCAGGGTATAAGCTGCCTTGAGTTTCTTCCGGACATCGTCTCCAAGATGAGTTATGCGTCTGCCTGTATGCAATGGACGAGTTAAACCGTAGCGGAACAAAGATGGCAAGGGTATAAATATATAAAGACAGATACTCACCAAAGATCGCAGAAGTCATGTTTTCTATTTGCTGTTTCAACCCGGATAGCTCTTGCGTAACCGGATTAAGAGCAGCTTCGGCATCCTTTGCTCTTTTTTCAAGAGCGTCCCTTTGCACCTCCCATGTGGACCGCTCCGCTTCAAAATCTTTTTTCAATTTTTCCATGTTAGTCAAAGCAAGGACAAGTTCTTCCTTAGCTTTGGCTGAAGCAGTCTCATGGAAGGCCAAGCTATTCCGGAGCTCAGTTGCCTCCGAAGCCCTCCGGGTCAAGTCAGCCTGCAAGGAAATCAAACGGATTAGAAGGACAGATCAATCAAGTCTCCAGCACATAACAAGTTATGCACTTGACACTTGGGGGCTAATGTGCAATTGAAGTACAGAAAGAATTTTTTTTCAGACAAGTCCCAAGCACATAAACAAGTTATGACCTTGGCACTTGGGGGCTAATGTGCATTCATTCTCAGACATAAGTAAAGTCCCGGTTCACCTGCAATGAAGCTAAACCGGCACTTGGGGGCTACTATGGCCTAAAGGTAGGATTGCAAAGTACAAAGCAGAAACGGAAAGCAAGAGGAAAGAAAGTCACCTCATATTTATCCTTCATCATGTTGACTAAGCCAGCTTCGTAATCACGACTGGTGAAGAGCCGGTTCAAAAACCTAGAATGGAGTTCCTGGGCACTCAGCTGAGCATAACTTGTCAAGTCTGTGCTCCACTTGCCTTTATCTTGTTGAAGTTTTTCGTCCTTGGCAATATGCTTAGTTAAGATAACAGGCTCTGTGGGAGCAGTGAAGCCTAACCCGGTTATTTCAACATCTGCTGCTGAGGCAGAGGTTGGCTGGAGAGGATCAGTAGTGTGCACCGGACTGACAGGAGCCGGGCTAGCCCGGGGAGGACTAACACGGACAGGGCTCGCCGGTTCAGCCGTGTTCTCCATATCATCACCTCTCGGCGCAGCAACATCTTCATGGTCCATAGGAGCGGGATCATCAAGCTGAATTTCAACGTTGTCCTCTGGAGGGATGGCCGCCTGAGGGTCCTCGGCCGGTTCAGCGGTAGTGGTTTCAGCAGCCGGTTTATTCGCTTTTGCCTTTTTACTAGGCTTGGGCATTCTAATAAAGGGTCAGAGCAATCATAAGGATCACAAAGTCAAAACAGGAAGATAAACCGGACGTTTGAAAGAAGGACTTACCTAGGAACGGTCTTGAGCACTGGGACCTGTGTAGCGGTCGACTTGCCGGAAGAAGACAGAGGAGCCTCCTGATAGTTGGGATTAGACGGTTTAAGTGGTTTACGTATAAGGCCTTCTTTTGGATGAAGAAGGGTTGGAGTGAGCAAAACCTCGGAGCGGCGTCTGCGAGCTGGCGTGAGGGGTATTCCGGACGACTCAACCACATGGCCGCTATGGCGCGTGGTACGGCGAGCTTCATGCTGCTGTTTCTTCAAAAGAAAGTTGGGATCCAATTGAGCATAAGGGTGAGAAAATGGATATTTCCGGGATACCCGGCGGATCTTGGGTGGCAACGGTTCAGAATCAGATGAGAGAGAAATTACCTCAACTCCCTCCGCTTTACTTCCCTCCGCCAGATCCTACGAAAAGGCATTGATGACATAAATTCACACAAGGGGAAAAGAGATGGGCCTCGGCGGTATTTATAGGCCGAAGAGATAAAAACGGTAAGCGCGGGAGTCGAGGAGGCCAGAAATTGGATAAAGATTGAGCTGTCGCCTCGATCTTCGGTGCAGCAATAAAGAAAGGTAACAAACAGATGCGGGCATTAAATGCGCTGATGATGTCACAATGGATTGAAACGATTTCAGGAGATGACGTCATGGCCGGTTTATGAAGCAAACAAGTTGCAGAAAGGAAATTTGTACAAGACTTGGAAGACTGACATGAACAAGTTCAAATCAATCTGGGGCCTAATGTCAGGGATATTACTAGCAGGTATAAACCGGCCAAGAGGGTCCGGATTACACTGACAAGGTTGTATTATTAGAAGTCCAGTAGAATATATAACAAGAGGTCATAGCCCATAGAGGTTTAGGGCCCATGTATAAGGCCCACGGTCTGTAAATCATCGTGCCATGTAACTTGGGATGTAAGGTAGAAATAGTAGAGACCGAGGCGGACACGTTTATGAGCCGGCCTCTGGACTCTGTAGACCGGACCGGGCGTTGCCCCCTATATAAAGGGACGACCCGGCGACGGTTCAAGGAGAAGAAACAACAGCTCGAGACACAGGCAAGCGGATTCGCTCCCTGGTCATCGAAGCCCAAGCAATACCACACCAAACTAGACGTAGGCTTTTACCTTCATCGAAGGGGCCGAACTAGTATAAAACTCACTGTGTCCTTCGTCCGCTTTAACCCCTTCAAGCTAACCCGAGCGATGGCCTCACACCTAAGTCCGTTAATCCGGACATCTGCCGTGCTAATTCCACGACACTTAGGATCGACAAAACATTTCTGATTGTATCACATACAACCTTTTCTTACGAAAACTGGTATGGAAACTTGTTTTGACATCCATCTGCTAGATTTCATAAATGCAGCTAATGCTAACTTGATTCCGACGGACTTAAGCATCGCTACGGGTGAGAAAATATCATCGTAGTCAACTCCTTGAACTTGTGAAAAACTCTTCGCCACAAGTCGAGCTTTATAGATGGTGACATTACCATCCACGTCCGTCTTCTTCTTAAAGATCCATTTATCTCAATGGCTTGCCGATCATCGGCCAAGTCCACACTTTGTTTTGATACATGGATCCTATCTTGGATTTCTCGGCTTCTAACAATTTGTCGTAATACGGGCCCACCATCGCTTCTCCCAAGTTCGTAGGTTCATTATTGTCCAACAACATGACATCTAAGACAGGATCACCGTACCACTCAGGAGTAGTACATATCCTTGTCGACCTACGAGGTTCGATAGCAACTTGATCCGAAGCTTCATGATCACTATCATTAGTTTCCTCTTCAACAGTCGCAGGTTCCGCAGAAACATCTTTCTGTGTTGCACTACTCTCCGGTTGAAGTGAGGGTTCGACAACCTCATCAAGTTCTATCTTCCTCCCACTCAATTCTTTCGAGGGAAACTCCTTCTCGAGAAAGGACCCGTTCTTAGCGACAAACATTTTTGGCCTTGGATCTGAGATAGAAGGTATACCCAACTGTTACCTTTGGGTATACTATGAAGATGTATTTGTCTGCTTTGGGTTCGAGCTTTTTCCTGCTGAAGCCATAAGCATCGCAGCCCCAAACATTAAGAAAACGACAACTTTGGTTTCTTGCCAAACCATAGTTCAGATGGTGTTGTCTCAACGGACTTAGATGGTGCCCTATATAAAGTGAATGCAGCTGTCTCTAATGCATAACCTTAAAATAATAGCGGTAGATCGGTAAGAGACATCATAGATCGCACCATATCTCATAAGGTTCGATTACGATGTCCGGACACACCATTACACCGTGGTGTTCCAGGTGGCTTCAACTGCGAAACAATTCCACAATGTCTTAAGTGATTGCCAAACTCATAACTCAGAAAATCTCCCCTTGATCAGATCGTAGGAACATGATCTTCTTGTTATGATGATTCTTAACTTCACTCTGAAATTGCTTGAACTTTTCAAACGTTTCAAACTTTTGCTTCATTAAGTAAATATACCCATATCTACTCAAATCGTCAGTGAAGATGAGAAAATAACGATATCCACCACACGCCTTAATTCTCATTGGATCACACACATCAGCATGTATGATTTCCAATAAGTCACTTGCCCGTTTCATTGTACCTGAAAACGGGATCTTAGTCATCCTGCCATGAGGCATGGCTCGCATGTGTCAAGCGATTCAAAATCAAGTGACTCCAAACATCCATCAGCATGGAGTTTCTTCATGCATTTTATGCCAAAATGACCTAAGCGGCAGTGCCACAAGAAAGTGGTACTATCATTATTAACTCTACATCTTTTGGCGTTAATATTATTATCGTGTGTATTACTATGATCGAGATTTAATAAACCATTGGGTGCATGACCATAAAGGTATTATTCATGTAAACAGAATAACCATTATTCTCTAACTTAAATGAATAAACGTATTGCAATGAACATGATCTAATCATATTCATGCTCAACGTAGACACCTGATAACATTTATCTAGGTTCAATACTAATCCTGAAGGTAGAGGGAGCGTGCGATGGTGATCTTATCAACCTTGGAAACACTTCCAACACACATCGTCACCTCGCCCTTAGCTAGTCTCCGTTCAGTCCGTAGCTTTTGCTTCAAGTCACTAATAATAGCAACTGAACCGGTATCCAATACCCAGGTACTACAAGGAGTACTAGTAAGGTACACATCAATAACACGTATATCAAATATACTTTGTTAAAGTTGCCAGCTTTCTTATCTACCATGTATTTTGGGTAGTTCCGCTACCATGTGATCGTTCCCCTTACAATAGAAGCACTTAGTCTTGAGGTTTGGGTTCAACCTTGGGTTCCTTCATTAGAGCGACAACTGGTTTGCCATTCATGAAGTTTCCCTTCTAGCCCTTGCCCCTTTTGAAACCAGTGGTCTTGTTAAACCATCAACACTTGATGCTCCTTCTTGATTTCAACTTTTGCGGTCTTAAGTTTCCGCTAATAGCTCCGGGATCATCTCCATCCTTTACATGTCATAGTTCATCACGAAGTTCTAGTAGCTTGGTGATAGTGTCTAGAGAATTCCGTCAACCACTATCTCATCTGGAAGATTAACTCCCACTTGGTTCAAGTGATTTTAGACCCAGACATTCTGAGCACATGCTCACTAGTTGACCTATTCTCCTCCATCTTGTTGGCAAAAGAACTTGTCAGAGGTCTCATACCTCTCAACACGGGCATGATCCTGAAATCCCAATTTCAGCTCATATGTCTTATGGCGTTCAAAACGTCATTGGAATCCCGATTTTAAGCCGTAAAGTATGGTGCACTAAACTATCAAGTAGTCATCACGACGTGTCTGTCAGGTGTTCACAACATCCACAGACGACGTTGTAGGGGTTTGCACATCGAGTGGTGCATCAAAGACGTAAGCCTTCTATGTAGCAGTGAGGACATTCCTCGGACTACGGACCCAGTCCGCATTATTGCTTACAATATCTTTCAACTTAGTCTTTCTCTAGGATCATATTAAACAAGGGAGCTACAACGCAAGCTATTGGTATACAACATAATTTGCGAAGACAACTTAGACTATTGTTCATGACAATTAAGTTCATCTAATGAACTCCCACTCAAATAGACATCTCTCTAGTCATCTAAGTGATACATGATCCGAATTGACTAGGCCGTGTCCGATCATCACGTGAGACGGACTAGTCATCAACGGTGAACATCTCTATGTTGATTGTATCTTCTATACGACTCATGTTCGACCTTTCGGTCTTCCGTGTTCCGAGGCCATGTCTGTACATGCTAGGCTCGTCAAGTGAACCCTAAGTGTATTGCGTGTATAAATCTGGCTTACACCCGTTGTATGCGAACGTTATAGCCTATCACACCCGATCATCACGTGGTGCTTCGGAACAACGAACCTTAGCAACGGTGCACAGTTGGGGGGAACACAATTCTTGATATTTTAGTGAGAGATCATCTTATTTACTATCGTCGTTCTAAGCAAATAAGATGTAAAACATGATAAACATCACATGCAATCAAATAGTGACAAGATATGGCCAATATCATTTTGCTCCTTTTGGTCTTCATCTTCGGGGCTCCATGATCATCATCGTCGCCGGCATGACACCATGATCTCCATCATCATGATCTCCATCATCGTGTCTTCATGAAGTCGTCTCGCCAAACATTACTTCTACTACTATGGCTAACGGTTAGCAATAAAGTAAAGTAATTACATGGCGTTTTTAGTGACACGCGGGTCATACAATAAAATAAGACAACTCCTATGGCTCCTGCCGGTTATCATACTCATAGACATGCAAGTCGTGATTCCTATTACAAGAACATGATCAATCTCATACATCACATATACATCATTCATCACATCCTTTTGGCCATATCACATCACGTGGCACATGCTGCAAGAACAAGTTAGACGTCCTCTAATTGTTGTTGCAAGTTTTTACGTGGCTGCTATAGGTTTCTAGCAAGAACGTTTCTTACCTACGCCAAAACCACAACGTGATATGCCAATTTCCATTTACCCTTCATAAGGACCCTTTTCATCGAATCCGATCCGACTAAAGTGGGAGAGACAGACACCCGCTAGCCACCTTATGCAACTAGTGCATGTCAGTCGGTGGAACCTGTCTCACGTAAGAGTACGTGTAAGGTCGGTCCGGGCCGCTTCATCCCACGATGCCGCCGAATCAAGATAAGACTAGTAACGGCAAGTGATGGCTTCTCGCCCCTCGTTGGTTACCCCAAGTGTAAGGTTTGAGATGCAGTGTAGCGGAAGTTTTCCCTTGGCAAAGATACCAAGGATCGATTTCCCTGAGACTCCCAGTTTCAACAAGAAGGTGTCAACTGCTAACGGCGCCAGATATTAGTAATCAACGTGGACCTGCACACAGATACAAATAACTTTGCTCCCAACGAGTACAGAGAGGTTGTCAATCCCTCCGGCCTTGTCGTTTACAAAGGATCAAACACAAGTGATAGTAGTGATAGGTTTTGCTGCAATAGTAAGTAAAAGCGGAAAGTAAATAGCGGATGTGATCAATGATGGTAATATGGACCGGAGTACCATGATGTTCACTAGTGATGTCTCTCTCCCAAAAGACGATAAAACAGCTATGTGAGGTAAACGAATTACAGCTGGGCAATTGACAGAATTATGTGCGCAAACCAATGCTAACTATGTTGCAAGAAAGGTAGAGGTTCAAAGCATGGGCGGTACGCCAAGGCAAGTAGACCGAAATCCATCTGCATCTACTACTAATCATCCACCTTGAGATATCTATCCAGAACATCTCGCTGGTATTAAGTTGCGAGTCCCACCCATAGTGTAAACTCAAAGCAACAGACAACTGCATTAAAAGAACTTTGCGTAAAGTAAACAATCCTTGCACCCGCGGGCACAAGCACCGTTGTTTTCCCCCTTGTGGCAACAGCACATCCCCTAGACTCATGTTTCTGTCACTCAAGCTAGTCATCGAGGGGCATGAACCCACAATCAAGCATAACGTTCCCTCTTGGATTCACTACCTACTACTTGGCCAAAGCAATAAATAACAACGGAGAACATGCAAGAATTACTTACGAACATAAATATAAAAGAGGTTGATCAAATATATTACTCAAACACAATCTGAACATAATCTCACAATCCATCAGATCCCAGCAAACTCATCATAGCAACAGCATAAGGATTACATATGTGCCTCGATCATGTAGGGCAGTTCACGAGGACTAATTAGTGAAGCACAAGAACGGGAGGAGAACATCACATAGCTACTGGTCATGGACCCATGGTCCAAGGGAGACTACTCACAACTCATCCGGGAGGCGTCCATGGTGGTGGAGAAGCTCCCGGTGGTGATCCTCCCCTCCGGCAGGGTGCCGAGAAGAGTTCTCCTGGTGCTCCCGATCTTGGAAGCGCGACGGCGGCGGAACAGAGATGAGATCACGAAAAAGGGTTCCCGTCTCGAGGGTTTCGGGACACGATATAAATATATGCCAAAGGGGGGCATCAGCGGAGGCTCGGGGGGCCCAGGCGCCCCCCGGCGCGGCCAGGGGGGCCGCGCCACCAGGGCGCTTGGAGCCCTGGTGGCCCCCATCCGGCTGTACTTCGGGTGCCGGGAAGCTTCTAGAACGCTGATTTTTTATATAATTTTTCCAGGATTTTTCTGGCAGTTCTCGTAATGGGAAAACCTGAAATACAAAAACAGCCGAAAACAGAAACTGGCACTGGGGTGCACTGAGTTAATAGGTTAGTCCAAATATGATCAAAAGTGTATCGAAGTGTATAAATAACATAGCAATATCACCCAAAAGAGGCATGGAGCAAGCAGAAATTATAGATACGTTTTGGACGTATCAACATCCCCAAGCTTAATTCCTGCTCGTCCTCGAGTAGGTAAATGATAACAAGAATAATTTCTGTGGTGACATGCTATTAACCATATAGGACTTTTTCATAGTCACATGACAAAAGCTTACTGAGACAATGAATCTATAGTAATAAAGTTGCCTCATGAGAAAATCACAAAGAACTGAAAGTTTTACAATATGATACAGAAACATCAAATAGATTTGCAATGAGCATGGTGTGCAAATATGATAAAGTAATATCTCGCTTGCCCCCTTTAGTGAAGCAAAACATAAATGCAGGGGCACCTCCAAGGTTTAAGTGATGACTAGATACAATGATTTCAGAATAAACGATATCATAATCATGCAAAAGACAATGCTACTTTGGGACAATGCACATTACACTCAGAATGACAATCATGCTCTCAATAGTTGGTGCTTTAAAAGAAGGTGGAGACTCTCGAACCGTGGCTTTTGTTGGCAAGGTTGAAAACCCGTAGTCGGAAACAAAGACAAAGCATGTACCAGAGCTCTTGGTTTTAAAAACAGAAGTAATAATTATTTTTTTGGATATGCATGCTTCGTCAACGAATGCTAGCAGACAACTCAATCACATCTTGAGATGGACAAGTTTCGAGGAACGGCTCCCGAATGAGGACGATCACATCCTCTTAATCTCCTTTGTTTATCACTGCCAAAGTTTTCTGATTTCTCATGAACAAAGCGTGAAGGAGGGTTTGTTTGTTATATTATTTTTGAGCCGGGCGCACTCAATGCTAGTTCCTTCTCGTATTATGGGTTTGCACATTATACATGGAATCCCGGGGTGAAGCTTGTCCAACTTAAAAAGATCATGAGTTAACTACTACTTCCTCATGAACTTAAAACAGAGGCACAAAATAGGAATGCATTTTTTTGAATAATTTCGAGATGGTACATGCAAGTCTCCGTTAGGAATGGCAGGTAGATACCATGTAGGAAGGTATGGTGGACTCATATGGCATAACTGGTTTAAAGGAATTGGATGCACAAGCAGTCAGTCCGCTTAGTACAGGTGGAGGTTAGCAAAAGACTGGGAGCGACCAACTAAAAGAGCAATGACGGTCATAATCATGCAGAGCGACAAAGCAACATTGAATCAGGCATGGTAGTTATATCGCTACTCAGAAACAAAAGATCATCAAGGCTTGACAGACTTTCTTTACAGTCTTAAATATGCGTGAGCATACGCCAAGTCAATCAAAACAAATTCTTGAAGGAAGATATTACTAAACCATACCACATCATAGGCAAACAAATCATGTTGGTACTCCAATAACACATTGGGAACCCCCCAGCTATTTGAGACTAACCATAAGAAAACATGAACTACTAAGCGCCATTATGCACGTAGCATCTTTATCATAGACATATCAACCAATGCAACGGAAGCAAACTCTCTTAATAAGATAAGCATGATAAATAAAGAGAGTTCAAGCAACCAACTAAACAGAAGCTCTTTAGAAAGATAAGCATGAATACTAAGAGCTGAGCATGATAGTAGCTATTAAAAGACAAAGAACACACACAGCAAAGATAGACATGAAAATTCTATGTTATGTTCTAGGTAGAAGTGGAGCGTGTTTCTCTCCCACATAAAGAAAGCTGAGTTCCGACTCGTTATGAAAAGCTAATGAAAACTAAAAAGGAAAACTAAAAGCAAGACGCTCCAAGCATAGCACATAACACATGAAAGTGATAAAAATATAGTGGAACGAAAGACGAACTGATAATGTTGATGGAGAAGGGGATGCACGGGGGCATCCCTAAGCTTAGACGCTTGAGTCTCCTTGAATATTTCTTGGGGGTGCATGGGGGCATCCCCAAGCTTGAGCGTTTGACACTCCTGAATCTTTTTATCATCTTCCCTCGCACACTTGAAAACTCCCTTCATACATAACTCATCATAATCTGGTTAGCGAGGTTAGTACCCTTAATAAAATAATTGTTCCTTGCTAAAAATAAGGATAATCTTGAAGGTCTATTGTTTCTCAAGATTGCCAAAAGGTTTTTGCAAAGAAAAAGCAAGCTCTAGGTTTGCAAAATGAAGGAAAGGCAAAACAGGACAGAATCTGTGAAAAACAGAACAGCAGGTAATAAATTAGTTTTTCGGGGTACTTCTGCAACTCTAATCAAAAAACTCAGAACAGACGCACGAAAGACAATTATATAGAGCACGCTGTCGAAAAAATTCAGACCAAAAAGATGATCTGGTGATTTTATACGAATTTTTCTATCCAAGGACAGAATCTGTTTCCTGGACAGCACGTCACAACTTTTGAACTTTCTTGCAATCAGAGGCTACACTTGGCACAAAATTGAAAAGCAAAGATACAATGATGATGCTACTGTAGTAACAACATCAAGACACAACAAAAGCAAAATAAAATTTATTCATGTGGGCTGCCTCCCAAAAGCGCTTTCTTTTATGCCTTTAAGCTAGGCATAATGCAAAGAGATCAAGTCTTATCAAGAGTAAAAGAATAGCTAGCCCGTACAACGGACTCAAAAGGTAACTTAATCTTCTTTCGAGGGAAGTGTTCCATCCCTTTCTTGAGAGGAATCTGGAATTTTATATTCCCCTCTTTCATGTCAATGATAGCACCAACGGTGCGTAGAAAAGGACGTCCCAAAATAATTGGACAAGAAGGTTCACATTCAATATCCATAATAGTAAAATCAACGGGAACGTAGTTGTCATTGACAACGATAAGAACATCGTCGATCCTCCCCAAAGGTTTCTTTATGGAAGAATCAACGAGACGAACACCAAAAGAACAAGAATCAAAAGGTTTCAGTTTAAGCATATCATATATTCTTTTGGGCATAACAGAGGTACTAGCACCAACATCACATAAAGCATAGCAAGAGAAGTTATTCAACTTAATTTTAATCATAGGATCCCAACCATCTTCTAGCTTTCTAGGTATGGAGGCTTCTACTCTAAGTTTCTCCTACCTAGCTTTGATGAGAGCATTAGTGATATGCTCTGTGAAGGCAAGGTTAAGCGTGCTAGTGCGGGGATCTCTAGACATCTTGTGAAGGAAATCAATAACTTCGGTAAGGGTGCAATTATCAAAATCAAGGTCACTAGTATCAAGTAAGGTGGCAGTGGTGTCCTTTAGGTTCACTTGTTTGGTAACTTCTATAGTCATAGCATCACCATTAATAGGTCCATTGGGACCAGGAGTGCATTGGGTGCTAAGAGTTTGGATATCCTCAACAACTTGGATAGTAGCAACAGTGTGGTGGGTAGGAAGGCTCTTAATTCTATCTTCTTCCTCCCTTTCTCTAGCCCATCTCTCTTTAAGTTTAGCCATCATCCTAATATTTTCATTAATTTGCACTTGAATAGCATTCATAGGAGTGACCTTCCTCTCCTCAAGAGGAGAAGTTCTAATTTTAAGCAATTCTACTTCATTGGCTAAATTGTCTACCTTCGAAGAGAGATCACCTAGTTTGTTTAATTTTTCATCTACACTATTATTAAAAGCTTTTTGGGTAGTGATGAAATCTTTAAGCATAATCTCTAGTTCAGTAGTGGAGTTCTTGGTGCTAGGATAAGCATTGTTGTTCCCATAGGAATTAGAGGGGAACGGTCTAGGATTGCTACCAAAATTACTCCTATAAGCATTGTTAATAAAATTGTTTCTAGAGATAAAGTTCACATCTACCTGTTCTTGAGCAATCAAAGAATTTAATGGAACATCACGAGGATCAACAGAAGATTGCTTCGAAAGTAGAGACATGATCAAGTCAAGTTTTTCATTTAGGGAGGAAATCTCCTCGACCGAGTTTACCTTCCTATCTATTGGAGCGCGTTCGGTGTGCCATTGGGAATAGTTGGTCATCATCTCATCGAGAAGCTTCGTGGAAGCACCAAGTGTAGTTGACATAAAGGTTCCTCCCGCGGCCGAATCTAACAAGTTCCGCGAGGTAAAGTTCAAGCCTGCATAAAAAGTTTGGATAACCATCCAAGTAGTCAAACCATGAGTAGGGCAGTTCTTGATAAGAGATTTCATACGTTCCCAAGCTTGGGCAACGTGTTCATTATCCAATTGTTTAAAATTCATTATGTTACTCCTTAGTTGGATAATTTTAGCAGGTGGATAGTATTTTCCAATAAAAGCATCTTTGCACTTGTCCCATGAATCTATGCTATTTCTAGGCAAAGACTGAAACCAAAATTTAGCTCCTCCTCTCAAAGAGAAAGGAAAAAAGCTTAAGCTTAACAATATTACCATCTATTTCTTGGTACTTTTGCATATCACAAAGTTCAACAAAATTGTTTAAGTGTAAAGCAGCATCATCTCCAGCACCGGAGAATTGATCTTTCATGACTAGGTTCAGTAAAGCAGGTTTAATTTCATACGAAGGTGCTGAAGTGGCAGGTGTAGTGATAGGTGTGCAGATAAAGTCATCGTTGTTGTGACTAGTAAAGTCACACAACTTGGTGTTCTCGGTGGAACCCATAGTAGCAAGCAAGCAAGATAACTATTTTTGTGATTTTCGATAAAAGATACTAAAGCAAAAATGAAAGGTAAACTAACAAGACTAAAAAGCAAAGGTAAAAGATAGCGTGCAACTCACCTATCCTGAAGAGTGGAGTCCCCGGCAACGGCGCCAGAAAACTTTGCTTGATGGCTTCTCGCCCCTCGTTGGTTACCCCAAGTGGAAGGTTTGAGATGCAGTGTAGCGGAAGTTTTCCCTTGGCAAAGATACCAAGGATCGATTTCCCTGAGACTCCCAGTTTCAACAAGAAGGTGTCAACTGCTAACGGCGCCAGATATTAGTAATCAACGTGGACCTGCACACAGATACAAATAACTTTGCTCCCAACGAGTACAGAGAGGTTGTCAATCCCTCCGGCCTTGTCGTTTACAAAGGATCAAACACAAGTGATAGTAGTGATAGGTTTTGCTGCAATAGTAAGTAAAAGCGGAAAGTAAATAGCGGATGTGATCAATGATGGTAATATGGACCGGAGTACCATGATGTTCACTAGTGATGTCTCTCTCCCAAAAGACGATAAAACAGCTATGTGAGGTAAACGAATTACAGCTGGGCAATTGACAGAATTATGTGCGCAAACCAATGCTAACTATGTTGCAAGAAAGGTAGAGGTTCAAAGCATGGGCGGTACGCCAAGGCAAGTAGATCGAAATCCATCTGCATCTACTACTAATCATCCACCTTGAGATATCTATCCAGAACATCTCGCTGGTATTAAGTTGCGAGTCCCACCCATAGTGTAAACTCAAAGCAACAGACAACTGCATTAAAAGAACTTTGCGTAAAGTAAACAATCCTTGCACCCGCGGGCACAAGCACCGTTGTTTTCCCCCTTGTGGCAACAGCCCATCCCCTAGACTCATGTTTCTGTCACTCAAGCTAGTCATCGAGGGGCATGAACCCACAATCAAGCATAACGTTCCCTCTTGGATTCACTACCTACTACTTGGCCAAAGCAATAAATAACAACGGAGAACATGCAAGAATTACTTACGAACATAAATATAAAAGAGGTAGATCAAATATATTACTCAAACACAATCTGAACATAATCTCACAATCCATCGGATCCCAGCAAACTCATCATAGCAACAGCATAAGGATTACATATGTGCCTCGATCATGTAGGGCAGCTCACGAGGACTAATTAGTGAACCACAAGAACGGGAGGAGAACATCACATAGCTACTGGTCATGGACCCATGGTCCAAGGGAGACTACTCACAACTCATCCGGGAGGCGTCCATGGTGGTGGAGAAGCTCCCGGTGGTGATCCTCCCCTCCGGCAGGGTGCCGGGAAGAGTTCTCCTGGTGCTCCCGATCTTGGAAGCGCGGCGGCGGCAGAACAGAGATGAGATCGCGAAAAAGGGTTCCCGTCTCGAGGGTTTCGGGACACGATATAAATATATGCCAAAGGGGGGCATCAGCGGAGGCTCGGGGGGCCCAGGC
>LR738710.1:867981720-868045754 GCA_902687465.1 Secale cereale
CCCCCCCCCCCCCCCCGACGCGGCCAGGGGGCGCGCCACCAGGGCGCCTGGAGCCCTGGTGGCCCCCCTCCGGCTGTACTTCGGGTGCCGGGAAGCTTCTGGAACGCTGATTTTTTATATACTTTTTCCGGGATTTTTCTGGCAGTTCTCGTAATGGGAAAACCTGAAATACAAAAACAGCCGGAAACAGAAACTGGCACTGGGGTGCACTGAGTTAATAGGTTAGTCCAAATATGATCAAATGTGTATGGAAGTGTATAAATAACATAGTAATATCACCCAAAAGAGGCATGGAGCAAGCAGAAATTATAGATACGTTTTGGACGTATCAGCAAGTAAATTGACAAATCGACGCCCACAACTACTTTGTGTTCTACTCGTGCAAGAAACTACGCATAGACCTAGGTCATGATGCCACTGTTGGGGACCGTAGCAGAAATCAAAAAAAAAATCTACGCATCACCAAGATCAATCTATGGAGTAATTTAGCAACGAGGGAGATGGGAATGCATCTACATACCCTTGTAGATCGCGATGCGGAAGCGTTACAAGAACATGGATGAAGGAGTCGTACTCGTAGCGATTCAGATCGTGGTTGATTCTGATCTAAGTGCCGAACAACGGCGCCTCCGCGTTCAACACACGTGCAGCCCGGTGACGTCTCCCACTCCTTGATCCAGCAAGGAGAGAGGGAGAGGTTGGGGAAGACTCCGTCGAGCAGCAGCACGATGGCGTGGTGGAGGTGGAGGAGCATGGGACTCCAGCAGGGCTTGGCCAAGCACAGCGAGAGACGAGGAGGGAGAGAGGTAGGGCTGCGCCAAGAGAGAGAGGTCAAACCGTGTGTTGGGCAGCCCCAAACCTCAAGTATATATAGGGGGGAGGGAGGGGCTGCGCCCCCACCTAGGTTTCCACCCCTAGGGGCGGCGACCAGCCCTAGATCCCATCTAGGGGGCGGCCAAGGGGGAGAGAGGGGGGGCGCACCACTAGGTGGGCCTTAGGCCCATCTGAGCCTATGGTTTCCCCTCCTTCCTTATCTCTTTGCCTTGGGCCCTGGTGGGGGGGCACACCAGCCCACCCGAGGCTGGTCCCCTCCCACACTTAGCCCACATAGCCCTCTGGGGCCGGTGGCCCCACCCGATGGTCCCGGTACGCTACCGATAGCGCCCGAAACTTTTCCGGTGACCAAAACGGGACTTCCCATATATGAATATTTACCTCCCATTCCGGAACTCCTCGTGATGTCCGAGATCTCATCCGTGACTCCGAACAACATTCGGTAACCGCGTACATACTTTCCCTATAACCCTAGTGTCATCGAACCTTAAGTGTGTAGACCCTACGGGTTCGGGAACCATACAGACATGACCGAGACAACTCTCCGGCCAATAACCAACAGCGGGATCTGGATGCCCATGTTGGCTCCCACATGTTCCAGGATGATCTCATCGGATGAACCACGATGTCAAGGATTCAATCAATCCCGTATACGATTCCCTTTGTCTATCGGTATAGCACTTGCCCGAGATTCGATCGTCGGTATACTGATACCTTGCTCAATCTCGTTACGTCAAGTCTCTTTACTCGTTCCGTAACACATCATCCCGTGATCAACTCCTTGATCACATTGTGCACACTATGATGATGTCCTACCGAGTGGGCCCAGAGATACCCCTCCGTCATACGGAGTGACAAATCCCAGTCTCGGTTCATGCCAACCCAACAGACACTTTCGGAGATACCTGTAGTGCACCTTTATAGCCACCCAGTTACGTTCTGACGTTTGGTACACCCAAAGCATTCCTACTGTATCCGGGAGTTGCACAATCTCATGGTCTAAGGAAAATGTACCTGACATTTAGAAAAGCTTTAGCATACGAACTACACGATATTGTGCTAGGCTTAGGATTGGGTCTTGTCCATCACATCATTCTCCTAATGATGTGATCCCGTTATCGATGACATCCCATGTCCATGGTCAGGAAACCGTGACCATCTTTTGATCAACAAGCTAGTCAACTAGAGGCTTACTAGGGACATGGTGTTTGTTATGTATCCACACATGTATCTGAGTTTCTTATCAATACAATCCTAGCATGGATAATAAACAATTATCATGAACAAGGAAATATAATAATAACCAATTTATTATTGCCTCTAGGGCATATTTCCAACAATTGGTTCACTTTTGGCCGCCGCCGAATTGAATCTTCTCCAGCGGCTACGGCTGGCCTAAACGCGTTCCCCGGTGAGGTCTATGATGGGCTAAGCTTATTTATAGCCTAGACCCCTGCTGGAGTTAGTGGAGGCGCGCCTCTCCTCCCGCCCGCCGGCCGCGAGGTTCAACCGTTCTTCCGGTCGTACGAAGCCGCTCGCCGGCCGCGCCGAGCTCCCGCCTTCTTCTCTGTCGACGTGCGGACATTTGCTCTGTCATGCAGTCGCCGCCGTCAAATGGTTGCCTAACCCGCTCCCGGCCGATTTCATCCACCCCGCAAGCAAGGTGTTCGACGAAATTCTCAAAGGTAAAAAAATGATGAAACTTGACGTTTTTTTGTTGGGGATGGAAAGTTAGTTTGGCGGTGATTTTCCGCATTGTAGATGAGCTTGTGTGACTCCTCTTTCGTGGATGATTCCTCGTCGGGTGAGGAATTTGATTTGAATGAAGAAGAGGACATTGTTATGCTAGTGGCGATGCATAAGGGGACGAAGCCGAAGCACGGTGGTTCCATGTATGGTTGTGCGTTCATTCGGAGAGAATGAGTTGATGCGCACAAAAGGTTGCAACTACTTTGGTTCACCACCTTTTTTTCGGAGAGGTACTTCCGATGCTGTTTCAGAATGTCCAAAGACTTGTTCATCCACATTTGCAAATTCTGTGAAGCGGCATGATCGATCAATTGAAGAGAGGAGGAATTGTGCAGGGTTGCTTGGACATAGCACCGAACAGAAGGTCATTGCTGCATTGCACATGATGGCCTACGATGTTCTGGCAGACTACATTGATGACAACTTGGCGATGATAGAGAGCACTTCTATCTTCTGTATCAAATAATTTGCAAAGGCTATGGTAGAAGTGTTTGATGCAGAGTACTTGAGAGCTCCCAATGCTCAGGACACTCATAATCTGTTGGAAACGAACAAAGCTCGTGGGTTTCCAGGTATGCTAGGGTCTATCAATTGCATGCATTGGAAGTGGAAAAATTACCCAATGACATGACATGGATAGTTCAAGACTCATGTGAAGCATGCCATTATCATTAGGCCGTTGCTGACCAAGAAACTTGGTTTTTGGCATTCATATTTTCGGATGCCTCGATCTTGCAATGACATCAGCGTGCTCGACCAGTCACCTCCTTTTGCCAAGTACCAAATGGAGAAGCATCACCGATGACCTTCGAAGTAAATTGCTGCACATATAACTATGACTACTATCTTGCGGATGGCGAGTCAAAAGTCAAGGCCTTCCCCAAATTAATGCACATGTGAAGATCTTGGCTGGTTTATTTGACAACATCCTAGAATCACGTGGGTTAGGGGGAGGTGACGTGAGGGGGCTAGGGTGGGTGTAAGCGCCCCCGATGGGGATCGAACACAGGACGCACGGAGCGTGCGCGCTCCCTTCTGCCAACGAGCTATAGCTTGTTAGCTGTCCAAGTTGGAAAACAGAGGGAGTTAACCTTTTAAACCTTGTAGCATCAAAATAAAAGTTGTGCTAATTCCCGAATTTTTTTGATGGGAGCTGGAGTCAAACTCCAGACTCAAGAATTGTGACGACAGACATGACCCACATAGACTAAGCTGCTTGTTGTGATAAATTATTTGCATGGTGTAGTACTTGCGTCAATTCCTAAAGCTCAACTGGAAGTTAGCGACAGATATGTACAACCTTATCGTTGCTCATTGTGGATCGCATGACCCGAGCACCCCGTCCGGATCGCCCGCACAATCCACGTCTTTCCCGACACTGGCCAGTTCCCTCTTCCTTTTTTCCCCGAGGCAGACCCGTTCCCTTTACTTTTTTTCCACACATGATCACATCCCATCAGCCCATGTTCCTAAATTAAGAGGACCATTTACCGATCGCATCCTTGCCCACGTTCCAATTTTTTTTTATAGCTTCCTGTGATGGATAAGAATCGAACAATGTACCTCAAGTAGTAATTCCTACGACACAAACCACTAGCCTGTCTTCAGACTTGCTGTTTTTGAAACAAGTTTACATGATACTTGTTCTTGGTTAATACGAGTTTGAACATTAAAAATTAGTGGTCATGTCAATGATTCCCCACTAACGTGATTCTTTTGACCAGATTTTTTTGTTGACACAACCCCGAATAATGTTGTGTGAATAACATGGTCATTAACGCACCCGGACCTAATGACTTACATACAAACACCCCGATAACTCACACATCACAGACCTGATAATTTATGTACCCCGGTCCTGATAAATTTGGCGTTGGGGGTAGTGATCAAGTATCCCTCGGTAACTTTCGTGTGAATAGCATGGTAACTCACACATCATAGATCCAATAACTTATGCACCCCAGTCCTGGTACTTTTTGTGTGTGAGGGGTGATGAAATATACCCCGATAACTTTTATGTGAATAGCACGGTAACTCACACCTCGTAGACCTGATAACTAATGCACCCCAGTCTTTTGGTAAATTTGGTGACTGGGTGGGGGAGGGTGGTTGATGAAATATACGCTTGATAACTTTTTGTGTGAATAACATGATAACTCACACATCGCAGACCTGATAACTTATGTGCCCCAGTCCTGATAAGTTTGATGACAGTGGTGAGGGGTGTGGGAGGGTTGTTGATGAAATATACCTCCGTTAACTTTTTTGTCAATATCATGGTAACTCACACATCATAGAACTGATAACTTTGGAGTGGGGCAGTGGTGATCAAGTATCCCCCGGTAACTTTCGTCCGAATAGCATGGTAACTCACACATCGGAGACCCGATAACTTATGCACCCCGATCCTGGTACTTTTCGCGAGGGAGGGGTGATGAAATATACCCCTCGATAACTTTTATATGAATAGCACGGTAACTCACACCTCGTATACCCAATAACTAATGTACCCCAACCTTTGGTAAATTTGGTGATTGGGTGGGCGAAGGGTGGATGATGAAATATACCCTAGGTAATTTTTTGTGTGAATAACATGATAACTCACACATCGCAGACCTGATAACTTATGTGCCCCAGTCCTGGTAACTTTGGCGATGGTGGTGAGGAGTGGGGGAAGGGTTGTTGACAGGGACGAAGCTAGGAAAAAAGTTTGATGGGATCATGTCTATGGCAGTGGGGTCATCCTCAATAAATACATAGTGTTTAGTACTAAATTAATGAAGGCTTTCCTAATTTTGTTGGGGTCAATTGACCCCAATGCCAACAAGGGAGCTTCGTCCCTGGTTGTTGATGAAATATACCTCTGGTATTTTTTTGTCCTATCATGGAAACTCACACATCATAGACCTGATAACTTAGGTATAAAACAACACGGTAAATTTAGACCCGAATAAAAAGTTATTGAAACATACCCCATGTATTTATGTGCAAATAGCACGGTAATGTATGCATCCGGAGCTGATAACTTTTACATTGACTTTTGACCAAAAAAAGTGATCAAAACATGTCAACATGAGATCTAGTTTTGAAGTTCTCATCGCGATGGATTTTCTTTTTATCTGAAAGCAAATTTTCAATAAAAAACGACAGTTTGAGCTATAAAATATTTTACATCTTCGAAATAGCGAGAATATACAATGACATCAGGTTTCTATGGTCTACTGTTTTTGCATGTGGAGGGAATGTTGGAGGAGCCATTTTTATGCCCCGGTAATTTACATGTAAACATGATGGTAAATAGCATACCACGTAGGTGATAACTTATTTAGCCTAAGTCTGATAACTTTGTATCCAAAAAAAAAGTCATCGAAACATAACAACATGGGATCAAGTTTTGGAGGTCTCGTCGCGACGAATCTTTTATGTGAAAACGGTTTTTCAATCTGACCAATGGTTTGAGCTACAAAACATTTTGAAGTTTCGAAATATGAAGAATCTTTGCTAACAACATTTGTCTTTTAGTTTGCATGCATGCATGCATAGAATCATTATTCAAGGTTGCATGTGTTTTCCTCAATCATAGCTAGTAAAATTTGCATGCATGTATAATGGTCCGCACCTATTGCTTAAAGTCCGATTGGGTGGACATTGGTCGTGTCCTTTTGTTTTTAAATTTTGTCAAAGTTTAAAAAGCTTGATTTTGATCAAACCTAATATGCGAAACAGAGGGAGTACTTTACTCTCAAACACGGCTGTACTAGTTTTATATACGTCGATATAATTTCAGCCCGTTAATGACGCTTGGTGCACTCCCCCGGCATCACCAGGGAAATTGGCGGCGAAGGCATCCATGCACGCCTCATGGAGCGTCACCGATAGTTGCACACTGCCGTCCCTAGCTCCGTGCAGCCCCACCATCTCGCTGTTCCCGAACATAGAGACGAGCTCGACGCGGGCGGGCGGGCCCCAGCCGAAGTCCGTCTCGTACGCCATGAACCGGTGCGATGACCCCACCGTGCTTGTGCTTCCCGGCGGCAGCGCCATGTGGTACTCCAGCACCTCCCTGACGTCGGAGAAGGGGTTCTCAGCTACCACCTCCAAGCCGCCGTGGATCGCCTCCTGGATGGCCGCGGCGGCGCGCGCGAGCCCATCCCGCGCACTACCCTTGACATCGTCTTCTCCAAGGCGACGGCGGGGCGGCGGAATCAGTTCGGCCGCTCTGGCCCTCGCGTAGCATGGCTTGACGCAGTTCCCGAAGAACTCCCCGTTTATCGGCGGCCCTTGGAGGCGGCCACGGCAGTCCGCGTTCACCATCATGTAGACGTCGTCGTCGTCTTGGATCATGTGGGACGACATCTTGGCCCCGACGATGCACGTCCAGGCGAGGGACGAGACGGCGACGTAGGCGCTCGCCGGCTTGGGCAGCTGTTTTGAAATCCGGCGCTTCAGCGACTGGATCTGAGCGGCATTGAGGAGGAAGGTTCTGGTGCGCCGGCTCGCCGTGTCCGCCGCCGTCTCGCCACACGATCGTCGGAGCTGTTCAATGGAACGTGCACATCAGTGGATGAGACGGCCAATACTTCTGTTTGATGCGGAAACGGCAAGGAAAAGTTGCAGCTGCGTGCCCATATAGATAAGGCAATACAATTCTGTGATCACGCGCTATCCTGGCAATACAATTCTTTCCTTTTCTAGCAATGAGGAAGTTCGATTGATGCCGTGACGTCTTTTCTGGACTTCAATTGGTAATGGGCGATGCTACTTGTAGCTAATAAATCCTACGTTATCTATTTAAAGGCCGAGGGGGCAATGTTTGATTGGATGGAGTCAGGGGGAGGGGCCCCACCCGATGAATTAGGGGTGGAGAGATTAAGTTAGGAAAGTTACGTAAGTAGATGCCGTAACTTTATTTCGAGGGAACGAGGCCGTAGCTTTTAGTAGTACAATAATGAACGCTGCTATACACACGATGAGCTGTGGCCGATTTATGCACGACGTTGTTAATCAGGCCGTTGGTGGGAGGAAGCAAAGTAGAGGAGATCGTTCGATTTTGGATTGTGCGCATATCGGCCATGCTCCATCTTGCGTCAAGCAGTTTCGTACAATAATACTACACTCGCGGGCTCACTACGTGCCTTTTACATGATCGTCCTTCCTAACTCTTCAGAGGGTGTGGGCCCCTTATCATAATTGCATCCAATCAGTAAGCACCCTGTAAAATCTGTAAGTACAATCCTGTGCATGTAGCATTGCTCGTTTTAGTAGGTGTAACATTTTTACTATCCGCGCGCTGTTTTTCGTTCTACATTTGGATTACAAAAACAAGACAATACCTCACGCGTTGCTGCGGGAACACTTTATAGAGCATATCCATAAATAGGTGCTACAAACTAAAATATTGCAAAAGATGACCTATTGATCATCTGAGAAATGAAGTCTATGCTTAAAAAAATACTATTGCAAAAACAAATTTAAGATTGCTCTCAATTTATATTTTAAAAATAATAAAGCATATGAAGCATGCGATAAAATATTGTATAAAAAGAGAGGTGGATTGAAGTCAATGGGGATGCCTGCATAACAAAAATGTGTAACATGTACATATATATGCTCCAAGCGTCACGTCTATGCGCACATAAAAAATGGTGAAATAAATTGGCATGCATGATTATTGAGGTTTTGCATGAGAAGAGAAAAAGGTCGATAGATTATCATTTTCGAAATGGTTATGCATTTAGGCTGACGAAAAGGAAGGATTAAGTTTGACATAGAACAAGTAAAATTAACGTCCGAATAACATGTAAGGAGAGAGCTCGGGAGCACGTATGCGTACGAATTCTAACCATTTCAAATTTTAGAAATATTTCAGCTATAGTTGAAATCACCGAATTTCACTGAAATCCAGTGATTTCAATTTTGGTTCAGGACTTCAGGTACTTTTTTTTAGGCTGAAAGTAATTTTCTACCCCTTACCGTGGGAAGCATCGGCGCTCTCAGGCGCAATATCCAGGCCATGAGCTCCTCTGCCCTCGGGTGGCGAATCGCCTTCCGGTCGAACGACGGAGGCACGACGTCAGCCGGCGCGGCGACGGAGTCACCACGCGACGCGGCGGACCACCACCTCATGAACTGCCAAAACGACTTGCCGTCGGCCACGGCGTGATGAAGGGACACGCCCACGGCCACCACGCCGCGGCCGTGGCCCGCCGGCCTCGTGGCCTGCACTGCGAGCACCGGCGCCGGCAGCTTCCCCCAGCATCTTCAAGGTCCGGCACCAGCCGCGCGTATGCCTCGGTGTCGTGCTCGTCATCGTCGGCGAGGCGGCGCATGGCCTTGGCACCTCCCAAGAACTCGGCCTCCACGAACGTGACACCCGAGGATACGGCAGAGGGGGAGTAGTCCACCACGACGTCGCCGGACGAGGGCCGGAACGTGAGCTTGCCGGCGAGCGGAGGGAATGCGGAGAGGCTGGCGGCAAGGGAGGAGTGGAGCGAGCTGACGACGGATGGGAACGGCGGGAGGTCGGAGGCCTCGTAGAAGAAAAGCCGCTGGATCGGGCCCGTGGCGACGTGGAAGGAGTCGAGGAAGGAGAGCTTGACGGTATGGTCGTCCTCATCAGCGAGCGGCAGCGGGTTGGTGGTCTGGTTAGGGTGGACGCGGGTGACGCCGAGAACTCGCACCTGATCAGCGATTGCCATGATCGATCGATCGATGCTGGAAGAAGCTGGCGAGAGCGATGGATCGTCCACCGTATTGTGTTTGCTAGCTTTTCTTATCGAGATGATAGAACCTAAACATGTGTGCACGTAATATATACTATAACACTCAGGTTTAGGATGACAGCTAGTGTACTACAGGAACACTACCAGTCCGTGCGAAAAATTATGTCATGACACTGACATTCATTTGTAATTAGCAAGGAGTATTACGTACGCACGCATACGCTAGTACCTTTCTCGGTTTTGCTATTCCTCGGGCAACCGTTATATCGTTTTCTTTCTTCCCGATCAAGAAAAGAAAAGCGATCTTGCCAGGAGAGGTTAGGCTTCCGTCGCCGTCCTCCGACGGCTCTCCTCCACCGATGACCGAGAAATCTCCGAGTCGTCGGTGGTGTGAGGTGTTGTTGGATCGTGTAGCTATAGATTTTAGTGCTCTAGTAGCTTAGTATGTTTGGGTTGTTCGACGTCTTGGCTTTGGCAGCGGTGATGGCGACACAGAGCTCCAAGTCATTTCCTGATGAGGCATTCTGCTCTATGGTCGGGAATGTATTTGGGAACTAGTCTGCTGAAGTGGGGATGGCGTGACGGCGATGGCATCCTTGTTGTGGACTTGTGGCATTGGGCTTCGTCGTTAGGACGATGTTTGCTCCACCACCGGTGCGAAGCTTAGGAGGTAGTCCTAGAGCAGATATAGATAGTGGCCTGCGTCGGCAGCATCTCAAAGATAATTGATCGTGTGCTGGGCTCGTGGTTGGTGGCTGGCAAGTATGGTTTTCTACTCTGTCGTCTTAGTGAAGTAGGGGTGATGGTGTCCTGGACTAGTGGGTGCTAACACGTTGGCTCTAGCGGACGTGTGCTGGACCGAGGGCCCCCAAAATGACCAGACAGTGGCCCACATTTGTGAGGCCCCCTGTTGGAATCAAAATGAAATTTTTCGAAGACTTGGCGGATACTCCAAGACAAAAATGCAATTTCTTGCACATTAATCTTTAGATGTAACCGACCTATGTGTAACCTATGTACCCCGACACCTATATAAGCTGAGGGGTTTAAATCGTAGAGACCAAATCATTCATACTAGATCTCATGGTAGATCAACCCATACTCTGTACCCCATTCATCAATATAATCGAAGTAGGACGTAGAGTTTTACCTCTTCGAAATGGTCAGAACTTGGGTAAACATCGCGTTGCCTTTTGTCTTGTTACCATCTAGCCAAGACTACCATCTCGGGACCCCCTACCCAAGATCTGCCAGATTTGACTCCATCACTTGTGCCCATACAGGTCCCTTCGTGTAATCGAAGCAGCTCGATGGCTCACCTCCAGTTCGACGGTGGTGTCAGTTGTGTCAGGAACTTTCTTCTCGGACAACTGTTTGTCTTTGGCAGCATCATGCTTCATGCGGATTCACTGGCCACCTCGGCCAAATCAAAAATTCCCTATAGTATTTGTGTGTATGCATTTGCAATCATCCAACATCTCTCAAAATACCCACAAAAGAAAGTGAGAATCATGCAATAAAGAAAAATAGATAATAAAAGCAAAAGACGTATAAACAGAAAAACAAACGGAGAAAGGGGAAGGCTGAGTCAAACAGGTTGTGACGCCCGGATAATTAAGCTACAATAACCCTCTACTAATGATGCCATGTCACCACGATTACCGTTGATAATCTCACGATGATTGAAATCCAGTTCAAATTCAAATTTAAAATAAAGGCAAACAATAAAAGTTTACAAACATTAAAACTAAAATGTTATAAATGTGGAAAATAATTCATAAGTAATTATGTTGGTGAAACCAACATTTATAACATGGTTTAATGCCTCTAGAAAACTGAACAGTGGTCCAGCAACACTTATTTAGCCCATTTAAGTTTGAAACATAAATTTAAATGAATTCAATTTGCCCCCGTTCTTTTTATGCCACCCAACAATAGAATGCTTGATTTATGTAAGAAGTTTTATAGTTAACAAAATTCAATTGCTAGCTAAAATAAATAGGAACAAAAAAGGAATTATGTAACATGAACTTTTAAAACGGAAAAGAAAAGAAGAGAAGTAAGAAGGAGAGAGGGAGAGAGGGAGCCCCAACAGCCGGACTAGTTGGCCCAAGGCGCACATAAATCTCCACTAACCCTAGCGCGCTCCCCACTCCCCCCCCCACGACCCCCCACTACTCTTAAACTCACGCTCTTTCTCTCTCTCCCACTCCCGATCCGATCTGTATCGGGATCGACCCCGCTGCGCCCCGACGATCGTGATGTCTACTACGCAACCTTCTTCTTGTAGACGTTGTTGGGCCTCCAAGTGCAGAGATTTGTAGGACAGTAGCAAATTTCTCTCAAGTGA
Organism: Secale cereale; assembly: GCA_902687465.1. Lineage (NCBI taxonomy): Eukaryota > Viridiplantae > Streptophyta > Magnoliopsida > Poales > Poaceae > Secale > Secale cereale. The sequence goes on from LR738710.1 coordinate 867,993,376, forward strand.
ATGACCTAAGGTTTATCAATCCGTGGGAGGCGTAGAATGAAGATGGTCTCTATCAAACAACCCTGCAACCAAATAACAAAGAGTCTCTTGTGTCCCCAACACACCCAATACAATAGTAAATTGTATAGGTGCACTAGTTCGGCGAAGAGATGGTGATACAAGTGCAATATGGATGGTAGATATAGGTTTTTGTAATAAGAAAATATAAAAACAGCAAGGTAGAAAGTGGTAAACGTGAGCATAAACGGTATGACAATGATAGGAAACGAGGCCTAGGGTTCATACTTTCACTAGTGCAAGTTCTCTCAACAAGGATAACATAATTGGATCATATTGCTAGCCCTCAACATGCAACAAAGAGTCACTCCAAAGTAACTAATAGCGGAGAACAAACGAAGAGATTATGGTAGGGTACGAAACCACCTCAAAGTTATTCTTTCTGTCCGATCTATTCAACAGTCCGTAGTAACATTCAATCTATCATAGAGTTCGTACTAGAATAACACCTTAAGACACAAATCAACCAAAACCCTAATGTCACCTAGATACTCCATTGTCACCTCAAGTATCCGTGGGCATGATTATACGATATGCATCACACAATCTCAGAAACATCTATTCAACCAACACAAAGTACTTCGAAGAGTGCCCCGAAGTTTCTACCGGAAAGTCAAGACGAAAACGTGTGCCAACCCCTATGCATAGATTCCCAATGTCACGGAACTCGCAAGTTGATCACCAAAACATACATCAAGTAGATCACATTATATCCCATTGTCACCACAGATAAGCACGTGCAAAACATACATCAAGTGTTCTCAAATCCTTAAAGACTCAATCTGATAAGATAACTTCAAAGGGAAAACTAAATCCATTACAAGAGAGTAGAGGGGGAGAAGCATCATAAGATCCGACTAAAATAGCAAAGCTCGCAATACATCAAGATCGTGCCATCTCAAGAACACGAGAGAGAGAGAGAGAGATCAAACAAATAGCTACTGGTACATACCCTCAGCCCCAAGGGTGGACTACTCCCTCCTCGTCACGGAGAGCGCCAGGATGATGAAGATAGCCACCGGAGAAGGATTCCCCCCTCCGACAGGGTGCCAGAACGGGTGTAGATTGGTTTAAGGTGGCTACAGAGACTTTCGGCGGCGGAACTCCCGATCTAGGTTAATTTCCGAAGGTTTCAGTATTTATAAGATTTTTTGGCGTAGGGCACAAGTCAGGGGGGCCTCCGGGCCGTCCACGAGATAGGGTTGCGCCACCACCTGCCCAGGGCGCGCCCCCACCCTCGTGGGCAGCCCGTGGCTCTCCTGGCCCAACTCTTTTACTTCGGGGGCTTCTTTTGGTCCAGAAAAAATCATCAAAAATTGGCACGTCAATTGGACTCCATTTGATATTCCTTTTATGTAAAACTCAAAATTAAGGAAAAAACAAAAACTGGCACTGGGCTCTAGGTTAATAGGTTAGTCCCAAAAATCATATAAAAGTGTATGACAAAGCCCATTAAACATCCTAGAAGGATAATATAATAGCATGGAACAATCAAAAATTATAGATACGTTGGAGACGTATCAGACCGCGCCTCGTCGCCCGGTGCTGCTCGACGCTGTCTCCCCCGTCATCGCCGCTGCCTCACCGCCAGACCCCGACGACCGTGTCACCCGCCCCCACGCCGGACGTCCTCATCATCGCCCCGTCGCGCCCCGACACCAGCGCCCATCCCCGACGCCTTCGCCCGCCGTCGCCGGACCGCCCCGCTGTCAGCGGACCGCCCCCGAACCCCCCTTGAGCGCGCACGCGACCCCCCTGTGAGCCTCGTCTCCCCCTGCTCCTCCCCGTCGCCGCTTGCGTCTGCTACCGCCGTCAGAGCTAGTAGTCCGCCCGCGCCATTCCGCCGCGCGCACGCTGCCCTCCGCCGTGCCCAGCATCCCGCGTCCCGCGGGGACCAGCCGAGCCCGCGTCGCCAGCGCTCCGCACCCCCGGGTCGAGCTTGACCGTCACCAACCCCGTCGCCCGCCGCAGCACCCATGCCTGCGCTCGCGGCCGTGCAGCTCTACCTGCGCCATGGCCCCGATGCCCCTTCGCCTATGCGCCGCCTACACCGTCAAGCCCGCCTCTGGCAGCCGCGCCGTCGCTCGCCCTCCCACGCCGACGCCGTGCCCACCGGCGCCCCGCCATGGCCTCGGGTGCGAGCGCTCGCCCCGTTCGCTCCGCCCCGTTAACCCACACTCGCTAGGCCACTTAGGCCTATGGAAGATGGGGCCCGCCCCCCTTATAAAAGAAGAGATTGTAAAAAATATAATAATAATAATAATAATTAATTAGTTAAATGATTAATTAACTTAGTTAATTAAACCTAATGATAATTAATTAAACCTAATGATAGTCATGAAGAAAGCAATAGCAATAAAACTAAACGATCATAGTGATAAGCTAACGGATGGGTCTTGTCCATCACATCATTCTTCTAATGAGGTGATCCCATTCATCAAATGGCAATACATGTTTATGGTTTAGGAAATACAACCATCTTTGATTAACGAGCTAGTCAAGTAGAGGCATACTAGGGACACTTTGTTTTTGTCTATGTATTCACACATGTATCAAGTTTCTGGTTAATACAACTCTAGCATGAATAAAGGACATTTATCATGATATATAAGGAAATATAAATAACAACTTTATTATTGCCTCTCGGGCATATTTCCTTCATTTATAGGCGGAAGAAGTCGGTCGGGGGAGGCACGAGGGGCTCACGAGGTAGGGGGCGCGCCCTCCACCCTTGTGTGTACTCCAAGTCCATCTGATGTCTTCTGGTCCAAGAAAAATCTCCAAAAAGTTTTGTTCCGTTTGGACTCCGTTTGATATTCCTTTTCTGCGAAACTCAAAAATAAGGAAAAAACAGAAATTTGCACTGAGCTCTGGGTTAATAGGTTAGTCCCAAAAATCATATATAATAGCATATAAATGCATATAAAACATCCAAGATAGATAATATAATAGCATGTAAGAATAAAAAATTATAGATACATTGGACATGTATCAAGCATCCCCAAGCTTAATTTCTGCTCGTCCTCGAGTAGGTAAATGATAAAAATAGAATTTTTGATGTGGAATGCTACCCAACATATTTATCAATGTAATATTCTTTATTGTGGCATGGATGTTCAGATTCATAAGACTCGAAATAAAAATTTCTCAATATCAAAACAATAATACTTTAATCATACCAATGTTGGGGATATCGCTTATCGGTAACTTATCGGTCGACCCATGATAAGGGCTAAATCGGCCAGTTTATCGGCATATCGACTGATTTATCGGCATGTCGGCCGATTTATCGCCATATCGGCTGATTTATCGGCCGATTTATCTTATCGGTCAGACAGCGGTAAGTGATAAATCGGGCGATTTATCGGCATATCGGAAGATATCTTGAACAGTGAATCATACCAAAAGCAATCTATAAAGCTTCAAAAATAACATGGCTAAAAAATGTTATCCCTACAAATCATATAGTCCTTATGCTCCCTTTTCTTAACACAAAGCACCCCTCATGCCCATCCCGGAGTCAGCCAAGGAATTGCTTTCATGCTCTACTCTTTCAAACCTTTCAACTCTTTACGCAATATATGAGCGTGAGCCATGGACATAGCACTATGGGTGGAGTGGAGGTGGTAATAGACAAAAGGTGGGAGAAAGTCTCACATCAACTAAGAAAATCAATGGACTATGGAGATGTCCATCAATCGATATCAATGTGAGTGAGTAAGGATTGCCATGTAACAGATGCACTAGAGCTATAAGTGTATGAAAGCTCACAAAGACAACTAGTGGGTGTGCATCAACTTGCTTGCTCATGAGGACCTAGGGCATTTGAGGAAGCCCATCGTTGCAATATACAAGCCAAGTTCTATAACGAAAAATTCCCACTAGTGATATATGAAAGTGACAACATAGGAGACTCTCTATCATGAAGAACATGGTGCTACTCTGAAGCACAAGTGTGGAAAAAGATAGTAACATTGTCCCTTTTCTCTTTTTTTTGGGTTCTTTGACCTCTTTTTCTTTGGTGGGCTTCATTGGCCTCTTTTATTTTTGATAACCTCACATGGGACAATGTTCTAATAATGATGATCATCACACTTTTATTTACTTACAACTCGATATTACAACTCGATACTAGAACAAAGATATGACTCTATATGAATGCCTCCAACAGTGTACCGGGATGTGCAATGACCAAGAGTGACATGTATGAAAAATATGAAAGGTGGCCTTACCACAAATATTATGTCAACTACATGATCATGCAAAGCAGTATAACAACGATGAAGCTTGTCATAATAAACGGAACGGTGGAGTTACATGGCAATATATCTCGGAATGGCTATGGAAATGCCATAATAGGTAGGTATGGTGGCTGTTTTGAGGAAGGTATTAGGAGGGTTTTATGCACCGGCGAAAGTTGCGCGGCACTAGAGTGGCTAGGAAGGTGGAACGGTGAGAGGCGTATAATCCATGGACTCACATTAGTCATAAAGAACTCACATACTTATTATAAAAAATCTACTTAGCCATCAAAGAAAAACACTACGACGCATGCCCCTAGGGGGAGGTTGGTAGGATTTAACCATCGCGCGCCCCCGAACTTCCCACAAAGATGAAACAATCAAAATACAGTGCGCGCCAATTTGGTTACATAATCCATACATGCATGCTTCGGGAATCACAAACCTTAACACAAGTATTTCTTCAACCTCACAAACTACCTCTAGCATGACTCTAATAATACCATCTTAACAACTTAAAACAATTAAAAGGATTCAAACTTCACATAATCTTCAATGCTCTCTATATGAAGGTTTTCTCTATATCTCCTTTGGATGTCTATCATATTAGGACTAATTTCATAACCCAAGCAAATTACCATGTTGTTCTTAAGAACTCTCAAAATAATATAAGTGAAGCAAGAGTGTTCAACTATTTCTACAAAATAAAACCACCATCGTGCTCTAAAAAGATATAAGTGAAGCTCTAGAGCAAAATTGCCTAGCTCAAAAGATATAAGTGAAGCACATAGAGTATTCTAATAAATCACGATTGAAGCGTGTCCCTCTCAAAAGGTGTGTACAGAAAGGATGATTGTGACAAACTAAAAAGCAAAGACTCATATCATACACGACGCTCCAAGCAAAACACATATCATGTAGTGAATAAAAATATAGCCTCAAGTAAAGTTACCGATGGATGAAGACGAAAGAGGGGATGCCTTCCCGGGCATCCCCAAGCTTAGGCTCTTGTCCATCCTTGAATTTTACCTTGGAGTGCCTTGGGCATCCCCAAGCTTAGGCTTTTTCCACTCTTTATTCCATAGTAAATCAAATCCTTACCCAAAACTTGAAAACTTCACAACACAAAACTCAACAGAAAATTCCGTGAGCTTCGTTAGTAAAACAAAGCAAATAACCACCCAAGGTACTGTTGTGATCTTATTCTAATTTCGTATTGGTGTAATATCTACTGTATTCAAACTTCTTCATGGTTCATACCCCCCGATACTATCCATAGATGCATCAAAATAAGCAAACAACACATAAAAAACAGAATCTATCAAAAACATAACGGTTTGTAGCAATATGTAAACTTCACATACTTATGTAACTTTAAAATTTCTGAAAATATTGGACGATGTGGGGAATTTGTATATCACTTTTGTGTAAAAAATTCAGAAGGTTTCGACCTTCCAGTGATTTATTGAATTTTCTGCACTAGGCGCAAAAGTTTCTGTTTTTCAGCAAAATCAAATCAACGATACCCGTAAGCCATCACAAAGGTCTTACTTGGCTCAAACACTAATTAAAACACCAAAACATAATTATTACAGAAGTAATAATGTGTAAAACATGCAAAACAGAACCAAAAATAAAAAATTAAAATTAAAATTGGGTTGCCTCCCAACAAGCGCTATTGTATAACGCCCTTAGCTAGGCATTGAGATTTCAATAATGCTCACATGAAAGTCAACAATTGAAGCACAAAGAGAGCATCATATAACATTTGACAATCACACCTAAGTCTAACATACTTCCTATGCATAGTCATTTCATAGGAAAACAAATTATCAAGACAAGCAAGATCTAGAATATGTAAGGAAGAAGAAAACAAGATCAATCTCAACATGAAGAGAGGTAATTTAGCAACATGAAGATTTATACAACCATATTTTCCTATCTCATAATAATTGCATGTAGGATCATATTCAATTTCAAAAATATAGCTGTCACATAAAATTTTCTCTACAAGATCCATATGTATGCAAAGTTGACACTCATTCAAAATAGCGGGATTAACGTAGAACGAAGTCATTGCTTCTCCAAGCCCACTTTATCCAAAACTTCATAAGATTGATCAATATACAAAGTAGTGAGATCAAAAGTTGACATTCTTTCAGACCCACTTTCAATATCATGGCAAACATTATTATCAATCTCATATTCATCATGGGGCTTAAATAAATTTTCAAGATCGTAAGAAGCATCACCCCAATCATGATCATTGCAACAAGTAGTGGGCATAGCAAAATAAGCATCCCCAAGCTTAGGGTTTTGCATATCATTAACACAATTGACATTAATGGGATTTATAATAACATCATTGCAATCATGTTTTTCATTCAAAGAGTTATCATGAATCACTTCATAATTTTTTTTCTTTTAACACTTCATCACAAATTTCAGATTCACGAATTTCAAGCAAAACCTCATAAAGATAATCTAGTGCACTCAATTCACTAGCAATGGGTTGATCATAATTGGTTCTCTTAAAAAGATTAGCAAGCAGATGAGGATCCATAGATAGATTTTCAGCAAGTGAAGATGCAAGCAAATAGAAGGCACATGGCACCACGAGCAAACATAAGATCGAACGAGAAAAAGGCGAACGAAAAGAAGGCAAATATTTTTCTTATTTTCTGAAAACGTTTTAGAAGTGGGGGAGAGGAAAACGAGAGGCGAATGGAAAATAATGTAAATTGCAAGAGATGAGAGTTTAATGAAGGGTACTTCGTAGGTCTTGACTTGGCGTAGATCTCCCCGGCAATGGTGCCAAAAATTCTTCCGCTTCCTCGCTGCTTTCCCGAGGTAACATTGGTGTTTCCCTTGAAGAGGAAAGGGTGATGCAGCAGAGTGAAGTAAGTATTTCCCTCAGTTTTTTGAAAACCAAGGTATCAATCCAGTAGGAGATTACACACAAGTCACCAAATACCTGCACAAACAATCAAACAACTTGCACCCAACTCTATAAAGCGGTTTTCAATCCCTTCTAGGCTATTTGCAAAAGTGAGATCCAATAGAGATAGATAAACAAGTAAAGTAAATATTTTTGGGTTTTTTGGTTTATAGATTGAAAAGTAAAAGATTGCAAGATAGTAGATCTGAAACTTATAAGTTGTAAAGGAGACCAAGGGGGCATAGGTTTCACTAGAGGCTTCTCTCATGATAGCAAGTTTACGGTGGGTGAACAAATTACTGTCAAGCAATTGATATAAAATCGAATAATTATAACGACATATATGGCAATGATCATGAATATAGGCATCACGTCCGAGACAAGTAGACCGATGATACGTCTCCAACGTATCTACTTTTCTGTTGGGGAACGTAGTATTTCAAAATTTTCCTACGATCATGCAAGATCTATCTACTAGATGCATAGCAACAAGAGGGGAGAGTATGTCTACGTACCCACGTAGATCGGGAGCGGAAGCGTCTAGTGACGCGGTTGATGTAGTCAAACTTCTTCGCGATCCAACCGATCAAGCACCGAACGTACGGAGCCTCCGCGTTCAGCACACGTTCAGCTTGATGACGTCCCACGAGCTCTTGATCCAGTAGAGCCTCACGGGAGAGTTTCGTCAGCACGACGGCGTGGTGACGGAGATGATGAAGCTACCGGCGCAGGGCTTCGCCTAAGCACTACAACGGTATGACCGAGGTGTGTTTCTGTGGAGAGGGGCACCGCACGTGGTTGGCAGAGATCGACTGATCAACTTGTGTGTCTATGGGGTGCCACTACCCCCGTATATAAAGGAATGGAGGAGGGGAGGGCCGGCCCTCTCTATGGCGTGCCCTAGGGGAGTCCTACTCCCACCGGGAGTAGGATTCCTCCTTTCCTAGTAGAACTAGGAGCCCTTCCAAGTAGTAGGAGTAGGAGAGAAGGAAAGGGAAAAGAGAAGAGAAGGAAGGAGGGGGCGCAGCCCCTCCCCTTAGTCCAATTCGGACTAGGCCTTGGGGGCGCAGCCTTCCTCTTCACTCTTTCCCCTAAAGCCCAATAAGGCCCATATACTCCCCGGCGAATTCCCGTAACTCTCCGGTACTCCGAAAAATACCCGAATCACTCAGAACCTTTCCGATGTCCGAATATAGTCGTCCAATATATCGATCTTTACTTCTCGACCATTTCGAGACTCCTCGTCATGTCCCTGATCTCATCCGGGACTCCGAACTACCTTTGGTACATCAAAACACATAAACTCATAATACCGATCGTCATCAAACGTTAAGCGTGCGGACCCTACGGGTTCGAGAACTATGTAGACATGACCGAGACTCATCTCCGATCAATAACCAATAGCGGAACCTGGATGCTCATATTGGCTCCTACATATTATATGAAGATCTTTATCAGTCAAACCGCATAACAACATATGTTGTTCCCTTTGTCATCGGTATGTTACTTTCCCGAGATTCGATTGTCGGTATCACCATACCTAGTTAATCTCGTTACCGGCAAGTCTCTTTACTCGTTCCGTAATACATCATCTCGTGACTAACTCATTAGTCATTTGCTTGCAAGGCTTATTATGATGTGTATTACCGAGAGGGCCCAGAGATACCTCTCCGACACTCGGAGTGACAAATCCTATTCTTGATCTATGCCAACACCACGAACACCTTCGGAGACACCTGTAGAGCATCTTTATAATCACCCAGTTACGTTGTGAAGTTTGATAGCACACAAGGTGTTCCTCCGGTATACGGGAGTTGCATAATCTCATAGTCATAGGAACATGTATAAGTCATGAAGAAAGCAATAACAGTAAAGCTAAACGATCATAGTGCTAAGCTAACGGATGGGTCCAGTCCATCACATCATTCTCCTAATGATGTGACCCCATTGATCAAATGACAACTCATGTCTATGGTTAGGAAACATAACCATCTTTGATCAATGAGCTAGTCTAGTAGAGGCATACTAGGGGCACTTTGTTTTGTCTATGTATTCGCACATGTACTAAGTTTCCGGTTAATACAATTCTAGCATGAATAATAAACATTTATCATGATATAAGGAAATAAATAATAACTTTATTATTGCCTCTAGGGCATATTTCCTTCAGTCTCCCACTTGTACTAGAGTCAATAATCTAGTTCACATCTCCATGTGATTTAATACCGATAGTTCACATCGTTATGTGAATAACACCCATAGTTCACATCGCCATGTGACCAATACCCAAAGGGTTTACTAGAGTCAATAATCTAGTCCACATCGCTATGTGATTAACACCCAAGAGTAGTAAGGTGTGACCATGTGTTTGCATGTGAGAGAAGTTTAGTCAACGGGTCTGACACATTCAGATCCGTATGTATTTCGCAAATTTCTATGTCTACAATGCTCTGCATGGAGCTACTCTAGTTAACTTCTCCCACTTCCAATATGCATCCAAATTGATACTTAGAGTCATCTGGATTAGTATAAAGCTTGCATCGGTGTAACTCTTTAGGATGAACTCTTTAATACCTCCATAATCGAGAAACATTTTCTTAGTCATCCAGTAACTAAGGATAATTTTGACTGCTGTCCTATGATCTACTACTGGATCACTTTTGTACCTCCTTGCCAAACTCATGGTAAGGTACACAACAGGTTTGGTACACAGCATGGCATACTTTATAGAACCTATGGTTGAGGCATAGGGAATGACTTTCATTCTTTCTCTATCTTCTGCCGATGTCGGGCTTTGAGTCTTACTCAACTTCATACCTTACAACCCAGACAAGAACTCCTTCTCTAACTGATCCATTTTGAACTACTTCAAAAACTTGTCAAGGTATGTACTCATTGAAAAAACGTATCAAGCGTCTCGATCTATCTCTATAGATCTTGAGGCTCAATATGTAAGCAACTTTACCGAGGTTTTTCTTTGAAAAAAAACCTTTCAAACACTCCTTTATGCTTTCAAGATAATTCTACATCATTTCTGATCGATAATATGTCATTCACATATACTTATTAGAAAGGCTGTAGTGCTCCCACTCACTTTCTTGTATATACAGGCTTCACCGCAAGTCTGTATAAAACTATATGCTTTGATCAACTTATCAAAGTGTATATTCCAACTCTGAGATGCTTGCACCATTCCATAGATGGATCACTGGAGCTTGCACACTTTGTTAGCACCTTTAGGATCGACAAAACCTTCTGGTTGCATCATATACAACTCTTCTTTAAGATATCCATTCAGGAATGCGGTTTTGTCATCCATTTGCCAGATTTCATAATCATAAAATGCGGCAATTGCTAACATGATTCAGACAGACTTAAGCATCGCTACGGGTGAGAAAGTCTCTTCGTAGTCAACTCCTTGAACTTGTCGAAAACCTTTCGCAACAAGTCGAGTTTTGTAAACAGTAACATTACCGGCAACGTCGGTCTTCCTCTTGAAGATCCATTTATTTTCGATGGCTTGCCGATCATCGGGCAAGCCAACCAAAGTCCACACTTTGTTCTCATATATGGATCCCATCTCAGATTTCATGACCTCAAGCCATTTTGCAGAATCTGGGCTCATCATCGCTTCCTCATAGTTCGTAGGTTCATCATGGTCTAGTAACATGATTTCCAGAACCGGATTGCTGTACCACTCTGGCGCGGAACGTACTCTGGTTGGTCTACATGTAGTTCAGTAGTAACTTGATCCGAAGTTTCATGATCATCATCAATTAGCTTCCACACTAATTGGTGTAGGAATCACTGGAACTAGTTTCTGTGATGTACTACTTTCCAATTCGGGAGAAGGTACAATTACCTCATCAAGTTCCACTTTCCTCCCACTCACTTCTTTCGAGAGAAACTCCTTCTCTAGAAAGGATCCATTCTTAGCAACGTATATGTTGCCTTCGGATCTGTGATAGAAGGTGTACCCAACAATCTCTTTTGGGTATCCTATGAAGACACATTTCTCCGACTTGGGTTCGAGCTTATCAGGTTGAAGCTTTTTCACATAAGCATCGCAACCCCAAACTTTAAGAAACGACAACTTTGGTTTCTTGCCAAACCATAGTTCATAATGCGTCGTCTCAATGGATTTTTAGATGGTGCCCTTATTAAACGTGAATGCAGTTGTCTCTAATGCACAACCCTAAATGATAGTGGTAAATCGGTAAGAGGCATCATAGATCGCACCATATATCTAATAAAGCACGGTTATGACGTTCGGACACACCATTACGCTGTGGTGTTCCGGGTGGCATGAGTTGTGAAACTATTCCACATTGTTTCAAATGAAGACCAAACTCGTAACTCAAATATTCACCTCCACGCTCAGATCGTAGGAACTTTATTTTCTTGTTACGATGATTCTCTACTTCACTCTGAAATTCTTTGAACTTTTCAAATGTTTCAGACTTTGTGTTTCATTAAGTAGATATACCCATATCTGCTCAAATCATCAGTGAAGGTCAGAAAATAACGATACTCGCCGCGAGCCTTAACACTCATCGGTCCACATACATCAGTATGTATGATTTCCAATAAATCAGTTGCTCGCTCCATTGTTCTGGAGAACGGAGTTTTAGTCATGTTGCCCATGAGGCATGGTTCGCAAGCACCAAGTGATTCATAATCAAGTGATTCCAAAATTCCATCAATATGGAGTTTCTTCATGCGCTTTACACCAATATGACCTAAACGGCAGTGCCAAAAATAAGTTGCACTATCATTATTAACTTTGCATCGTTTGGCTTCAATATTATGAATATGTGTATCACTACGATCGAGATCCAATAAACTATTTTCATTGGGTGTATGACCATCGAAGGCTTTATTCATGTAAACAGAATAACAATTATTCTATGACTTTAAATGAATAACCGTATTGCAACAAACATGATCAAATCATATTCGTGCTCAACGCAAATGCCATATAACATTTATTTAGGTTCTACACTAATCTCGAAAGTATAGGGACTGTGCGATGATGATCATATCAATCCTGGAACCACTTCCAACACACATCGTCACTTCACCTTTAACTAGTCTCCGTTCATTCCGCAACTCTCGTTTTGAGTTAATAATTTTAGCAACTCAACCGATATCAAATACCCAGGGGTTGCTATGAACACTAGTAAAGTGCATATCTATAATCTGTATATCAAATATACCTTAGTTCACTTTGCCATCCTTCTTATCCGCCAAGTATCTAGGGCAGTTCCACTTCCAATGACCATTTCCTTTGCAGTAGAAGCACTTAGTTTCATGCTTGAGTTTAGCTTTGGGTTTCTTCACGGGAGTGAAAACTTGCTTGTCATTCTTTTTGAAGTTCCCTTTCTATCCCTTTGCCCTTTACTTGAAACAAGTGGTCTTGTTAACCATCAACACTTGATGCTCTTTCTCGATTTCTACCTTCGCCGATTTCAGCATCGCAAAGAGCTCGGGAATTACTTTCATCATCCCTTGCATATTATAGTTCATCACGGCGTTCTACTAACTTGGTGATAGTGACTAGAGAACTTCGTCAATTACTATCTTATTTGGAAGGTTAACTCCCACTTGATTCAAGCCATTGTAGTACCCAGACAATCTGAGCACATGCCCACTGGTTGAGCTATTCTCCTCCATCTTGTAGGCAATGTACTGTCAGAGGTCTTATACCTCTCGGCACGGGCATGAGTATGAAATACTAATTTCAACTCTTGGAACATCTCATATGCTCCGTGGCGTTCAAAACATTTTTGAAGTCCCGGTTATAAGCCATAAAGTATGGTGCACTAAACTATCAAGTAGTCATCATACCGAGCTTGTCAAACGTTCATAACGTCTACATCTGCTCCTGCAATAGATATGTCACCTAGCGGTGCATCAAGGACATAATACTTCAGTGCAGCAATGAGGAAAATCCTCAGATCACGGAACAAGTCCGCATCATTGCTACTAACATCTTTCAACTTAGTTTTCTCTAGGAACATATCCAAAACATAGGGGGGCTATAACGCGAGCTATTGATCTACAACATAATTTGCAAATACTATCAGGACTAAGTTCATGATAAATTAAAGTTCAATTTAATCATATTACTAAAGAACTCCCACTTAGATAGACATCCCTCTAGTCATCTAAATTATCACGTGATCCAAATCAACTAAACCATGTCCGATCATCACGTGAGATGGAGAAGTTTTCAATGGTGAACATCTTATGTTGATCATATCTACTATATGATTCACGCTCGACCTTTCGATCTCCAGTGTTCCGAGGCCATATCTGCATATGCTAGGCTCGTCAAGTTTAACCCGAGTATTCTGCATGTGCAAAACTGTCTTACACCCATTGTATTTGAACGTAGAGCTTATCACACCCGATCATCACGTGGTGTCTCAGCACGACGATTTTTCGCAATGGTGCATACTCACGGAGAACACTTATACCTTGAAATTTAGTGAGAGATCATCTTATAATGCTACCGTCGATCTAAGCAAAATAAGGTGCATAAAAGATAAACATCACATGCAATCAATATAAGTGATATGATATGGCCATCATCATCTTGTGCCTTTGATCTCCATCTCCAAGGCAACGTCATGATCACCATCGTCACCTGCGCGACACCTTGATCTCCATCATAGCATCGTTGTCGTCTCGCCAACTATTGCTTCCACGACTATCGCTACCGCTTAGTAATAAAGTAAAGAAATTACATGGCGATTGCATTTCATACAATAAAGAGACAACCATATGGCTCCTGCCAGTTGCTGATAACTTTGCAAAACATGATCATCTCATACAATAACGTATAACTCATCACGTCTTGACCATATCACATCACAACATGCCCTGGAAAAACAAGTTAGACGTCCTCTACTTTGTTGTTGCAAGTTTTACGTGGCTGCTACGGGTTTAGCAAGAACCGTTCTTACCTACGCATACAAAACCACAACGATATTTTGTCAAGTATGTGCTATTTTAACCTTCACAAGGACCGGGCGTAGCCACATTTGATTCAACTAAAGTTGGAGAAACTGACACCCGCCAGCCACCTGTGTGCGAAGCACGTCAGTAGAACCAGTCTCGCGTAAGCTTACGCGTAATGTCGGTCCGGGCCGCTTCATCCAACAATACCGCCGAATCAAAGTATGACATGCTGGTAAGCAGTATGACTAGTATCGTCCACAAATCAGTTGTGTTCTACTCGTGCATATCATCTACGCATAGACCTGGCTCATGATGCCACTGTTGGGAAACGTAGTATTTCAAAATTTTCCTACGATCACGCAAGGTCTATCTACTAGATGCATAGCAACAAGAGGGGAGAGTATGTCTACGTACCCTCGTAGACCGGGAGCGGAAGCGTCTAGTGACGCGGTTGATGTAGTCGAACTTCTTCGCGATCCAACCAATCAAGCACCGAACATACGGAGCCTCCGCGTTCAGCACACGTTCAGCTTGATGATGTCCCACGAGCTCTTGATCCAGTAGAGCATCACGGGAGAGTTTTGTCAGCACGACGGCGTGGTGACGGAGATGATGAAGCTACCGGCGCAGGGCTTCGCCTAAGCACTGCAACGGTATGACCGAGGTGTGTTTCTGTGGAGAGGGGCACCGCACACGGTTGGGAGAGATCGACTCATCAACTTGTGTGTCTATGGGGTGCCTCTACCCCCGTATATAAAGGAGTGGAGGAGGGGGAGGGCCGGCCCTCTCTATGGCGCGCCCTAGGGGAGTCCTACTCCCACCGGGAGTAGGATTCCCCCTTTCCTAGTAGAACTAGGAGCCCTTCCAAGTAGTAGGAGTAGGAGAGAAGGAAAGGGAAAAGAGAAGATAAGGAAGAAGGGGGCGCAGCCCCTCCCCTTAGTCCAATTCGGACTAGGACTTGGGGGCGCAGCCTTCCTCTTCTCTCTTTCCCCTAAAGCCCAATAAGGCCCATATACTCCCCGGCGAATTCCCGTAACTCTCTGGTACTCCGAAAAATATCCGAATCACTCGGAACCTTTCCGATGTCTGAATATAGTCGTCCAATATATCGATCTTTACGTCTCGACCATTTCGAGACTCCTCGTCATGTCCCCGATCTCATCCGGGACTCCGAACTACTTTCGGTACATCAAAACACATAAACTCATAATACCGATGTCATCAAACGTTAAGCGTGCGGACCCTACGGGTTCGAGAACTATGTAGACATGACCGAGACTCATCTCCGGTCAATAACCAATAGCGGAACCTGGATGCTCATATAGGATCCTACATATTCTACGAAGATCTTTATCGGTCAAACCGCATAACAACATACGTTGTTCCCTTTGTCATCGGTATGTTACTTTCCCGAGATTCGATCGTCGGTATCACCATACCTAGTTAATCTCGTTACCGACAAGTCTCTTTACTCGTTCCGTAATACATCATCTCGTGACTAACTCATTAGTCATTTGCTTGCAAGGCTTATTATGATGTGTATTACCGAGAGGTCCCAGAGATACCTCTCCGACACTCGGAGTGACAAATCCTATTCTTGATCTATGCCAACACCACGAACACCTTCGAAGACACCTATAGAGCATCTTTATAATCACCCAGTTACGTTGTGACGTTTGATAGCACACAAGGTGTTCCTCCGGTATACGGGAGTTGCATAATCTCATAGTCATAGGAACCTGTATAAGTCATGAAGAAAGCAATAGCAGTAAAACTAAACGATCATATTGCTAAGCTAACGGATGGGTCTAGTCCATCACATCATTCTCCTAATGATGTGACCCCGTTGATCAAATGACAACTGATGTCTATGGTTAGGAAACATAACCATCTTTGATCAATGAGCTAGTCTAGTAGAGGCATACTAGGGGCACTTTGTTTTGTCTATGTATTCACACATGTACTAAGTTTCCGGTTAATACAATTCTAGCATGAATAATAAACATTTATCATGATATAAGGAAATAAATAATAACTTTACTATTGCCTCTAGGGCATATTTCCTTCATTTTCCAAACCCTTTTGCCCTTGTTTTGGACTCTAACTTGCATGATTTGAATGGAACTAACCCGGACTGACACTGTTTTCAGCAGAATTGACATGATGTTGTTTTTGTGCAGAAATAAAAAGTTCTCGGAATCGCCTGAAAATCAACGGAGAATTATTTCGGAAAATATAAAAAACATCTGCAAGAAGATCCTCACCGAGAGGCCCACACCCTATCCACGAGGGTGGGGGGCGCGCCCCCCTGCCCAGGGCGCGCCCCCTGCCTCGTGGGCCCCCCGATGCTCCTCCGACGTACCCCCAGATCCTATATCTTTCGTTTCGGGCAGAAAAAAAATAAGGGAGAAGGAATTACCGCGTTTCACGAGACGGAGCCACCGCCAAGCCCTAATCTCTCTCGGGGGGGCTGATCTGGAGTCCGTTCGGGGCTCCAGAGAGTAGAGATCGTCGCCATCGTCATCATCAACCTTCCTCCATCACCAATTCCATGATGCTCACCGCCGTGTGTGAGTAATTCCATCGTAGGCTTGCTGGACGGTGATGGGTTGGATGGGATCTATCATGTAATCAATTAGTTTTGTTAGGGTTTGATCCCTAGTATCCACTATGTTCTGAGATTGATGTTGCTATGACTTTGCTATTCTTAATGCTTGTCACTAGGGCCCGAGTGCCATGATTTCAGATCTGAACCTATTATGTTTTCATTAATATATCTATGTTCTTGATCCTATCTTGCAAGTTTATAGTCACCTACTATGTGTTATCATCCGGCAACCCCGAAGTGACAATAATCGGGACCACTCCCGGTGATGACCATAGTTTGAGGAGTTCATGTATTCACTATGTGTTAATCCTTTGGTCCGGTACTCTATTAAAAGGAGGCCTTAATATCCCTTAGTTTCCAATAGGAACCCGCTGCCACGGGAGGGTAGGACGAAAGATGTCATGCAAGTTCTTTTCCATAAGCACGTATGACTATATTCGGAATACATGCCTACATTGCATTGATGAACTAGAGCTAGTTCTATGTCACCCTAGGTTATAACTTCTACATGATGAATTGCATCCGACATAATTTCCCATCACTAATCCAATGCCTACGAGCTTTACCTCTATTGCTAGTTTCTTATTTACTTTTCCGTTGCTACTATAACAAAAACTACAAAAACACAATCGTTACTTTTATTGCAGCTACCGCCACTATCATATTACTTTGCTACTAAACTATCTTGCTGCAGATACTAAGTTTCCAGGTGTGGTTGAATTGACAACTCAGCTGCTAATACTTAAGAGTATTTGATACATCTCCAACGTATCTATAATTTTTTATTGTTCCATGCTATTATTTATGAAGTCTTGGATGTTTAATGGGCTTTATCATTCACTTTTATATCATTTTTGGGACTAACCTACTAACCCAAAGGCCCAGTCCAGATTGCTGTTTCTTGCCTGTTTCAGGGTTTTGCAGAAAAAGAATATCAAACGGAGTCCAAACGGAATGAAACCTTCGCGAGAGATATTTTTGGAGAAAATCATGCACACGGAGCTTGAGAACCAAGTCAGGGACAGAGGGCTGGCCCACGAGGGTGGGGGCGCGCCCCCCTTCCCAGGCCCCCCTACCTCGTGGCCCCCTCGAGCGTCCCCCGGTGCCCTCCTTCTTCCTATATAAGTCTACGTACCCCAGAAACTCCATGAACAGAGAGAAACCCCTAATTCCACCGTCGTACCTTCTGTTCCCGTGGAGATCCCATCTTGGAGCCTGTTCCGGAGCTCCACCGGAGGGGTATCCATCACGGAGGTCTTCATCATCGCCCTCACCATAAGTTGTGAGTAGTTTACCACAGACCATCGGGTCCATAGCTAGTATCTAGATGGCTTCTTCTCTCTCTCTCTGGATCTCAATACAAAGTTCTCCTTGGTCTTCGAGGAGATCTATTCGATGTAATCTCTTTTTGCGGTGTGTTTGTCGAGATCCGATGAATTGTGAGTTTATGATCAAGGTTATCTATGAAAGATATTTGGTTCTTCTCTGAACTTTTTATGTGTACTCATAATATCCTTGCAAGTCTCTGCAAATTATTGGTTTGGTTTGGCCTACTAGATCTATAGTTCTTGCAATGGGAGAAGTGCTTGGCTTTGGGTTCAATCTTGCGGTGTCCTTTCCCAGTGACAGTAGGGGCAGCAAGGCACGTATTGTATTGTTGCCATCGAGGATAAAAAGATGGGGTTCATATCATATTGCTTGAGTTTATCCCTCTACATCATGTCATCTTACTTAAGGCGTAACTCTGTTCTTATGAGCTCAATACACTAGATGCATGCTGGGTAGCGGTCGATGTGTGGAGTAATAGTAGTAGACGCAGAATCTTATCGGTCTACTTGTCTCGGATGTGACGCCTATATACAATGATCATGTCTAGATAGTCTCATAATTACTCGCTTTTCTATCAATTGCTCGACAGTAATTTGTTTACCCACCGTAGAATATCGCTATCATGAGAGAAGCCACTAGAGAAAACTATGGCCCGCGGGTCTATTCTCAACATATCAATCTACATCTACTTTACTTTTATCGCTTTTATTTGCTGTTCTTATAAACTAAAAATACCAAAAATATAAACTATCATCTCTATCAGATCTCACTTTCGTAAGTGACCGTAAAGGGATTGACAACCCCTTATCGCGTTGGCTGGGAAGTTCTTATTTGTTTGTGCAGTTGCGAGGGACTCGTGCGTGGTCTCCTACTGGATTGATACCTTGGTTCTAAAAAACTGAGGGAAATACTTACGCTACTGTGCTAAATCTCCCTTTCCTCTTCGAGGGAATACAACGCAAGCTCAAGAGGTAGCAAGAAGAATTTCTGGCGCCGTTGCCGGGGAGGCTTACGCAAAAGTTATATACCAAGTACCTATCACAAGCCCTTATCCTTCACATTACCTTTATTTGCCTCTCGTTTTCCTCTCCCCCACTTCACCCTTGCCGTTTTATTTGCCCTTCTTCCGCCGTGTGTTTATCGTTCGCTTGCTTCTTGTTTGCTCGTGTGCTGTTTACTTGCTTGTCATCATGTCTAGCACACCTATCATTATCACCACTCCCGAGAGAGAGGTCCTCAACCTTAAACAAAGGGAGGAAGAAAACTTAAAAGATGCCTGGTATAGAATTTGCTATGCTCAAAATAGATCTAATAGGAAGCTTTCCACTTCCGTGCTTCTTCGCAATTTTTATGTTGGCGTAACTTCGTGGAATAGATTTATCTTAGATACCATTACCGGAGGGAATTTCTTGCGTAGCCACACCGTTGATTCTTATAACGCTATGACTGAATTATTTGGCTCACCACCTCTTATGGTCAATGGACCGTTTTAACTTTGGAGCATGTTATGCAAAGGTTAGAAATCATTGAAAACAAAGTTGCTACAGTAGAATTGGTAGAAAACTTGGATAGAAAAATTCATAATGAAATCACCTAATATGGATCCAAGGTAGGAGTTGTTCTGAAAAATCTTAAGGAAAAAGAGACCATAGTTAAAGAAAAGCTAGATCAGGATTCTACTAGAATCAATAAACTTGAGGATGTTATCACTAATGTGGTTTCTACTCTTTCCGCTATAAAAACAACTCCAAATACCTCAACTAGATTATCCAAGTTCATGTATGTCCCTAAAGACAAGGGTGAAACATCTAGAATTGCGGATCTCAAATCCATAAGTGTTCACCCTAATTTTCTTACTTTTGCAAGAGACCCTTTTGACACTTTAGAATTTCTTGAGTTCTTGCCCAAGAGTTTGATTATTCATAGGGACAAAGAAGTGCCCAAGAACCATAAGTGCTTAATTAAATAATTGCCTTTCAAAGATGGCAATACCTAGATTTATCTTGTATCGTGCCTAGCTAGGGGCGTAAAACGATAGTGCTTATTGGGAGGCAACCCAATTTTTTGTTTTTTTGTTTTTGTTGCTGTTAGGGAATAAATATTTAATCTAGCCTCTTATTAGATGTGGTTTCATGTTTTGTTTAGTGTTTGTCCCAAGTAGAACCTTTGGGAAGACTTGTGTGAAGTTTATATGATCTTGCTGTGAAAAACAGAATCGTTAGTGCTATCTAAAGTAGTCTTCAGATTTTACTGGAGCATGATTTTTAGTTGATTATTTTTGTAGATGATTGGTAGACAAATTACGCAAATTTAGCAATTTAGTTTGAATTTTTTGGAGTTCCAGAAGTAGGCGAAACCTGCAGATTACTACAGACTGTTCTGTTTTTGACAGATTCTGTTTTTCGTGTGTTGTTTGCTTATTCCGATGCATCTATGAGTAGTATTGGAGGATATGAACCATAGAGAAGTTGGAATACAGTAGGTTTAACACAAATTATGAACAGTAAAACCGAACCCTTTGCGAGCCTTCTCACGCCTCCGCGATGTAGGCCGTCGAATCGCGCATCTCAGCTGTTCATGGCCGTCCAAAGCACTCTTTTCTCCCACGCGGGCTGATATTGGGCCAATGCCCTGGGGCTTCTATTCCCGTGGCTGAATCGAAAGCATCTCGCTCATTGACATTGCTTAACGTCGGATGCCAATCGAACGCCTGATATTCTGATCCGCGTCCTCATCGCACCACCCATTCCTCAAATATGGTGGTGCCGTTGGACGAAGGATAAACAAAGAATGAATTCATTGCTGCACCTTTGAGTAGTGGTTTGCTCTCTTATACTAACGGAGCTCACGAATTTTTTTGTCTAAGTTTTGTGTTGTGAAGTTTTCAAGTTTTGAGTATTGCTTTGATGGACTATGGAACAAGGAGTAGCAAAGGACTAAGCTTGGGGATGTCCATGTTAGCCCAAGTAAATTCAAGATAGTCAAAAGCCTAAGCTTGGGGATGCCCCGGGAAGGCATCCCCTCTTTCGTCTTCATCCATCGGTAACTATACTTGGAGCTATATTTTTATTCACAACATGTTATGTGTTTTGCTTGGAGCCTCTTGTATAGTTTGAGTCTTTGCTTGTTAGTTTTCCACAATCATCTTTGCTGGACACACCTATTTGAGAGAGTTAAACATGGCCTAGGAATTGATAGAACACTCTATGTGCTTCACTTATATCTTTTGAGTTGAATAGTTTTTGCTCTAGTGCTTCACTTATATCTTTTAGAGCATGGTGGTGCTAATATTTTGTAGAAATTGTTGAACTCTCATGCTTCACTTATATCCCTTTGAGAGTCTATTAAAACAGCATGGTAATGTGTTTAGGCTAAAAGAACTAGTCTTCACATGATAGACATCCAATGTCAATGTAGTAAAAAAAATCACACCAAGTGCATTGAATAGAATGAGATGTTGGATGCTTGATAATTGTTTTGAGACATGAGGATAGTGATATTAGAATCATGCTAGTGGAGTTATTATGAAATTGAGGAATACTTGTGTTAACGTTAGTGATTCCCGTATCATGCACGTATGGTGAACCGCTATGTGACGAAGTTAGAGCATGAGGTATTTGTAGAGTGCCAACCTTTGTGTGGAGGTCGGGGGCACGCGATGGTTAACTCCTACCAACCTCCCCCCTAGGAGCATGCGTTGATTGCTTTGTTTTGATGACTCGTAGATATTTGCAATAAGTATATGAGTTCTTATGACTAATGTTGAGTCCATGGATTATACACACTCTCACCCTTCCACCATTGCTAGCCTCTCTTGTACCGCGCAACTTTCGCATGTACCATAAACCCACTATATATCCTTCCTCAAAACAACCACCATATTGTTCCTCAAAACAGCCACCATACCTACCTATCATGGCATTTCCATAGCCATTCCGAGATATATTGCCATGCAACTTTCCACCATTCCGTTCATATGACACGCATCATATTGTCATATTGCCATTGCATGATCATGTAGTTGACATCGTATTTGTGGCAAGGCCACCATGCATAATTTTTATAAATGTCACTCTTGTTTCATTGCACATACCGGTACACCGCCGGAGGCATTCATATAGAGTCATTCTTTGTTGTTGTAGTATCGAGTTGTAATATCGAGTTGTAATGAAAGTGTGATGATCATCATTATTAGAGCATTGTCCCATGGGAGGAAACGCTAAATCTATAAAGCCCCTCCGCAAAAAAAAGGAAAAGCCAAAGAAAAAAAAGTCCCAAAAAAAGGGATAATTGCTACTATCTTTTTTCCACACTTGTGCTTCAAAGTAGCACCATGTTCTTCATTGTAGAGAGTCTCATGCTTAGTCACTTTCATATACTGGTGGGAATTTTCATTATAGAACTTGGCTTGTATATTCCAATGATGGGCTTCCTCAAATGCCCAAGGTCTTCGTTAGCAAGCAAGTTGGATGCACACCAACTAGTTTCTTTTGTTGAGCTTTCATTCATATTTAGCTCTAGTGCATCCGTTGCCTGGCAATCCCTACTCACTCACATTGATATCTATCGATGGGCACCTCCATAGCCCATTGATACGCCTAGTTGATGTGATACTATCTCCCTCCTTTTTGTCTTCTCCACAACCACCTCTATTCCACCCATAGTGATATATCCATGGCTCACGCTCATGTATTGCGTGAAAGTTGAAAGGTTTGAAAAGATAGAGTATGAAAACAAATGCTTGGCTGAAATCGGGGTTGTGCATGATATGAATATTTTGTGTGATGAAGAGGGAGCATAGCCAGACTATATGATTTTGTAGGGATAACTTTCTTTAGCCATAGTATTTTGAGAAGACATGATTGCTCTGTTAGTATGCTTGAAGTATTGTTATTTCTTATGTCAATATAGGCTTTTATCTTGAATCTTTCAGATTTGAACATTCATGCCACAATTAAGAGAATTACATTAAAAAACTATATTGGTTAGCATTCCACATCAAAAATTCTTTCTTTATGATTTACCCACTCGAGGACGAGCAGGAATTAAGCTTGGGGATGCTTGATACGTCTCCAACGTATCTATAATTTTTGATTGTTCCATGCTATTATTTATGAAGTCTTGGATGTTTAATGGGCTTTATCATTCACTTTTATATCATTTTTGGGACTAACCTACTAACCCAAAGGCCCAGTCTAGATTGCTGTTTTTGGCCTGTTTCAGAAAAAGAATATCAAACGGAGTCCAAACGGAATGAAACCTTCGCGAGAGATATTTTTGGAGAAAATCACGCACGCGGAGCTTGAGAACCACGTCAGGGGATCAAGAGGTGGCCTACGAGCGTGGGGGGCGCGCCCCCCCTTCCCAAGGTGTGCCCCCTGCCTCGTGGCCCCCTCGAGCGTCCCCCGGTGCCCTCCTTCTTCCTATATAGTATACGTACCCCAGAAACTCCGTGAATAGAGAGAAAACCATAATTCCACCGCCGTACCTTCTGTTCCCATGGAGATCCCATCTTGGAGCCTGTTCCGGAGCTCCACCGGAGGGGGATCTGATAACCCACAAGTGTAGGGGATCGCAACAGTTTTCGAGGGTAAAGTATTCAACCCAAATTTGTTGATTCGACACAAGGGGAGCCAAAGAATACTCTTAAGTATTAGCAGCTGAGTTGTCAATTCAACCACACCTCGAAATTTAGTATCTGCAGCAAGATAGTTTAGTAGCGGTAGCAGCAATATAAGTAAAGATAGTGTTTTTGTAGTTTTTGTGATAGTAGCAACGGAAAAGTAAATAAGCGATAAGCAATATAGGTAAAGCTCGTATGCATTGGATCGGTGATGGGAAATTACGTCGGATGCAATTCATCATGTAGGAGTTATAACCTAGGGTGACACAAAACTAGCTCCAGTTCATCAATGCAATGTAGGCATGTATTCCGAATATAGTCATACGTGCTTATGGAAAAGAACTTGAATGACATCTTTTGTCCTACCCTCCCGTGGCAGCGGGGTCTTATTGGAAACTAAGGGGTATTAAGGCCTCCTTTTAATAGAGTACTGGACCAAAGCATTAACACATAGTGAATACATGAACTCCTCAAACTAAGGTCATCACCGGGAGTGGTCCCGATTATTGTCACTTCAGGGTTTCCGGATCATAACACATAGTAGGTGACTATAGACTTGCAAGATAGGATCAAGAACACACATATATTCATGAAAACATAATAGGTTCAGATCTGAAATCATGGCACTCGGGCCCTAGTGACAAGCATTAAGCATAGCAAAGTCATAGCAACATCAACCTCAGAACATAGTTGATACTAGGGATCAAACCCTAACAAAACTAACTCGATTACATGATAGATCCCATCCAGCCCATCACCGTCCAGCAAGCCTACGATGGAATTACTCACAAACGGCGGTGAGCGTCATGGAATTGGTGATGGAGGAAGGTTGATGATGAAGATGGCGACGATCTCCACTCTCCGGAGCCCCGAACGGACTCCAGATCAGCCCTCCCGAGAGAGATTAGGGCTTGGCGGCGGCTCCGTCTCGTGAAACGCGATAATTCCTTCTTTCTTATTTTTTTCTCCCCGAAACGGAAGATATAGGATCTGGGGGTACGTCAGTGGAGCATAGGAGGGCCCTCGAGGCAGGGGGGCGCGCCCTGGGTAGGGGGGCGCGCCCCCCACCCTCGAGGACAGGGTGTGGGCCCCCGGTGAGGATCTTCTTGTAGATATTTTTTATATTTTCTGAAATAATTCTACGTTCATTTTCAGGCGATTCCAAGAACTTTTTATTCTGCACAAAAACAACACCATGGCAGTTCTGCTAAAAACAGCGTCAGTCCGGGTTAGTTCCATTCAAATCATGCAAGTTAAAGTCCAAAACAAGGGCAAAATGGTTTGGAAAAGTAGATACGTTGGAGACATATCAACTCCCCCAAGCATAAACATTTGCTTGTCCTCAAGCAATTCAGTTGATTAACTGAAAGTGATAAAGAAAAACTTTGACAAACTCGGTTTGCTCTTGTTGTTGTAAATATGTAAGCTAGCATTCAGGTTTTCAACAAGATCATGAACTAACCACATTCACAATAACTTTCAGGTCTCAAGACTACTCACGTCAATGGTATAATCAACTAGCGAGCAATAATAATAAACCTCGGATGACAACACTTCTCAAAACAGTCATGATATGATATAACAAGATGGTATCTCACTAGCCCTTTCTGAGACCGCAAAACATAAATGCAGAGCACCTTTAAAGATCAAGGACTAACTGGACATTTAATTCATGGTAAAAGAGATCCAATCATGATCATACTCAATGCAAATTAATAGTAATACATGCAACGACAGAGGTGCTCTCCTACTGGTGCTCTTTGATAAGAGGATGATGACTCTACGTAAAAGTAAAATAGATAGGCCCTTCGCAGAGGGAAGCAGGGATTTGTAGAGGTGCCAGAGCTTGATTTTTAAATAGAGATTGAATAACAATTTGAGAGGTATACTTTCATTCTCAACATAACAACCAAGAATCTCGATATCTCACATGCTACACACATTATAGGCGGTTCCCAAACAGAATGGTAAAGTTTATACTCCCCCAACCACCAACAAGCACACTCCACGGCTAGCCCGAAACAACGGGTATCGTCCAAACCAGCAACAGCCCTGGGGGAGTTTTGTTTAGTTATTAAGATTTTGAGCATGGGACTGGGCATCCCGGTTACCAGCCATTTTCTCATGAATGATGAGCGGAGTCCACTCATCGTGAGAATAACCCACCTAGCATGGAAGATATAGACAACCCTAGTTGATACATGAGCTGTTCGAGCATGCAAAACAGAATTTCATTTGAAGGTTTAGAGTTTGGCACATACAAATTTACTTGGAACGGCAGGTAGTACCGCATATAGGAAGGTATGGATGACTCATGTGGAATAACTTTGGGGTTTATGGAAGTGGATGCACAAGCAGTATTCCCGCTTAGTACACGTGAAGGCTAGAAAGAGACTGGGAAGCGACCAGCTAGAGAGCAACAACGGCCATGAACATGCATTAAAATTAATCAACAATGAATGCAAGCATGAGTAGGATATAAATCACCATGAACATAAATATCGTGAAGGCTATGTTGATTTGTTTCAACTACATGCGTGAACATGTGCCAAGTCAAGTCACTTAAATCGTTCAAAGGAGGATACCACCCATCATACCACATCACAACCATTTTAATATCATGTTGGCACGCAAGATAGACCATTATAAACTCTCAGCTAATTAAGCATGGCATAAGCAGCTATGATCTCTAATTGTCATTGCAAACATGTTTCCTTCATAACAAGCTGAATCAAGAACAATGAGCAATCATATTTATAAAAACAAGAGAGGACGAGTTCATACCAGCTTTTCTCATCTCAATTAGTTCATCATATATCATCCTTATTGCCTTTCACTCGCACGACCGAGCGGTGTGGAAAATAATAATAGTTCATGTGCATTGGACTAAGCTTGAATCTGCGGGCATTTAATACAAGAGAGAAGACAAGGTAATATGGCTCAAGGTTAAATCAATAACAAAGCATATGAGAGCCACTAAGCATTTTCATCATGGTCTTCTACTATTAACCCCTAAAGAAAAGAAAAGAAACTATTTACACGGGAAAGCTCCCAACAAGCAAAAGAAGAACGGTTTTCACTTTTAGTTACTACAACTAGCAAAGAAAGTAAACTAGCTAGAAGCTACAACTAATATTTTTGTTTTTTCTGGGTTTTTCTAGCACACAAGAAAAATACTAAGAAAAAGAAATTTAAACTAAACATGGATGGTACAGTGAAAGAGTGTGAGCACCGACAACTAGAATAAGTGTGTGGACATGAATGTAAGTCGGTGAGAAACACGTACTCCCCCAACCTTAGGCTTTTGGCCTAAGTTGGTCTATGGCCACGGATCGAAGCCCCCCTCCCCCCAATGTACTGAGATGTGTCCTCTGGGTGCCACTGGTTGGCGAGCTCGTCCAGCTCCCACCCATAAACAGATTGATGGGAAGGATCAAGTGGTGGTTCTGGCTCAGGCTCTGAAGCTTGTGCCTGGCCTTGGTACTTGTAGAAGGCATCTGAGGTGATGAGGAATACGCCTGTAGATAGATCAAACAAAGAAGGTGCAGGCAAGGTAACAATTTCACAGTATATTTCATCAAACCTCAATTTATAATTGAGCTGCATATTCTTTTCTTTAACAATAAAGTCATGAGCTACCATGCTCTTGTAGTCTATATAAACAGGGGCAAGCAATTTTTCTTCCTTCTCATGATGCCTAATAGGTATATTAAAATGTTCAACAAGGCGAGAAGCAAAGATGCCTCCAAAGACGGGCCCCTTTGAGCTGTTCAGACTCAACTGTTTGGCAACGACGGCGCCCAAGCTAAAAGTTGTGTCATGAAACAAAGCATGGCGTAAAATGATAATATCAGGGGCATTGAGATTCCCACTGTTCCCGCGACCAATTAAACACCTACTAGCAAATAAAGCAAAGTAGCGCAGAACAGGGAAGTGTATACTAGTGATTCTTTCCCCTGAAACTTGTCTAGTTTCACCTACGGCTATCATATCAATAAACCCTTTGACGTCTTCATGACATGGTTCATCAAGTCTACCTCCAAAGTGTACTTTGCATATTTCACAAAAATCTAAAAGTGATATCTCCTTACTCACATCATATAAACGAAACTCCACCGTAGGTGGTGTTTTCCTAGAATGAAAATGAAAGCTTTGCGTGAAAATATTGGTGAGTAAGAGATACTGTTCTTTTTGGTCGTTGAGGAAGTCGGTGAGGCCTGCATTATTCGCCAACCAATAAAAGTCTTCGTAAATACCGACGGACATCATGAAATTATTACAAGGCCATTCGCACGGTCGAACTTCCGCCATGCGGGGAAGATTATAATTGGGCTTCTTATTTTCTTCTTTCTTCTTCTCCTCTGAGCTCTTGCTGGAGGAGGCCCTCAATAATCTTTTTAACATTTTCCTTTTCTGATAATTTCTGAATTTTTTAGTAACTTCAAAATAAAAGTTAACCAAACTCGACAAGATTGATAGCAACAACTCCTATAAGTGCCTAGAGGCTATATCATGCATTAGAACTACTTGGGACCAAGAAAATTTGACATGCAAGCTCAAGAACAAGGTCACCATAGCAGCATAAATTTGCAACAAATAAAGCACTAGAACAAAAACTAATTGGACCAATGGAGGAGTCACATACCAAGGAACAATCTCCCCAAACAGTTTGGTGAATGGTGCTTTAAGCAAGGAGACCGAAAATGGCAGCAAGATGAGCTAGAACTCGGGTTTGAGCTGGTTGGGGATTTTTTTTGGGAGGAAGAAGAAGAGCATGGGTGAAAGGATAAGTGGAGGGGGCCATGTGGGGCCCTCGAGGCAGGGGGCGCACCCGGGGCAAGGGGGCGTGCCCTGTGCCCTCGAGGCCAAGTGTTGGCTTCCCTCGCTGTGTGTTCAGTGCCATATTTTCTTAAATATTCTAGAAAAAATCATATTTCATTTTCATGGCATTTGGAGAACTTTTATTTTCAGGATATTTTTTATTGCATGGATAAGTATGGAAATAGACAGACAATGCTATTTTTTTATTTAACCTAATTAGCAGGAAGTAAAAGGAGGGCACAGAGGGTTTGTGCTATCTAGATTCACCTATCCCATGTTCATCAAAAGGAATCCATTAACAAGGTTGATCAGGTCTTGTTAATAAACTCTTTTCGAGTAACATGAAACCGAAGAATTTTCGAATAACACTAGGTTACCTCTATGGGGATATGTATGTACCCAACAATAAGTATGTCATATTCCTTCTTGATAGTAGGAATAGGAAACTCAAAACCTCCAATAGTGATAGTTGAAGTTTTTCCAATATAATTGATACTATGAACCTAAGGTTGTTTCCTCGGAAAGTGTACCATATGCTCATTACCATTGACATGAAAAGTGACATTGCCTTTGTTGCAATCAATAGCAGCCCCTGCAGTATTCAAAAAAGGTCTTCCAAGAAAAATAGACATACTATCGTCCTTGGGAATATCAAGTATAACAAAGTCCGTTAGAATAGTAACATTTGCAACTACAACAGGCACATCCTCACAAATACCGACATGTATAGCAGTTGATTTATCAGCCATTTGCAAGGATATTTCAGTAGGTGTCAACTTACTCAAGTCAAGTATACGATATAAAGAGAGAGGCATAACACTAACACCAGCTCCAAGATCACACAAAGCAGTTTTAACATAGTTTCTCTTAATGGAGCAAGGTATAGTAGGTACTCCTGGATCTCCTAATTTCTTAGGCATTCCACCCTCAAAAGTGTAATTGGAAAGCATGGTGGAAATTTCTACTTCAGGTATCTTTCTTTTGTTGGTAATAATATATTTCATGTACTTGGCATAAGGATTTGTTTTAAGCACATAAGTCAAACGCATACGCAAAAAGATAGGTCTAATCATTTCAGCGAAGCGCTCAAAGTCCTCATCATCATTTTTCTTGGATGGCTTCGGAGGAAAAGGCATGGTTTTCTGAACCCATGGTCCTCTTTCCCTACCGTGCTTCCTAGCAACAAAGTCTCTCTTATCATAACATTGATTCTTTGATTGTGGGTTATGAAGATCAACATCAGGTTCAATCTCTACATCATTATCATTGCTAGGTTCAGCATCATCATGAACATCATTATTAATATTATCACTAGTTTCATGTTCATTACCAGGTTGTGTCTCAGCATCAGAAACAGATATATCATTGAGATTCTCAGGTGTGTCAGCTACAGGTTCACTAGAAGCATGCAAAGTTCTATCTTTTTTCTTTTTCTTCTTCTTAGAAGAACTAGGTGCATCTAAATTAGCTCTCTGATTATCTTGCTAAATTCTCATAGGGTGGCCTTCAGGATACAGAGGTTCCTGAGTCATTTTACCCCCTCTAGTTGCAACTCTAACAGCATAGTCATTATTCTTACTATTTAATTCACTGAGAACGCTTATGTTGGTAGACAATTACAACACAATGCTTATATGATTGAACGCTTGAGTGATTATCTGTCCAGTGCTAAAGATGTACTGAAACTTATTAGTAAACATGCTTCCATGGTCACCACTCAGGTAGGACAAGTACTTAAGGCTCAGAATGATTTGCTCAATGAATTAAATAGTAAGAATAATGACTATGCTGTTAGAGTTGCAACTAGAGGTGGTAAAATGACTCAGGAACCTCTGTATCCTGAAGGCCATCCTAAGAGAATTGAGCAAGATTCTCAGAGAGCTAATTTAGATGCACCTAATTCTTCTAAGAAGAAGAAAAAGAAAAATGATAGGACTTTGCATGCTCCTAGCGAACCTGTAGCTGACACACATGAGAATCCTAATGATATATCTGTTTCTGATGCTGAGACACAATCTGTTAATGTACATGAGCCTAGTGATAATATTAATAATGATGTTCATGATGATGCTCAACCTAGCAATGCAAATGATGTAGAGATTGAACCTGTTGTTGATCTTGATAACCCACAATCAAAGAATCAACGTTATGATAAGAGAGACTTTGTTGCTAGGAAGCACGGTAGGGAAAGAGGACCATGGGTTCCGAAACCCATGACTTTTCCTCCGAAACGATCCAAGAAAAGGGATGATGAGGATTTTGAGCGCTTTGCTGAAATGATTAGACCTATCTTCTTGCGTATGAGTTTAACTGATGTGCTTAAAACAAATCCTTATGCCAAGTATATGAAAGACATTATTACCAACAAAAGAAAGATACCTGAAGTAGAAATTTCCACCATGCTTGCCAATTACACTTTTGAGGGTGGAATGCCTAAGAAATTAGGAGATCCAGGAGTACCTACTATACCTTGCTCCATTAAGAGAAACTATGTTAAAACTGCTTTGTGTGATCTTGGAGCCGGTGTTAGTGTTATGCCTCTCTCTTTATATCGTAGACTTGACTTGAGTAAGTTGACACCTACTGAAATATCCTTGCAAATGGCTGATAAATCAACTGCTATACCTGTCGGTATTTGCGAGGATGTGCCTGTTGTAGTTGCAAATGTTACTATTCTAATGGACTTTGTTATCCTTGATATTCCCGAGGACGATAGTATGTCTATTATTCTTGGAAGATCTTTTTTGAATACTGCATGGGCTGTTATTGATTGCAACAAAGGCAATGTCACTTTTCATGTCAATGGTAATGAGCATACGGTACACTTTCCGAGGAAACAACCTCAGGTTCATAGTATCAATTATATTGGAAAAACTTCAACTATCACTATTGGAGGTTTTGAGTTTCCTATTCCTACTATCAAGAAGGCATATGACATACTTATTGTTGGGGACATACATATCCCCATTGAGGTAACCTAGTGTTATTCGAAAATTCTTTGGTTTCATGTTACTCGGAAATAGTTCTTTAACTAGACCTGATCAACCTTGTTAATGGATTCCTTTTGATGAACATGGGATAGGTGAATCTAGATAGCACAAACCCTCTATACCCTCCTTTTACTTTCTGTTAATTAGGTTAAATAAAACAAAAATAGCATTGTCTGTCTGTTTCCAGACTTATCCATGCAATAAAAAATATCCCGAAAATAAAAGTTCTCCAATTGCCATGAAAATGAAATGTGATTTTTTTCTAGAATATTTAAGAAAATACGGCACTGAACACACAGCGAGGGGAGCCAGCACGTGGCCACGAGGGTGCAGGGCGCGCCCCCTGCCTCGTGGGCCCCACGTGGCCCCCTTCCACTTATTCCTGCACCCATGCTCTTCTTCTTCCTCCCAAAAAAAATCCCCAACCAGCTCAAACCCGAGTTCTAGCTTATCTTGCTGCCATTTTCGATCTCCTTGCTTAAAGCACCATTCACCAAACTGTTTGGGGAGATTGTTCCTTGGTATGTGACTCCTCTATTGGTCCGATTAGTTTTTGTTCTAGTGCTTTATTTGTTGCAAATTTATGCTGCTGTGGTGACCTTGTTCTTGAGCTTGCATGTCAAATTTTCTTGGTCCCAAGTAGTTCTAATGCATGATATAGCCTCTAGGCACTTATAGGAGTTGTTGCTATCAATCTTGTTGAGTTTGGTTAACTTTTATTTTGAAGTTACTAAAAATTTCAGAAAATTTCAGAAAAGGAAAATATTAAAAAGATTATTGAGGGGCTCCTCCAGCAAGAGCTCAGAGTTGAAGAAGAAAGAAGAAAATAAGAAGCCCAATTATAATCTTCTCCGCATGGCGGAAGTTTGACCGTGCGAATGGCCTTGTAATAATTTCATGATGTCCGTCGGTATTTACGAAGACTTTTATTGGTTGGCGAATAACGCAGGCCTCATCGACTTCCTCAACGACCAGAAAGAACAGTATCTCTTACTCACCAATATTTTCATGCAAAGCTTTCATTTTCATTCTAGGAAAACACCACCTACGGTGGAGTTTCATTTATATGATGTGATTAAGGAGATATCACTTTTAGACTTTTATGAAATATGCAAAGTACCCTTTGGAGGTAGACTTAATGAACCACGCACTACTAGGAAAAGGGCTATAGATGGGGTGGACACTAATGGCGCACCAGACAAGCGGTGCGCCATTAATATATACTAATGGCGCACCATGTGCTGGTGCGCCATTAGTGTGGAATACACTAATGGCGCACCGGGCTCATGGTGCGCCACTAGTAACAATTTTTTTATTTTCCAAACATACTAATGGCGCATCTAGACACAGTGCGCCATTACTAGTTGTAACTAGTAATGGCGCACCAGCCACAGAGTGCGCCACTACTATTGTTTTTATTATTATATTTTTTATTCTTTTTTTTGCAAAACTACTAATGGCGCACCGTGCCACAGTGCGCCATTACTACTTTAAACTAGTAATGGCGCACTCTCCCATAGTGCGCCATTAGTATATTTTTTTTGCAAAACTACTAATGGCGCACCACCAGCAGGTGCGCCATTAGTAATCTGGGTTACTAATGGCGTATTTGGAGATGGTGCGCCATTAGTAACCTGGGCACCAACAAGATATTTTGGACAACCACTCCTACCCACTCACTTTCTCCCCACTTCATTCTCTCCACCTCCTCCTCCAAAGCTTGTCTCGGCTGCCTCCTCTTTGTCACCTCATTTCCACCATAGATTCATTCAAATTAAGTGGTTAAATTACCTTTTTTTATAGGTAAGTAAGGGGGTAAGCTATCTTTATGTTGTTCCCCCTCCAACAAGGTTTCCCCTATGACTATCAGACAGATTATTACATTACCAAAGCATTAGGTGGTTATGGATCTCTGGTTCACTGGTACAACCCGCGCCAAGATAGACGTTTTATGCTGATCAAAGCCAGAGTTCTCTGTTTGCGCCTCATACCTAAAAGCTTTGTGGTTTGGCAATTGGGGGGAGCCAGAGACTGCTGGACAGTGCAAGTTACAATCCTCCGCAGCAATGACTGGAACGGGCTCCTGCCTGAGGTGCTGCCCGCTGGAGAAGAACCACCGCCACCGGATGTTAATCCTCATCCCCAATTTGGACCAGAACTCACCGCCGAGCAGCTATATCAGCAGCAAGTCCATAATTGGCTGGTTCAGAACTCTGCCCCCACTGGCCCTAACACTGGCGCCAACCCTGGTGGCAACATCAATGCCAATGCTGGCTGGGGAGCATGGCCGGAGCCGCCAGCTCCGCCCCTACCTCCGCTCCCTCCACACCTAGTCAACTATCAGGCTTGGCTGGCTTCCCAGGGCCTGACCTTTCAAGATGGAATTGTTCCTGACAACAATCTCATGGACAGCCCCACGCAGGCCTGGAATGACTCCTTCACCGTGTCTGATGGTTCCAACAGCTCTGACAGTTCTGCAATGCTTATTGTGCCCCAACTCCACCACTCTCCGGCGGATCACCCAATGCCAAATGACGAACTCACCATCTCAGTTTCTCTGCATGATCGTGGGATGCAGTTTGGACTGTCTTCCCAAGGCACAGACTTGCTAGCTCTTCTGATTGGCAACCCGGTTCCAAGAATGCGCCTGAACAATATCATCTTTGATGCTCTCCGTCCTGCACTTGCATCTATTGGCCCTTGGAGATCTGCTTTTGGCATCAGCCCCACTAACCTTCAAGTTTCTGTATCGATGGCTCGGTCTGCTGATAATAACTTCATCAGTTTTGGTAATACACCGGCTTCCTCTGTGGTCCTTGTCGGGGGAAACTGTCCGCCACGAACACCTATGGGACCGGAGCCCCTTGTCTGTGCGGTACGAGGGCGGATGGAGCACAAAGAGCAGATCGAAGCAAACACGCGGGCAGTTTTACCCAGGTTCGGGCCGCACGGATGCGTAAAACCCTACTCCTGCTTGGTTGTGTATTGAGTTGGGCGCTCGGGAGCTTGAAGAAGCAGCTACACCGGCGCGAGAGTGATCTAGGTTTCGAACCCCCTCCACGTTGTGCATGGGCCTCCTTTTATAGTGCAAGGGGTCACCGACAGGTGTCAACGTAGGAGAAAGGGGTAAAAATGTAAAAGAGGTGGTAGTTGTAACAGTGCGGGAACAGTGGAGCTACAGTACAGAACAGTGGTCTATACCTACTTTAACAGTGGGGGACAAGGGCATTTAATGCCCGTCGCCGTCGACCCCAAAAGCTCCCGCCTTAGCGTCTCCGTTCGCCACGGCGACGGATCCATCACCGTGGAGTGCCACCGTGTACCCCAGGCTGCACAGCCATCCGCCACGCGTCCCTGGATAGGCCCCAGGGCGACGCGTGGGCCGATGAGCTGGAGCGCGGGCACACAGCGCAGCCTTCCCGGCAAGTACCTTGCCGGGGCCTTGATCTTGCCGGGCCCGGGAACTTGCCGCTCCCCGGGCCCCTTGCCGGGGCGCGTATAGCGCCGAGGCGTTGTCTTCCGATCTCCCTGGCAAGCTCCTCTTGCCAGGGTCTTGTGTTAATGGAGCATTCTTGAGCCTGGCACGGCCTTCCCGGCAAGCTCCTCTTGCCGGGGTCTCGGTCTTATGTCTTGTATACTTTGTTTTTGGATGGTTTAATAGGGGGCAGGAAGGTCTCCGGCGAGCACGCAGTAAACCTTGCCGCGGGAAGCTGCAACTGCCCGTGCACAAGTTGGGGTACTGGGGGACCCCTACCTTAGTACACCGACAGGAGCCCCCGGGCCTGGGCCACACACGGTGCCGAGCGCTGTTGGGCCAGGCCCAAAACAGTGCACGGGCACCCGCGGCCCGCGGCGCGCCGAATCCACTTCCCTATCCGCCGCACCCCACGGTAACGGCACGCGTCGATTGCGGCGCCGTGGGATGGGACGTGCCCACGATCTCTTAATGGAAAGGGCGAAACGCCCCCCACTCCCCCATAAAAGCAGAGGTAGCGGGCGCGGTTCCCCTCCTTGCGCTCTCATTACGTCGTCTTCCACCTGCAAAAGATTACTTCTTGCGCTCCGCCTCCACACCTTCGCCGCCGCCGAGCTCTTCGTCCCCCTCCTTCCACCGCGTCCACCATGGCCCCAAAGGCCGACAAGGCGAAGGCGGAGAAGGCCAAGAAGGAGAAGTCGGAGCAAGCGGCCAAGCTCATCGCCTACCGGAAGAGGCACGTCGTCTTCCCGCCGAAGCTCGGCGTGCAGGAACTCTGGAACAAGTATTACTTGTTCTGGTCCAAGGGAACCGATGCGCATCCCCGCACGCGAGCATACCCGGCCGCCGCCAAGGACAGCTATCCCGGCGGGTACCACTTCTTTGCTGCCTTTTTCCATTGTGGTCTCTGTCCTCCTTTTTCGAACTTCTTCTGTGATGTCATGAACACATATGGCTTCCATCTGCTTGACTTCACCCCCAACGCCATTCTCACCATGGCTGTTTTCGCACATATGTGCGAAAACTTCATAGGAGTCCACCCCAATGTAGCCCTCTTTAGACACTTCTTCACCCCTAGAGCCGAGGCCGATGCCCCCCTCTCCGGAGGAATTTCTTGGATCTTTCGTCTGAATAAGAAAGGGGCGTACTTGCCGGGGGAGCTCCGCGGCAAGTGGGAGGAATGGCGAGCGGAGTGGTGCTGGATCGTAGAAGACCAGCCGCAAGCCTTCACCGCGCCGCGCACAACGCCCATTGTGCGCGGCAGGGACTGGAGTGACCTGGACTCGGACGATGTTAAGCTCAACATCGCCCTTGTCCGGATTCTTCGTCTTCGGTTGGCCAATCTATCTGTTGCCGAGGTGGGCGCAGACTTCCTCCGCCGGCGCATCGCCCCTCTCCAAGACCGGAAGAGGCCGGCATGGGAGTACGGCGGCCCGGCAGATATCATGAGGCTGCGCCCCGGGCTTAATTTCAACTTCACCACTCTGGAGCTGCGGGGGATGGTACGGGAACTCTTCAAGTACGACCCGACGCACCCCGAGTGGTTCAGGACTCCCCGGGAAGTGGTGCCGCTCTGCAACAACGCCGCCAGGGACCGGATCCTCGCCATGATGCCCATGTGCGACTCGCATGGCTTGGACCGCTCGTGGATCGCCCCGAAGCCCATCGACGTCCTCAACTTCTACGACAACCTCGCCGAGGTGGCGAGGAACAAGGAGGACCTCAAGCTGCACACGCGGGACACCACCGACCAGGAAATCGCCTACATAGCTTCTCGGGCTGAGGAGGCCGCCGCAGCCGCGGCGGCAGGAGTTTTCGGGTTCTCGCCGGAGGAGGCGGAGGCCGAGGAGGCGTCCACCCAGGCGGAGGAGGCGGAGATCCGCAGGTTGCTGAATCTCCCACCCGACGCGCTCGCCGGGGTCCCCTCACTGAGGCACTCCGGGATCCATGGGATCGCGGCGGAAGCCGCGGCAATGGAGGGCACCGCCGGAGGGAGCAGAGGCGCCGCGAGGGGCAGAGGCGCCAAGGGAAAGGGGGCCGCAGCGCAGGACGCTGGACCCAGCGAGCCGGCCGGGGCAGAGGAGGAGGAGGAGGAGGAGGCCGAAGACTCCGGCGGATCCACGGAGTTATACGCCGACGACCTCTCCTCGTCGGAGAGCTCCCCGCCCCCGGCAAGCCCGAAGCAGTCCCCGGCAAAGCGCCTCCGCAAGGCGGCGACGGGGGAGAGGGCGCAGGCGCCCCGGCAACAGCCACCTCGGCGGGCGGCTCCCCGGGGGAGTCAAGCCGCGCCAAGGCCGTCCGGCGCACCAGCCGCAGCTGAGGCGGCCCGTGCGCGGACCACGACGGAGGCGCCCCGCAGGCCGGCAGCGAGCCGGCAGGGGTCTTCCCGGAGCGGAGCAACGGCTCCGCCCGCTCCTCGGGCGCCGGCGGCCACAGGGGCTGGGTCTTCGCAGCCCCCAGCCCCGGTGAACACCAAGCGCGCGAGGGAGTCTTCTTCCTCCGCTCCTCGCGCCGACGCGCCCACGGTGGAGTATGACTTCTCCGCCCTGAGCGAGGACGACGAGGAGGATCAAGAGTAAGGATTCTGGACCTCATATCTTCTTGATTTCTGTCTTGATTCTTCTGTTGATGCTGACTCTGTCTACTGTTTTGATTTCAGGACCCTGGCCCATCGCGCAGCGAAGAAGGCCAAGGCGCCCGAGGCCGAGGTCGCGGAAGGCTCAGCGGCAGCGGCAACAGGGGGTGTGCCGGAGCCGAGCCTGCCGGACTCGAGCGCTGCTCCGATGAGCAGCCCCCAGCGCAGCCCGCAGCGCAGCCCCCAGCGTAAGTCTGGGTTTTTCTCTTCTTGCTTGTCGGGGTACGCCTTTGGATTTGGTTTCGTCTTCGTGTCTTGACGTTTCCTGTCTTGTTCTGTGCAGAGGTGGAGCCACAGCGGGAAGAGCGCCCGGAGACTACCGTTGAGGAGCCACAGGCCCCGCCGTCCCCGCCAAGGCAGAACTCTCCGGCAAGGGAGAGTGCTCCGCCAAGGGCGGGTACTCCGCCGAGGCAGAGTACCCCGCCAAGGGCGAGCAGCCCGGCGAGGGCGGCCACCCCGCCAAGGCCAAGCTCCCCGGCGAGGGTGACTACTCCGACAAGGCCGAGCTCCCCGGCGAGGGAGCCCGCCGCTGAGGACGTCCGCCAAGGTAAGCTTTGTGACTTGTTTTCTTGGCCTGTCTCTTTTTGAATATTTGCTTGAGTCTTGAACTTCTATGTTTCTTCTTCTTTTTAGATCTTCCTCCTCCCGCGCCCATGGAAACGGAGGTCATCGACCTTGAGGAGGAGGGCGCGCAGGGCGGCGGCGGCGGCGCCCCTGTCGTCGAGGAGATAGCCGAGGCCGCCGAGCCGGCCGCGCAAGAGACTGCTCCGGCTGCAGACGCAGCGGCCGGGGAGGGGGACGGTGGCCGCACCGCCGACCCGGAGGCGGCGGGAGCATCGGATGCTGCACCGGCCACCGGTCCCTCCGCCGGCGAGGAGCAGAGGTTCTATCTCGAGGCCCCCAATGGCGTCTTCATCCAGATGCCGTGGGGGTCTTCGTCGCGAGCTCCTGCGGAGGGCGAGGCGTTCGACGGAGAAGTCCTCGCCTCCGCAGGCCTGAAGATCGTCCAGGCGCCCGGTGGAGGTGAGGGGCCCGAGGAGGAGAGGTTGCTCCATCAGCTCCTGGCCCTTTACCGGGCCAGGCAGGCAAAGCTCGCCTCCCGGGAGGCTCTTGCCGCCAAGGCCGCGGCAGAAATGGAGAAGCGTGCGGCGGAGCTCAGCGCCGCCAATCAGGCTGCCCTCCGCCAGGTGGCGGAGGAGCGTGAGCGTCTCGCCGGCGAGTACCAGGAGTGGGTACTCGAGAAGGCCGAAGCCGATGAACAGCAGCGTCTCGCCGGGGTGGAGATGTCCCGGCGAGAGGGAGAGCTCGCGCAGCGGAAGGTCGAGCTGGACTCTCATGAAGAAGACCTTGCCGCTCGCGAGGCTGCCCTTGGCGGGGAGCTGAAGGAGGCGAAAGCCGCCGCGGTTGCCGCGGAGGACGCCAAGAAAGAGCTCGCCGCCAAGGTCGAACAGCTGGAGAAGGCGATGAAGGTGAGCGCCGAGAAGGTTGCCGCGCTCATCTTGGAGCGCGAGAAGGATGCTCACACAAACTCCGAGCTTCAGGTGAGTCTCTCCAAGAGGGGCGACGAGCTGAAGGCCGCCAAGGACTCCATCGAGGACTTGGAGCTGAAGGTCACCACTCTGAAGGAATCACTCGACGCCGCCCGAGCCCAGGAGACCAAGTTGAAGGATGAGCTCCGCAAGGAGCGGACCTTGGTGGAGAACGTCAACAAGGCGTCCGAGCTCTTCCGGCAGACTATTGAAGTGTGGACCGAAGAGCTGGTTTCTTCTGCGTCCAATATTGACCAGGAGTTGCTGGCGTTGAAGGTCGAACATCTTATCTACTCGCCGGATCCGGATCTCCCGCACAGCGCCAGGCTCAGCCTCTTCTTCAGAGGGGTCGCGCCGGCTCTTGCAAGTCTCCGGAACCGCATCCCCGCGCAGCTGGCCGAGGAGTCGCGCCGGCTCTGCGCGGGAACTCTGGAGCGGGTGCTGACGAAGATCGTGTACCGCAACCCGGGAATCAACCTCACGAACGTTCTTCGCAGCTTGCCGGCAGATGCAGACACGGAGGCCTTGAAGGAGCAGGTTGGCCACATCATCGCCAAGGTGGCAAAGCTTGGCAGGAAGGAGGGCGACCGCGTAGATTAGGGCTCCATTTATCTTTATCTTTTTGCTGCTGCACATTATGTCATGAACCTATTAGTCCATCGCGACAAGTTATCCTCTGTAAGATATTTACTCTATTTTGATCAATCAGTGCAATGTTATCTTCCTTGTTTCAATCTTTGAGTTTGTATGTTTTTCACCCTACGCTCCCGGGGAGCTTGCCGGCAAGGGGCCCTTGCCGCGAGCGCTGAGTGCTGGACTCTGAGCAGCCTGCTGGCCAAGGTCTTTGCCGGCAAGCAACCTTGCCGCAGCTAGTCGCAACGCACTTAGCTTGCTGAGCGTACTCGGAAACGAAGCAAGGGCGCGAGACTTGTCGCAGCTCACTTAAATCGTTGAGTGAACTCGAAAGCAAGATAAGGGTGCGGCAAGCTACGGGTAGGTTCCTCCGCGCACAGGTTTTCCATACAAAAATGTGATCGTTCAAGGAAGACAACTTAAAATTTAAAATTTGAACTGGTCAAATTCTAACAACTTATCTTTCATATGCTGCTTGCTCATATTGCTTGCTTTCCGGTAAGGCTTCTCTTTCTTGAACAGCACTTGGCTCCTCCTCCGACTCCTTCCCCCCGGCAAACTTGTGCGCGAGGAACGTTCCTTCTGTGTAAGAGGAAAGAAAAGGGGGAGGAAAGCAAGTATCTGGCCTTTCGGCGTAATAGTGCTTACCGTATATCTGAGTGTTGCATCAAATGCCAAACAGAACATGCAAACAGCAAAGAGAAGCATGCAAAAGGCAATCGATGCGAAAAACACGAAAACTTTACTGATGCACGGGGTCTGCGCCCGGCTTTGTACAAAGGGTTACATGCAACAGCGGCAAAGCTTGTACAAAAGGTGGTTGCCGGAGCGGATCACGGCAACCGCGCCTTAGGGGTGAAACTTGCGAAGATGCTCTATGTTCCAGGAGTTGCTCACCGGTAAGCCTTCTTCGGTCTCGAGGCGGACAGCGCCGGGCCTCGTAACTTGTCTCACCCGATAAGGGCCTTCCCACTTCGGCGTCAACTTGTTGGAATTCTTGGCGGACTGAACGCGCCGAAGAACAAGGTCGCCTTCCTCGAGACTCCTGGCCTTGACTTTGCGGCTATGGTAGCGGTGCAAAGCTTGCTGGTATCGAGCAGCTCGTACAGCAGCCTGGAGACGTCCCTCCTCAAGGAGCAATGCGTCATCTTGCCGCAGTTGCTCTTGCTCGAGCTCATCATAAGCGAGCACTCGAGGAGATCCGTATACGAGTTCCGTGGGGAGAACTGCTTCTGCTCCATAGACTAGAGCAAAGGGTGTCTGTCTGGTGGCTCGACTTGGTGTCGTTCTGATTGACCAAAGAGCCGCCGGGAGCTCCTCTATCCAATTTTTTCCGCACTTGCGCAGCCTGTCAAAGGTCCTTGTCTTGAGTCCGCGCAGCACTTCAGCATTTGCCCTCTCCGCTTGACCGTTGCTCCTCGGGTGAGCAACAGAAGCAAAACAGACCTTGGCGCCAAGGTCTTGGACGTACTGCATGAAGGTGCGACTAGTAAATTGCGTACCGTTGTCGGTGATGATCCTGTTCGGGATCCCGAAACGGCAAACAATCGACCTGAAGAACCTGACTGCTGACTGTGCTGTCACCTTCCTCACCGGCTCTACTTCTGGCCACTTTGTGAACTTGTCGATTGCAACGTACAAGTACTCAAAGCCCCCGACAGCTCGAGGGAAAGGGCCGAGGATGTCGAGCCCCCAGACCGAGAAGGGCCATGATAAAGGGATTGTTTGGAGAGCTTGAGCTGGCTGATGGATCTGCTTCGCATGGAACTGGCACGCTTCACACTTGGTTACTAGTGCAGTTGCATCTTGGAGGGCTTCTTGCCAAAAGAACCCTTGCCGGAAAGCTTTCCCGGCAAGTGCCCTTGCGCCAATGTGGTGGCCGCATATGCCTCCGTGTATTTCTGCCAACAGCTTCTGTCCATCTTCTCTGGAGATGCACTTCAACCTGACACCGTTGAGTCTTCTTCTGTACAGCTCGTTATCCACGAACTGATACATACTTGACTGCCTGGTTATCTTCTGTATCTCTTGAGGGTCGTCGGGAAGTTCTCCAGTTTGCAGAAAACGGACGATCTGCTGCGCCCATGCCGGAGCCCGAGGCTCGACGGCAAGAACTAAAGGCTCGAGGGCCGCTGCGGGAACCTCAGCTTCTACGGCAAAGACCTCTGGTCCTGCCGGAGCTGACGGTTCCCCGGCAAGCTCGCCGGGGCGAGGCTTGTCGGGAACACTTGCTTCAACTGCACAAGCCTGAGGGCTTGCAGGAGCAAACTGTTCCTCAGCGTTGTTGTTGATCTTGGGGACCTTGGCGGCGGTTTCAGGAAGATCCGCCGGCAAGTAGTCGCCGGAGACCAACTTTCTCTTCTTGGACTGCCCAATTGATGGTGTAACGGATGGCTGAGTCAGCTTGAGTAAGAAGGTCCCTGGTTCCACAGGTAACTTCATCGCGGCGCACTTTGAAAGGCCATCTGCAATTTCATTTTGAGCTCTCGGGACGTGCTCCATCT
This sequence comes from Secale cereale, assembly GCA_902687465.1. Classification (NCBI taxonomy): domain Eukaryota; kingdom Viridiplantae; phylum Streptophyta; class Magnoliopsida; order Poales; family Poaceae; genus Secale; species Secale cereale. The sequence goes on from LR738710.1 coordinate 868,035,722, forward strand.
GCAAACCTTCAAAGTGCTCTTCAAGCTTTCTCACTTCATCGACATATGCTTCCATCAAAGGGCTCTGATAGCTCTTGTTAACTTGTCGGACCACCAACTGAGAATCGCCCCGCACAATCAGCTTTCTGATCCCAAGTTCGGCCGCAATCCTGAGGCCGGCAAGCAAGCCTTCATATTCTGCGGTGTTGTTCGTCGCTTGCTCCCTGGGAAAGTGCATCTGGATAACGTATTTGAGGTGCTCTCCGGTGGGCGCGATGAGTACCACGCCAGCACCTGCGCCTTGCAGCGAGAAGGCACCGTCAAAATACATTACCCATTCACTTGTCGCTTCTTGTACGGGTACACTTGTTTCTTGAACTTCTTCTTCTGGTGTCGGGGTCCACTCAGCTATGAATTCTGCCAAAGCTCGGCTCTGTATGGTTGAAGTACTTTCAAACTTGAGTCCAAAGCTCGACAGCTCCAGTGCCCACTCAACGATCCTGCCTGTTGCTTCTGGATTGTGCAATATCCTCTTCAACGGAAAGCGAGTGACCACTGTTATCTCATGGGCCTGGAAATAATGGCGCAGCTTTCTCGAGGCCATGAGGAGGCCGAAAAGCAATTTTTGCACACCAGAGTATCTCGATCTAGCCCCCTGGAGAAGGGAACTTACAAAATACACTGGGCGCTGCACCATTTTCTTCCGCACCTCTCCTTGTTCCTGCGCAGAGTCTTCCTTGTCGGGACCAGAGCTTGTCGGGACAGCCCCCTGCTTGTCGCTGGATTCGCTTGCGGGCGGTGCTGGCTCCTCGTCGGACTCCCTCTCCGCTACTAACGCAGCACTAACCACCTGGTTGGTTGCCGCTAAGTATAGCAACAACTTTTCCTGTGGTCTAGGTGCGACAAGTATTGGAGTGGAGGACAGGTATCGTTTCAAATCTTGCAACGCCGCCTCCGCTTCTGGAGTCCATTTCATGGGACCTGCCTTCTTCAAAATTTTGAAGAAAGGTAGGGCGCGTTCCGCAGACTTTGAAATGAACCTACTGAGGGCAGCAACACAACCTGCAAGCCTTCTGACATCCTTGACGCGCTTCGGGGCCTCTATCTGTTCAATGGCTTTGATCTTGTCGGGGTTGGCTTCAATCCCCCTCTGTGATACAAAGAACCCGAGAAGCTTGCCGGAGGGGACTCCAAAGACGCACTTCTCGGGGTTCAACTTGAGCTGTATCCTGCGCAGGTTCTGAAACGTTTCTTCCAAGTCTTGAATCAGGGTTTCCTTGCTTTTGCTCTTCACCACGATGTCATCCATGTAAGCTTCTACATTTCTGTGGATCTGTGGCTCAAAAGCAGTGTACACTACCCTTGCAAAGGTTGAGCCTGCATTCTTCAATCCAAATGGCATGCGGATAAAGCAATAAGTGCCACATGGAGTGATAAACGCAGTCTTCTCTTCATCTTCCTTGGCCATGAAAATCTGATGATAGCCTGAGTATGCATCAAGAAAACAGAGTAGCTCACATCCGGCAGTGGAGTCAACGATCTGGTCAATGCGCGGCAAAGGGAAGGGATCCTTGGGACACGCTTTATTCACATCGGTGAAGTCTATACACAGTCTCCACTTCCCGTTGGCCTTGCGCACGACGACTGGGTTTGCCAACCACGTCGGATGGATCACACCTCTAACTAGGCCAGCTGCTTCTAGCTTCTTGATTTCCTCGTTGATGAACTCTTGGCGCTCCACGGCTTGCTTCCTCACTTTCTGCTTGATGGGCCGCGCATGAGGACAGACAGCAAGCTTGTGCTCAATCACCTTCCTGGGAACACCGGGGATGTCAGATGGTTGCCAAGCAAACACATCGACATTCGCCCGCAGGAAGGCGACGAGCGCGCTTTCCTATTTGCTGTCAAGGGTGGCACTGATGGTGAAGGTACCACCAGTGCCATCCTCCTTTGCGGACACTTTCTTGGTTGCCGGAGGAGCAGCCATTCCTTTCTTGCTCTTGCCGGTGGAGCTCGATGGAACGTCCTCGACGGCAGCGCAGCACTCCGAAGAGGTGCGGTTGCCGGAGTGGGTCCCAGAGCACTTGCCGGACTTGGTCTTCGTCTTCTTCCCCCCGGGAGCTTCAGCGGCAAGAGTATCCTTCTCGGCCGCAGCTGCTGCATCCCGGTAAATCTTGTCGGCGCAAATAAGCGCATCCTTCTTGTCGCTGTGGACGGTGATGACGCTTATCGGCCCCGGCATCTTCAGCACGTTGTAAGCATAGTGGGAAGCTGCCATGAACTTGGCGAGGGCGGGACGGCCAAGTATTCCATTGTAGGGCAATGGTATATCGGCGACGTCAAAGGTGATGCGCTCAGTCCTGAAGTTGAGCTCCCCGCCAAAGGTCACCGGCAGAGTGATCTTTCCCTTAGGCTTGCTCCTTCCCGGGTTGATTCCTTGGAATGAACCGGTCTCTTCGAGCTCGCCATCTTGAATCTGAAGTTTCTTGATCACAGCGGAGGAGATCAAGTTCAGCCCGGCCCCGCCGTCAACCAACATTTTGGTGACCTTGAGGTTGCGGATGGTGGGAGAAACCAGCATCGGCAAGCACCCGACCGCCGTGGTGCGGTCAGGGTGATCCTCAAGGTCAAAAACGATGGGCGTGCTGGACCATTTGAGGAGCCTGCGCGACTCCACGGACGGCTCCGCTGCGTTCACCTCACGCACCCACTGTTTTAGCTGGCGGTGGGAGGTGTGCAGGGAGGCGCCACCGTCGACGCACAGGACCTCCGTGGCCTTCTGGAACTCCTGCTCGCTGTTCTCGTCGTCCTCCATGTCTTCATCGTCGTCTTCGTCGTTGTCGCGGCCCCGGGGAGGTCGATCTCCTTGCCGCTGCTTAGCCTTGCCGCGGCGTCCTCCCCGGCCGTTGAACGGCCGCTTCTTGCTGGGCTCTTCCCCGCCACCTTGGGCCTTCTCCTTGTCGCGCCTCTCGTACTCAGCTTTTTGCTGCTCGACGAGGTACTCGACGCGCTTGCAGTTGGAGAGATCATGACCCTTGGTGCGGTGTATCTTACAGTATTGCTTGTCGGAGCTACCCGGCTTCTCGGCCGCCGCTGCAGGGGCAGGCTCCTTGCCGGAGCCGCCAGCCTGCGCTTGTTTGGCGGGGGCCTCCTTGCCGGACTTCTCGACGGCAAGCACCTCCTTCTTGCCCTTCTTTCTGTTGTTCCGCCGCCGGCTCTTCTTTGCCGGGGCGGCGTCGTCGCTGTCGCTTCCCCCTGCGCCAGCATCCTCCCCGGGGAGTTTCCTCCCCTCTTCCGCGCGTGCGCACTTGTCAGCAAGAGCGTAGAGCTCGCTGACGTCCCTAATCTTGGTCATCGCCATTTCCTCACGCATGCGGCGGTTACGCACGTTCTAATGGAACGCGCTGATAACCGCGGCAGGGTGAACGTCAGGGATGTTGTGCTGCACCCGGCTGTAGCGTTGGATATATTTGCGCAGGGGTTCGCCTTCCTTCTGGGCCAAGATGTGGAGATCGCTCTCCTGGCCATGGGGTTTGTGGCCGCCGGTGAAGGCGCCGACAAATTGGTGGGAGAGGTCGGCCCAAGAAGAGATCGAACCTTCCGGCAAGTGCATGAGCCACGAACGGACGTTCGGCTTCAGCACGAGCGGGAAGTAGTTAGCCAAAATCTTCTCGTCGCGCCCCCCGGCAGCTTGCACTGCGATAGTGTAGACGCTGAGAAACTCCGAGGGGTGCGTCTTGCCGTCGTACTTCTCCGGTACGTCGGGCTTAAAGTTCTTCATGCTGGGCCACTGGACGCGCCGCAGCTCGCGGGTGAACGCAGGGCAACCTGCCGCGTACGGCAAGTCGCCTGGTTCACCGGGCGCGTGCGCGTCGACGGTGTTCCCAGCTCTCTTGTCGGATTGTCGCCGAGCTTCTCGGCGGCGCTCGATCGTGGTTCAAGCGTCTTCATCTCGCCGGTCGTCGAGGACCTGGCGCTGGTCCCGACGGGCCCGCGGGTCCGACGAGGCTGTGGAGCCGTCGTCGGGGTTGTTCCGGCGGGGCGGCGTCTTCTGCTTCTGCGGCGGGGAGTGCACGCTTGTCGCACCCCCGGCAGTCTTGTCGCCGATAGCCTTCGTCTTCTCAACTTGCCGCGGCCGTGAGGCCGACGGCTGCTGTGGAGAGTCGTTGTTGGCGAAGTCTATCAGGCTCCGGATAGTGGCCCTCCATTCTTCGGCCTTGTCGGCCGCCGGAGGAAAGTCGAGGAGCAGTTGCGCTCTCGCGAGCGCTTCCGCTGGAGTGGAGGGGAACGCGGGTGAGCGGTGCGAGGAGCGGGATACGCTCGGACTTCTAACAACGTTAGAAGGAGCGGGGTCCCGCGCCGGCGCCTTCGCTTTGCTTGTGCCCGGACGGGGGTCCGGGGCGTCCCGCGAGCCTCCGGTCTGGCCTTGTCCCAGCAAGCGGATACCACCTCCCGTGGTATGGCGCTGCTGGGTCGTCGTGTGTTGGGATGGACGCGGCGCGTCCACGGAGACCGAAGTTCGGTCGTCCGTCCTATTCTTGGATCTGGTGGCGCCGTGAGTGTCCTCACCGGCGGTCACCCTTCCGACGGCATCTCCCCCGCCCACCGTTGGCTCTGGTGGCGGCGGGTGAGACGCAGACGGGCCTCCGACCTCCGAAGGCTTCTTCTTCGGGGCCATGGAGTTGTCGCTGATGAAGTTGCTGATGAAGCTGGAGAGGTTGATGAAGAATGCGCCCGCGTGAACGCCGGATCAGGTTCGCACAACCTCGACGCCCCCTACCTGGCGCGCCAAAGATGTCGGGGGAAACTGTCCGCCACGAACACCTATGGGACCGGAGCCCCTTGTCTGTGCGGTACGAGGGCGGAGGGAGCACAAAGAGCAGATCGAAGCAAACACGCGGGCAGTTTTACCCAGGTTCGGGCCGCACGGATGCGTAAAACCCTACTCCTGCTTGGTTGTGTATTGAGTTGAGTGCTCGGGAGCTTGAAGAAGTAGCTACACCGTGCGTGAGAGTAATCTAGGTTTCGAACCCCCTCCACGTTGTGCATGGGCCTCCTTTTATAGTGCAAGGGGTCACCGACAGGTGTCAACGTAGGAGAAAGGGGTAAAAAAGTAAAAGAGGTGGTAGTTGTAACAGTGCGGGAACAGTGGAGCTACAGTACAGAACAGTGGTCTATACCTACTTTAACAGTGGGGGACAAGGGCATTTAATGCCCGTCGCCGTCGACCCCAAAAGCTCCCGCCTTAGCGTCTCCGTTCGCCACGGCGACGGATCCATCACCGTGGAGTGCCACCGTGTACCCCAGGCTGCACAGCCATCCGCCACGCGTCCCTGGATAGGCCCCAGGGCGACGCGTGGGCCGATGAGCTGGAGCGCGGGCACACAGCGCAGCCTTCCCGGCAAGTACCTTGCCGGGGCCTTGATCTTGCCGGGCCCGGGAACTTGCCGCTCCCCGGGCCCCTTGCCGGGGCGCGTATAGCGCCGAGGCGTTGTCTTCCGATCTCCCTGGCAAGCTCCTCTTGCCAGGGTCTTGTGTTAATGGAGCATTCTTGAGCCTGGCACGGCCTTCCCGGCAAGCTCCTCTTGCCGGGGTCTCGGTCTTATGTCTTGTATACTTTGTTTTTGGATGGTTTAATAGGGGGCAGGAAGGTCTCCGGCGAGCACGCAGTAAACCTTGCCGCGGGAAGCTGCAACTGCCCGTGCACAAGTTGGGGTACTGGGGGACCCCTACCTTAGTACACCGACAGTCCTCCAAGAACTGCCAATGGAGGAGGATATTTGCCCTCCCCAACCTGTGGAAGATCCTCTACCCAACCTGGTACATGAATCCATGGAGGTGAGTGATACTCAGCAAAGTTTGTCTGACCCTGATCCCCCCCAGTTGGAGTCGACACCTCTCTCTCCAGACCACACTGCTGCTGCCCCGATGGAAATCTGTATTGCCACCACTGAACCCCAGCCCTCTGTGACAACTCGTGGCCGCCGTGCAAAAACAACTATGGTGCCTATCTCCACTACTGAGGTTCATCGCAGTACCCGCTCCACTAAGTATAAGGGCTTTAAAGTTCATATGCCATCTGACTGCCGCAAGCCTATGTCTAAAGTGAAGCCCAGGATCATACCTGCTATCGGCTCCTCTTCATCATCTCAGTCCATGCATGAAGATGTTGACATCCCGCCGCCAACACCACTCTCAACACTGCAGGAAATTGGAATATACCAATGTGCGATTCCAGCGGAAGAGCTGACTGAAGAAGCCCTTCTTGCAGATCCAACAACAGCAGATTCTACACCCGTCATGCAGCAGGATATGGCTCCTGATGCTGTCGCCGATGAAGCACCTACTTCTGTTTAAACTTCAAGTCGTGGTATCATGTCTCTTTTGCGATCGTGGAATGTCCTCTCGTGGAACATTCGTGGGCTTAATGCCGAACCTAAACACCTAGCGCTTCATAATGCGATCCTCTCTAGTGGATGCGCAGTTGTTTGCTTGCAAGAAACCAAAAAGACATCGTTTGATCTGGCGTTTATCAAGTCGTGCTGTCCACGACAGTTTGATCGTTTTTCTTTTGTTCCTTCGCGCGGTGCTTCAGGTGGCATCATCACCATCTGGAAGAGCTCGATGTTCACGGGCTCTGTTCTCATTTCAGAACCTTTTGCGCTAGTTATCAATTTTGTTAGCACGCAATCCCAACAAGCCTGGACGTTAGCTAATATCTATGGACCCTGCTCGGGAGAAGAACGTGCTACTTACACCAACTGGCTATATGAACTGGATTTACCAATAGCACAAGATTGGCTTTTTGTTGGTGATTTCAATTACATTCGTGCTCCGGACAACCGCAACAAACCGGGAGGTAATGCACAGGATATGTTCATATTTAACGATATCATTCGCACGCAAAACCTTTTGGAATTACCAGTAAAAGGTCGAACCTACACCTGGAGCAACATGCAAGCCGATCCGCTGCTAGTACAATTAGACTGGTTCTTCACGTCACTTCACTGGACCCAATCTTATCCCAACACAATGGTAAAACCCTTAGGTAAATCTACCTCTGATCATATCCCGTGCGTTGTTTCTATTGAAACCAATATACCCCGCAGCAAAATCTTCAGATTTGAATCGTTCTGGATTTTACACCCTGGCTTCCTAGATGTGGTCCGAACCTCTTGGAACAAACCAGTCCACCTGACAAATGCAGCTTCCATCTTGTGCTTTAAGCTCAGAAGGCTCAGGCACGCTCTCAAATCCTGGAGTAAAAACATTTCATGCCTGAAGATTGCAATCGATAACTGCAACAACTTTTTAGCTCATTTGGACAATCTGGAAAATAAGAGACCGCTCTCTACACCTGAATTCAACTTTCGGGCCATACTCAAAAGGCACACGCTACGTTTACTTCAATACCAGAAACTTTACTGGAAAAAACGATGCACCATCAGTTGGGTAAAATTTGGCGATGAAAACACCAAATTTTTTCAAGCCATCGCAACAGAAAGGTATCGGCATAACAATATTGCTTGTTTAACTGATGAGAATGGTAATCAAGTTGATGACCATGTCAGCAAAGAGGCCCTGCTCTTCAATGCCTACAAAAATCGTCTTGGTACTACCTCCCCTGCTGATATGAAATTTGATCTCCCCGCTCTTATACAACGCTCCAACAACTTGGACCACCTCACAGAACCCTTCTCTCACAAAGAAATTGATGATGTGATTAAAGCTATGCCGGCCGATAGGGCTCCTGGACCTGATGGATTCAGTGGAACTTTCCTCAAAAGTTGCTGGCCCGTGATCAAGCATGATTTTTACGCTCTCTGCTCCCAATTCCATGCAGGAAATCTTGATCTCACAAGCATTAACGATGGCCTTATTACCCTGATTCCTAAAGTCCAGTCACCTACAACCGTCAATGATTTCAGACCGATAACACTGCTCAACTGTTGCCTGAAACTACTCACCAAACTGTTGGCTAATCGACTCCAAAAGGTAATTCTCAGCCTTGTTCATCGTAACCAATATGGTTTTCTCAAAGGAAGAACCATACAAGACTGCCTAGCTTGGGCCTTTCAGTATATTCACCAATGTCAAGCCTCCAAGGAAAAAATCATTCTTCTGAAGCTAGACTTTGCTAAAGCTTTTGATACAATTGGGCACGATCCGATGATTAACATCATGCGTCACATGGGCTTTAATGAGCGATGGATTAACTGGATACAATGCATTTTCTCATCTGGACGTTCCTCAGTCCTTCTTAATGGGGTGCAAGGCAGACAGTTTCACTGCAAAAGTGGGGTACGCCAAGGTGATCCACTCTCCCCCCTCCTTTTCGTCATCGCGGCCGATCTCCTGCAAGCTGCCATTAATCAAGCCTTCAGACAAGGTCGCATTCGCCTCCCCTTTCCTTGCCCTGGCCAAACAGATTATCCAATTATCCAATACGCTGATGACACATTACTTGTCCTCCCCGCATGCCCCGCACAAGCAACAACGATCAAAAACATTCTATCGGATTACGCAACCTCCATTGGTCTCAAGATCAACTTTAACAAGTCTACCCTCATCCCCATAAATGTTGATGACAACTCCACTGCGGAACTTGCGGGCATCTTCGGCTGTTCAATTGGCACTATGTCTTTTACGTACCTTGGACTACCCATGGGCACGACAAAACCCACGGTGCAGGATCTAATGCCCCTTGTATGTAAAACGGAACGAAGACTCACTGCCACCATCTCCGTGATGTCATACGGTGGAAGGCTATCTTGGTTAAATGCAACTGTCACCTCCGTCCTGATATATGCCATGTGCACACTCAAAATCAACTCCCAAATCCTGGAAATGCTGGATAAAATCAGACGTAAGTGTCTCTGGAACAAGATGACAGAACATGGGGAGAAATGCAATTCCCTGGCCGCATGGGACTTAGTTTGCAAGCCAAAGAAACACGGCGGTTTGGGAGTGCTAAATATCAAACTCCAAAATGAAGCATTACTCCTGAAGTTCCTCCATAAGTTTTACAACAAGCTTGATGTACCATGGGTACACCTTATTTGGGACTCCTACTACCAGGACAAAATCCCTCATGCTCTTGACTTAATGGGATCCTTCTGGTGGCGTGATATACTCAAACTCACACCTCTCTATCGTGGGATATCCTGCGTTCAAGTGGTTGATGGTTCATCTGCCCTCTTGTGGAAAGACCTTTGGCTACCAGACACACTAGAAAACTCACACCCTCGAGCCTTCTCCTTTGCCAAAGATGAAGACATATCTATCAGCAAATTCTTGGAGAACACGACACTGCATGATACCTTCCACTTACCACTCTCACCAGAAGCTCTCGAAGAAGTTCAAGACGTGCAATGCTTGTCCACCCATATGAGCCCTTCCACCTCTACCACGGATGTTTGGTACTACACCTGGTGAGCAGCTGACTTTAAAGCTGCGGATTATTACAAATTCTGCTTCAGACACACCCCAAAGCACCCAACCTTCCAACTTCTGTGGCGGTCCAAATGCACAATGAGAATAAAGGTTTTTGGCTGGCTCTTGTTGATCGACCGGCTTAATACAAGGAACATGCTCAAGAGAAGACACTACGACATTGGAGATGTTCTTGATTGCCTCCTTTGCGGTCATAACACCGAAGAAACGGTTAACCACATGATCTTCACGTGCCCATTCAGTAGAGAGTGCTGGGAAAAAGTTGATATCCATTGGCCCACGTCACAATCCAGACTTGACTTGCTTGACCAGACTAATAGGGACGACTCTAGACCCTTCTTCATGGAAATCTTCCTTATAGCAGCGTGGAGCCTATGGAAAGAACGCAACAACAAACACTTCAGAAGAATCAACCCCAGTACCACGTCCTGGTTGACACGTTTCAAGGAGGACTTTAGCCTACTCCAACACAGGGTAAAAGAATCTCAAAAGGCCTCTGTAATTGCCTATTGTAACTCTATAAACTAGCTCTTTACACACCTACTTCTCTGACCCCTTAGCAATCCTCTCGGTCAACTTGCCTGACACCTCACCCCACCCC
>LR738710.1:868045781-868072686 GCA_902687465.1 Secale cereale
AGGTAAAGGGACAGGGGCTGAAGTGCACATGCAGTTGCAATACCATATGTAACACAGTTGTAACACCACTGTATTTCTTATATATATACATACAGTAGGAGCCTCTCCTACTGTCATTTCCTCAAAAAAAAAAACAATGTGCACATGCACTTTTTATGGCCTAACTAGATCTATGTATGTTCGTGGTGTTGCATATGTTTGTGGTGTTGCATATATGTTTGTGTTTGTAGGTACCGGTATTTGAAATGCGATAGTTGCCAATATTTTGCCGGAATGTTGATTCATTTCCGTTTCGGCGAGAATTTTGGCATTATGCATTCTTTTTTGTCCTATTTTTAGGGAAAGTCATGCCAAATTTTTTCTTGGTTCTAAAATATCATTTTGCTCTACCCCGCAGGCGACCATGGTCCGCACGATGACCGAAGGCATTGTGAATAGGTTTTTGAGCTCCGCTAAGGCCGAGATGCTTCAAAAGAATGAGACGGAGATAAGATGTCCGTGTCGAAGATGCAAGCTGAAGAGCCTTATTGCGGACCCGGATTCCGGGCAGGTGCGGGACCACCTGCTCTTGCGTGGTTTCATGGATGGCTATCGGTGGCAAGGTGATGAAGATGACTACGAAGTCGTCCATGGGGTCGGGCAAGAAATGATGAAGGGCAGCAAGACAACCACCGCGGCTCGTGCGGGCGAGAAGACGAAGAATCTCCAGGAGATGATCACGACGGTGACGCTGTACACAGTCATCATGTAGAAGATGCAGGACATGATGATCAGGAAGATGCCGGAGCAGACGACGGGCATGATCATGAAGATGATCATGCCGACGGAGCAGACGACGCTGGACCATCGATGGGCTGGTGCAGGACCCTCATATTCAAGAGCTGCTTCTCAAGCAGACGGATAACGCAAGAGCTGCCGCCCGAGAGAAAGCCAAGATGGATCAACTGGAGATAGATGCGGTTACTCCATTGTATGAAGGATGCAGGCCCGAGGATACCCGCCTGAAAGTAACGCTCATGGCTCTGGAGATGAAGGTAAAACACAAAATGACCGACGCATGCTTCGACGAGAACATGTCATTCTGGCACGAACGTCTTCCCAAGGGGAACAAGTGCCCGACCAGTTTCGAGGAGGCAAAGAAAATCGTGTGTCCTCTTGATTTACCGCACGTGAAATACCATGTGTGCATGAACAATTGCATCATTTATCGGGACGAGTACGCGGAAGCTACCATATGTCCGGTGTGCGGCGTCACTCGATACAAGAAGAGGAAGAAAGCTCCTCGAAAAGTGGTGTGGTACTTTCCGATCACTCCTCGTCTGCAGCAGTATTTCGCGGACCCTAAGGTAGCAAAGCTCCTGCGTTGGCACGCAGATAGGGAGGAGAAGAAGCGAGAAGATGACGCAAATGATCCGGAGATAAATAAAAAAGACAAGATGCTGAGTCACCCTAAGGATGCGAGCCAGTGGCAAGCGTTGAACTTCGAAGACACAGAATTTGGGAACGATCCAAGGAACATCGTGCTGGGCGCGAGCACCGATGGAGTTAATCCGTTTGGCAGCCAGACAAGCACGCATAGCACCTGGCCTGTGTTTGTGTGGATGTACAACCTTCCCCCCTGGTTATGCATGAAGAGGAAGTACATTCACATGAGTATGCTAATTGAAGGACCCAAACAACCAGGGAACGACATCAATCTGTATCTGGGGCTGCTGAAAGAGGAGCTAGACACGCTGTGGAAAACGCCAACCAATACGTGGGACGCCGCAGAGAAATAATATTTCCCTATGAGAGTCGCACTGCTCGCGACGGTGCACGACTGCTGTCTACACACGCTTCTACTCTTGTAGACTATGTTGGGCCTCCAAGCGCAGAGGTTTGTAGGACAGCAACAATTTCCCTCAAGTGGATGACCTAAGGTTTATCGAACTCAGGGAAGTAGAGGTTGAAGATGGTCTCTCTCAAGCAACCCTGTAACTAAAATACAAGAAGTCTCTTGTGTCCCCAACACACCTAATACATTTGTCAGATGTATAGGTGCACTAGTTCGGCGAAGAGATGTTAAATGGCAAGTGATATGGATGGCAAAACAAAGTAATATAAATCTGTAATAAAAAGTGCAGCAAGCAAACAAGTGGTAAACGTGAGCACAAATGGTATTGCAATGGTGGAAACAAGGCCTAGGGATCATACTTTCACTAGTGGCAACTCCCAACAACATTAACGTAATCGAATCACATGATATTTCCCATAAAACATGCAATGAAGACGCACCCGGAGGTCATTCCTTCGTGGTCAAGAGAGGACGAGAATTATGTAGGGCTACAAAAGCACACCTCAAAGTTCGTAGTTCTCAATCTAAGGATTTCCCAATGTCACCGCGGCCATCCAAAGAGAGTCCCACAATCACCACAACATATCTAAAGGATAGTCAAAGACAAGCACCAAGAGACTCTCAATCTTCAATTAACACACAAGAGAGGAAATCACTCATGAAAATATTTTTCTAATCCATGTCCAATAGACCGCCGTCACCTTGGTCTCGGGGATTATACTAGATAAAGACAAGTGAGTACATCAATCCAATACATAGAGGAAGGGGAAATATCATGGGATCACCCTAGATTAACATAGCCTATGATCACAACGAAGATCACATCATGGGAGAGAGAGATAACCACATAGCTACACGTACGAGCCCTCAGCCCCGGAGAAAACTACTCACGCATGGACATGGTGAGGAGGGGGCTGATGATGGTGTTGATGGAGAGGTGCAGCCCCGCGAGGAGGAGACGGCCGGCGGCAGCCACGGAGGCGGCGGCGGCGACCCTTGGGGGCGCGGCGGCGGCGGCGGCCCTAGGGGGCGGCGGCGGCCCTCGGGGGCAGCGGCTCCTTGGCCCCCCTTCTTCCTTGTGGATGGTGCTGCAATGGTGCTGGTCCTCCCCTCCAAGACGGTGGCTTGGGAGGAGGAAAATTCGTGTCCCTTGGTGACCTAGGTTTCCTCTCTTTATATAGACTCTCGGATTCCCGTCATCAGATTTTGTGCCTCAGTAAAACGGGCTTTACTCGGCCATACGGACTCCAATTTGGACGAATTTTATATCCAGAAGCATCGCCTCGAAATTCCCCACAACTTTCGCAACTAGACTTTTTCCGTTTGACGTCGTCTTCGGGATGAAACGTGACCATCTTTAAAAAACGTTCTCAGACAGATTTCAGGAAAGTCAGAGTCCTACTCCAATACGACTCCTTTTGCGTTTTTGTCAATTTCCAAGTAATTCCTACACAATAAAGTGTAAAACAAGAACATTGTGCACTTTTGCAACCATTAGTAGGTTAGTCCAAATATGATCAAAAGTGTATGGAAGTGTATAAATATCATAGTAATATCACACAAAAAATGCATGGAGCAAGCAGAAATTATAGATATGTTTTGGACGTATCAACATCCCCAAGCTTAATTCCTGCTCGTCCTCGAGTAGGTAAATGATAACAAGCATAATTTCTGTGGTGACATGCTATTAACCATATAAGAACTTTTCACAGTCACATGACAAATGCTTACTGAGACAATGAGTCTGTAGTAATTAAGTTGCCTCATGAGAATATCACAAAGAACTGAATTTTTTTCAATATGATACTGAAACACTCAATAGATTTGTAGTGAGCATGGTGTGCAAACATGACAAAGTGATACCTCGTTTGCCCCCTTTAATGAAGCAAAACATAAATGCAGGAGCACCTCCAAGGTTTAAGTGACGACTAGATACATTGATTTTAGAATAAACGATATCATAATCATGCAAAAGACAATGGTACTTTGGGACAATGCACATTACACTCAGAATGACAATCATGCTCTCAATAGTTGGTGCTTTAAAGAAGGTGGAGACTCTCGAACCGTGGCTTCTGTTGGCAAGGTTGAAAACCCGTGGTCGAAAACAAAAACTAAACATGTACCAGAGCTCTTGGTTTTAAAAACAGAGGTAATATTTTTTTTTTAGATATGCATGTTTCGTCAACGAATGCTAGCAGATAACTCAATTACTTCTTGAGCTGGATAAGTTTCGAGGAACGGCTCCCGAATGAGGACGATCACATCCTCTTAATCTCCTTTGTTTATAACTGCCAAAGTTTTCTGATTTCTCATGAACAAAGCGTGAAGGAGGGTTTGTTTGTTGTATTATTTTTAATGAGCCGGGCGCACTCTATGCCAGTTCCTTCTCGTATTATGGGTTTGCACATTAGACATGCAATCCCGGGGTGAAGCTTGTCCAACTTAAAAAGATCATGAATTAACTACTACTTCCTCATGAGCTAAAACAGAGGCACAAAATAGGAATGCTTTTTTTTGAATAATTTCGAGATGGTACATGAAAGTCTTCGTTAGGAATGGCATGTAAATACCATGTATAGGAATGTATGGTGGACTCATATGGCATAACTGGTTTAAAGGATTTTGGATGCACAAGCAGTCAGTCCGCTTAGTACAGGCGAAGGTTAGCAAAAGACTGGGAGCGACCAACTAAAAGAGCAATGACGGTCATAATCATGCAGAGCGACAAAGCAACATTGAATCAGGCATGGAAGTTATATCGCTACTCAGAAATTAAAGATCATCAAGGCTTGATAGACTTTCTTTACAGTCTTAAATATGCGTGAGCATATGCCAAGTCAATCAAAATAAATTCTTGAAGGAAGATATCACTAAACCATACCACATCATAGGCAAACAAATCATGTTGGTACTCCAATAACACATTGAGAACCCCCCAGCTATTTGAGACTAACCATAAGAAAACATGAACTACTAAGCACCATTATGCACATAGCATTTTTATCATAGACATATCAACCAGTGCAACAGAAGCCAACTCTCTTAACAAGATAAGCATGATACTAAAGAGAGTTCCAGCGACCAACTAAACAAAAGCTCTTTAAAAAGATAAGCATGAAAGCTAAGAGCTAAGCATGACAGTAGCTATTGAAAGACAAAGAACACACACAGCAAGGATAGACATGAAAATTCTATGTTATGTTCTAGGTTGAAGTGGAGCGTGTTTCTCTCCCACACAAAGAAAGCTGAGTTCCAACTCGTTATGAACAGCAAGCAAAGCTAAAGAAAACTAAAAAGGAAACTAAAAGCAAGACGCTCCAAGCATAGCACATAACACATGAAGTGATAAAAATATAGTGGAACGAAAGACGAACTGATAATGTTGATGGAGAAGGGGATGCACGGGGGCATCCCCAAGCTTAGACGCTTGAGTCTTCTTGAATATGTCTTGGGGGTGCATGGGGGCATCCCAAAGCTTGAGCGTTTGACACTCCTGAATCTTTTTATCATCTTCCCTCGCACACTTGAAAACTCCCTTCATACATAACTCATCATAATCTGATTAGCGAGGTTAGTACCCTTAATAAAATAATTGTTCCTTGCTGGAAATAAGGATATTCTTGAAGGTCTACTGTTTCTCAAGATTGCCAAAAGGTTTTGCAAAGAAAAAGCAAGCTCAAGATTTGCAAAATGAAGGAAAGGCAAAACAGGACAGAATCTATGAAAAACAGACCAGCAGGTAGTAAATAATTTTTTCGGGGCACTTCTGCAACTCAAATCAAAAAACTCAGAACAGCCCGAAAGTCAATTGTATAGAGCACGCTGTCGAAAAAATTCAGACGAAAAAGATGACCTGGTGATTTTATACGAATTTTTCTGTCCAAGGACAAAATCTGTTTCCTGGACAGCACGTCACAACTTTTGAACTTTCTTGCAATCAGAGGCTAAACTTGGCACAAAGCTGAAAAGTAAAGATACAATGATGATGCTACTGTAGTAACAACATCAAGACACAACAAAAGCAAAATAAAATTTTATTCATTGTGGGCTGCCTCCCAAAAGCGCTTTCTTTTATGCCTTTAAGCTAGGCATAAGACTTTAATGATGCTCTCGTAGGAATAAGAGTTGAAGAACAAAAGAGAGCATCGAGGAGCAAATACCAAACACATTTTAGCCTAACATGTTGCAATAGAATAATTCATTGAAGCACAAAGCAACTAGCATAGGAAGGCAAAACAAGCATAACTTCAAAATATTCACCATAAAGAGAGGAAACTTCTTATTATTAAGATATTTAGAACCAAGTCTCCCTCTCTCATTATAAATTTCAGTGGCATCATGGATGAACTCAACAATATAACTATCACATAAGGCATTATTTCCATGATCCAAAAGCATAAAAGTGTCATTACTCTTCATATAAGCAAAATCTTTCTTATTAGGAATAGTGAGAGTAAGACTATCATAACCATCATGGTAATCATCGTATTTAGGAGGCATATCATAATCATAATAAATTTTATCCTCAATAGTAGGTGGATTGAAAATATCATATTCATCATTGTAATCATCATATATAGGAGGCATAGTATCATCAAAGTAAATTTTCTCCTCAAAAGTTGGGGGACTAAAAATATCATGTTCATCAAACGTGTCATCCCCAAGCTTAGAGCTTTCCATGTCATTAGCAATATTGATATTAAATAAAAACATACTAATAACATCACCACCATCATGATTGTTATGCAAATAATAAAGTTCCAAAGGTTTTTTAATTTTCTCTTCGAACACATCATGTCCAAGTTCAAGCTAGAGCTTATAAAGCTCTCTCATATTTTTGTTGTTTTCCATTAAGCAAAACTAGTGAAAATAAAAACAAGAAACAAAAAAATTTAATTGTAAGATCTAAAGATATACCTTCAAGCACTCACCTCCCCGGCAACGGCGCCAGAAATAGCTTGATGTCTACACACGCTTCTACTCTTGTAGACTATGTTGGGCCTCCAAGCGCAGAGGTTTGTAGGACAACAACAATTTCCCTCAAGTGGATGACCTAAGGTTTATCGAACTCAGGGAAGTAGAGGTTGAAGATGGTCTCTCTCAAGCAACCCTGCAACTAAAATACAAGAAGTCTCTTGTGTCCCCAACACACCTAATACACTTGTCAGATGTATAGGTGCACTAGTTCGGCGAAGAGATGTTAAATGTCAAGTGACATGGATGGCAAAACAAAGTAATATAAATCTGTAATAAAAAGTGCAGCAAGCAAACAAGTGGTAAACGTGAGCACAAATGGTATTGCAATGGTGGAAACAAGGCCTAGGGATCATACTTTCACTAGTGGCAACTCCCAACAACATTAACATAATCGAATCACATGATATTTCCCATAAAACATGCAATGGAGACGCACCCGGAGGTCATTCCTTCGTGGTCAAGAGAGGACGAGAATTATGTAGGGCTACAAAAGCACACCTCAAAGTTCGTAGTTCTCAATCTAAGGATTTCCCAATGTCACCGCGGCCATCCAAAGAGAGTCACACAATCACCACAACATATCTAAAGGATAGTCAAAGACAAGCACCAAGAGACTCTCAATCTTCAATCAACACACAAGAGAGGAAATCACTCATGAAAATATTTTTATAATCCATGTCCAATAGACCGCTGTCACCTTGGTCTCGGGGATTATACTAGATAAAGACAAGTGAGTACATCAATCCAATACATAGAGGAAGGGGAAATATCATGGGATCACCCTAGATTAACATAGCCTATGATCACAACGAAGATCACATCATGGGAGAGAGAGATAACCACATAGCTACACGTACGAGCCCTCAGCACCGGAGGAAACTACTCACGCATGGACATGGTGAGGAGGGGGCTGATGATGGTGTTGATGGAGAGGTGCAGCCCCGCGAGGAGGAGACGGCCGGCGGCAGCCACGGAGGCGGCGGCGGCGGCGGCCCTAGGGGGCGGCGGCGGCCCTCGGGGGCAGCGGCTCCTTGGCCCCCCTTCTTCCTTGTGGATGGTGCTGCAATGGTGCTGGTCCTCCCCTCCAAGACGGCGGCTTGGGAGGAGGAAAATCCGTGGCCCTTGGTGACCTAGGTTTCCTCTCTTTATATAGACTCTCGGATTCCCGTCATCAGATTTTAGGCCTCAGTAAAATGGGCTTTACTCGGCCGTCCGGTCTCCGATTTGGACGAATTTTATATCCAGAAGCATCGCCTGGAAATTCCCCACAACTTTCGCAACTAGACTTTTTTCGTTTGACGTCGTCTTCGTGCCGTAACGTGACCATCTTTAAAAAACGTTCTCAGACAGATTTCAGGAAAGTCAGAGTCCTACTCCAATACGACTCCTTTTGCGTTTTTGTCAATTTCCAAGTAATTCCTACACAATAAAGTGTAAAACAAGAACATTGTGCACTTTTGCAACCATTAGTAGGTTAGTCCAAATATGATCAAAAGTGTATGGAAGTGTATAAATATCATAGCAATATCACACAAAAAAGGCATGGAGCAAGCAGAAATTATAGATACGTTTTGGACGTATCAACGACTATCTCGGTTACGGATATGTCGCGGGGCAGGTGGTCCACGGATTTTCTGGATGCGTCAGGTGCATGGATGACACAACGTATCGCCAGCTAGATAGAGATCCCGGGTCTTCGAAAACCGTGTTCATGGGACGTCGAAGGTGGCTTCACGACGATGACCTGTGGAGAAAACGCAAGGATCTGTTCGATGGTGAAACCGAACCCTGAAGACGCCCGCGTACGAGGAGCAGCGAGGAAATAGACGAGCGGTAAAGACGTTGAAGGGTTCATTGACATGGTAGCCGTAGGTGAAACTAGACAAATTTCAGGGGCAAGAATCACTAGTATACACTTTCCTGTTCTGCGCTACTTTGCTTTATTTGCTAGTAGATGTTTAATTGGTCGGGGGAACAGTGGAAATCTCAGTGTCCCTAATATCATAATTTTACGCCATGCTTTATTTTGAGACACAACTTTCAGCTTGGGCGCCGCCGTTGCCAAACGATTGAGCCTGAACCGCTCAAAGGGGGCCGTCTTTGGAGGCATATGTGCTTCTCGCCTTGCTGAATATTTTAATATACCTATTAGGCATCATGAGAAGGAAGAAAAATTGCTTGCCCCTGTTTATCTAGACTACACGAGCATGGTAGCTCATGATTTTATTGTTAAAGACAAGAATATGCAGCTTAATTATAAATTGAGGTTTGATGAAATATACTGTGAAATTGTAACCTTGCCTGCACCTTCTTTGTTTGATCTGTCTACAGGCGTATTCCTCATCACCTCAGATGCCTTCTACAAGTACCAACGTCAGGCACTAGCTTCAGAGCCTGATCCTGAACCACCACTTGATCCTTCCCATCAATCTGTTTATGGGTGGGAGCTGGATGAGCTCGCGAACCAGTGGCATCCAGAGGACACATCTCAGTACACTGGAGGGAGTGGTTTCGATCCGTGGCCATAGACCAACTTAGGCCAAAAGCCTAATCTTGGGGGAGTATGTGTTTCTCACCGACTTACATTCATGTTCACACACTTATTCTAGTTGTTGGTGCTCACACTCTTTCACTGTACCATCCATGCTTAGTTTAAATTTCTTTTTCTTAGTATTTTTCTTGTGTGCTAGAAAAACCCAGAAAAACAAAAAATATTAGTTGTAGCTTCTAGCTAGTTTACTTTCTTTGCTTGTAGTAGTAACTAAAAATGAAAACCCAAAAAGATTTCTCGTTCTTCTTTTGCTTGTTGGGAGCTTTCCCGTGTAAATAGTTTCTTTTCTTTTCTTTAGGGGTTAATAGTAGAAGACCATGATGAAATTGCTTAGTGGCTCTCATATGCTTTGTTGTTGATTTAACCTTGAGCCATATTACCTTGTCTTCTCTCTTGTATTAAATGTCTGCAGATTCCAGCTTAGTCCAATGCACGTGCACTATTATTACTATCCACACCGTTCGGTCGTGCGAGTGAAAGGCAATAAGGATGATATATGATGAACAAATGGAGATAAGAAAAGCTGGTATGAACTTGACCTCTCTTGTTTTTGTAAATATGATTGCTCATCGTTCCTGATTCAGCTTGTTATGAATGAAACATGTTTGCAATGACAACTAGAGATCATAGCTGCTTATGCCATGCTTAATTAGCTGAGAGTTTATAATGGTCTATCTTGCATGCCTGCATGATATTAAAATGGTTGTGATGTGGTATGATGGGTGGTATCCTCCTTTGAACGATTTAAGTGATCTGACTTGGCACATGTTCACGCATGTAGTTGAAACAAATCAACATAGCCTTCACGATATTTATGTTCATGGTGATTTATATCCTACTCATTCTTGCATCCATTGTTAAATAATTTTAATGCATGTTCATGCCCGTCGTTGCTCTCTAGCTGGTCGCTTTCGAGTCTGTTTCTAGCCTTCACCTGTACTAAGCAGGAATACTGCTTGTGCATCCACTTCCATAAAACCCAAAGTTATTCCACATGAGTCCACTATCCCTTCCTATATGCGGTATTTACCTGCCGTTCAGAGTAAATTTGTATGTGCCAAACTCTAAACCTTCAAATGAAATGCTGTTTTGTATGCTCGAACAGCTCATGCATCAACTAGGGTTGTCTATATCTTCCATGCTAGGTGGGTTATTCTCACGATGAGTGGACTCCGCTCATCATTCATGAGAAAATGGCTGGTAATCGGGATGTCCAGTCCCATGCTCAAATTCATAATAATTAAACAAAACTCCCCCAGGGCTGTTGCTGGTTTGGACGGTACCCGTTGTTTTGGGCTAGCCCTGGACTGTGCTTGTTGGTGGTTGGGGGAGTATAAACTTTACCATTCTGTTTGGGAACTGCCTATAATGTGCGTAGCATGGGAGACATCAAGATTCTTGGTTGTTATGTTGACAATGAAAGTATACCGCTCAAAATGTTATTCATCTCTGTTTAAAAATCGAGCTCTGGCGCCTCTACAAATCCTTGCTTCCCTCTGCGAAGGGCCTACCTATTTACTTTTATGCAGAGTCATCATCCTCTTATCAAAGAGCACCAGTAAGAGAGCACCTCTGTCGTTGCATGTATTACTATTAATTTGCATTGAGTATGATCATGACTGGATCTCTTTTACCATGAATTACAATGTCTAGTCAGTCCTTGATCTTTAAAGGTGTTCTGCATTTAAGTTTTGCGGTCTCAGAAAGGGCTAGCGAGATACCATCTTGTTATATCATATCATGATTGTTTTGAGAAAGTGTTGTCATCCGAGGTTTATTATTATTGCTCGCTAGTTGATTATGCCATTGATGTGAGTAGTCTTGAGACCTGAAAGTTATTGTGAATATTGCTAGTTCATGATCTTGTTGAAAACCTGAATGCTAGCTTACATATTTACAACAACAAGAGCAAACAGAGTTTGTCAAAGTTTTTCTTTATCACTTTCAGTTTATCAACTGAATTGCTTCAAGACAAGCAAAGGTTTAATCTTGGGGGGGGGGGGTTAATACGTCCCCAACGTATCTACTTTTCCAAACCCTTTTGCCCTGGTTTTGGACTCTAACTTGCATGATTTGAATGGAACTAACCCGGACTGACGCTGTTTTCAGCAGAATTGCCATGATGTTGTTTTTGTGCAGAAATAAAAAGTTCTCGGAATCGCTCGAAAATCAACGAAGAATTATTTTGGAAAATATAAAAAATATCTGCAAGAAGATCCTCACCGGGGGACCCACACCCTGTCCACGAGGGTGGGGGGCGCGCCCGCCTGCCCAGGGCGTGCCCCCTGCCTCATGGGCCCCCGATGCTCCACCGACGTACCCCCAGATCCTATATCTTTCGTTTCGGGGAGAAAAAATAAGGAAGAAGGAATTATCGTGTTTCACGAGACGGAGCTGCCGCCAAACCCTAATCTCTCTCGGGAGGGCTAATCTGGAGTCCCTTTGGGGCTCCAGAGAGTGGAGATCATTGCCATCGTCATCATCAACCTTCCTCCATCACCAATTCCATGATGCTCACCGCCGTGTGTGAGTAATTCCATCGTAGGCTCGCTGGACGGTGATGGGTTGGATGGGATCTATCATGTAATCGAGTTAGTTTTGTTAGGGTTTGATCCCTAGTATCCACTATGTTCTGCCATTGATGTTGCTATGACTTTGCTATGCTTAATGCTTGTCACTAGGGCCCGACTGCCATGATTTCAGATCTGAACCTATTATGTTTTCATGAATATATGTGTGTTCTTGATCCTATCTTGCAAGTTTATAGTCACCTACTATGTGTTATGATCCGGAAATCCCGAAGTGACAATAATCGGGACCACTCCCAGTGATGACCATAGTTTGAGGAGTTCATGTATTCACTATGTGTTAATGCTTTGGTCCGGTACTCTATTAAAAGGAGACCTTAATATCCCTTAGTTTCCAATAGGACCCCGCTGCCACGGGAGGGTAGGACAAAAGATGTCATGCAAGTTCTTTTCCATAAGCACGTATGACTATATTCGGAATACATGCCTACATTACATTTTTATGAACTGGAGCTAGTTTCGTGTCACCCTAGGTTATAACTTCTACATGATGAATTGCATCCGACATAATTTCCGATCACCGATCCAATGCCTACGAGCTTTACCTATATTGCTAGTTGCTTATTTACTTTTCTGTTGCTACTATCACAAAAACTACAAAAACACTATCGTTACTTTTATTGCTGCTACCGCCACTATCATATTACTTTGCTACTAAACTATCTTGCTGCAGATACTAAGTTTCCAGGTGTGGTTGAATTGACAACTCAGCTGCTAATACTTAAGAGTATTATTTGGCTCCCCTTGTGTCGAATCAATAAATTTGGGTTGAATACTTTACCCTTGAAAATTGTTGCGATCCCCTACACTTGTGGGTTGTCAACCGACTCCCGCCTGCATCTACTACTATTACTCCACACATTGACCGCTATCCATCATGCAACTAGAGTATTAAGTTCATAAGAACAGAGTAATGCCTTAAGCAAGATGACATGATGTACATGAATTAACTCAAGCAATATGATGAAAACCCCATCTTTTTATCCTCGATGGCAACAATACAATACGTTTCATGTCCCCTACTGTCACTGGGATTGAGCACCGCAAGATTGAACCCATAGCAAATCACTTCTCCCATTGCAAGAATTATCAATCTAGTTGGCCAAACAAAATTGATAGTCCGAAGAGAATTACTAAGATATAAGATCATGCATAAAAGAATTCAGAAGAAACTCAAATATGATTCATAGATAATCTGATCATAAACCCACAATTCATCGGATCTTGACAAACACACTGCAAAAGAAGATTAATCGAATAGATATCCAAAAACAACGAGGAGAACATGGTATTGAGGATCAAACAGAGAAAAGAAGCCATCTAGCTACTAGCTATGGACCCGTAGGTCTGTGGTAAACTACTCACACTTCATCGGAAGGGCAATAGGGTTGATGTAGATGCCCTTCGTGGTTGATTCCCCCTCCGGCATTGTACCGTAAAAGGCCTCCGGATGGGATCTCGCGAGAACAGAAGGCTACGGCGGCGGAAAAGTGGTTTCGATCGATGTTCTGATGTTTCTGGAATATATAGGTATTTATAGGCGGAAGAAGTCGTTCGGGGGAGGCACGAGGGGCCCACAAGGTAGGCGGCGCGCCCTACCCCCCAGGGTGCGCCCTCCACCCTTGTGGCCGCCTTGTGGATCCCCTGGCGCGTACTCCAAGTCCATCTGATGTCTTCTGGTCCAAGAAAAATTTCCAAAAAGTTTCGTTCCGTTTGGACCCCGTTTGATATTCCTTTTCTACGAAACTCAAAACAAGGAAAAAACAGAAACTGGCACTGGGCTCTGGGATAATAGGTTAATCCCAAAAATCATATAAAATAGCATATAAATGCATATAAAACATTCCAAATAGATAATATAATAGCATGGAACAACCAAATTATAGATACGTTGGAGACGTATCATCCGCAAGTGACCCCGACCTTGTCCTTGTTGCCCCTGCTTCATCATCGACGACTCGATTAACGTGATCGATGACCAGAACCCGACACCTCACATCACTTCACCCCCTTAGTTGTACGACTCTGCATAGTTACTATCGAGTGCCGAGGGTGATACCTCGTAATGCACTCCTGATGATAACTCTGTAGTGTAGCTATTCGGTCGTGGTCACCGAGGATGATTCCTCCTTCACCACTCCCGATACGACTCTGTCGTGCAACCCCTCAAGTGTGGACCTCGAGGGTGATTCCTCCTACGTTCATCTTGATGATTACATCGAGTGGAATCCATTGAGGGTGATTCCTCGGGTTTTCCCTTTGATGTTTGGACACACGGTTACCTTGACTTTACTTGAGACCATTGTTGAAGTCGGGTCGGGCCTGAGGGGTACCTGCGAGTTGATGTGAAAACCGGGCGGGCCCGGAGAGCACCTGCGAGTTAATTACGAGGCACAGCCTGGCAGGCAGGCCGCCCCCGAGTGGGCTGGGCCAAACCTTGCCGTATTTCCTCGAGATAGGGCGACGGGGTCACATTATCGTGAGTCTTTGCTCGTCTCCACGAGTCCCTAATACACTAAGGTTTGGGTATTTGATCTGAGTTGGCCTCTGGCCTTTATGCACTAACCGCCATGCATGAATAGTTATGGGCCTCCGTGTCGTGGTATCAGCTGAAGCTTTGTCAGACGTCCAGTTTAGCATTACGGCACGGTCGGATCGTGCCATCCACTACACGGGTGGTGCTGTTATCTACCCTGCGCGCAACGACCCGGAGAGCAACGGGAGATGGCCCATGACCCAGAGTGATAAGGATGTAGACTAACGAGGACCTCTCTACTGAGCCTAGGTAGGGCTGCAACGTGTTGATATTCCCAGGCCGGGCATTGACCTATAAAAGTGTGTCCGGCCAGAGATCATCGAGCGTGAGGGTAATGTGGTGCACCCCTGTATGGAAGTTATCTATTCGAATAGCCGTGTCCACTGTAACAGACGTTCAGTCTTATATCCTGGTCTATTACAACTAGAAATGGATACTTGAGATATGTGTTGGATATTGATACAACATGCTTGTTAATTATAAAATGCTATTATGTACCGCATTCTACTGCTGCAAGATGGTGGTTTCCAGAAGATGCTAGTCTTTGAAAGGCTAGGCCTTCCCCCTTCTCTTATGTCATTCTTCAGTTCAGTCCACAGATACAACTCATTTCCTTTGATACTGATGCATACTTAGTCTAAATCTGAAGCTTGCGAGTACTTTGGATGAGTACTCATGGTTGCTTTGCGCCCCCTTTTCCCCTTATTTCTTCTTTCTGGTTGTTGCAACCAGATGGCGGATCCCAGGAGCCAGACGCCACCCTAGTCGACTACTACTACTACCCCGACGGAGCCTACTACTACGTGGAGGCCGCTGATGACCAGAAGTAGTTACGATGTCCTAGGCAGGAGGCATACTTATTTAACTTATGTATGTACTCAGATATTGTTGCTTCCGCTGACTCGTTTGTATTCGAGCTTCTGTATTCGAGCCCTCGAGGCCCCTGGCTTGTAATATGAACCTTGTATTATATTATTTTAATTTGTGTCTAGAGTTGTTTTGTGATCTTCTCGTGAGTCCCTAATTTGGACTTACACATTTGCGTGCATGATTAGTGTACGGTCAAATGAGAGGCGTCACATAGGTGATGGCCTTCGGGCCGTTAAGGAATCGAGTGACCCAAATATATGGCCACAAATGCTATTTCTCGCATTAGTCGAGCACTATGGGAACTCCCGCTCCGAGCTCCATCGGTAAAGGGCCGGCCCACTCGCGCACACTAAATTTGAAAAATAGTGGAAAAAGGGAGAGGCGCGGGTGGAATTTGAACCGTGGTTCCGGAGATTGTTTTCATCGGTGCTGGCCACCAGGCTAGGGTCTGGAATCTGATCAAATAACAGGGCGGGCTGTAGTTGAGGCATAGTTAGCCCGAGTTTCGACGACTCAAAACATAAGTTACCCCGAGTTTCATTGTTTTTGTTTTTTGTCTGCTTTTTCTTTCTCCTTTTTGAAAGGGTTTTCTTCGTTTTACCTACTTTTTTTTGTTGATTTTATTTTTATTCTCCTATTTTTGATTGACTTTTTATTCTCCATTTTTTATTATTCTTTTATTTTACTTTTCTTATGTTTATTTTTATTTTCACTCTACATTTTTTTATATGTTAAAACATTTTTTAACAAGTGATCAACATTTTTGTATACATGTTCAACATTGTCCAAACGCTTATTCAACAATCTTCAAATACTTCTTCAATGTTTTAATAATGATTTCAACATTTTTCATATACTCGTTAAACATTTTTCAAATACTTGTTTGACATTTTTAATACTTATTCAACAGTTTGTAATACTCATTCAACATTTTCATATACTCGTTCAACAATTTTTAATACTTATTCAACATTTTTCCAGATATTTGTTAAACATTTTTTCAGATACTTGTTCAACATTTTTAATACTTATTCAACATTTTAAATTACTTTTTCAACATTTTTAAATACTCATTCAACATTTTTATTACTTATTAACATTTTTCCAAATACTTTTTCAACATATTTTGATTTTTTAAGAGTTTTTTTTGTAATATATATGCATCATATTTTAAAGTATAAAGAATAGTTAGAAATAAAGCAAAATCGAGAACAGAAAAGGGGAAAACAAAACAAAAGGAACAGGCCGCGACCTCCGCATGGCTGGGCTGGCCGATCTGGGGCTTCCCCCAGCGCGAGGGTTCGCCTCGTCCCGTGTAACGCGAGGAATAGGCGTGCCCATATGTGGCTACTAAACAAATCTCAAAACACCTAAGAGAGTGGACCAAGAAAAAAAGGAAGCACTAATCTCAAAACAGAAATCGATAACTGAACCAAATTCAATTTTCAAGTGATTTACGTTTAGAATGTTCTGCAATACTTGGAATCATTCCCCAGCATATTAGAGCCATTCACAGGCCCGCTCTGAACACCAACGGCCGAGCTATGTGTTCTCCAGGTAGTCGCTACCCCAGCCACTCACAGCTCCTCTTATGATGAAGCTAATGATAAATATTTGATAATCTAGATGTAAATGTTTTTCTTCACAAACTTGATTAAAGAACGAGCAAATGAGTTGTGTTTGTATTACACTTAAAAAACAAATAAATTAAGATGAAAAATGAGCTAAATCAAAATAATGAAGATTTCTAAGAAATGGTGAATTGGTGGCATTGGTATTACCCTTCAAGAAGAAAAAAAATATTTTTTAAATTGCACAAAACTTTGCATTGAAATGGACTTTCTGTAATATACAAAGAATAATCATATAATAGTGCAATTTTGACACATACTATATAGTATTTATGTGTATGCATTTGCACCCATCCAACATCTCCCAAAATACCAACAGAAGAAAGTAAGAATCGTGTAATAAAGAAAAATAGAAAATAAAAGCAAAACGCATAAAAACAGAAAAACAAAGGAAGAAAGGGGAAGGCTGAGTCAAACAGGTGATGGGCGTTGGCCCGTTAAGGAATCAACTAACCCAAATGGCTACTAATAAAATCGCAAAACAACTAGGAGAGTAGACCAAGAAAAAAAAGGAAGCTCACCTAAAAAAGGAAGCACCAATCTCAAAGCAGAAATCAATAACTATACCAAAATCAATTTTCAAGCAGCTTACGTATAGAATGTTATGTAATACTTGGAATCATTCCCAGTACATTAGAGCCACTCACAGGCCCGCTCTGAACACAAACTGGGGAGCTATGTGTTATCCAGGTGGTCCCTACCCCAGCCACTCACAGCTTCTCTTATGATGAATCTATATATATGATATTGTAAATGTAAATATTTTTCTTCACAAACTTGGTCAAAGTTTGCGAGGTTGATGTTTCAAAAAAGTCAATATGCACCACATTATGGAACGAACCAGTATAATGCTAAGGCAAAAGCACACGACATTTACTGATTTTTTTTAGAAAAGGAGAAGGCCCCCGACCTCTACATCTAGTTGATGCATGCGGTCACTTTATTAATTATTCACACAAGACCTTACAACGTCAATACAACAGTAAGATTAAAGCCACCGTCTAAGCAACAATTATCGCTACTTCTATGCAGTTGATGTAGGGGCGCTGAAAGTCTGGGCCTAATACCAAACAGACCTCGCAGCTAAACCTAAACATCTACTCCCTCCATCCAGTGAAGAGTGTACATTTGGCTTCAAAATTTGTCCACAAAAGAGTGTACTTCTATCTTCCCAATGCGCTTTAAAATATAAAAAAAATACTTCTCTCTCATCACACGGTAATCAAGACCAATAACAATTTACACATGGTCTTCTTAATTTCTACACGCACTTAGCTCATTGGGGGTTGGATAATTAATGAGGAGAGAGATGGTGGCTTGCACCTTTCCAATCAATTTTTTATTTCACTCCATAATTTGTCCTAAAAATCTCTAGATGTTCACTCTTCACCGGACGAAGGGAGTAAGACCTGAGTGTTGGAAATATGCCCTAGAGACAATAATAAAATGGTTATTATTATATTTCCTTGTTCATGATAATTGTCTGTTATTCATGCTTGAATTGTATTATCCGAAAACAGTGATACATGTGTGAATACATAGACCACAACGTGTCCCTGGTAAACCTCTAGTTACTAGCTCGTTGATCGACAGATGGTTACGGTTTCCTGACCATGGACATTGGATGTCATTGATAACGAGATCACATCATTAGGAGAATGATGTAATGGACAAGACCCAATCCTAAGCCTAGCACAAGATCGTGTAGTTCGTAATGCTAAAGCTTTTCCAAATGTCAAGTATATTTTTCTTAGACCATGAGGTTGAGAAATTCCCGGATACCGTAGGAATACTTTGGATGTGCCAAACGTCACAACGTAACTGGGTGGCTATAAAGGTACACAACGGGTATCTCCGAAAGTATCTGTTGAGTTGGCACGAACCGAGACTGGGATTTGTCACTTTGTATGGCGGAGAGGTATCTCTGGGCCCACTCGGTAAGACATCATCATAATGAGCTCAATGTGAATAAGGTGTTGGTCACGGGATGATGTATTACGGAACGAGTAAAGAGACTTGCCATGACGAGATTGAACAAGGTATCGGTATACCGATGATCGAATCTAGGGCAAGTACTATATCGATAGACAAAGGGAATTGTATACGGGATTGATTGAATCCTTGACATCGTGGTTCATCCGATGAGATCATCGAGGAACATGTAGGAACCAACATGGGTATCCAGATCCCGCTGTTGATTATTGACTGGAGAGTCATCTCGGTCATGTCTACGTGTCTCCCGAACCCGTAGGGTCTACACACTTAAGGTTCGGTGACGCTAGGGTTGTAGAGATATATGCATGCGGTAACCCGAATGTTGTTCGGAGTCCAGGATGAGATCCCGGACGTCACGAGGAGTTCCGGAATGGTCCGGAGGTAAAGAATTATATATAGGAAGTCCAGTTTCGGCCACCGGGAGAGTTTTGAGGGTCATCGGTAGTGTACCGGGACCACCGGAAGGGTCCCGGGGGTCCACCGGGTGGAGCCACCTATCCCGGAGTAGGGGTGGGCATTCGGTTTATATGGTTAATTCGGTTCGGTTTATTCAGGTTTCTAGAATCTCGGTTTATGAAAAATGACAACTAAAATAATCACAATAAAAATTGCCACCGAACCTTATTAACCAAAATATATCGGTTCGGTTTGTTCGGTTAACCGAAAAACCAAAATACATGTGCACGACCATCAGTTGAAGCAGCGTATCATGTAACGATTTGTTATACTTTGTACAGACATAGCCGTCAATCATCTTAAAAATAGCTACCAATTAGTATTTGCATGCATGAGATCCTATAATCTATGCACTAGACCCATGCTCTTCTGATTGCATGAATCTATGTATAATTTCCAAAGCGATACACAACTAGCTAGCTATTTAGAGTTTAGATTAATTGGCTATCTTATTGTGCTTGCGCGGAGAGAAACAAGGGTAGTGGACTCATAATTTGGTTAGTTCGGTGTATATGGTTTTTCTCAATTGAAAACCGATTTAGAAGTAAACACCAAATAATTTTTATTTTTCAAACCAAACCGAATAACCAAAAACCGATTTAGCCTATATTTCGGTTAAAATGGTTCGGTTCGGTTTCAAATTTCGGATTTCGGTTTGAAAGTGCCCACCCCTATCCCAGAGGGCCCCATGGGCTGAAAGGGGAAGGGAACCAGCCCATAGTGGGCTGGTGCGCCCCCCTTGGGCCCTCCCCCTGCGCCTAGGGTTGGGAACCCGAGGGGTGGGGGCGCCCCATGTGACTTGGGGGGGCAAGTCCCCCCCCTAGACCACCGCCCCCCCTAGAGATCCCATCTCTAGGGCCGGCGCACCCTCTAGGCCCCTATATAAAGTGGGGGGGAGGGCAGCCGCACCCTTGCCCCTAGCGCCTCCCTCTCCCTGCCGTTACACCTCTCCCTCCTCCCGCAGCGCTTGGCGAAGCCCTGCTGAAATACCGTTGCATCCACCACCACGCCGGTGTGCTGCTGGATCTCCATCAACCTCTCCTCCCCCCTTTCTGGATCAAGAAGGAGACGTCGTTGTACCGTACGTGTGTTGAACGCGGAGGTGCCGTATGTTCGGCGCTGGGATCATCGTTCCACGTTCCATCATCCACGACGAGTACGACTCCATCATCCACGTTCTCTTGAACGCTTCCGCTCGCGATCTACAAGGGTATGTAGATGCACTTCATTTTCCCTCGTTGCTAGATGACTCCTTAGATTGACCTTGGTGAAGCGTATAATTTTTTTTGAATTCTGCAACGTTCCCCAACAGTGGCATCAGAGCTAGGTCTATGCGTAGTATCTTGCACGAGTAGAACACAAAGCAGTTGTGGGCGTAGATTTGTTCAATTCTCTTGCCGCTACTAGTCTTATCTTGATTCGGCAGCATCGTGGGATGAAGCGGCCCGGACCGACCTTACACATACGCTTACGTGAGATAGGTTCCACCAACTGACATGCACTAGTTGCATAAGGTGGCTAGCGGGTGACAGTCTCTCCCACTTTAGTCGGATCGGAATTGATGAAAAGGGTCCTTATGAAGGGTAAATAGAAATTGGCATATCACGTTGTGGTTTTGGCGTAGGTAAGAAACGTTCTTGCAAGAAACCTATAGCAGCCACGTAAAACTTGCAACAACAATTAGAGGACGTCTAACTTGTTCTTGCAGCATGTGCCATGTGATGTGATATGGCCAAAAGGATGTAATGAATGATATATGTGATGTATGAATTGATCATGTTCATGTAATAGGAATCATGACTTGCATGTCGATGAGTATGACAACCGGCAGGAGCCATAGGAGTTGTCTTATTTATTGTATGACATGCGTGTCACTGAATAACGCCATGTAATTACTTTACTTTATTGCTAAACGTTAGCCATAGTAGTAGAAGTAGTGTTTGGCGAGACGACTTCATGAAGACAAGATGATGGAGATCATGGTGTCATGCCGGTGACGATGATGATCATGGAGCCCCGAAGATGAAGATCAAAGGAGCTAAATGATATTAGCCATATCATGTCACTATTTGAGTGCATGTGATGTTTATCATGTTTATTACATCTTATTTGCTTAGAACGATGGTAGTAAATAAGATGATCTCTCACTAAAATTTCAAGAATTGTGTTCCCCCTAACTGTGCACCGTTGCTAAGGATTGTTGTTCCGAAGCACCACGTGATGATCAGGTGTGATAGGCTCTAACATTCGCATACAACAGGTGTAAACCAGATTTACACACGCGATACACTTAGGGTTCACTTGACGAGCCTAGCATGTACAGACATGGCCTCGGAACACGGAATACCGAAAGGTCGAACATGAGTCGTATAGAAGATACGATCAACATGAAGATGTTCACCGTTGATGACTAGTCCGTCTCACGTGATGATCGGACACGACCTAGTCGATTCGGATCATGTATCACTTAGATGACTGGAGAGATGTCAATCGGAGTGGGAGTTCATTAAATTTGTTTAGATGAACTTAATTGTCATGAACATAGTCTAAAATCTTTACAATATGTCTTGTAGATCCAATGGCCCACGCTCATGTTGCCCTCAACTTCAACGCGTTCCTAGAGAAAACCAAGCTGAAAGACGATGGTAACAACTATTTGGATTGGGTCCGTAACTTGAGGATTATCCTCATAGCTGCCAAGAAATCATATGTCCTTGAAGCACCGCTAGGTGATGCACCCGTTTTCCCAGCAGCCCAAGATGTTATGAACGCCTGGCAGTCACGTTGTGATGATTACTCCCTGGTTCAGTGCGGCATGCTTTACAGCTTTGAATCAGGGCTCCAAAAGCGTTTTGAGCACCACAGAGCATATGAGATGTTCCAAGAGCTGAAAATGGTTTTCCAAGCTCATGCCCGAGTCGAGAGATATGACGTCTCCGACGCATTCTACAGTTGTAAGATGGAGGAGAATAGTTCTGTCAGCGAGCATATACTCAAATTGTCTAGGTTGCACAATCGCTTGTCTCAGTTGGGAATTAATCTCCCAGACGAAGCGGTCGTTGACAGAATTCTTCAGGCACTCCCACCTAGCTACAAGAGCTTCGTGATGAACTTCAATATGCAAGGGATGGAGAAGTCCATTCCCGAGGTGTATTCAACGCTGAAATCAGCGGAGGTGGATATCAAGAAAGAACATCAAGTGTTGATGGTGAATAAAACCACTAAGTTCAAGAAATGCAAGGGTAAGAAGAACTTCAAGAAGGACGGCAAAGGAGTTGCCGCGCCCAGTAAGCCAGTTGCCGGGAAGAAGCCAAAGAATGGACCCAAGCGTGAAACTAAGTGCTTTCATTGCAAGGGAACGGGTCACTGGAAGCGGAACTGCCCCAAATACTTAGCAGATAAGAAGGCCGGCAACGTCAAAGGTATATATGATATACATGTTATTGATGTGTACCTTACCAACGCTCGTAGTAGCTCCTGGATATTTGATACCGGTGCAGTTGCTCATATTTGTAACTCAAAGTAGAAGCTGCGGAATAAGCGGAGACTGGCGAAGGACGAGGTGACGATGGGCGTCGGGAATGGTTCCAAGGTCGATGTGATCACCGTCGGCACGCTACCTCTACATCTACCCTCGGGATTAGTTTTAAACCTTAATAATTGTTATTTAGTACCAGCTTTGAGCTTGAACATTGTATCTGGATCTCGTTTAATGCGAGATGGCTACTCATTTAAATCCGAGAATAATGGTTGTTCTATTTATATGAGAGATATGTTTTATGGTCATGCCCCGCTGGTCAATGGGTTATTCTTGATGAATCTCGAACGTGATGTTACACATATTCATAGTGTGAATGCCAAAAGATGTAAAGTTGATATTGATAGTCCCACATACTTGTGGCATTGCCGCCTTGGTCATATTGGTGTCAAACGTATGAAGAAGCTCCATGCAGATGGACTTCTAGAGTCTCTTGATTATGAATCATTTGACACGTGCGAACCATGCCTCTTGGGCAAGATGACCAAGACTCCGTTCTCCGGAACAATGGAGCGAGCGACCAACTTATTGGAAATCATACATACCGATGTGTGCGGTCCAATGAGTGTTGAAGCTCGCGGAGGCTATCGTTATGTTCTCACCCTCACAGATGACTTAAGTAGATATGGGTATGTCTACTTGATGAAACACAAGTCTGAGACCTTTGAAAAGTTCAAGGAATTTCAGAATGAGGTTGAGAATCAACGTGACAGAAAAATAAAGTTCTTACGATCAGATCATGGAGGAGAATATTTAAGTCACGAATTTGGCACGCACCTAAGGAACTGTGGAATTGTTTCACAATTCACACCGCCTGGAACACCTCAGCGTAACGGTGTGTCCGAACGTCGTAATCGTACTCTGTTGGACATGGTGCGATCTATGATGTCTCTTATCGACTTACCGCTATCATTTTGGGGTTATGCTTTAGAGACTGCCGCATTCACTTTAAATAGGGCTCCGTCAAAATCCGTTGAGATGACACCGTATGAACTTTGGTTTGGCAAGAAACCTGAGCTGTCGTTTCTGAAAGTTTGGGGTTGCGACGCTTATGTCAAGAAACTTCAACCTGAAAAGCTCGAACCCAAATCGGAAAAATGCGTCTTCATAGGATACCCGAAGGAAACTATTGGGTACACCTTCTACCTCAGATCCGAAGGCAAGGTCTTAGTTGCCAAGAATGGATCCTTTTTGGAGAAAGAGTTTCTCTCGAAAGAAATGAGTGGGAGGAAAGTGGAACTTGATGAGGTGACAGTCACACCTTCTGTCGTGGAAATAACACGTCAGATGTCCGGATCACGGACTTAGTGGTGAGGCCGCGCATCTATGTAGTAGCTTGAAGGGGTTGGGCGGAATCGAGAGACGCGATGCAAGACACGGATTTAGACAGCTTCGGGCTCCGGGAAACATCATCCGGTAATAACCCTACGTGTTGTTTGAGGCTAGATCTCATTATGGCCCTCATGGTGTTGCCGGTAAACCGGCTCTTTGTGTCTAGCCCTAGAGATTGTTTCTTCTCACCTCTCCCTCTTTGGGGAGCCCTGCCCCTCCTTATATATGTTGAAGGGGCGGGTTACATGACTAGTCCTAGTAGGACTAGGATTGATCTATTACAAGGAGTCCTAGTCTTGTTTCCTTTATGGAGAATATTCCTTGCGCTTTATTCATAAACCGGCCCATTACTAATATGAACCGGCCTTCTGGGCCTTGGGCCTTGTCATCCATGATCCGTCAGCCGGGTTACCAGTGAGTGGTATTATTTAGGCAGGTTGCTAGTGAATCATCAAATGTAAAACGTCTCTCAAGTAAACCACCAAGTCCGACCGGGTTATAATTCCGGCCGGTTCATACCGCGGGTATATCCCCGACATTAGCCCCCAAGTTTAGCTTGGATGTGTCCATGGTAAACTTTATGCTCCAAAATAACACAATAGCGAATCTGATAGGTTGTGCTTCGGGTTAAGAATTCTTGTAAACCGGCACCTGATCATCTTTAAGTCCTTGTCCTTCCTTCTTCTAGAAAATCCGGGTCAACAGACCAACTTCATAATCAACTTGCTTGCATAAGAAATATTGTAAATAAAGAATCCATTTGAATCGGCCTTCCAATGTTCTGACTTGACAAGAACATTGGTCTTTGAAATATTCAATTGATATCTAGCCGGTTTGGAGATGTAGAACTTGCCGGTTTATGATTGCCAAAATTTGCCGGGTCACACAATTAATCTGATTTGCCAGAACTGAAAATTTGAAGATGTTCCTCCTTTATATGCATATTACCTATAGCCCCCAAGTGCCGGGTCATTATGTAATAATGAGCAGGGACTTTGTATATACTTCATAGCTTTGCATAATCTTGAAGAAATCCGAATTGTTCATCCCAATCACTATGAAACTGAATATTCCATATTATGTAGCCCCCAAGTGCCGGGTCATTATGCAATAATGAGCAGGGACTTTGTAGATATCATCATTGAAGACAACATTATATGATGTAACTTCCATCGTGGGGTTTGAATCCACGTCCACAAGGTTAAGAGTTTTTTGCTTTACCAACTGAGAAGTGGACTTTTCAATATAATGAATTAATACTTGTGTACCTAGGAGCGATTGGTAGCCCCCAAGTTCCGGTTTAGCTACATTTAGAAGGTGAACCGGTACTTCCAGATGAAGCAAATGATCTTTCCATTATCCCCCAAGTGTCAAGTAGACAACTTGTTTGTGTGCTTGAGACTTGTGTATTTGAATTGCTGCTGTTTACTGCTTCAACTGCCCATTAGCCCCCAAGTGTCAAGTAGACAACTTGTTTGTGTGCTTGAGACTTGTGTATTTGATGTAACCTCAATCTGAATAATGTAGCCCCCAAGTGCCAGGTTGTAAGTCTGCGGCAACTCGGGACTTTTCCTTTGTAGAATAAATCACTTTCATTGATGAAATAATATCCATTGCGCTTTAAAGCGACTTTGAACACTTCAATCATAATATTGATAACCATAATAAGAATCCAGCCATGTTGGCTATTGAAGAATATAATCCGGTTCGAAGACCGGTTCCAATGATATTTGATCACAATCGGGCCGGGTTAATAAACTCCGGTCATTATTTCGTCTCATACTGGTGACTTATAGTCAAAGCCAGGCCGGTTTAATAAACACCGGTCATTATAACTGATCATGTACTGCCAATATGTATTTAAAAACAAAATACTTCATACCTGCGATCAAGTATGCTTGATATTCTTAATCCGGCAAAATTTGCAATTTCCCGAGGGAGTTTTTGATAGATCCAATAATACTTCCGGGCTTGATAACAGACACCGGTTCATATTGTTCTGAAGAACTTTGTTCAGAAATTTGTGGCTTGTTGCCTGATAGATGATCCGGGTTATAGCAAACACCGGTTTACTTGGTCTGATATACATGATCCAGACTTTCCATTTGATAGATATGTGGTCAACTTGTGTAGCTGTTCCACTCCGGTTTAAAAGGTTATAGAACAAAAACACCAAAAAACATGCAATTTTTGCAAATAAGACCATGTAGTCGAGGCTTTTTTAAAGAGCTGCCAGGCTCAAAGCAAGGTTCAGCCAATCAATGGATGCGGGTACCATCCAAGGGGCCTAGCCAATCACTGAATGTGGATTATCCATCTTTTCAGAGGGCCGAAAGAACCGTATATAAAAATTATTCCGATCACTGGGACGCGGATTGGCCGACACTCCCAGGGGGCCTAGCCAATCACTGAACGTGGATTTTATCCAACTTTTCAGAGGGCCGAAAGAATCGTATCTATTATTCCGATCACTGGGACGCGGATTGGCCGACACTCCCAGGGGGCCTCCAGGGTTCCTCCTGAACCGGTGGGTCAATCTAAACCAATCACTGAATGTGGTACTATCCAACTTTTCAGAGGGTCGAAAGAAAAAA
>LR738710.1:868089637-868110703 GCA_902687465.1 Secale cereale
GGGGCCTACTGTAGTCCTTCAAATGCAATTAAATCTTGTAAATGACTGAATGATTGACGGGGGGGCGACATTTACTGATTTACCCTTAAAAAATTCTACAATAAAAAATGATATCTGAAATGCCTGAAACCGCGTCGTCTCGACGACGTGGGATGCTTCCGTATTCTAATGGTGTAATATGTTGTTTAGATGGAATATGGAATTCTGAAAGAGCGTGTAAGAGATTTATATACAAATTGCGAAGTTTCGCCGGAACAGAGACGATGGTGGGGCTGTTGTCTCCTGTGTCAAGCAAGAAGCAACTTCTGAACCAAGCATCTCATCTGATCAGCAACCATCCTAGTCACCAGCTAGTGGTAAGCGCGTCAGGCAAGAATATTATGCACTTAAACATTGTCCATTGGGCGGTAATCCAATTGACTTGGACCTAAACTTGGGGACTTAGGATGGCAACTACTTTGCTTGATATCTTGAGCAAACCAAAATTTAAATCTAGGCATCGCTGTCCACCGGGCCCAAGTCTTATTGACTTGCACTAAACATTGAGATCCCAACGGCTATAAAGTTCGCATCAACTCCTCTGCGATCCTGCAAACCAACAGTGAGCTTTGTCTCCTCTCTGTCTTCCCCTCCAATTGGCAACAACCAACAACCACAATAGCTTTTGTCTTCTTCCCCGATCCGCGCCATGGATGGACTCGAGCACCCGCGCAATGGCCGGACCGCCTACCACTTCCAGCCGGCCAAGTTCTGGCAGAATGGTACGTGGATCGTGTTATCATTCTCTCCATCCACTTTGATTTTGTGCAAGTCATTCTAACCATCTTGTGATCCTCGTTTGCATCCCTGGATTTGGACCAACACGCCATGGATCGACGGAAACGAAACAGATCCCAACGGTACGTCTGTTTTCTCTCCATTCTCTGCTTCTCTTTTTCTTATATATATACTGTTGAATCTATTCGGTTGTCCTGGGTTATTCAAACATGTATCCTGTGCCATGGGGATGAATTTGAATTTTGTATTTAGATCAGAGAGCCAATCCCCCTTTTGTCAGATGAAGTTATTTAGACCAGATGTATCTATCCTGAGAAATTGTTGTTAGTGATAGTTAGCGAATGACCGGTCATTTTATTTTCGAACTGGAATGATCGATCTTGGTTTAGTGCAAGATTAACGGCAGAGCAGCAGACTGACAGTAATTTCCGTCGTACGCGCAGGGCCACTGTACCACAACGGCATGTACCACTTCTTCTACCAGTACAACCCGCACGGCGCAACCTGGGGCGACGGCAAGCTATCATGGGGCCACTCCGTCTCCGGCGACCTCGTGAACTGGGCCGACGTCGGCAATGCGCTTGACCCCACCTCCCCGTTCGACGCCAACGGGTGCTGGTCGGGCTCCGCCACCGTGCTCCCCGGCGGCCGCCCGGCCATCCTCTACACCGGCATCGACGCCAACAGGGTGCAGGTGCAGAACGTGGCCTTCGCCAAGAACCCCGCCGACCCGCTCCTCCGCGAGTGGGAGAAGCCCGGCTGCAACCCGGTCATGCCCATGCCGGCGGACGTCACGGGCAACAACTTCCGCGACCCCACGGAGGCGTGGCTCGGTCGCGACGGCCTGTGGAGGGTCGGCGTCGTCGCGGAGGTCGGCGGCGTGGGGTCCCTGCTCGTGTACCGGAGCGCGGACTTCCTCCGCTGGGAGCGCAACGCCGCGCCTCTGCACGCTAGCTCGCGGGACGTGCCCGTGCTGGAGTGCCCGGACCTGTTCCCCATGGCGCCGCCCGGCGCGGCGGAGGGGCTCGACGTGTCGGCGAGCGGCGCCGGTGTGTTGCACGTGCTGAAGCTCACGGACTTCGCCAAGGAGGACCACTACATGGTCGGGCGGTACGACGACGAGGCGGACACCTTCGTGCCGGCGGAGCCCGAGCGCGGCGACGACCCCGGCAACTGGCGCCGTCTGGACTACGGCCACCTGTACGCGTCCAAGTCCTTCTACGACGCCCGCAATAAGCGGCGCGTACTGTGGGCGTGGGTCGACGAGAACGACGGCGGCGGCGAAGCCAGAGGCTGGGCGGGCATCCAGGCGTTCCCGAGGGCGATCTGGCTGGACGCCGACGGGAAGCGGCTGGTGCAGTGGCCGATCGAGGAGATCGAGTCGCTGAGGAGGAAGCGGGTTGGCCTGCAGTGGGCGACGGAGGTGGAGGCCGGCGGCAGGAAGGAGATCGCCGGCATCGTGAGCACGCAGGCGGACGTGCAGGCGGTCTTCGAGATCCCGAACCTGGAGGATGCCGAGACGTTGGACCCGAAGTGGCTGCAGGATCCCAAGGGGCTGGCCGCCGAGATGGGCGCCTCCGCGCACGGCGGAGTCGGGCCGTTCGGGCTGCTGGTCTTGGCTTCCGGCGACCTGGAGGAGCACACCGCCGTCTTCTTCAGGGTGTTCAAGCACGATGGCAAGTACAAGGTCCTCATGTGCACCGATCTGACAAGGTAATTTTCCCCTCCCAAACTCTGATCCTGGGAATGGCTAACAACTTTGGGTACATAATTTTTCTTGGGAAACATGAAAAATGCACAGATCATCGAGGAAGGAGGGGATAAACAAGCCATCCTACGGCGCATTTCTGGACGTGGAGGTGGAGAAGGACAGGAGCATCTCGCTGAGGACACTGGTGAGTTCTTTTCCTCATTATTTGTCACATCACAAGGCGATCCGGGCCACGTTGATTAAGGATGTACGGACAAATGCAGATCGATCACACGGTGGTGGAGAGCTTCGCCGAGGGCGGGAGGACGTGCATGACGGCCCGGGTGTACCCGGAGCACGCGGCGGCGGGGGGCAGCCGGCTGTACGCGTTCAACTACGGCGCCGGGGCCGTGAAGGTGTCCAAGCTAGAGGCGTGGGAGCTGGCGACGGCCGCCGTGAACGGCGGAGGCGATATGTAGCCCGGTTGCGCCGGACGTCGTGATACAGGGTGTGCTGGTGCATTGCTGCATGCGATTGACAAAAACTTGAGTGAGAGTTTGTTGTGATTTATCCTATATACGTATTATTCAACAGGTTTGCTATTTCACATCTAGATGTGAAAACTTCGGGATAAGCAACCTTCCCTTTGTACTCGTATTTTATACAGTAGTATACACGGATGTGGTCGTGCGCACTGGCCGCGGTGATTGCCGCACGTCATGTGCGCGACGGACGAGCTAGCGTTGAGCGAGCATGTGGGGCGTGGTCAATTAATTTGTGCTTGTGTTATCTCTGGATTTTTTTAGATGAAATTTGGGCTGAAAGACGGCGTCGACGGTCTGATTAGTCTTCCACGCGTCGAAATATATTGTCGACTCTCTTCATCAGTTTGAACTTTTAGATGAGTTGATTGAAGTATGAATTCAATATGATATCGGAGCCAAGAGGTCTTAAGTTAAATATTCGACTGATGTAATTTAGTCTCTTCATAAGATCGGTCCTTTGGTTGCATTGGCTGAAGCATGCACTTCTGCATGGTATCAGCCAAACCGATACAATCCTAACTGCCGCCTTCTGCTCCGCGCCGCCCCCGGGGCGGACGACCTCCATGACCGTCGTTGGGGCCGCGCCGCCTAGGGTTCATTCACCGGCCGTGCCTTTGATTTTGATTTTTCTCTCTTGCCGATAGTCTTGCTCGGCGTTTCTTTTGGTTTTCCAATCTCAAATCGGTTTGGGTCGCCCCCCGTCGTTCGTCATCTACACACGCCTCTCCTTCGACCTCTGCGGACTACACCGGCCCTCTTCAATTGTGTGGTCGCTCGCACCCCCGCCAACTTCCGCGTACATCTGGATTAGCCTGTCATCCCGCGCCGCACGCGGCCAGGTTGGTTGTTACCGCGCATGCATTTGTTGATCCGGATGCTTAGGGTATCTTTGGTAGGGTGCATGAGGGCAAAAATTACCAATCCGATCCACTTTTGCTTGTTTGGTAGGGTGCATGGGCTCATCTGAGTTATGCTCATCTGATGCAAAAAAAGACCCTCAGCCATGCCCATCTCATGCACCCCGGACAGGGTGCATGGAGGCAGCCATACTGGCCCTTACCGCTGAGTTGCTCCTTCCGTCCATTGTCGCCCCGAGGCCGTCCACTCCAGGCCTTCTCCGTGGCTGCACCGACCCTCGCGTTGCCGCTGCGTCGCCCCATCGGATCGTAACGAGCGTGGCACGTGGTCTTTGCTGCTGCCTTGAGGTCTTCCCTGCTGTTGACCCGACCCGCTCGCTGCTACGGCATTGCCCTTTCGAGCTGTAGCGCTGTGGCACGCAGTCTACTCGCTCATCCCCGCACGTCGACTTCTACGTGGCATGTGCTGCGCCGCCTCCCTACGCGCGGGAACATCACCGGCACCACCCGCAAAAAAAGAAAACAATAATCCGGCACAAAGTTATTGTCTCGGAATAAGTGGGGTTGAGTTTCTAGTCATGATCTGGCATACATAAGGCACATTCGTAGTCTTGCCGATGTAAGTTCGTCCTCTTCAAGAGGTTTCTTGTAATCACTCGGTCATGCAGTGAAAGCCAAAAGAAGATTTTAATTCTAAGTTGGCAAACGCTATGCTAGTCAATTCTTTGGCGTTGCCTATGTTTTACGGAAGCGGATGTATGGAGGAAGGGTTCACTTGGAGCTCTTTTTTTTAATGAT
Source organism: Secale cereale (assembly GCA_902687465.1). NCBI lineage: Eukaryota > Viridiplantae > Streptophyta > Magnoliopsida > Poales > Poaceae > Secale > Secale cereale. The sequence continues at coordinate 868,094,305 of LR738710.1, forward strand.
TCAAAAATGTTATTTCCAAGTTTCAATTTGTTTGGAGAAAAAAAAACTGTGAAAAATTATACATATTCGTGATGGCCCAGTAAACTTTCGTCCAAAAAATTTTACGACTTGCAAGCTGCAAAAAAATATCCTAGCCCAACGGGAAAATAAATTGGCCCATTTCATGCACTCCCTCCGTTCCCAAATACTCCCTTCGTTCCTAAGTATTTGTCTTTCTAGACACTTTAAATGGACACAACATACGGATGTATGTAGACATATTTTGGAGTGTAGATTCACTCATTTTGCTCTGTATGTAGTCACTTGTTGAAGTCACACGGAGCAAAATGAGTGAATCTACACTCTAAAATATGTCTACATACATCCGTATGTTGTGGTCCATTTGAAATGTCTAAAAAGACTTATATTTAGGAACGAATGGAGTACTACATATTTTTGTCTACATCTTGCATGAAAGTATATTGTTATGAAAATTTTATTGAACGTGTTATATATGTACTAGCACAAATGCCCGTGCGTTGCAACGGGAGAAACAAACTCAAGCCCCTCCCTGCACCGACTTCTAATTCCTTATGTGTTGCAACAACCGTCACATTCACTTCATGTGGTTCAACATAAATCATGTCTTTACATATCATGTGGTGCATTTCCTTATTTATCGCACACAATAATAATTCTTAATGCAAATTATGTTAAGGTATGAGGCTCTTGACTGAACATAAGCTACACACACTTTACTGTCACCAATGAGCTTGGGCATTTTTCAGGCAGTAAACTATGTCTGTTATATTCTTCGACCATGGCCATCGAATCATAGTACAAAAAAACAAACCGACGAGAGTAAAATTATTGTTGTAATCATCAAGTATAAAAGAGAGCAAAAATTAATATTCATGAAGTTCATTCCCATTGGATGGAGATCAAGCAATTGTTAACTTTACATTCACACTTAGGACAAAAAACATGACTACCACACGGCTCTAAATAATTCATAATTCATATAAAAGTATAAACATGGAGATTAAAAACTGATTTATATATACCACGAGAAGTTGAAAACAACATTATCAAGACGTGGAGTACAACATTAGCGTGTGCCCATTTATTAATGGGCATCTCTTCCATTAGATAGAACAAGAAATTTAGTTCTTCTTCTAATTCCTTTCTTTCTGCCGAATTTATTTCCTCTTTTAATTTCAAATCTGAGTTCCCAATTGCTCATAATAGCAGAATATTTCTTATTTTAATTATTTTAAATTCGTGCTGAGTCTTCGCATGCAACGTGGAGTTCTTGTTCCAGTCTTCCCAATTTAATGAGAATGAACCCACCATGTCACCAGCCAACGGGAGAAAAAAAATTAACATTCTTCGCTGCAAAGCCAAACGCCAATTATCATTAATCAAGCTGGACACGTAGAGAATAAGTTTGATGATGAAAAAATGATGGATCCATTAACAATATGATTCTTTAGGGCGCTAGTTCGAAACTTGGGATTTGAATCCTAGTCAAACTAATCAGATGGACAACATTATTCTTAGATTACCATAGTGATAATCAAAATATCATACACGCAATTCTTCTTTTCAGTTACTGACATCACATTTTATAAAAATATGGTATACTTTGTCTGTTGTTCAGGCATGCATGCTTCTCTCGTGTGTGCTAATCATGACGCATACCACATTAAAATTATTCATAAAAATGTTTGTTGCTAGTGTCTTGTTTTTCATGGATACAATTTAGGAATCAGAAAAATATTATGGTGTTGTAGATTAGATCGTCAATGCCTAGTGAAAAATATACCGCATCGCCCTAGCAGCCAGTATGAGTTTGCGAGGGGCACAAACAAAGTAAAATTCAACCTTAAAACAAAAATATATAGCATTAAATCCAACAACGTGTGCAAAGTTCGGAGCATTGCGGAGAATAAACACATGTGAAACACTAAGAGCACCTACAACCGGGCATCCCATATCCTCCTCAAACATTTGCGGACACGTCCGGTTAGTGACCGAAAAGGAGAGAAGGAAAAAAAAAGACCAATCGAACCCCTCGTAATTCATTTTTTCTGTCTCTACATATCCACAATTCACTAATCGGGCGTGTCCGCCAACGTTTAGAGGACTCGATTTGCTAACTCCGGCTGTACGTCGATGATACAGACTGGGAGTTATTTACTAGTCGGTGAAGGATCTAAAAAACAGTACATTCAACATTCATGCACGCTAGCTAGCTAACAGGTCGTTTTTGTTAGTAGTCAGCCGCCCTTGACCTATAAAAAAAGGAAATCAGCGGCCTCGTTCGTTCTCGTCGGTTGGTAGCGAAGTTATCCATCCCGACCTCCCCTCTACCCCAATCTCCACGACCTTCCCCAGGAACGCGCTGCCGCTTGCCCTGCACCCACCGCCGTCGGGAGATCCCTCGCTACCCAGCACGTAGCGCCTCCAGGATACCCGCACCCCAGCCCCACCACCGCTAGCGGCAATGGAGGGCTCCAAATCCGCGTGTGCCCGGGAATCACACCGCGGCCATGGCTCCTCGGCCGCCAGGCGCCATCACCGTTGGGGACCCTCGCTCCCCCGCGCGCCGCTGGGATCCCCCGCACCCATCCATGCTCCACCACCGCCATTGGTTGTGGGCTGCGGCCGGCGGTCCTGCTCATGATCTGCCTTTTTTTGATTTCATGCGCCTCTTTCTTTTTGATTGGCCGTGACATTCCTCTCGGGTTGATGCGCATCTTTCTTTTTGATTGGCCGTGACCTTCCCTCTGGGGCTATCAATTTGTGATGCATGGCATCTTTCTTCAGATCTCTATCTGAGTCTAGGCTGAGTTTCAAACGTATATATGTTGCTAGGATCTCATGTAAAGAGGCAGTGTGGGACTAATTAGAATCTAAAACTGTAACATAAGTCTAATCAATTTTTTCTCTCTGCCTCCGGGAGGTGAGGGCAGGTGGGGAGATTGATTTTTTTATCGGCCCATTGGACTTACAAAGTTCTGAACGTACGAACACAAAGTTCTGAACGTACGAAACCGAACGAAAAACAAACCAGGTCAGACGGACGAACGATTAGTACCACCTCGTTTATATTACGATTTTGTCCGTACGAATTGTAAAAGCGTATTATGACATGAGAAGAAAGCGTATTGTGACGGTGAATCCGACAAAGTCAATCCGTGCTTAAAAAATAAAAAATAGGGAAAGATTTCTGCATGTACACTTTTTTTTCCTTGTGTTGTGGAAATATGTTTTTTTAGGAAGTCGTCCATGAAGTCTGTCCTCCATTGACATTTTCTGGTGTTTCACGGTTTTTTTTAACGAAAATGCCAGATCGGCTTTTCATTCCTGAAGAAGGGGCAATACACTCAAGAGTACGTACAAAGGAAGATCAGCTGCATACAAACTGTGTGCAGGCAACGGGCCACATGGCCTAAACATCTGTAATCTGCCTCCCTCGGTACAGTATATGCATCAGTTGGTTGATCTTGTTTGTTGGCTGCCGTAAAGTCGGCTGGGTTCAGCACTGTGTGTTGTCTTGCTGAAGCGGCGAGCTTTGCTGCAGCAAGCTTCTGCTGTCTGAATTTGAGCGTTCAGAACACTTACAGGGCCAAACTATCAATCTAATCTAAATATGAAAATGATTATTATTGAATTGTGTGGTCCTCCAATTAAGGAGGATCCCCTTCAAAAATTAGCGTATGCTGCTAATTGCAGTGTGCACACGGTATTCTTTAGTAAAAGGCGAAAGAATAGTTCGCTTTGTGCCCGCTGCGCAGCTTCGTGCTTTCGTACGTACGCCCTGGCCCTCTTTATATACTGCTGCCTCCGAGCGCCGTAGACGTCCAGGCAGCGATGTGGGACTAATCTCTGATGAGAAGGCCGAGGCATTCACACTTTCACAGTCGAGAGCAATCCACTGGGCTACTGGGCCAGGTAATACAACTATCCTTCTTGTTTTATTCAGTCCTAATGAACCAGCGGCTAGTGAAGCCGTTCCTAATTTTTCTTTTAGAACGAAGCCGTTCCTGATTTTGGTGTGCTCCTGGTAGCAGACTGTCTAAGGCTACACGGTAGCAAGAGCAACACTGATTTATTCCCTCCAAAATAAAAGCAACACTGATTTATTTATTACACACGACACTACGTCTCATTACTCATTCGTACTGTATACTAGATAATTCCCTACGCGTTGCTCCACGAACATATGCATACAAATCAATGTAAAATTGAACCATGCAAAACTAAATCACTAAAGTTTGCAATTTACTCATTCAAATGAAGATTTTCGCGAGGAGTTAAATTCTGAGTATCTCTTTAAGGGATGCACTGAAACATCATCCATCATCTTTCAGAAATAGATAGTGTATCCAACAAAATGATACCATGATGGGAGCTAAACAGAAAATAAGTAAACCAACTATTGAAAACATGACCCAAAATGTGATTTTATTTGGTCTTTCCAGGAAAACCGAGGACATGGCACTCAGTCACCACTCATAGACGAATATGATGTTAGCTCATCAATGTATAATTCAGTAGAAAATGCCACATAAAGGAAGAAAAATAACAATAGCGATAATCAGTTAAACTCAACGAGCAACCCAAACGGCTATATCTACTCCCTCCGTTCTTAAATATAGGTCTTTTTAGAGATTCCACCATAGACACTGCATTCGGATGTATATAGACATCTTTTAGAGTATAGGTTCACTCGTTTTGCTCCGTATATAGTCTATAATAGAATCTCTAAAAAGACTTATATTTAGGAACGGAGTGAGTAAAAGTCAATGCAATATGCATCTAATCTTTCATCATTGTTGCGTCTCCATTCAAGTTGAAACTCCTTTGTCTCCTTGCTCGAATGTTGAGTCCTGGAGACTGGACCAATAAAATCAAAGGCACGACCTATGCTTTAACAGTATATTCAGTCGCATTACAGGAAATAGTGCTAACCTACACGCACACGCGGGCGCGCGCACACACACACACAAAATATATATTAGAGTTGCATACTGAATGGCAGTTATAAGATAAACAACAACTAATTCCTGATTAGGAAACTACATAGAACAAACTAAAAAGACATGAGTGCTTGCGGGACTGCTAAGAATATGTATTAGGATGTTAAAATAATTGTACCAGTGCTGCCAGGAGGTATAAAGAGCAGACCGAGTCACCATTATGAAATTGGTTCTTGATTGCACTTTTCACTGCATAATCAGATCAAACTAAAGGGACACACAAATATCACATTGACAATTTATCCAATCTTGGCAACCTATTGATAGTGACTCATGTTCTGTGTACGGGTAATTAGATAAAATATAATCTCAGATTTTCACCACAAAAGGGAATTTGACAATTTTTTTCTCAAGATTTGATCAGGACAACAAACTGGTCTGGTTAATAGAAAGCACACCAAGAAAATAAACAAATATTGTACTAAGCGATTTATACAATCCAAGTTGTAGCAGTAAAAGGAAGAGGATAAGAAAACAGTTATACCACCTCCTTCTATTTCTTTTATTAGATGTTATTATTTTGTCATTATAAAAAATATTTTAGAGAGAAAGGGTGTGATGTGTTTCTTGATCTTCACCACCACATTCATCTAATGTCTAACACACAACACAAATAAGAATATGATGAACCTCATTAACCCCCAAAAACCTATTGCTACAATCATCCCATCAGTGATCATCCTCTGAAAAATCCAGAAATTAACCGAGAAAGAAGTAAAGAACTACTATAGTGAAGTGCTGATTAAAACTTACAAAAATTTAATAGTCTTGTTGCCTTCGAAATCTGAATAAACATGTACAAATTTGCTAGCGCAGGTCCCGGGTTGCTACACGCAGGAAGCAATGACATGAATTTTGCTGCTGCAGAGAGAAGAAAGAATGCAAGCAAGTAAGGGGATATGGCATGCGATAAATTAATACATCATGGACTAAGTCTTTAGGTTACATGTGAGATTCTCACCTCCCAGAACCAAATGCTCATGGATAGCGACATCACTTAAGGTTTCCGCAAAACTGCAAGAACTAACCTATAATTGAACCAATATATCATGACATGTTCCAAGAAAACAACCGGGCAAGCAAAAAAAAAATCTCTTAGATAACCAAATAGAACTACCACATCAAAGCATTAGAAAAGAAGAATAACTTACAAACTGTGTAATTTCTAATATCCCAACCCAATTGACATGGAAGCCAGAGGGATCAACTAAGGAGGATAAGATTTAGAAGGAAGATGCTTCCGACCTCCAGCATAGAGATCAGAAGGATTTTGTCACCCAGGGTGATGTGCCCATCGTCTTTTGACCTACTGTACAGGTAGCCATTGAAGAGCACAAGGAGAACACTTTCGAAGGGCCATAGGCCGATCTTTATTAGATAGACAAGAGGGTACAACCGAACAGCCATCAGTCTAGGCGATCTAGCGCCGATGGCTCACTCCACCTTTCAAAACAGCCACTCCAACCCCGGATGGAGCAGAACAAGGACATAAAACAAAAGACAACCTCAAGCAGAGAACACTTTCACCTTTTACTCTGCTAACTCTTCAATGGACCTCGGAATATGATGGCATACAATGTAAATGTTGGAGTCCAAGTCGTCCAACACCCGAGGAAGTCGAAATTTGTGATTCAACCAGCATTGTGTCATAGAGAATGGTTGATAACCCTCAACCGTAAGGGATCGAGATAGTCTTCGCGGGTAAGAATAACCCAATTTATAGATTCGACACACGGGGAGCCAAAGAGTATTTATAAGCTTTGACAGTTGAGTTGTCAATTCAACCGCACCTGAAATATACTTACTTGCAACAAAAGATAAGTGGTAACGGTGATATGATAGTGATGGTGGTAACAACAAAATTAAACAGCAAAAAGTAACAACTAATAACCAACAGGATTGAAACACTATAGGCTAGGGAGATGGATGGTTGGGCGATGCATGGATGAGATATATCATGAATCTAACTTGGGGCAAGGCACACAGAAAAGTAATGATCATCTAGGCAAATATCAAACATTAGGCATGTATCCCACAGGTAGTTGTACGTGCTTGCAATAAGAACTTGCACAACATCTTTTGTCCTACCATCCCGCTACGAACGAGGCCAAAAGGAACTTATGGAGATTAAGGTGCTCCTGTCAAAGAGCACCGGAACAAAGCAATAAACTCAATGGATACATGTAATCCTCAAATTATGGATCATCCCCTTTGGTGTCCCAACCTGTCACCTTTGGGATCGCCGGTTCTGGACCGTAATAGGTGCAAACAACTCATAGATAGGATCAAGAACACAAATATATTCATGCAAACACATATGGTTCAGATCTGAAATCATGGCACTCGAGCCCTAAGTGACAAGCATTAAGAGCAACAAGTTGAAGCAAAGATGATAAACACCATAGTAGATGATAGGCAACATGCCCCCAACAATCTGATAAACTATTACATGATCTAACTCATCCAATCCCTACCATCCCCTTTGCCTACAGCAGGGAATTACTCACACATGAAAGGAGAAGTCATGGAGGGAGGATGGAGTGGTGATGATGATGACGATGGCGACGATCTCCCCTCTCCGGAGGCCAAATCAGCCTCCAGATTAGCCCTCCCGAAGAAGAACAGAGGGTGGCGGCGGCTCCGCGACGGAAACTGGGAAAACGACTTCTGTTTTAGGTTTTTCTCGTCACGGGGATAAATACGGGTCAAAGTAGGGCACCAGAGGGGGAAGGACCCGCCCAGGCGGCCTCCCGGCGCGGCCAGGGGTGGGGCCACGCCACCAGGGCGCATGGGGCCCCCTGGCTGCCCTCTGGCCCTACTTCTGGCACAATGGTCCTTCGGGTGCGTGGATTTTCTGTGATTTTTCTTGGAATTTTCTGAGACACCTAAAAATCCGTTTTCCTGCACACAATAAAACCATACAGGCAGCTCTGCTGAAAACAGCGTCAGTCCGGGGTAGTTTAGTTCAAATCATGCAAGAATAAGGTCAAAACAATAGCAAACGTGTTTGGAAAAGTAGATACGTTTGAGACGTATCAACTCCCCCAAGCTTAGCATATTGCTTGTCCTCAAGCAATTCAGTTCAACGAACTGGACGCGACAAAAAAAACTTTGACAAACTCTTTTGCTTCATTAGATGTATATAAGCATGTACTACGAAAAGAGTCTAGCAAGTATTGAAACAATGCTATGAGGACAATGCACGAAGCAATCCTTCTTTCAGGTGACCAATCACAAATAACCAAAAAGTAAATAATATACTACTGAAAATCAAGACAAGATTACATTGCACATAGCTTGAGCATACTAGAGTGGTATCTCGCTAGCCTCCATGAGTGAAGCAAAACATAAATGCAGAAACTCCTCCAGAGTTTTAAAGGAGACTAGAACTAAGAATTTCAGAATAAATAATACCATAAGCATGCAGAAGACAATGTAATACTTTGGGACAATGCACATCACACTCAGAATGATAATTATGCTCTTCTAGTTGGTGCTTTGAAGAAAGAAGGTGGAGACTCTCGAACCGTGGAATTTGATGGCGAGGTTGAAAACCCGTGGTTGGAAGCAAAGACTAAACATGTACCAGAGCTCTTGGTTTTGAAAACAGAGGTAAAAATGATTTTGAGAGGTGCATATTTCGTCAACGAATGTTAGTAGACAACCCAATCACTTCTCGAACTGGACAAGTTTCGAGGAACGGCTCCCGCACGGGGACGATCACATCCCCTTAATCTCCTTTGTTTATCACTGCCAAAAGTTTTCTGATTTCTCATGAACAAAGCGTGAAGGAGGGTTTGTTTGTTGTATTATCTTTTATGAGCCGGGCGCACTCATGCCAGTTCCTCCTCGTATTAGGGGTTTGCAGATTAGACATGCAATACCGGGATAAAACTTGTCCAACTTAAAAAGATCATGAATTAACTACTACTTCCTCATGAGCTAAAACAGAGGCACAAAACAGGAGTAAATTTGAATAATTTCGAGATGGTACAAGAAAGTCTTCGTTAGGATGGCCGGTAAATACCACATAGGAAGGTATGGTGGACTCATATGGAATAACTGGTTTGAAAGGATTTGGATGCACAAGCAGAATTCCGCTTAGTGCGAGCGAAGGCTAGCAAGAGACTGGGAAGCGACCAACTAGAGAGCAATAACGGTCATAATCATGCAGAGCGCCAAGCAACATTGAATTGGGCATGAAAGTGATATAACTTATTCTGAAACTCAAAGATCATCAAGGCAAAGCAGACTTTTTAGTCTTAAACATGTGTAAACATGTGCCAAGTCAATCCAAGAATTCTCCAAAGGGAAATACCACCTTAGTATACCAAACTATGAACAATGCAATGCATGTAAATCATTTCAATAACACATTATATACTCTAGCTATTTGAGATTAGCCACAAGGAAAGCATGAACCACTGGGAAAGCATTGTGAACATAGCACTATGTCACTACAAGCTGGTCTCTAGATCATAAGTACAGGCATATGTACAAAAGTAGAAACAAGAAGAGTTCATACCGGTTTTCCTTGTTGCTTCCCTTCAGTCGATCTTCGTCATTACTGCCTCGTCACTTGCACGATCGAACGTAGGAAATATAAATAAATGCCATCACGGACTCGAGCTGAACTCTGAAAACAAAGCAAACTAAAGAGAGAAAGGAAATCTTTTTGGGTTTTTTCAAAGGTTGAACAAAAGCAAAAGAAAGAGAAAAATCTTTTTGTTGTTTTTGCAAAGAAAGAACAAAGAAGAACGGGCAAAAACTTCGAAAAGATTAAAGCGAACAGAAATAAAACGGATAATACAATGGAAAAGTGAGAAGGGCACATACTCCCCCAAGCTTAGGCTTTTGGCCTAACTTGGTAGTAGCTACTGCCCCCAGGAGCCTCCTGCTCCGGGGTGGTGCCGGTGAGTCCAAGGGTCGTAAAAGGATTCCGGCGCGTACACCGAAGTCCTCGGATCCTCCCACGAAGAAGGGTCCGCACTCCAAGCAGAGGAAGACCCTTCACCAAACTGGGTGACGGTCTCCCCCTGAAAAGGTGGTAACTCACCGTGCTCCTCCTCGTCGGGCACAACCCCCTCCATGGGTTATGAAACTGATGTTGGACCATGAACTCATCGAACTGGATAACATCAAAGGACCATCCGTTCCTGCGAGAAAAATCAAACAAAAGAGGTGCAGGTAGACGGATCTTGCGTTCCGCGGTAGTTCCGAAACGCAAGATATAAACAAGGTTACCAAACTCAGAAGTCATGGTAACAAACTTATGCCTTTTCATAGCAGCAAGATCAAAACTTAAATAAGTAAAAGGCTTATCATCAGGGTGTGGGGTGCCTTTAAGATACTCTAAGATAAGTGTGGCATAAACACCACCAAATAAATCTCCCCTGTTACCGTTCATAGCAAGGCGTCGAGCAATTAAGGCACCCAAATTATAATCAAACCTCCCTAAGAGGGCGGTTGCCAGGATAGCAATATCCGGCGCAGAAGTGTTGCTCGTGTTGTCACGAGCTAATACCCCTCTAGCAACATAATACGCAAAATACCTGAGGTGAGGGAATAAGATGCTGGAGATTTTTGACTGATGAATATCCCTCGTACCCATGCTGCAGAGAGAGTTGAAGACGGTTTTCAGCTCGGAGGGCTGAGAGGTCATCTTCGCCGTCTGCCCAACGTTTGGCACACCTATTATTTCACAAAACTTTTCCAAGGGCATGGTCAAAAGATCATTATAAATTTTAAACTCAATAGAACCAGTATCAAGGTTATATCTAAAACTGTTAATGAAACCGGAGGTGAGTTTTTGATACTGAGTAACACGGCACGTGACGAGCCGTGTCAGACCTGCATTAGCACAAAGATTATAAAACTCATCCTTAATTCCCGCAGCTTCAAGGAATTCATCACATGGGAACATCATAGCACGTGCTGGACTTGTGTCTTCCAACAACTCTAGGGGCACATGATCTTCATTGTAGCTCACCCAGCCAGTCGAGGGTGAAGCTGCGGCTCTAGTAACTCGATCGGAGCGCGCGGGCTTCTTCTTCTCAAGCCACCCCTTTGCCCTTCCTAACAAACTCATTTCTGAATTTTTTGACAAATTACAAAAACAAGGATTTAAACAAAGTGGATTAAGGCAAACTACTCAACTCACTTACCTAAGGCATAAACTTGCATTAAAACTTGGAAAATAAATTTCGACACATGCATGCAAGCTCATCTACACAGCACCAAGAACTACTAAATACTCACAAATGAAGCCACCAACCAAAAATCTAATTGGAGGGGTGGAGGAGCTACATACCAGGGAGTATTTGTTCAAAATCTCGGCTCGAATGATAGGCTGTAGAGAGAGATCGAAAATCGCCTCCAAGAATAGCAAGAACGCAAGAACAGGTGCAGAACTCGTGTTTTCGGAGAGAAAGAGAGAGAGGAAGAAGACTCACCTGGAGGAGGGACCTGTGGGCCCCAGGCGCCCTATGGGCGCGGCCAGGGGGCAGGCCGCGCCAGCTGGCCGCCTGGGCCACTGGTGGCCCCCCTGGTCAGCCCAAGGTGCCTCTGGGTCACTCCCGGCATGGAAATTTTTATTTTTATTTTTCTGAAAACTTCACCGTTGAAATTTTTTCGAAGTTCAAAAAGCTGCAAAACTTTCTGAAAACTTAAAGCAGTGATTAGTATTGTGAAGCTTCAAAAACATAAACACTTGGTACAGCAAGGAGAACAAAAGCTAAAACAAATGAAAACATAACAAGCTCAACTTTTTACCTATATAAAACATGCTCACTAGTAAGGTTGATCAAGTCTTACCAACAAACCGGCGATATATAGAGCAAAAAGTCTCACCTCTTACGAAGTGATCATTGCACCTTTACTTTAATGGACATTGCCCCCACCATAATAGTTTTGTATTTGTGGTGCACATGTAGTGGACAGTCCCATTCTCCAATCTTCACGGTCTCGATATTTTCTATAGAGTTGAGGCCATGCCTCTTGTCGATCTTCTTTGGAAAATACACCGTGTGTTCTTTATCATTCACATTGAAGGTAACCTTTCCTTTATTGCAATCAATAATAGCACCTGCGGTGTTAAGAAAAGGTCTACCAAGAATAATGGACATGCTCCCATCCTCGGGCATGTCAAGCACGACAAAATCAGTAAGGATCAAACAATTAGCAACTTCTACGGGAACATCCTCACAAACACCTATCGGGACGGCGGTTGACTTGTCAGCCATGTGAAGAGAGATATCTGTAGGGATTAGCTTCTCTAAACAAAGCCTCTTGTAAAGAGAGAGAGGCATAACACTCACTCCTGCTCCAAGATCACATAAAGCAGTTTTGACATAATTATTCTTTATGGAGCAAGGAATGGTGGGTATACCTGGATCACCAAGCTTCTCAGGAATCTTGCCACTGAAAGAGTAGTTAGCAAGCATAGTAGATATTGCTTCATTAGGAACTTTTCTTTTATTAGTAACAATATCTTTCATATATTTTGAATAGGGAGGTAACTTAATAGCATCAGTCAAAGGGATTTGAAGAAAAAGAGGTTTCATCCACTCACAAAACTTATTATAATGCTCTTCTTCTTTAGATTTGAGAGACTTACCTGGAAAGGGCATGGGTTTTTGTATCCATGGTTCTCTTTCCTTCCCATGTCTTCTTGCGACGAAGTCTTCTCTAGTGTACTTCTTCCGTTTGTCAGGTGCTTCTTCTTCTCGAACTTCAGGCGGATCATTCTTCTCCTTATCCTTACCTTCAGGTTCGGCACCGTCTTCAGTCTCAGCATCGGAGGTAGATATACTGTTTGGATCAACATCTGGCTCTTCACTTGTAATAGGATCATTAGAGTTGTCAGCCTCCTTGTGTTTCTTCTTCTTCTTCTTTGGAGAGCCAACAATTTCTTCTTCCTGCATTTGAGAATCTTGCTCGATTCTCCTCGGATGCCCCTCTAGATATAGAGGATCTTGAGTGCTAGTTCCTCCTCGGGTCTTAATCCCGAAGGCCTGCAAATCATCTTGTTTGGCATTGTTAGCAAGCAAATCTTTTTGCACATTAGAAATTTGTTCAAGCTGAGTTTGAACCATATGAAAATGCTTCACAAGACATTTAACATCATTAACTATTCTACCTAGAACATCAAGCAAACTTTTGATAGCAAGGGAATTATCATGCAATTGATTTTGTATCCTCTCATTAAAATGATTTTGTTTCATAATAAAATTATCAAGCTCATCTAAACATTGATCAGGAGGCTTACCATGAGGGGTGTCACTTGCGTTGAAATCTAAAAGTGAGTGTACCTCTACAATAGGAGGGTGAGTGGTAGGCTCACACAACTTCTCAATAGGGGGTAGATTCTTCACGTCTTCAGTTTTAATACCCTTCTCTTTAATAGACTTCTTTGCTTCTCGCATATCTTCGGGGCTTAGAACAAACATGCCCCTCTTCTTTGGTGGTGGAGGTGGTTCAGGGACGGACCAATCTTCATGGTTTTTGGCAATCCTGCCCATCAAATCCTCTGCATCGTCCGGTGTTCTTTTCCTGAAAACACAACCAACACAACTATCCAAATAGGACCTGGATTCATCAGTTAGACCAACATAAAATATATCGATTAATTCATTCTTAGGGACTCCATGTCCTGGTCTAGCCTGGATCAGACTACAGTACCTCCCCCAAGCTTTAGGGAGGTGCTCATCCTGCAACTGTTTAAAGTTATAAATTCTTTGTAAAGCAGCATGTTGCATATTAGCAGGAAAGTACTTATCAACAAAAGAGTGAGCTAAGTCTTGAGGACTCTTAATGGAACCACATGCTAGTGCATCATACCATGTTTTAGCACCTTCATTCAAAGAGAAGGAAGAAGCTTAGTCACATAAAAGTTTCGTATCTTTTCATCCGTGGTAAACAAGCCACCCAACTCAGTGAGTTTGGTCAGGTGTGCAATAGCATCATCATTTTCTCTGCCATAAAAGGGGTCAGTTTCAACCATAGATATAAGTGAAAGATCAACAGAGAAATCATAATCAGGATCATTGATGCATATAGGAGATGTAGCAAATTCAGGATCAGGAACAGTCTTGTTCTTCAAGGAGTGTTTTTCAAGCAGCTTCTTAATAGCTTCAGGGTCAGAGTCAGCAAACTCTGTCAGTTCCCTGCATAAATCATCATCAAGCATAATGTAATCATCATCAAGGAGTCTCTCCTTGAGTTTACTCAAATCAGGATAATCATAAGTTCCACCAATAGGGTAGCGAGTAACAGGAATTTCAATTCCAGATTTTTTTGCAGCAGCAGCGATCTGTTTCTCAAGAGCATAACCAAGTCAACCAATATCATCAAGAGTAGTAGAAGCGTCATCAAAAGTATCTGACATAGTAACAGATTCAGTAGAAGCATCATGTGGTGGTGGTGAGGCAAACTTACTCATAACAGAAGGTGAATCAAGTGTAGCACTAGTGTTCAGAAGAGTACCTCTTCTTGTAGTGGATAGTAAGATCGGAACCTTGGGGTCTCCTTTCTTACCCATAGCGGATGAAGTGCAGCAGGTAGGATACTTCAAGTAGACTTGTAAATATTGCTATGCTCCCCGGCAACGGCGCCAGAAAACGGTACTTGATAACCCTCAACCGTAAGGGATCGAGATAATCTTCGCGGGTAAGAATAACCCAATTTATAGATTCGACACATGGGGAGCCAAAGAGTATTTATAAGCTTTGACAGCTGAGTTGTCAATTCAACCGCACCTGAAATATACTTACTTGCAACAAAAGATAAGTGGTAACGGTGATATGATAGCGATGGTGGTAACAGCAAAAGTAAACAGCAAAAAGTAACAACTAATAACCAACAGGATTGAAACACTGTAGGCTAGGGAGATGGATGGTTGGGCGCTGCATGGATGAGATATATCATGAATCTAACTTGGGGCAAGGCACACAGAAAAGTAATGATCATCTAGGCAAATATCAAGCATTAGGCATGTATCCCACAGGTAGTTGTACGTGCTTGCAATAAGAACTTGCACAACATCTTTTGTCCTACCATCCCGCTACGAACGGGGCCAAAAGGAACTTATGGAGATTAAGGTGCTCCTGTCAAAGAGCACCGGAACAAAGCAATAAACTCAATGGATACATGTAATCCTCAAATTATGGACCATCCCCTTTGGTGTCCCAACCTGTCACCTTTGGGATCGCCGGTTCCGGACCGTAATAGGTGCAAACAACTCATAGATAGGATGAAGAACACAAATATATTCATGCAAACACATATGGTTCAGATCTGAAATCATGGCACTCGGGCCCTAAGTGACAAGCATTAAGAGCAACAAGTTGAAGCAAAGATGATAAGCACCATAGTAGATGATAGGCAACATGCCCCCAACAATCTGATAAACTATTACATGATCTAACTCATCCAATCCCTACCATCCCCTTTGCCTACAGCAGGGAATTACTCACACATGGAAGGAGAAGTCATGGAGGGAGGATGGAGTGGTGATGATGATGACGATGGCCACGATCTCCCCTCTCCGGAGGCCAAATCAGCCTCCAGATTAGCCCTCCCGAAGAAGAACAGAGGGTGGCGGCGGCTCCGCGACGGAAACTGGGAAACGACTTCTGTTCTGGGGTTTTCTCGTCACGGGGATAAATACGGGTCAAAGTAGGGCACCAGAGGGGAAAGGACCCGCCCAGGTGGCCTCCCGGCGCGGCCAGGGGTGGGGCCGCGCCACCAGGGCGCCTAGGCCCCCCTGGCTGCCCTCTGGCCCTACTTCTGGCACAATGGTCCTTCGGGTGCGTGGATTTTCTGTGATTTTTCTTGGAATTTTCTGAGACACCTAAAAATCCGTTTTCCTGCACACAATAAAACCATACAGGCAGTGACAGCGTCAGTCCGGGTTAGTTTAGTTCAAATCAGGCAAGAATGAGGTCAAAACAATAGCAAAAGTGTTTGGAAAAGTAAATACGTTTGAGACGTATCAATGGTGAGGAGAGGGAAGGGAGTTGCTCACCAGAGGCAGCAATATGAGCGCCCTTTCGCAGACACTCACCCATACTGGAGAATGATGGTAACAAAATGAGATGAGGCAGCGCAGCGAGTTTAAATGGAATCCATCTGTTTCTTGTGGAGATGGCGGGGAGACGAAGTGGAGCTTCAAGCTGAGAAATTACAACAAAAGTTTTTTAGGTGATTATTTGGTGGTCGTAGATGGCAACTGATAAATAAACATTGTGGAGATGTTTGGAGCTCTGGGATGCGTAGGGAAACGCAGTGGGCAGGTGTGAGCTAACGGAAAAAAAATCTAAAGAACAACATGAGCACAAAAACCTTCAACTGTAGGCCAACTCGAGCACATGACCTTC